>OU015754.1:55593317-55605817 GCA_907169655.1 Acomys percivali | reverse complement strand
CTTGTATCTTAAGGTATGAGCTCCAGCTGGGAGGTGGTGGCTCACACCTTTAATCCCAGACAGAGGCAGGCAGATCTCTGAGTTCAAGGCCAGCCTGGTCTACACAGAGAGTTCCAGGACAGCTAGAATAACAGAAAAACTGTTTTAGAAAACAAAAAAGCACACCAGAATGCCTATAACCTCAGCATTGGGCGTTGGCAGGAGGAGAAACAAGTATCTAAGGAGTCTGGCTTGTATGACAGGGGAGACTGGCTAAGGCAAAACAAAAACAAAAACAAAAAAACAACAGAAAAAGCATTCTTCTCCTCTTCCTGTCTGTCACCTGTCCTACTCCTGCTCTGGCATCTGTTTTGCTCTAGAGGCCAGCACCTTCTTGTCCCAAGGTAGGTGTTGATGCAAGAGACTGGCTGGCTGACTGGATTGAATGACAGTGTGGGCCTACAATCTCTTACAGATGATCAGTGCAGAAGCCCCTGTGCTCTTTGCAAAGGCAGCCCAGATTTTTATCACTGAGCTGACTCTTCGAGCCTGGATCCACACAGAGGATAACAAGCGTCGTACTCTTCAGGTAATGCAGACTCATATTGAGAAAAAAAAAAAACTAGGGCAAGCAACTGTCTTCACCTGCCTTTTCCTCTCCTATGCTTTGGACCAGTGGACCCCCACCAAGCTGGTATGTAATTGTGATCTTTCTCTTTTGGAACAGGTATACTTTGTAGACACAATGATGGTATTTCCTTTCTAAGAATATCAGTTTCTAGTTCTCACATGATTTCCACAGCTTAGCGATGGAGCTCTCCCTTTACTCGCCCGCCCCACTAGCAACAAAGTGTAAGAGATCCAGAATTTGTCTGTTTCCAGATGTGATTTCTGGTTGGAAGCTAGGAGCTGTCAGGAAAAGGCAATCCCCAAAAGAATTCAAGGTCTCACTAATGTGCACTAGGTTTTTGTTGTTGTTTTTGTTTTGTTTTCTTTTTTACCTTGTCTGCATTCCTTGAAATTGCTTCCAGTGTTCTCTTGTGTTTGTTTGATTCAGAGCCTCATCAGATAACTGTGGCTAGTCTAGAACTCACTGTGCAGACCACACTGACCTTGAGCTCACTAAGAAATCCACCTGTCCATGTTCTCTTTATTTTAACCTAGCAAGTCAAAATCCTTTCTTATTAACTAGGCACTAGCCCTTAGAGCAGTGGTTTTCAACCTATTGCTCATACCCTTTGAGGGGTGCACATCAGAGGTTTACAGTATGGTTCATAACAGTAGCAAAATTACAGTTACAAAGTAGCAATGAAATAATTTTATGGATAGGGGTCACCACAGCATGAGGAACTGTATTAAAGGGTCACAGCATTGTGAAGGTTGAGAACTACTGTTCTAGAAGAAAGGTTTTTCCAGATACAAAAAAAAAAAAAAAAAAAAAAGTGATGGATACAAAATATTGAAAGTATTTTTAATAAAGCCATTGAGTTCCTTATTTTTTCTTACCTACAAAATTGGAAATGTATACGCCTACTCATTTCTACTGGGAAATGTTTACTGGACACGTACAACATGACACGCACTGTTACAGGCTCTATCCATCAGCAGTGTTTAAAACAGACACAAATCATATGCTTGTGGAGTCTGCACCCAGTGCAGATGGACATTGAGTGCAAGTTAAGATTTGTATCTGGGCATGATAGTACAAGCCTGTCATTCCACCCTCAATAGACAGGGGCAGGATCATCATCGGGAGTCTGTGGCCAGTCTGGTCTATACAGTAAATTTCAGGTAAATCGACTACATAGTAAGACCTCATCTCAAAAAATAAGTAAATAGAAAGGATTGGGGAGACGTCTCAGTAGGTAAAGTAAGTGCTTGCGTCATAAGCATCAGCTCTGTAGAGCCCATGTAAAAAGCTATACATGGTAGTCTGCTTCTGTGACAGGAATGACAGGTGGTCCCTGGAGCTCATTTTTCAGCCAGTTTCATTGAGTTCCAGATTCTGTGAAAGACTGTCTCAAAAAAAAAAAATTAAGGTGGAGAGAGACTTAGGAAGACACTGATCAATCCTGGCCTCTGCATGCATTCACACATACGTGTACCACATACACACAAGTTAAGATTTGTATGCTTTGCTATTTACTTAATTTTGGGACACAGCCTTTGTGTGGTCCAGGCTGCCCTGGAATTATCTTCCCTGTTCCACTTATTTAAAAAGACTGTGCGCACCTGCTTGCATGCTTGCTGTGGAAGCTAGAAGAAGGCAACGGATTTCTTGGAGCTGGAGTTAATAGGTGGGTGCTAGGAACCAAACTTGGATCCTCTGAATGAACCGAATGTACTCTTAACCACTGAGCTACCTCTGCAACTCTAGGCCTGGAATGTTTGGTCCTCCTGAGTACCAAGGTTATAGGCATGTGCCAACTATGCCCAACCACTATGCAAAAAAGTTAAATTAAAAAAAAATATGCATGGTGTCGGCACACTGTCTCCTACTCTCATATATATATATATATATGATCTTATAAAGGCTACTATCTAGGTCAGTTCAGATTAAAAAGTAAAACAGAGAGCCAGGCGCAGTGGGACACACCTGTAATCCCAGCACTACGGAGGCAGAGGCAGGCAGATCTCTGAGTTCGAGGGCAGCCTGGTCTACAAAGCGAGTCCAGGAAAGCCAAGGCTACACAGAGAAACCCTGTTTAAAAAAAAAAAAAGTAGAATGAAAGGTGGTGGTCAGTAAGCCTGTGTGCAGCATCACCAGTCATCTGTGAATAACAGCTTAAAACTGCAGCAAATGCTAGTCTGATCTGCCAGAATAACTTAAAGTCAGAGAGAAATAATTCCAAGTATTCGTGTAAAATGTATCCAGAGTTACTGCTGGCCAGATTTTAGACTGGTGTAATCATTCTTGGAAACCTACTTGGCAATTTAGAATAGAGTTAAACACATGATCACTCTAACATGGCTATTCCACTCCTAGATTTGCATCTAGAAATCTAGACATCTTACATAAGAGTATTTATAATAACCGTATTTGTAATAGCTCCCAACTGGGAACAGCATAGCAACCCATCAGAAATATATAAACAAATTCTGATACATCAAGAAATGTATTAGGACTTAGGATACAAAGACTACTAACTACGTCATATAATACAGTAAAACTAAAAACTGTATGAAAGTGAAGATCCTAGAGAAAACTGTCCAGTGTATGATAGCAAAGCAGTACCACCTTCAGTGGCAATCACTGGTGTTGCCTCTGCTGTAGGGCGTGGTGTTAACTTCCTGGGTGTATGCGTTCATCAAAATCCAAACAGCTTAAATTTCTAGATTTCACTGAAATGAGTATAACTTGGTAAAATATTAAGGGAGGCACGGTAAACCAGGTGGTGGCGCACGCCTTTAATCCCAGCACTCAGGAGGCAGAGGCAGGAGGATCTCTGAGTTCTAGGCCGGCCTGGTCTACAGAGTGGGTTTCAGGTCAGCCAGGGCTACACAGAGAAATTCTGTCTCAAAACAAAACAAAACACCAAACAAAAATTTTAAAGGGAAAGCACAGTAAAATGGGGATAGTATATACTTGAAATCTTAACACTTGGAAGGTAGAGGCAGGAGGTTCCAGAGTACAAGGTCATCCTTGGCTATATAGCAAGTTCAAGGCTAACCTGGACTATGAGAAGGGTAAAAAAGATCTATTTAAAGTATATCTATATTAACAGAAGACTCCAGAAAAATTTTGCCTGTGTATATGTGTGAAGGCATTGTTTATTTTTCTCCTTCATTCTATCCATGGATGAGCTGTTTAGTTAGCTTGAATAGGTGACATTGTCAAGAATGCGATACTATTGTATGCATCCTGGATGAGTTCTGGCAGATTTTAAGATATGCATTGCTTCAGTTAGGAGGGTTTATTATCAGGCTGGGAGTTGGCAGGAAGGGTGGATTGGAGGCTTGCATTTCAGTGGCTTGGGGCCATGACAGATACCAGGGAAGAAAAAAACAGGAATTTCCCATCCTTCCTGTTTGGTCTGATGGGTCCCCTTTGCTTAAGATGTGAGTTATAGAGGTTGATGACTGTTTTTATGAGTTTGTTTGCTTTTCTTTGTTATGCTATTGTGAAGGATTTCAAACATCAAGTTTGTAGTGAGTACCTGTATATTTTCTTCCCAAGTTCTGTCATTAAATTTTTACTCTAACAAGTTCCAGGATAGCCAGGGCCACACAGAGGAACCCTGTCTTGAAAAACAAAACAAATTTATCGTACCCCTTACTTCATTCAGCTATCAAGTAGTTGATCTTTAAATACATTTCAAGGTTTACTTTCCTCTATATACTTAAAGTTTATCACTCACTTGAGCTTAGTGTTTTTTCTTTTACCTTGACACTTTCAATAAAATACTCAGATCTTACCCCCAAAAAGTGTCTGTTTTTATTAATTCAAAGGAAGGGGACCAGCAGATTTGGGGGACCAGCTGTAACATTCTTGTCAGCTGACTCCTATGTTCTCTACCTACCTATAGTAAATCTTGAAAAGGTCAACAAGTGAATGATGGGCTGACCTTGCTGACCACAGAATACCAGTTGAGATTGCTGGCTTTGTCCTGAATTAGTTAGAGGATGGTACTTTGACAGTTTTATGGAGGGTTTTGACACCAGAACAAGCAGAAAAGTGAGTCGGGCTCAGATGTCCCACCCTACAGCACGAGATACCTGTATCTTTTTCATTGATTTCTGTCCAACAAGTCTGATAGAAGTTTAGCTGTTCTTACTTTTAGCTCTGGATACACCTAGGGATATTTAGTGCAGCCTAAAAATTATCTCCTTAGGCTGTGGAATATCTCAGTTTAGAACATCTGCCTAGCTTATATAAGACCATAGGCTTAATCCCAGATATTGGGGGCTGGGGGGGTGGGCAGGGAGGTCACCCTATCTTACTTGAAGAATAACAAAGCCAAAAGAACTAGATTCTTCCTAGGCCAGTTTTTTACTCTGTTTTTCTTTGTTACAGAGAAATGATATTGCTATGGCAATTACAAAATTTGATCAGTTCGACTTTCTCATCGATATTGTTCCAAGAGATGAACTGAAACCTCCAAAGCGCCAGGTGAGCAGGGAGGGCATGCCCAGTGCTGCCTGCAGGGCCCAGGCAAAGTGCTGTCCAGGGCTCCTTCTACCCACTGGAGGCATTTGCTGTTCCTGTCGCTTCTCTCCAGTCCATCCTCAACATCTCCTTCTCATTGATGGGTACTTTTAACTCAGTGCCTCTGGAGTGGCGTTGCATTGAAAACAAAGTGAATGTTAAAGCCTAGTCACAGACAGTGGGATGAAGCTATTTCAGGATTTCTTGATCTAAAATAAATCTTTCTCAGCTAGTCAGACTTGAGATTCTAAGAAACAGCTTCTCTTGTGCGTGGTGATGGGATTGGAGCACGTGGCCTTGCTTGTCTTGCTTTGTGCTGTCTCTGTAGTGTGCTGGCTCTGCCCTTCCTCCACCGAGTCAGAGCCTATGATACCATGACCCCAGGAATCAATAACATTTAAAGCTTCTCAGATGTTTTAGTGGCCAGCCGAGTTTTAGAACCACTGTTTACATTTCTCTCTTCATTACACGAACAGAGTATCTGCCCTCGCTTCTTTCTGCCTATTCACCTCCAAAGATCACACCAATTGTTTGGTTCAGCATTTGGGTGCATACAACTCTTAATTGTGATTGTAGTAGACCCCTGTCTTACAGAACTAATTGTTTCAGTTTGCATGGGAAGTAGTGGCAGAGCCTCATAGAAGCAAAGCCATACCATGTCCTGCTTGTTTTTATTTTATTCAACAAATTATTTTGTAATATGCTGTCTGGAGTCATTTAATGACAACCATTCTCCCCATGCTGACCTGTACTAGTAACCAGTCAGAAAGTGTGTTGGAGAAGTGGACATTCTATTTGACACTAATTCTGACCCTGCATGATGGTTTTGGGGTTACCAAGCCCTGGGTCACCTCTATATGGGAGCAGGGTGTTCCTCAGTGAAGCTCTTTATTTTTGGGGGCAGTCTTTGCTACTGTAAACATCCTTGACTGGAAGCTGTAAGGTGTTGAGAGGAGCTTTCAGTCGGATGTTTACAGCGGCAGGCTGCCACAGTCGTCCCCGGCTGCGCTCATCGGCTTTGAGACATTCAGGTTTGTGCTCATGAACTGGACTCCTTTTCTTGGGGTGATTCCTTTCTCTCTGAGAAGTCACAAGAACTCAGACTGCTTCTGTTCCTTTGTAGCTAATAATACCATGAGTTTGCTCTCCTTGTTGGAGTTTTGCTCCCATGTGTCCACCAGGAGCCCCCTTTAAAAACAAGCTGGTAAGATCTGTGATGTGATCAGGCCTTGCTCTTACTGTAGTAACTTCTTGTTCACTGTGGGCTGCCTGTTGAATAGACTGACTAAAGAGAAGGAGGGGTGTTGTCTTACAGCAGTGCTTCTCAGCCTTCCTAACACTGTAGCCCTTTAATACAGTTCTTCATGTTGTGGCGGCCCCCAGCCACACAGTTCTCTTGCTACTTCATAACTGTAATTTTGCTACTGTAGGGAATCATAAATATCTGTTTTCCACTAGTTTTAGATGAAAGCATTTTTTAAAGATTTATTTATTTATTATGTATACAATATTCTGTCTGCATGTGTGCCTGACCACCAGAAGAGGCCACCACAGATCTCATTATAGATGGTTGTGAGCCACCATGTGGTTGCTGGGAATTGAACTCAGGACCTCTGGAAAAGCAGACAGTGCTCTTAACCTCTGAGCCATCTCTCCAGCCCCCAGGTGAAAGGATCTCTGAACTCCCCCAAAGGTTCGCAGCCCACAGTTTGAGAGCCACTGTCCTATACCTTTCTCCAAAATTGTGTCTTTCTGGCTCTCTTGGGGCATTAGACTTGAAGTGCTCTGATTCATTTTCCCCCCCCCCCCCCTTTTTTTCTTTCTTTGCTTTGGTTTGGGTTTTTGCAGCAGGGTCTCACTGTGTATCCCTGGCTCGACTGAAACTCTAGACCAGCCTGTTCTGGAACTCAGAAAGAGCTGCCTGTCTCTGCTTCCCGAGTGCTCTGCTTCCACAATGCTTGGTCCAGCTCCCTTTAAAGAATATCCAGCAGGAGCACTCCTTAGGCTGCCTGGGTTTAGTTCTTTGTAGGTGTTTGAGCTATTGATTGGCATCCTATTCAGGACAGCTGCTGCCTAGCATTTAAAGGTTGAGATTGCAGAAAGCAGGCCTGAAATTCTAAGATAGCATTTTTTAATTCTCTGTAGACAACGAAGTTTTCCCAAGCTCCAAATTGGCTGGCACCTCCTAAAGTCCTTTAAAAGTGCCTACTCTCCAGAGCACACCCTGTGAAGGAGGCAGCAGGTCACTCTGCTACTAAAGCAAATGTATTTTTTTCCCAGTCTGGAGCTAGCTGCTCATCAGTGTAGTGACGACCCTGTGACGTGATGCTATTTGTTCACTTGCATTGTTTTTTAGTCTCCACCTTGGAGAAGGCAACTGTTAAGACTGAGCAAATACCTGCTTCTGTATCATCCATGGATTATTCCATACCTGGAAAAGGGAAATACTGAATTGTGAGTCTATGGTTCTGACTTCTCAGAGATGATTTGGAATCTTTATCTCTCTTTTTTCCGTGGAAGTAAGTAGACTGTGCAAGTAGAAGGTAGTTGAGGGCTGACTTCTTCCCCACTAGGCTAAGCTACGAGTTGAAAGTCCCTGCTCATCGAAATGTCATTACCGTGTCACCCATTTCCTTAAATCAAGCATTATCATTCCCTCGCTGGTTGGCCTCCATTTTCAGAATGAGTCCTCATAAAGTGGAAGAACTTACTTGTGCCTCCTTCCATCACAGCGATTTGAAAGCTGCCGTGCCTTGTCCTGACAACAGTGTCCTAGAAACTGTCTGGTTTGTTATTCCCTGAGAGGATGCAGTAGGAAGCATAGGAGAGGCGGCCTGCCTGCTTGATAGCTTTTGGTAAAGCTGAATTTTGTGTTCTGGCAGAGGCATTTAAATAATTTGCTTTTTGTCTTATTAAAAAAATGTTCAGTGCTTGTTAACTCTAACCATAGACACCTGGAGCCGTCACAGGTCAGAGGCAGGAAGTACCAGTGTCTCTGCTGCCTCCCCAGCTGCTCTGTTGCTCAGTCCTTAGTGCTCTCACAGCCAAGAGCTTTTCTGTGTTAGGTCTGGTCTTGCTATTTATAAAATAGGAAGGGAGACCTCAGTGAGAGCAAAATAGATATTGAACTTATTTCCACAGCTTTGGAAAGAGTAGTTGGCCTCACTTTTCTGGTTTAAAGGGGTATTGCTATGGCATTTGCTTAAAATGGGAAAAAAAACTGAAGTTGAAATGGACCTAGCTTACAATATTCTGGAAATTGAGACTAGGTGAAAATAAAAGGGATTCTCCTGCCTTCCTTTTGCCTCTGCATAATCATGCTGAGAACTGAAATTATGAAGGTTTGAAGCACAGAATACAGTAACCCAGAAGACCAGCTTACGGTTAAAGACTTGCTTATATAACAAGAATATTAGCAGTAGTTTCCTGGTCTGGGTGGCTGACCATTAGGGAACCTTGCTGTGTAGTGATTCCTGTGTCTCAGAGACTAGCTGTCCATGATTCCAATTACAGTATCAGCAGGCAAACACAAAAGCACTCATCCTCGTACTACAAGGAGAACTTCTCCCGTATGCATGGTCACAGGATCTGAGGAGAACTATGGAGAGCTTAGGCGCTGTGTCTAGAGTTAGCTTAATAGCTGTTGCGTTCAGAAGAATTTGTCCGACAGTCGGTATGCATTCAGAAAAGTACTTTTCTGTCTCTAGCTTTCTGCTTGTCTAAGTTGAGACTCATCACTGAGGCAGCATTTACCAGTACCTGTGTGGGAATACCAGGGATGGTAGCAAGCAAGGGACGGGCAGTATTTGCCCTCATGGGACTTATATTGGAGCATAACTGGCAGTTAGTTGCCATGCAGCTACAAAATCTTGCAATGAGGACAGTACCATGAGGCATTTTAGTCAGTTAGGTCTCAGTTTAGAAGTGTCTCCTTTCTGAGACCTGACAGGCTTAGCTCTGTGTTAGGAAGTGAATAAAATTAGCTAATATTTTTACTCAGCCCATGTAGCCAAATGCTTCTGTTGTCTTAGACAGGGACACCATGTGTCACAGGTCACTTGGAATGAGATGCCGATCTCTGTGGGTGGTCAGGGGCCCACCAACCCCTGGGCTGTAACCATGTTGTAGTGTGTGTAAACATCCTACACTCTCAGCTGTGAGCTCAAAGTGGCTGGGAGAGGGTTGTTTACTCCTTCTGCCATGGAAAACGTCAGCTGAAGAACAATCTCTTCACCCAGCAGATGGACAGAATACTGCCTCCCTAGTCAGCCAAGGCAGCACCCCAGCGGAGAGCTATCATCAGGCCCCCTGGGTTGTACTTCTGTGGCTAAGTGCAACTAGACTCAAATGTGATGCTGGGGGTACAAACGTCTGTGGTGAGCACAGAGTTTTCAGTGTGCTGTGGAAAGCTGGCTCTGGAATTCTAACCCAGAAAAGGCCATTTCCCCTCTCCTTAATAAGTCCATCCTGGAATGGGGGATGCTGTCTTTTATGGGACTCCATTGCTAGCAGGTAGCATGGTTCTTCCATCACAGGCCTTGTCAGAATCTACTGACAAGTGCTGCTGGTGCGTGGTTGTTGTTACGGTAATTATTTGCCTGTTTGCAACTCATCACACAATGGATGATTACTCAGTGTTTCAGAAAGTTGGCTGTATGTTCTGTGAAGCTTATAGAAGCTGTTATTTTTAGTTTGATTTAGTACAACTGGTCTCTTCAAATTCCACTTTTCCTTTGACTGCAAATGTGGAGAGCTCAGCATTCGGCAGGCAACTGCACATAGCCTGTTCGGAGAAAGAGTGGAAATTCACTGTGGCGGTTGCTGAGTCGGTTTTTTTCCCCTTACCTGCCTCTCCTTACACCCGACAGGAGGAGGTGCGCCAGTCTGTGACTCCTGCGGAGCCTGTCCAGTACTACTTCACGCTGGCTCAGCAGCCCACTGCTGTCCAGGTCCAGGGGCAGCAGCAAGGCCAGCAGACCACCAGTTCCACGACCACCATCCAGCCTGGCCAGATCATCATTGCACAGCCTCAGCAGGGTCAGGTCTGTGAGTGCCGAGGGTACCTGCCTAGCAACACAGTACTCTTAGGTTTGGGTGGGGAAGGTGTGACCAGTGCAGAGAGGGGACATCATTTCTTTACAGAGTGCTGCACTTGATGTCTGGAAACCTGAGCTTCTCCTCCATTGAATCACAGAAGCAAAATTATCACCCTGTTTCCCTCATAGGTCAGATGAGGAAAGTGCAGTGGACAAGATGGTCTCCAGGATCCCTTTGAGCTGATACATTTTAGAAGGAAAAAATAAATTCTCTAATGCACCCATGAGCAGTAGTAGGATATCTGTATAAGGTCTGTCCAGTGGACTCCACACCTGCTGTTTGTCTAAACCAGGACTGGAATTTGTACTCTTAAAGGGGAGAGCAGTGTGATTGCCAGCTTGCATACCTCTCCTTTCTGGCAGTTCTCTGTCCTACTGTATTTGTGTCAGGTGACCTTCTCTTTTGACAATAGTAATCAGAGGATTTTTTTCTCTCCCCCATAGTACTGTTGAGAGCAGTACCATCCGTTGGGAGTCATGAGAGGCTGCAGAGGACTCAGTACTGAGCTCTGAATCCAAATTCTGTCAGTCATTACTTTATTTATTCATCAGTGAGCATCCTCTGTGAGTAAAGTCTTATGTTAGGTATTGGGGACATAAGCATGGATAAAACAATCCTGATTTCCAAGGAATTCACAGTAGTCTTAGTTGGGGATACAAATATTTTTAAAGGTTATACCACCACAGGGATGAGTAAGACTAAGACAGACTTAGAATTACATACAGAGTGTTATCAAAAATGTGAGGAATTGGTGGAAGACAAGGTGGTTAGAGGCTCCTGAAGAGAATAATATAGCTTTTAGAGGGATCACTGGAAGTGTTAATACAGTGGGTGTTGCTGTGCAAAGCACCAGCATAGTCAGAGGCTTAGAGATGAGAAATAGCTGGATGTGGTGGCATGCACATAAAATCCCAGCACTCTGCACATGGGGTTGGGAGAATTAGGAGTTAGAGACCAGACTCAGCTACTTGAGACCCTGTCTCAACAAGTAAAGCAAGCAGACAGATAAAAAGTGAAAAACAGCAAAGGAAGTGGTGTGAGAATTTAATTAGCATGGAAGATATTTAGGCATGTCCAAGAAACACATCCTGGAGAGTCTTGTATATTCTAGTAAAGAGCTAAACTTGCCTAGAAGAAAAACACTGGGGTGGGATGGATTTAAATATTAATTTTGACTTTAGGGTTTATTCCTTGCTCATTTATTTATACATAAAATAGAATTATATTGAGTGCTTTCTGTCAGACACTGCTAGGCAGGCAAGGTTCAAAGCCAGTATATAGCCCAGTCCTTGCCTCAGGCGTTTGCTGCACCCTGATGCCTCAGGGACCATCTTTGGCTCATTGTTTGTGCCTCTGCAGTGAGAGAGCTTTACCTGCCACAGGCCTTGTACCTTTACTGAGTGAGCTTCAGGAGAGGGTTCCAAGGGACAGCCCTGATTGGCGATTAGCCCAAGAAGCCCATGGCTGCTCTACTTACAGCAGGGCACACCATAGGCGATTTGGCAGCTGACATGCTAACACAAGCTCTTATTTTCCTAAAATGATTTAGAAATACCTTAGAAATCCTCTCAAAAATTGGGTGTTGATGAAATACAATGATGAATTGGCAGCATGCTTTTTTTTTTTTGGTCAGCAAAAATTTCTGTCTTCCTTCCAACCAAGACCTGCTGGGCTTGGAGCTGAGAAAGCTTGTGAGGTTGGTGAAGTTGAAGTTGGTCCCTTCCAGCTGTTGTTTTGCTGTCCGGCTGCTTCAGGGTGTCCAGGGGCTGGGTCGTACCTCTTTGGACCCATAGTGAATGGATAGTGAAGACTGTTCGAATTTGAGTGCAGGTATCTTTCCTAAGATAGAATATACATTATAGCAAAGTTGGAAGGAACCGTGGTGAAGTGAATTCGGTGCTTTCTGTTTCTAGTTGGGAACTTCTTTTTTCTGGGGATGTGGGATAGGTGGGTGAGACAGAAAAGATGTTTGCTGTTGTCCTAGCCCACCAAGGAGACTTTTACTAAGACTGCGGTCTCTCCTCTTCCAGTTCAGAGCAGTTTTTCCTTACCTAGTAATCTCTAGTATTTTCTGTAGTTCCTAGCTACCAACCCCTTGCCCCATAGTTTTAGTTACCACGTTACTATGTCTGGGGCACCTGTGTGGTCGAGAGTTAACATCAGAGTGACAGCATCATTTGAAGCCCAGGATTCTTTGAGATTCCCCGTATCATCTGACTGACAGGGTTCTTAGCTCAGAGCAGGGCAAATCGTGGCTGATGTGTAGTTGTTCCACCTG
>OU015754.1:55578192-55593307 GCA_907169655.1 Acomys percivali | reverse complement strand
AAACACACACACACACACACACACACACACACACACACACACACACACCAGAAAAACACTGTCTAAGCACTAGCAAAGACTCTACATTGATCATTTTGCAATCAAAATGGGGAAGAGTGGAGTAGTCCTTTATGAAATGTAGGTTGATAGGAACCCACTTGGACTTGCTGTGCCACTTCTTCTTTGAAAGAAAGCCCAAAGAGCACCCTTTCTTCAGCTTAGGAGCTTTTCTTAAGTTATAAAGTAACAGACCAAGCAAAACCTTAGGAAACTAAAGTTTGTAAGTACGTCTCTCCTCCCCGTCTTCTGTCTCTCATACACAAACATACTAGTGATTCCAGATACCTGGCTTCTACCTTGTATCATTACTTCAGCCACCAGTTCTAAGACCTTCCTCTTAAATGGCTCTCTTTTTTTTTTGTATGAATGTTTTGTATGAACCAAAATAAGGTCACGTAAACCAGAGTTCCCATCTTGGAGTAGTGACTTTACCCCTCTGTGGAACAAAGTATTGGTTAGAAGATTTGGTACAGAGCTCAGTACTTGATCTTCGCTGCTGTCAGACGTCTTCTAAGAAGTTGACATTTCCAGACTCTTGAGGCCACTCAGCAGTTCTGTAATAGTGGTGACTTTCAAAGCAGAACCTTTTACTTCCCTCAGGAAAGCTAAAGAAGAGGCTTGCTGAGGAACTTGGGCAGCAAAGCCACGAGGAGCAGTAGAGCTGCTGTGTCGTAGAGGACTGAGGCACAGGGCAGCTCTAGTCTAGGTGTCTCAAGCCTAAGAACAAAGCAGGTCACCTGGCAGCCCTAGCTGTTGCAGGTGTCACCTCCTGCTAGAAGGTCGTAACCACCTGTGATTGTTAGGAGCCTTACCTACACCTGGAACAAGGCATTAATTTTTCACCCTAGGATTCTTGGCTGGCCTTCTAGATTTCCAAACCACTTTCATCCACAGAAATAGCTTGATGTCAACAGGAAACAGCAATATAGATTTGGTAAGGAATTCAGGCACAACTTCCCAACAGTTCCTATTGGCTCTGGAACGGAGTGATGCAGGTCACAGTACACTTCTGTATTTCTATTGAATCGGACGTTCAACAGATTGAAGTGCTGTGACTCCCCTATCTTGCCTCAAGCAGATAACTTTGGAATTGTTCGCCAAGAACTTGAGTTACGGGGTAGGGGTGCAGCACTATTAATAGAGTGCTGGCCAAGCATGCCTGAAGCCCTTGGTTTGATCCTTCCCACTGTACAAACTGCATGCTCTTAATCCCAGCACTTGGGAGGTAGAGACAGGAAGATCAGCGTTCAGTGTTGGCTAGTAGTGAGTTCAGAGTGAGCCTGTGGTGCATGCCGTGTGTGTGTGTGTGTGTGTGTGTGTGTGTGTGTGTGTGTGTGTGTTTTTAAAGGAACTTCTGTTTTTCTTGATGCTTCAAATCCTTTGAGGCCAGCATTTCAGAGAAGCATTTGGTATAGCACTGCATGTAGGGCACAACTTTATCCTGTCAGCATTTTCCTCATGGAAGTTAGATTCCTGCAATGAAGTTAGCTTTTGAAAGCCAGGAAGAAGCTTGTGCCAGTACAGTGGTGTGATGCTGTATGCCTGAGGAAGTTCTTCCTTGCAAAAGAAGCAAGCTGACAGCTAGGAGGGTGCTTTCTGGCTTGTGCTTGTGCTCCCAGGAACTAACTACCTTTCTTTCCTTTTTTTGTGTTTTTGTTTGTTTGTTTTTGTTGTTGTTTTTTTTTCCTTTTTTGAGACAGGGTTTCTCTTTGTAGCCTTGACTATCCTGGACTCACTTTGTTGACCATGCTGGCCTCAAACTCACAGCGATCCACCTGCCTCTGCCTCCCGAGTGCTGGGATTAAAGGTGTGTGCCACCACTGCCCGGCTACTCCCAGGAACTTTCAACCCCAGAGTTATGGGCATGCACAGACACTATCCTCAGCTACCCTTTATCTCTGTGGAGCCATAGATCTCAGTAACTGTCTCATTCCTCCCTTCAGCCCCGGCTCAAAGCCACAGTACGTTCACGGCACAGTGGAATTCTAAGCGCCTGAGTTAAGGCTTTCAGCACACAATTAAACACAGGCTGCTGTCTACCAGTTACTTGAGGCATCATTGTAAGCATAAAGAACTCCAAGGATTTTGTACAAATCCCATGGTGGGGTTTTCTGTGAGAGTTTTATTGACTCTGCTTCCGCTGGGGAGGATTTGGCCAGAAGCTAGTGCTGAACATCGAGGATCTTCAAGGTCCACAGATCCCCTGTCATGCGCCTACACCCACACCCACACCCACACCCACACCACTGGTCCTGGATCTTGGGGACAGGGATAGTAAAGCAGGCCAGGCTTTTTCTCCAAGATGTGCTGAATGGCTCAGATTGACGGCCATCTGTTTTGGGCTTCTAGCAAACCTTGGAACTGTTCACAGCGTCTAAAGATGATGGGAGAAGCCTACACTTAAAGCTCAGTCGTTCTGAAGTATCGGGCAGTCTAAGGAAAGCCTCAGATAAGCTCTGGTCAAATAGCCAACTGCCAGCAGATGATGAGTGTGTGGCCGTGTTAGGGTGTGTTCTTTTGTGTATGTTTTTCTTGTTCTGGCCTCTGTTTAAAAGGACTTTTTCAGGGTAGATTTCTTTGAGGGACTTGGAGGGCATGGGCAGTCCCTAAATCTAGTCATTGGAAGTATGTGTGTATGAGATTGTGCTCAGTCTCCTATGGTCTCTATCTCTGCCCTGTCCTAGGTGCAGCTGAATGCCGGCCAGCTGCAGTATATCCGCTTAGCCCAGCCTGTATCAGGCACCCAAGTCGTGCAGGGGCAGATCCAGACACTTGCCACCAACGCCCAACAGGTATGTATACACCAGAGGCAGGGATCAGTGGCCGCCACCTTGTAGGGAAGAGAGTGCTTGACACAGAGCTCTCATCACCTCATCCTTCAGCAAGAACCATTTATCCCAAACCTTTATCTGTGTGGTATCCAGGGGCAGATGGGATTGACTGGACAATTGGTTTCATAATGTTTCTTACCATTTTGCTTTTGAAGGGTGAAAGAACAAACAGAGAGGTCTCAGGAGTACCAGAAGAAGCCTAGTATAAGTGTGTACACTCGAGGCTGGAGGAAACCTAGTTGCCAGGCTATGTTCCCAATGGCAGTAGTGTCCTGGTATTCTTGAACCCTTGGAAAAGCATACTTCTCTACCTCCATAGATAGCCTCAGCCAGAGAAACACACCCCCCCCAACACACACACACACACCCTCCCACCTTATAGTCTTTAAAGCTGAGTCCTAAGTGCCAAGGGGGCTACTCACCCCAGGCCTTGGGCATGAGGGCCGTGGTCATCCTTTGCAGATCATGGGGGACAGTGGTGAAGGGGATGCATTGTTAATGGATCCTTTTGCCTCAGACCCAAAAAAAAGCAGCAATCGTTTAAGAGCTGGACCCGTCTGCCCAGTTGCATTTCTGGTGATGTATCTATTGACAGTGGTGACAGAGCGGAGTTACAGCAGGTCTCCAAAGATCTTATTTGAGCAAATGTAAGGAATGAGCCAAAAGTAAGATGTCTGAGCTCGGGACCATCTCTGGAATCATTAAAGGACCCTTTCCATCCCCACTACCTGCTTATGGGAACATAAGTTTCTTGGTTTCTTGTTAATGCCCATGAGCCCATCACCCTTTTTTTCTTTAAAAGCATATGAATTGGGGCTGGAGAGATGACTCAAGTTAAGAGCACTGGCTGCTCTTCTAGAGGTCCTGAGTTCAATTCCCAGCAACCACATGGTGGCTCACAACTATCTATGTCCTCTAATGGCCTCTTCTGACATGCAGGTGTACGCGCAGATAAAACACTCATGTGCATAAAATAAATAAAAGCATATGAATTGAGTCGGTGTGGTGGTGCATGCCTTTAATCCCAGGCTGAGACAAGTGGATCTCTGTGAGTTCGAGGCCAGCCTGGTCTACAAAGCAAGTCCAGGACAGCCAAGGATACATAGTGAAATCTTGTCTGGAAAAACGAACAAAAAAAGCATTTAAGATACTTGTGATCCAAGAAGCCTTTTATGGCATGGAAACAGAAGGAAGTGAGAAGGGTTTGTGGTTCCTCAGAGACCAATTGGGGGAATAGAAACCAGAAAGTTGGAGAAGGGGAGATTTAAAAAGTGGGTACTTTGAGGCCACTTAAAATTTCCATGATATAAATTTTACAACTTGGCACCTAGTAGGTGCTCAATGAATGTTTGTTGCATGCATGCTGGATAAAATACATGTGATTTAAAGGTAAATTAAACTTTCAGTTGCTGTGAATAACAATTTTGCTGGCCACAAGGCACAGTTAGCCTTAATCGGTGAGAATTGTCATTTGTCTCAGGCTTATTTGTTTATCCTGCAGGCATGTCTGCAAGGGTGACTTTCCACTAGAGAAGTGTATAGACTAAGTAAAGCTACTGTCCTCAAGCATCTTAAGGACTTAAGGAAGGAAGACCTAGAATGATGAGTAATAAGAAGTAGTCCTTCACACTTGCTCCCCTCTTGGTCTTTATAGCCTCCTTGGTAGGCTAGCAGGAGCTGTTGTGGGCCTTTTTAGGACGCACGAGAGGACAAGCTTTACCTGATAGATTGGCTCTGATGGTTCCAAAAGATGGTCCAGAGGCTGCTGCAAATTACATGTTCCACAGACCTGAATGCACACACCCTGGTCTTCCCGGCTTGCCCAACTCTTCCCAGCCACTGTCGTTTTTATGCTGTAGCTCTGCTTGTCAATATTAAGTCCTTCTGTAGGATGTGAAGTGTGTGGAGTAAATGTTTTTTTTTTTTTTTTTTTTTTTTTTGCCGCACACATCTCTCCTTCTTGGCCCAGAAGGTGCATACCGAGTGTCGGAAAAAAGTACTTCATGACTTGCTGTGAGGGCTTGTGAGGGCATGTGAGGGCCAAGGCTGCTGCTCAGGGTGTTTCATATTGCAGTCAGATAATCTGGGTGATACAGGTTTGGTTTGGAGCCCACCTTCCAAGGACAAAAGGGACCACTCACCTCTTTGCCCTTTATTTTCCAATCTGCTTTCACTTGCTGAGAAATAAACTTAGGGCTTCTTTTCAAAGCCATAACTTTAAAGCTGAGGAGCTGTGTTTTCTCATTGAGCCTCAGACCTTGAGGGAAGAGAGTGGTTCTGATGTGCCTTTGTAGGGCTAGGTCTTTGCTAGTCCTCAGTGCAAGGAGACTGGGAAGGACTCGCTGTGCACCTGCTTGCTGTGTTGCCTCATACTGAGCACTTGGTAGGCTTTGTGTTGTTCAGTCTTCATGTGGTGGGCTAATAAAACCTGTAGCTAACATGCCTGATCTCTCCTTTTGTGTCCCACAGATCACACAGACAGAGGTCCAACAAGGGCAGCAGCAGTTCAGCCAGTTCACAGATGGACAGGTAGGGACCCAGCCTGAGCTGGGTGGGGTCCAGGGATGCAGACTGGATGGGTAGGGCTGTGGACAGACCGCTGTTACACAAGTAGGAGGCCTTTAGAGCTGCAGGCTGTGGAATCACAAACAAACAAAAAGCCTTAAGCATTATGTAGCCCACACTGCCGTCTCTCAGGTGAGTGAACTAAGTAAGCCCTGTGGGTGGGGCATGCCTCTTCCACGTTCACTCGGATATTCATACAGAGCCGGTGCTAGTCTGCAGGGTTTCTCTTTGTTCCTCTAGGACTGTTTCCTAAGCCAGTATACTTAATGTGTAGATTAGTTCAAATGAAGGAACATAGGACCTTTTAAGCACTCTTAGACCCCCTAAGAAAGAGGGGCCTTCTCTGCTACCCTGCTTTTCTCTCACAGCATGGTCCTAGGGTCCACTGAGGATGAGATAGGTGACATGTCCAGATTTATGTTTTATGCTGCCCAAAGAGAAAGGAGTTGGCCTCTGGCCCCTTTGGTCTCTACCAAGACGAGCGGTAGGCTCCTGGGCCAGAGCTCCTCTGGTGGTTTCTTTCAAGGACCCCAAGAAACAAGGAGGCTAGCCTGCCCTAACTCGTCTCCACTCTGACAGGCTTGGTTTTAGTAAAGGGTTAACTGAGCTTCATTGCACAGAACTCTTGGGGGAAAGGAGGTGGGAAGGTTCTGGTTTGCAAGGTGCTGGTACCGTGGTCAAGTGCTTGTAGTTGTCAGAGCAGAAAAGAGTGCAGCAAGTTTGAGCTAACTAGAGAGCGCAGAGACATGAACAACTCAGGAAATGCAGCTCCTCTGTCCAGTAAACTATCTCACATGGCAGTCTGACGTCTCCTGTGCCCGCTGCTGTTGTCTCCCTCCCACTACAAAGACTGCTACTCTATCCCGCTTTTCTCTGACACCTTGCAGTGGGTAGTAGTTAGGGTATCTGGGACCCCACCCAATTGGAATCCTACAGAGAGCCTCCTGCCTCTACCCTCGGAGTGACCTCACTCTTTTCTCTACCTCTTGCAGCAGCTGTACCAGATCCAGCAAGTCACCATGCCTGCAGGCCAGGAGCTCACCCAGCCCATGTTCATTCAGTCAGCCAACCAGCCCTCCGATGGGCAGACCCCCCAAGTGACTGGAGACTGAGGGCCTGAGCTGGCAAGGCCAAGGACACCCAACACATGTTTGCCATAGAGACCCAGGCGGTGGGGACATACCTTCCCTCACCAGAGGACCTGGGACTTCAGTGCCTCCTGCAGGCTAAGATACTGGTGCACTACTTTCCATGCCTGGGGACTGAGATTCTACAACAGAAAGATGCAATATTTTTTTTTCCATTTTGTCTCCAAGGAATCATATTTCAGTATATCGAGCTGTGTGTCCAATGCTATGAAACAAGAATATTAAATAACATATTTATGGCATTTTCTTGAAGTGTGTAGCTGAGGAAAATTCTCTGTGTGTTTCTGGCTTGGGCACTCAACCGCCAGTGCTAAGCAGCAGCCCGTGCTCCCCTTTCTAGGGGTGCGTAGGGTTTCCATTCTGCCAGTTCTGTCCTCAGAGCAAGTCAGACCCTTTCCCACCAGCGTTCCTCTCTGCCCCTTCCCTAGAGCCAGCCTTCCGGATCCAGAAGCTGTGGAAACATTTCTTGCCTATGGGCCATGAACTCATTCCCCGAGAGCTGGTTTCCTCCCAGCCCTTCTCTCCAGGACCCAGGAGAGCTAGGACATTGTGCATTGCTCTGCCCACTATTTTATTTTTTGAATACATTAAAGATTGTGCTCATCTCCGTTGCTGCATGGACTTCCAACTGCATGAAATGCAATAAATCTTGTTTTAGGTACTTGAGAGTCTGTTTCTGTGTCTGGGACATTATTGGGACCACTCACTTGGGCTAGGCTTGGAAGAGTTGATTTGTTTCCAGGTTGGATGCCAGGAAAGGTGGCCCACTTGTAAGGAGCAGGTATACAGAGCCAAGGGAACCCTTACGGTGGCTTGCAACTGAGGTTCTTGACTTGTTTACAGATGAACTTCATCAGAGCACATCTCTTCAGAATAGATGGACCACACTGTGTGGCATCATGGGGACTTCTCTCCTGGAGTACACTGGCTGCTCCTGCAAACAAGGACCTCAGGAAATCTCTGCAGTCTTCCCTGGCATGCAGTGGCTCTTGACACTGCCTGCTGTAATTCTCATTACCAAAGGCCTACATCTGCCATGGAGGGCAGCCCAAGGCCCTTGTCACCCGTCACATGAAGCCTTCTATAACCAGCTTCTACTTCCTGTCCATTGAAGCAGGGGCAACAGAAAAGGGAACCGTCTTTCTAATGGCTTTGCCTTTTTACAACCGTAGTCACACCTGCTCTCGCGGGAATGATGGCAGAGTGCCAAGATAAACTGTAGGCAACTCCCTGGGCTCTGGGCTCAAAGGGTAACGTTACACAGGTAAAGGGCTAGTTAGTACTAGACTCTTCCATTGGAGGCCTGCTAGCCTTAGGATTTCCTTGACACAGATGGCTTGCTGGAAACCTGCGTGGTAGAGTAGGCATTGGCATAGGAAAACCAGGAGAGACTCCTGGCTCACACTTGGCTAATTTGCAGGTTCTGAGGCTGCGTTACACTCAAGTCTGGCCAAACCGCCGTTGGATGGGGAATACTATTGTCCATGTTACCATTTGCTCAAGTATACTTTACATAATTTTATAAAACAAACTAGGATTAAGAAGGTGACGCATACCTTTAATCCCAGCACTTGGGAAGCAGAGGCAGGCGGATCACTGTGAGTTAAAGGCCATCCTGGTCTACAAAGTGAATCCAGGACAACCAAGGCTACACACAAACCCTGTCTCGAGAAAAGAAAAACAATTGAATAGGAAATTGGGATCATAAGAATAGGAATAGCTACCGGGCGTGGTAGTGCACGCCTATAATCCCAGCACTTGGGAGGCAGAGACAGGCGGATCTCTGTGAGTTCGAGGCCAGCCTGGTCTACAAAGCGGGTCCAGGACAGCTAAGGCTACACAGAGAGACCCTGTCTCAAAAAAAAAAAGAATAAGAATAGCTATCAAGAATAAGAATAGCTATCGAGGCCTACATAATTTTGAAATGATTTGCTGTGCTTTCTGGCCACCAAAGCAAAAAGCTAGGACCAAGTAAGGGAGTCATTAACAGTATAAGCAAAAAAATTAAGTTTGGGGCTGGAGAGATGGCTCAGAGGTTAAGAGCATTTGGCTCTTCCAGAGGTCCTGAGTTCAATTCCCAGCAACCACATCGTGGCTCACAACCATCTACAATGAGATCTGGTTCCTTCTTCTGGCCTGCAGGTGTACATGCAGGCAGAGCACTGTACACATAATAATAAATCTTTAGTAAAATAATTTTACAAAAGCAGTTTTAAGGTGTTGGGTAGGTACAGTTAACCTTATCAGAAGATAAAGTAAGTGACCTCACCATTAACTCAGTAAGTAGGGTTAGGAAAGCCTCCGTGTGCTTCTAACTCCCAAATTACTCTCCTTCTGCCCCGGCCTCCCCCATTCATCAGTCTTCATCCAGTTCTGTCTCAATAAAGGAAGCCTCTTCTGGCCTTCCCACTTGGCCACACTCAGACCCTCCAGAGTGGGATGTCCCATCAGTGAACAGGTGGGGCGGGGGTGGTCTGGTCTCAGTAACGGAGCAAACCAGTTCCCTGGTACCCTCTGTCTCATCTGCTGCTCTTCTACTCAGTTTTGAATGTCCAATTACCACCTGCCTTAACTCAGACTACATTCTTGTTTTGTAAGTATTTCAATCGATCAGTGTGATTGGCAAAAGAAGCTTCTGTGCACAGCACGTTTCCTTTAAATGGCCCTGCCAGCAGGGCCCATTCAGATGTAAACAAACGCTTTGGTGAAGCCCCAAAGAGCCCCTATCTAATCCCCAGCAAGATCCCCTTACATCTATCCGGAGCACTCTGAGCATTTCCTCACATCATCCTGTCTGGCTATGATCTTCACGGTGACCCTTCAGAAGCCAGGAAGAGGGAGCACAGGCCGTGTGGCGGCTTGAAAGGCCCAGTGCAATGACTTGTCCAAGGTCATTCCGACCCCTGGTCATCACCACTTGCTTTATCTGAAGGTGGGATGTGTAAGAAAGCTTTGGATAATGCCCCCCCCCCCAATTGGCCTTTTCTCAGCTTCCCAGGCCTCCTGCTTCAGTCCTGGGTGTATATGGTGTAGTAAGTAAAGTCGTTAATGCTGCTCTTGGGTGACTGGGTAGGGATTGGAGACCCCTGGGATTATGAGAAGACAGCCTGGATGATGCCTTGCTGCCCAGGTTGTCCAAAGCCACAAGGGGGCAGCATACAGCCCATACCCAAATCCTTATCGCCAAGTCCCTGCCCTCTTGTCAATTTGAGATAGTTCTAGGAAATAAACGGGGTATGGCTGTCTCTTTTCTGCTAAGACTCCAACACACCCCTTGAAGAGAGGGGCCTCTGATAACAGTAGGACTGGAAACTACCCTCCTTGGAGTTGTGTATGCAGGTAAGTAGTCTGTCCATGGTCCTCTTTCTTTGCATCCTCTTGGCCCCTGCTGCCCACTGCACTCCGTGTTCTTGTTCTAACTGTTGGTCTGGTTCCTGAACTTGTGGCCATATTTTCAGAATGTGCTGGCCTGGGGGGCCTGGAAAGCCCTTTTCACTTATTGATCTCCTTATACATCCATCAAAGCCCAATTGACATGGCTCTCACTGAGAAACTTCTAATTCCTTGAGCGGAGTCAGCGAGGACTCTTTCAATGTTCCTACATCAACGTCTACAGACTATTATTAGAGCTCACATACACAGCTCTGCAGCAGGGATTTCTTTGGCACCCTGTGCGCATGTCAGTTACTGTTTGGGACTTTCTGAGTCCAGCTGAAAACAAGCCAGGTGAGGTCCCTGCTAGAGGTTGTGGACTCTAGCATTTGCACACACCCACCAACTCTCAGATGCTCACCATGACATTTTGTTTGTTTGTTTTATAACAGCACTGATGGTCTGCTAGGCAAGACCCTCTTGGATAGACCTTGTAAGGAATTATTGTGTAAGAAAATAGAGGTAGGCTAGGGAATAGAGCGCTCACCTAATGTATAAAGCCTTGGGTTTGATCCCCAGCTCACGATAAATTGGGCATAAATAGTACACACCTCTAATTCTGGCATCTGGAAGGTGAAGGCAGGGACAGGAAGTCCAAGGTTATTCTTGGCCACATAGCAAGTTGAGACCAATCTGGGCTACATGAGACCCTGACTCAGAAAGGGGGGAGGGGAAGTACTACATTGACTCTCATTTCAAAATCATATCATCAATAAGTGAGCAGTCGCCCCCATTTTATTTTATTTTATTTTTTATTATTATTTTTGTTGTTGTTGTTTTTTCGAGACAGGGTCTCTCTGTGTTAGCCTTGGCTGTCCTGGGCTCACTTTGTAGACCAGGCTGGCCTCGAACTCACAGCGATCTGCCCACCTCTGCCTCCCGAGTGCTGGGATTAAAGGCGTGTGCCACCACGCCCGGCCTCCCCCATTTTATAAGGAAGAAACTAAGATACAAAGAAAATAAGGAATTGCTCAAGCCAGGCAGTGGTGGTGCATGTCTTTAGTTCCAGCACTCAGGATGCAGAGGCCAGCCTGGTCGACAAAGGGAGTTCAGGACAGCCAGGGTTACACAAAGAAATTCTGTCTCAAAAAAAGAAAAACAAAGAAAATAAAAGAAGGGAAAAAAAAAAAAAAAAAAAGCAAAAAGGAAATTGCTCAAGGGCACCAGCTGCAGGCTGTCAGTCTCGTGTGGCCTGGCTTCTATTGATCGTGTCCCTTTCCACAGTACCAGCTACACGTAGACCTTTCTAGGGTGACATCTGAGATATCTAGAGAAGACCCTATGGTGGTCAAGTGCCCAGTCACATGAGTAGCTTGGACATGGCCTCTTCATGGCCCCAGGGCCAAGCCAGCGGTATCACCCCTAGCTTGGGTATCATGCCACTACCATAGCCTAGAAAGAGCGAACAAGACAGCAAGGCTGGCATTCAAGAGGGGAAAGTGTGAGCTGGGCCCCAGCTGGGTCACGCTGGCCTGGGTTCCTCTGGCCAGTGCTAAGGCAAGATCCGAAAAGGGCTCCAGCTGGCCTGCATATCAGAGCTTCCTGCCCCTCCTTGGAGTCTTGGCCTCCACTGAGCCTCAAGGCACCTGTGAGCTCCCTCTAGGCCCTGTGCCTTTTTTACAGGGGAGGTCTGTGGGACAAAAGCTTTCTAAGATACTGCACATGTCCAAATATCTTTATTTTGCCCTTTGATTTAAACGATAGTTTGGCAATAGATGCAAACGAAGGTTCACAATTCTTTGCCCTCAGCACTCTGAAGATGTTCTTCCACTGTCTTTTGGCATCTGTTGTTGCTGAGGAGAAGTTTACTGTCAATTCAATTATTGGACCTTTGTAGATAAGCAATCTTTTCTCTCTGGTGGCTTTTAGAATTTCCTCCTTATTCTTGATATTCTACACTTTTGTATAAAAGGTGTCTGGATGTAGTTTTTCTGTTTTGTTTTTGCTCTTGTTGTTTTTGTAATTTCTTACTAGGCAGTCTGTAGACCTTCAGACTAGAAATTCATGTGTCGGTTTTGGAAAGAGCTTGGTCACTCTTCAGTATCTCTTGAGTAATAATATGCACACTGGAGATTGCCATTTGTTCTGTGATGTCTCTTGTTTCCCAGTTTGATTCCCTTATTCTACACTTCATCCTGAAAGGTTTCTCTAGTTCTAGTTTCTAATCCAATGACTCTCTCTCCAGCTCTATTTACTAATTTGCCTATTACGCTTGTTATATTTTTCAATTTCAGTGGCTCTGGTTCCTTAAAAATTCAAGACAGTTGTGCTCATTTCTGCTGCACGTGTCTGCTTTGTGTCTTTCTGATTTTCTTTTAAAGATGCAGATTCTTCTTTTATCTTCCTAAAGAATTTTAACTATCAAACTTCCTTTTAGACTGTCCCATTTTCTCTAGTTTTTTAGGTATGATTTTTCCATGGGCGTGGGGGAGAGGGGGTTGGTCCTCAAATTACCGTGCTGCTCATTTGCTAGGAAGTTTGTTCTTGAGATTATTTTCAACACATTTTCCTGGCTGTACCCTTGAATGTAGCAGTCATCCTAAGGAGAGATTTCTTGCACAGACGTGCCCAAGCCATGTGGGAGTAGCGCCTGCTTCTGGTGTCTTGGCTTGGAGTATTTGCATCCTGTGGCTATCAGGGCCTGAGTCTCCAATGTGTCCAGTGCGTATGGGCCAGCTGAGGTGTCACATTCACATGGGACGCTTTCTACCTAAAGCTATTGCTGGCAGGAAGAGATGGATTAGCACTGCTCTGGAGCTAGCAGAGACAGGGAGTCTACTGTAGCCTTCCATTCCACTCATGTGGGCCAGCTATACCACTTTCCTTCTTGGAACATGGAGTCCCCTAAGGTACAGCTTCTATTCTTGCTCATAGGAAGAGTTGCCCTCTCACCTCTGCTCTTATGGAGCCTCCGTCTTGCTTTAGTGCTTGGATAAGAATTGTTAAAAAGAAAAGCCCCACGACTCTCTCTTTGGGAAGCCCACACCCATGCTCCGGGCTGTGTCTTTCTTTCTAACCATCTTCTTTTTCTTAACTTTGTGCTGAAGATGTATATTTAAAAATTTTTAAATAACCATCCAATAAATTCTCCAAGATGGGTGTGGTGGCTCATAACTGTAATCCCAGCACTCAGGAGGCAGAGGCAGGAGAATTGCAGCAAGTTGGAGGCTAGCCAAGTTTATGGTGAGTTTCAGACCAGCCACAGATACATAACCAGACCCTGTCTAACAACAACAACAACAACAAATTCTAACATTTTTCTCTCATACCTAAATTTCTTTGTTTTTGTTTTGTTTTTTGTTTTTTTGAAACAAGGTTTCTTTGTGTAACCTTGGCTGTCCTGGACTCACTTTGTAGACCAGGTTGGTTTCGAACTAACAAGGATCCACCTGCCTCTGCCTTCTGAGTGCTGGGATTAAAGGTGTGTGCCATCACGCTCGGCTTCCATACCTAATATTTCAAGAAAAAGTTTCTATCGATGTTTGATGAGGTTTGAAGTCAGAAACGAGGAAGGCTCCAGAAGCCTGAGATAGCTGAGTATTGCTCCTCTGTCCTTCTCAACACTGGCACCAAGCCTCTTGCCTCCTGTAAGACTCCCTAAACTTCCACGTTCCTCACTGGATATCAGCCAGCCCTTTTCTGAATCCCCTCCCTGACCCCTCATGGTCGTCAGTCCCTCCTACTCTCAAAATCTGCCTCCTAACATAAGTTTATTTTGCCAGGAAAGCTAGCTACCCTCCCTGATTGCTTGCTTGCTTGCTTGTTTGTACTGGGATTTGAACTCAGATCCTTGTACATGCTAGGCAAACACTCTACCACTGACTACATCCTCAGTCCTGATTTTGTGTTTTATTTGGATACGAGGTCTCACTAAAGTTACTCAAGCTTGCCTTGCGCTCCAGCGCTTGTGATCTTCCTGTGTCAGCCTCCTGAGTAGCTGGGATGGCAGCCCTGGGCCTCTAGGAGATACCTGGTGACTCAACACAACCCTTCCTCTGTATTCCGACAACAGTTCTAATGTTCCGGTGACTCTTGCTGCTGCGACCAGAGAGAGACCTACCTGCCAGGAAGCCGCCCAAGGCCAAGGCCAGCCCTCCTCCCTCAGCTAGGGAAAGAGGAAGAGATGCAAGGGCAGAAAAGGAGCCTGCGTGTTAGGAAAAGATTTGACCTTTGTTTCCACACCTTTCTCTGTCTTTGTTTTCTTCAGGTGGGTGCCCCCCCCCCCCCCACACCCCCCCCCCCCCCCGCCTTAAGATCAATGGGGGATACTCTTGCCATGTGAACACCTGAATGGTAAGATAAGTGTCTTCTATTTGTATAGCCCTGGCTGACCTGTGGCTTTATGCATTATTGTGTCTAGCCCTCCTCAGGCCTCCTCAGCTCCGCGCCTAGGCTCAGGCCCCATCTGCTCTCAGGACTCTTCTGCCTCCGTTGCTAGCCACATGTCTTCTGCCTTCCCTGTGCCCCGGAACACCTTCCCCATGCCAGGCCCTACCACTCCATACATACTGTAGCCTAAAGCTCTCTTGGGCAAGTCTCCACCCAGCCTGAGGCCGCCTGACAGGCGTGACTCTCCTGAGCTCCAGGCGTGTGTTTGCGGAGGTGCTGAAGGAGAAGGGAGCAGCGGTCGGGCTGAGGGTAGATGATAAGAGAGAGCTCTTCTCCTCCAGGTCTTCTTCATTCCAGCCCCCAAAGAAGGCTCCTTCTGTCGTTGCCCGTGGCACCTGCTCCTGCCTTGCGCCTCCAGCCATCCGGCAGCTGTAAGAAAACTCAGAGGAAAGTCAAGTGAGGTGGCGCACACTGATATCCCCCAGCACTAGGGGGGACAGGCAGGTGGATTGCCACAAACACCAGACTACACAGCCAGCTGCGCAGGGGGGAAAAATCAGATTGAGGAGAAATAGGCAGGTGAAGCTCCTCACCTTAACCATTGTTTACCACCTTATGATTCTGTCTGGAAAAAAAGAAGAAGAAGAAGAAGAGGAGGAGGAGGAGGAGGAGGAGGAGGAGGAGGAGGAAGAAGAAGAAGAAGAAGAAGAAGAAGAAGAAGAAGAAGAAGAAGAAGAAGAAGAAGAAGAA
>OU015754.1:55566884-55578182 GCA_907169655.1 Acomys percivali | reverse complement strand
AAGAAGAAGAAGAAGAAGAAGAAGAAGAAGAAGAAGAAGAAGAAGAAAGACTCCTGGTGCTGACAGAGGCTGAAAACTGCTGAGGGAAGCCAACCCTCCCACTCCAGCAAGGAATCTGAGCCGTGAAGTGAGCTGAGGTCATAGCAAGAGTCAATACCAGGATTGAAGCTACCCCCCAAGAACCAAGGTGCCAGCTACTTCTAGACTTCGGTCCTTTCAGATCTGGGCATCCTACCTGCCCCCTGCCAGGAGCCAGTGCTAGAGACCCAGAATGATCTCTTAGCATCCCTTCTGCCTGGCACTCAGGGCCCAGCGTTCAAGTTCTGGGAAGGCACGTGGGCACTGGCAGCCTGCGCTCACTTCCTGGTTGTATATGCTTAGGTGTGAGTCTCCCTACCTCTCGGCCCATTTCCCACAAAGCACAGGGCTCTGTTCTTTGTAAAGGGTTAGGACCTGGCCAGTAGCTGGTGTTTGGCAAACGGGAACATCCACCCTCCCCTCCCTTCCTTTCATCAGTACCTGCGCCACCGATGGATGATGGAGACAGTGATGGATTACGGCAGGCTGGGGAGATGGCCTCTTCTTATACTGCCCTGGAAGCTTGGAGCCAGCGAGAAGCATGGGGCAGGATGTGAGCTGAAACAGAGCCGAGAGGACTAGGCAGGGTTGCCAAGGAGCTGGGGTGAAGGTGAGGAAGTCGTTGAGGGTGGAGCGAGGGGATAGAGGATGAGGGGGCAGGAGTCAGAGAATACCCCACCTGCCTCCAGTAGGGAAGCTACAGTTTGCTCATAAAAGTGGCTTTGTAGATCAGGCTAGCCTCGAACTCACAGTGACCTGCCTGCCTCTGCCTCCCGAGTGCTGGGATTAAAGGTGTGTGCGCGCGCGCGCCACCACGCGGCCGGGCTTCATAAAAGCGTCTTAATCGCTAAAGGTTGCAATGCAGAAAGGCTGTTCTTTGTCAGGTCCTGGGAATCCAGGTGGGCACACACAGGAAGGCCACTCACTGAGTGACACTCAAAGTGTCCATCTGTCCTCTCTGCATTCTCTCCTCTGCCTCCTCCACACACTCATACACCGCAGCTCAACTTTGCCAGGTCCTCCTGTCGCCACCTCCCCCACCCCGCCTCCCCCACCCCACCTCCCCCACCCCTCAGGAGGAACTGTCTCCCCACTCTCGTTAGCAGTGGACCCGACCCTCCATGAGATGGCCTCTGGGACTTCTTCCGGAGGTGCCTCTGAAATATATCTTCCATCCCTACAAGCTCTTACCTCCCCCGACCCCAACCCTTGAGGGGGTAAGGTAGAGAGCTTGAGTTGCAGAAAGAAGGGGAGACCCTGTCCCTGCAGAGTTGGGCTCACAGAGGGAAAGGAAGGTTGACAGCCCCAGCCGCGGGCGTGGGAAGAGAAGCCTAGGTTCATAGGTGGTGCTGAACTGGAAGATCGGATTTCCCAGAACAGACCCAATTTTAGATATTCCGAGTGCTGATAAGGGCAACCTGAATTCAAGTTTCATTTCAGGCCAGATCAAAGCCTTGACAGACCCCAGCAGCCACTTTGCATTGTGCAGTTTGAATCCCTGACTTGAGCCCCACCCACCCCTGGGACCCTGATGGAGTACTGCCAGTTACAGTCAGGAGAGGCACTGCCATATATGGGGAGGGGGATATACTGGCTTCAGCTTATACGGCCGCATCTAGCACTGGCACTGCATCCACAGTGGGGCCCTGAGGTCTAGAAACCACCAGGCCTCAGTAGGTCAGGGCGCGACCCTCGCAGGAGCACCAGGCCCCGTGCACTTCCTGCACCAGCCGCAGCGAGAGAGATTCAGGTCAGACCTCAGAATGCATCCCAGCTGGGAAGGAGGGGGAAAAGGTCACTAGGGGTAGGGGTACGGCTGGCTGCCAAGCCTAGCTAGGGGACCTCGGATCCTAATACGCCCTCCCGGCCCACAGCCCTCTCTCCCGCCCTCCCTCCCATTCGGGCGCTCAGCAGATCAATGCTGCCTTTGCTGACAGCTGAGAATCGAGCTCGCAGCCCGCCCTCTCCCCCGCCCCTCCGGCTAGCTGTGTCCCCCGAGATCCTCCCCCGAGGAGCGAGGAGCGGAGAAGAGTTTGCTGTGGAAGCGCTTCACCCCGGGGCACGACCTGCAGAGAGAGCGGCTGGTTTAGCCATCGCTTTAGGCTGAGGAAGAGTTAATGAGGGTTAGCAAAGCCGAATCACCACCTAGCACAGGGGACAGAAGAGCGAAGGGAAGGGGCCAGCCAGCCCACGGCTGGAGGTGGATGGAGGTCAGGCTCTGAGAACTTCGTGCTGGAGAAAGTCCGGGAGGGATGCTATGAGCCTTTGGGAGAGCTCTGTCCAGTGCCCCTAATATTGTCTCAGCGTTTACTTTATACTTCCTACCAGCCCTAACCAAGGGTCTCTGGCTACAGAGTGGGAGAAGGGGGGAATCCCACTCAGGCGGAGATGGGGTGGGGAGGTGAAGGCAGGTCCGTGATCAGGGAGAGGAGCGTCTCCTCAGCTCAGGGTGGTCTCCTTCCTCATCACCAAGAAAGGAAACTTGGAGGAGAAGCGCACCTAGGCCCAGCGGTGAGCTACACTGCCCTATACATCTTGGTAGCTGTAGGACACCAGCCCCTTCAAGAAGCAGCGGGAGGAGCGGCAATTTCTGTACCAATCTCTCTCAGCACTCAGCGCACTTTAAACACCCTGAACTAGAAACCAAGGGCACGACCCGACGGGCACACCTCCTCGCTTACACCACTCCTCGCGCTGCACTGCCTGGCTCTGCACACCCATCTTCACTCTCACCTATCCATCCATCCACCCACACCGAACCCACACAGACCCCCACAGCTGGCCAGCCAGCGCACACAAGTAGCCACTTCTTTGGACACACACACCTCCACTCCACGGTATGAGTGTCCCTTGAGCGACCGTAGCCACAACTCCACACTCCACGCCCCACTTTCCACAACCACTCACGAGGCGTCCCAACCTCCCTTCCCAGCGTCGGCCACCAGGGCCACTACTCGCACACGCTCGGTTTCGGAGACCCGCGCGCTGCCTGCGCTCCTCGCGCTGGGCCGGGACACACCGACTGGGCGGACCGCGCGCCTTGCCCCGCCGCGTCGAGCGCGGGCCCCCTCCCCGTGCTTGCCTCTCCCGCTCCCTCCCGATTGGGGAGGGCGGCCGTGGGGCGGGCGGGGGGGGGGCGGGGCGGGGCGGGGGAGGGTGACATGTGAGCGGCGCGCCGGCGGCAGGTGGAAAGGCGAGCGGCATGGAGCGCGTAATAAGAGAGTTGGAGTCGGAAAGAGCCGCCCCAGTCGCCGGGGAAGCGGGCGGTCAGTACGGGCTCCCGCGGCCCCAAGGCTCCGAACGACCGCCCCCGGACCCCGCACGGCCCCGGCCTGACCCCTAGCCCCCGCCGCCTGCGTGCGCGCCCAGGGTCGCCTTGCCGGCCCGGGGTTCGAGCCATGCGCCTCTGAGCGGCCCGAGCGCGCCCCCGCCCCGCACTGCCCCGGCCCCCCGCCCGGCGCCGCCCATGGCCGAGGCCCCCCCGCGCCGCCTCGGCCTGGGCCCCCCGCCCGGGGACGCCCCCCGCGCCGAGCTGGTGGCGCTCACGGCCGTGCAGAGCGAACAGGGTGAGGCGGGCGGGGGCGGCTCTCCGCGTCGCCTCGGCCTTCTGGGCAGCCCCCTGCCGCCGGGCGCGCCCCTCCCTGGGCCGGGCTCCGGCTCGGGCTCCGCCTGCGGCCAGCGCTCCTCCGCCGCGCACAAGCGCTACCGCCGCCTGCAGAACTGGGTCTACAACGTGCTGGAGCGGCCCCGCGGGTGGGCCTTCGTCTACCACGTCTTCATGTGAGTTGGGGACCCCGCACCCCTTCGCATGCCCCGGCGCTGACCCCGCGTGAGCCAGGCTCTTGGGGGACAGCCACCCCGCGCTGGCTCCACCTCCTGCCCCTCCTGCCGCGCGCGCGGCAGACCCTCAGCTCTCCCTCTCCCACCTGAGGCCACTTTTCTGCTTCCCAGCCTGACCTAACCCCTGATCTCCCAGACTTGACCCCTGCTGCCCTCTTATCTGACCACTTCTGCCTGCTGCCCTTACTTTGATCCTGACCACATAACCCTGCCGCTCTGTCCCAACATCCAGCCTCCTGCGCTCCTCTGTTCTACCAAGTCCGAGCCACCAAAGTGGGGCTCTCTTTTTCTTTTGTTCATCTCTCCCTGTCTTGTCCCAAGCACAGATGACCCTGGCCCCCACGTTTGTGTTTGTTTGTTTGTTTTTCCTCTCTCTCAGGCTCTGTAGCTATGCTGTGCTCCCGCCTGGTCCCCTTGGCGATTTCTCTTTTCAGAAACAGGCTGTCTCTAGCTCAGGGCTGGCCTCTGATTGTCTAGGTGTCTAGGGTCCCCATGGCCCTGACAGGCCTGTGTACTGTTTCCAACTTTATCCCTGTCTTCATTAGCCTTGCCCTAAACCCTCAACTTTGAAGCAGGGGAGGCAGCAGGCTGCCCTGCCTGCCCTGCCCTGTCTTGTCCTGCCTTGCCCTGCAGGCTGGGCCCAGCTCTCCTGCCTTGCTGGCCAGCTGTCCTAGGCCTGGCTCTAGGCATGAGGAAAAAGAAAGAAGAGAGGGTATGTTTGGAAACAATGCCGCTGTGGGGCCCCTCCTCCCTTGAGCGGGCTCCTACAACTTTCAAAACACTGACCCCCTCTTGGAAGTAGAGAGTGAATTTTGGCAGCTCAGAAGGCAGTCTTGGGGGAAGGCCTGGCCCAGCCAGGAACATGAGAGGCCCAGGCCATATCGGTTAATGGGCTGGGCCTGGTTCTGAGAGGCTAGAAGTGCCCAGGAGAGACGGGGCGTGCTGCTCTTGTGCCCTCTTAACTGCTGCCAGTCTTAGGGTTTCCTAGGCAGTCCACTTTGTCTACCTGGTGGTCACTTGGCAATCTGTCTGTCCGTCCGTCTGCTAGGCTTGAGTTTCCCCTTGTGAGCTAGCTTGTCTGGTCATCTCTCCACTTGACTGCCCCACAGCCTTTCTGTTGGTCAGTTTCCATGCTTTGCAGGTCTATCCAGGTATTTACTTGGGTGCCTGTGTGTCCATCTGTCTATCTACTGGCCACCTGCCTGGCCTGGCTACCCTTCTACCTGGTTTTTCTCACCTCTGTTCTAGCCTGGCTTTCTGCTTGTCCCATGTGCGTATGTATGCTTGCCTGCCTCTGCCCTGTGAGAATGGGGGCCACAGAATCTCAGGGGGAGGGGAAGCACAGAGGAAGAGAACTCTCTATTGGCCATTAAATATTCTAGAGGTGGCAGCTGTGCTTTTGTGCAGAGCCCCCCCTCGGGTTATGACTCTGCAGGACATGAGGTCAGGCTTTGGGTCCAGGTGAATGACAAGGAGCAGCCCACATCTCAGTGCACCCCAAAAGACCTGGATGAACGTCTGTCAAATATAGCTGTCAGATAAAGCTGTACAGTTCAGTGCTGGTGGGCTTGGGGTTCTGGTGTACACACACACACACACACACACACACACACACTCACACACTCACACACATACACACACACACTCACACACACATACACACACACACACACACACACACACTCACACACACACTCACACACACATACACACACACACTCACACACACATACACACACACTCACACACACACACACACACACACATACACACACTCACACACACGAGTTGCATGGCAGGCCTCTCATGTGCCCAGGGAGGCTATGACACAGGGCACAGCTGTGCTTCCCACAGGCTCCTCCCTGCAGGTGACTCTCCCAAGGCATAGCTGGACCTGGAGAAGTCAGCTGGCACCAGGCTGGGCTCCTCAGCCCACAGGAGCTGGCCTCTTGGCCTCTAGGACAGTCACTGGAGATGAAAGCAGCCTAACTGTAGCTCCTTTGGTGGAGCCTCTCTTTCCTCCCAGGAGCTAAATCGGACAACACCTTTGCCCCACATCCGGCCCTTTCTGGATACTGGGAATGCCCTGGCTAGGGTCACCCATGTCCTGAACACTTGTCTCCAGAAGCTCGGGGTGGTGGCATCTCTTGGAGCTTTAGGGGAAGAAACATAGTGTGACATGTCTGGATGTTTAGAGATGGTGGGGAACTGGTCATGGATCTTGGAGGTCAAGGAGACTGAGAGTCCGGGAGCCCCTTCCTGTTGAGTGCTGTGTGACATTGTGTTAGCTGCCAAGTCTCTCTGAACTTTAGATCTGTAGGTCATCAGAGTAGGCAGAAATCCCACATTTTGGGCCTTTTTCATGGATGGCCAAGGACTGACTGAGAGGGGAAAATGAGGAATGGGCGTTAGCATTGGGCGTGGGGAGGGAACCTACACAGAAGTGTCTCCTGTTCCGAGTTCCAGACATGGGGTTTCCCAGCCTCTCACAGGAGGGTCTTACATGCTCTTGCCAAGAAGTGCTTGTAGTTGCACTTGTAGCCTAACCCCACACTCTTCAAGCCTGTGGGGAGGAGGGGGTGTTAGGTGGGGGGAGGGGTGTGTGGCAGGCAGGGTTTAGGGGGGGGGAGGGGCAGGCATGCCATCCTTAATTAGGACCTGTTTTAAGAGACCCAGGCCAGCATGGGTGGGGTCCCCACAGAAAAGCCTAGGAGAGAGGACTTGGGAAGGAGAGGGCTGAGACACCTTCCTCACACCAGCTAACTGGACCCAGGGCCTGGACTTTGCCTGACACCTGGGGATGGAGAAGTGAGCGAGCCTCTCTTGCTGTTTTCAACTGTGCTTCTGGGAAATGAATGCTGCCTGTCCTATCTTCTCCTTGTAAAGACCAGAGTGAAGGGTCCCTGGACCCTTCTGGGTTCCTTCTGTCTCTAGGTCCTTAGTCCTGTTACTTTGCCCTTTACACCCCAGTGCCCTGGCCACCAGTATGTATCTCCCACCCTCCCCGGGAACCCCATTCTCAGCACTTTAGGAAGCAACAGAGCCTGCTGCCTCCCCTACACCTACTATCCTGGCCACTCTTAGGAACTCACCACTCAATCCTTGCTCCCAGCCCCCCAGCAAAAACCTCTCTAAGTGAAGGTTTAAGGCTCTGTAAACATCCTCCCTCAGCCTTCTCCCTGGGGTCAGAAACTGTGGGAATGGGGAGAGGAGGAGGTGGCCATAGCTCCCAGGGCCTGTATGCTCCTAACCTTGGAGTTCCCCCGACGCCCCTCACCCCTGACCTCCTACCCCAAACTTGTGAGAGAGATCATAACCCGGGCTGGAAGTAATCCCAGCGCAGGACACCCAGACCAGGTCAGTTCTCACATTCTGACTGCCCCACTCCGCCTCTGAGAAAACTAAGGCTCTCAAGAGCAAACTCATGTGACAAATTGGTAGTGGATGCAGAAGGCCAGACCTTGAGCCCAGACTCCCTGTCCAGAACCGTTCCCTCTGCTCTCTGCGGCCACCTGGTGTGGCCCTTGGAGTTCAAACTGAGATTTCTGACTTTGGGCAGGCACACACACTTCCCAGCCTGGTGAGGCTGGCTGGGTTATTTCTCTCCCCCCTCCCCGACACACACCCTCTCCAATTGACAGACGAGGAAAGTGAAACCCAGGAAAGGCCTTGCAGTTCACGAGGAAGAGACTCAACCCAGCGCTGTCATCCGCTGACCTGGGTCATCCGCTGGGTCAGGCCCCATGCCCTCCAGAGCAGCGGGCAGCACACTCCATCTGTGTCCCTAGAAGCCAGCACACCTGCAGCCAGGGGCCAGTGATAAGATTTTACAGAATTGAGTGGCAACTGCTCTGCTGCTTCTGGGCCACTTAATCTTTGGTTGTGGGTAACAGGCCTGCTGTGTGCTGTACTCACCTCAGCCCTGACACAGATGTCACACGCACGCGCACACACACACACACACACACACACACACACACACACACACACACGCAGCACTATCCAGGACATCATAACCTGATGTCCCACCGTCTCACTGGCCATGTCAGATCTGACATGACAAAGGGACTCCCTTCGTGCGGCCTTTGCCTTTCCTTTCCCAGGGCCCGCTGAGCCCCTTTGCCCAACCCTGCTGTGTGTGGCTGGGTTTATCCAGGCATAGAACGGGACACATTCCCCTCCAAGGTGACACTTAGCTTCCCAGACAGCAGTGCAGAAACCTGATGCTCTAACAACACCTTCACTACGTGACTGGGAAGGACTCGGAGTGTGTAATCCGTGTGGCACTTTTGTGCCTCTGGTTTTCCTTTGTAAAGGAATGGCTTCTTCTACCTTTTGCTTCCCCCGGGCACTTGCTGCTGTTCCTTCTGGAATTCTCCCTCTGAGTCAGGTCTGTCTGTCCCACTCCAGCTTGTAGCAGCACATTTCTCTTTCCCATTGAGGAAGTTCTGCTTGATGTCTGACTGCAAGCCCTGCTGCTGAAGAAGCCCATAACCACACAGTGTTGGAACCCAGCAGCTTTAAGGAGGCAATTAGTCTTAGACTGGTGGCAGCACTTTGAGTGGGTGATTAATTTAAAGTTCCCGGAGCCATCAGAGTCACTGAAGTGGCCCAAGAGCTGCGGGAGGAGGCTCTGGGGCCTGCCCCAAAGGAACCCCGTGGGAAACTTTTGCCTCACCAGTTCTCCCCAGCGCTAGAACCGGACAGCACTGGTGCTGGTGCAGAGGTTGAGGGGTTCAAGGGAGATGGGGTGGCAGGGGGTGGGGGTGGGAGGATGTGTTCCATTTCCCCAGGGCTAGTTCCACAGGGACCTAAGAGTGTGGACTCAGGCTCACAGATGGGGTTTGTCTCTGCAGCCGTGAAAGTTGCTTGGTGTCTCTGAGCTCCAGCCGTCCAGCCTGAACAGTGGGAATCACAGCAGCCTCCTGGGTGGTCAGGGCCGAGGAGGGAGAGCAGGCAGGGCTGCACCAGGCATGAGCCGCCCTCCTTATGCGTATGGTGTTCTTATTGTCATCATTCTGCGCCTCTGGTGGGAGGTCTGACGGGGGTCCTGGGGTCAGCAGGGGTGTGTGTGTCCTGAGCAGACGTAGGGGCGGTATTGCTTGTGTCGCTGGTGTGTCTGCCGGGTGCCAGAGACTGTGTCTTTGTGGGCTTCTGTAGAGCATCATCTCTTTTAAGATGAATCTTCCTATGTAGCCCAGGCTAGCCTCAAACTCCTAGGCTCATGTTCTCCTGCCTCAGGTGGAGTCAGTGCCTTCCTCCAAGTTTCTTCCTTGCGTCCTCTCAGTTAGGCCTCACAGCCACTGTGTCACGGGACAGTCATCTTCACACTGGGTGGGGAACGTCACACAGCTAGTGACGGGAGTCACTAACCTGAGTCTCTGGGCCGCTTATGGATTTGTTTCTTCCTTGGTGTCACAAATGACATCAACCAGCACAGTGCTTTGCCAGGCTTGGGGAACCAGAGCCTTGCCTGCAAGGAACAGATGCGGGGGGGGGGGGGGGTCAGCTGTGGGGAGACTGATACCTGAGTCCCCTGGGCCTCTGGGCCTGTCTGTCTGTCTGTCTGTCTGTCTGTCTGTCTGTCTGCATCAGAGTACCATTGTGGAGTTGAGGTCTGGCCTTCATGGTTCATCCCCCACCCCACCCCCCACCCCCACCGCTCCACCCCTTACCTCAGCTAACTGACACAGAGAGGTAGCCCAGTACCAGGGGTCTCTAGAACAAACCCAGGGGTCCATCATGGGAAGATGCCCATCCCCACCCCACCTCAGTCCTCAGCTTCGGTGCCCTCTTCTGCCAGATGGGCCCAGCAGGAAAGAGAACCCATCTACTGGCATTGCAAACACAGAGCTATGTTTTATGGTGAGAGGTGCTGCCGACTCAAGAGTCAGGATAGGAGAGGGGGCGTCTTGTAGTGCCTTCAATGGGGCCCCTCAGAAGACAGGGGGACATCTACAGGAGTACCCAGGAGGCACCACGTCCCAGGGAGGTTCCCCAGGGCAGGGGAGAAGGTATGGTCTGGCCTCTGAGGCCCCCAGGATTCCAAGCCGACTGGGCAACTCTGTCCCGAAGGCAGGATCTGGGTGCCCTGGAGCTTGGCACTGGGGGTGAAGAGCGGGGAGGGGGGGCAGCCCCAGGCAGCAGACTAATTGGGCTAAGAATCCGTGGGCAGCGCCTGAGGGAGGCAGGCAAAGAGAGCAGAAAGCACCGTCATTCTTATCTCCTCCACAGAGAATTGGGATTGGTGGGTGGGGTGGGGGTGGGGTCTCTCTGGGCTACGGGCTGGAGGGAAATCACCTGATTCCTTAAGACCCGTGGACCAGGCTCGTATGGGAGCAAGCTTGCTGGAGACGATAAAGCTTGGTTCTCACAGAAACCAAAGGGATGGAGGTCAGAGAGCAAGTGGGGCTGTCAAATAACCAAGAGGTGGGGAGGGGTTCTGTGGGGGGGAAACTTTCCAAAATGTGGGAACCCATGTCTGGCAGAGCTGAATATGATTTACTCCAATCATACTCATCAGGCAAAGGATGCACCCCCTCCACAGCGTGGGGGACAGAGGATAGACACCTACTTCCTGGGCACCTAACACTGGAGAGGAAATAAGACCAGGCCCTGCTAGCTCTGGAGTAAGGAAAGGGGTCTCTCCTGCATCTCCCTCCCCTTCCTTCCTTGCGGCCCCTCCCTGGAGTGTCCATGTCTCTGCCTTTGGGTTTATTTTTTGCTGGGCTTGGCTGTCTCTAGGGGTTGGAGGGGGGGGGTGCTAGGGAGAGAAGGAGGGCAAGAAAGAGTGGCTTTGTCAGCACAATCCAGATGCTTCTTCTGCTCTGGCCCATCTGGGCCTGACTGCCACCCTCTGCGGGAGGGATAGCCCCCGCCCAGGTGCAGCCGGGATCTGGAACCCCACGGAGAGTCCTCCTTCAGAGTGGGGTGGGGCATACCTGCAGAGCTTCTCTGTCTAGTCCATCCTTGCTGCAGGACACCAGAGTAGAGACCCGCAGAGTTCCGGAGGACTCGAAGCTTGGACAGGCATATAGCTTTATTTCACAGATGAGGAAACTGAGTCGAAAGATAGGATCTGATGGCCCAGGACACAGCCCAACAGATAAGAGTTGTTATGATGTGTGCCTTATATCCCCGGGGAAGGGGGCAGCCCCTGAGTAGAGTCACTCATTTCTCCTGCTAGCCTCTGCTTGACGTATTGGAACAAGTGAGATGGGGAGAAAAAGGGATCCTTGGTCCAGCAGAGGTGGGTGGGAGAGCGCACAACCTGGGAATGGAAGAAGGCTGAGTGAGCATGTCAGTAACTCCTTTAGGCTCTTTTTTATTTTTGGAGAGAGAGAGAGAGAGAGAGAGAGAGAGAGAGAGAGAGAGAGAGAG
>OU015754.1:55529308-55541451 GCA_907169655.1 Acomys percivali | reverse complement strand
CTCTCTCTCTCTCTCTCTCTCTCTCTCTCTCTCTCTCTCTCTCTCTGAGAAGCCCTGGAAATCAATCCCTAAGGGCTGTTGTAGGAGTCTGTGGGGTAAAGCCTCCCATTTGCACTTGCTATGCCTCCCGAGTCCTTGTGGCAGGCCCCTTAAGCCCAGTCCTATGGGGGAACCTGTTTGTATCTCCAGATTACACTGACGACCATTGGCTATGGTGACAAGACGCCACATACATGGCTGGGCAGGGTTCTGGCTGCCGGCTTCGCCTTACTGGGCATCTCCTTCTTTGCCCTGCCTGCTGTGAGTTCAATGCTGGTTGGTGAGGGAGGCTGGGGGCCAAGACCTGACCAGCCTAGTCCTAAATTTACCTTGGGCAGCCTGGGATGCCCCAGATGGGCAGGTTATGGGAACATCCTAGTTGCTTCCTCTTGTCCTCTTTCTCGTACCACTGGCATCCCACACTGCCCGCATCCCCATAGGGCATCCTAGGCTCCGGCTTTGCCCTGAAGGTTCAGGAGCAGCACAGGCAGAAGCACTTTGAGAAGCGGAGGATGCCAGCAGCCAACCTCATCCAGGTACATGATGCTGGAGGGATGGGAGGGAATGGGGGTGGGGAGGGAGCGAGCAGCGGGGTGGGGTGGGGGGCCCTGTGCTATGTCAGCCCTGTGTGCTGACCTATGTATGGGTCCCAACTTCAAAACTACAATTCTACTTCAAAGCCCAGAGAGGGATGTGACTTTTTTTGGGGGGGGACCACATGCCACATTACAGACAGAGTTGGGATGTTGACTGAAATATCAGTAATACCCGCCACCCCCCAATCCCCCCTACCCCCCCAACCCAACCTACCCCCGCCCCAAGCAAATACCTGGTTTCGAACTACCTAGAGCCACCCTGTTGCCAACTGTGGCCATACTGAGAGCCTGGAGAGGAGACCCCCATCTCCCGGTAGAAGCTTAACTCTGCCATCCAGAAACTGGGTAGCTGTCTGTCAGCTGCTCTACTCCCAGCACCTTGCGAAATTCACTGTGTCCTCAGGAAGTCGTACAAGAAGATGGTCCAGAGATGGACTTTTAGAATCGCCAGCATTTAACGGGGCAGGTGATGAGAAGGAAGGCAACCAAGGAAATAGAGGGGGTGTGGCCAGGGATGGCAGCAGGTGTAGGAAGCCACATGATCTCAGTTTCGGCCACTGTGGTCGACGATCTAAGTGGGTTCTGATCTGTGAGCCTGTCACCATGCCCATTCAAGAGAACTCCCCGCAGGAAATAGTTGAGGAACCCTGACTCCCCAGCACACCTCCGACGGCTCCCCAGCACACCACCGTGTCTGACCCCCAAGCCCAAGCCTGACTCAGCCCCCTCCTTATCTCTCCTTCCCAGGGTAGAACCCCTTCTTCCCCCCCTGCTATCTCCAACCACCAGTCCAGCCTTTTCTTCTTAGCATCCCTTGGGGTACAATGGCCACTGTCCTCTGGGAGCTGGCTTCCCAAGGGGTATTGTAGGGGCAGGCAGCTGGCACTGTCCATGCAGAGAGACAGCTGGTATTGTGGTACCCGTAATTAATGAGAGCTCTGGCAGCTGCTCCCTGGCCCATGCCAGGGACCCAGGCAAGCAGGAAGTAAAAATATTTCTGTCTTAGGAAGGCGCCAGGCTGGTGAGGTCACTCGTGGCAACCCCTTAAGGACAAGAGCCACCCAAAGGAGGGGGACATCCAAGGCTGGCCCAGTTCTGCTTTGTCCTAATGGTCCTCTTATCTCCCAGCACCCCCCCTCCATCCCCCGTTTATAAGTCACAGTCCTCCTCAGACTCTTTACCTGGGGGGGGAGAGGGACAGTTTCACTTCTCCTCTGACTGTAGTTGCTTCTGCTGCAGCACCCATGGCTGCCGAAGAGTTGGTGGCTAATAAAATTTCCCGCTCTCCCTCAGGCCCTACTTAGTCCCAGGGTAGCAGTAGGCAGCTGATGAAAATACAGCGGAGTTGCTGTTTGTAAAGCCATCCGCGCAGCCAGCATTCCCTCCCTGCACGCTTGCAGAACCAGCTGCATGTGCCAGATACTGTACTTGGCACCGAGGATGCAGTGGTGCCCAGGATGCAGCTTATGAGGACAGACACTAACCAGACACTGTAAATGTGTACTTAGCTAAGGGAGCTAGCAGGAGGACTTAAAGGAACCTGGCCCCTAAGTGTGCCAGGCACTAAGCTTGGCTTTGGACAGACATCTGTCCAATTCACCCTCGCGACAGTCTGTTAGACCAACAACGTTAGAGCGGTCTGATCTGGGTTGGGGGTGGTGGGTCAGAAGCCTGTGCCTACCCGACCACAGACACCAGCTCTTACCCAGGGCTCTACCCTGCCTCTGGTGCCGACTCACTGGGTCACCTTGAGGAAGTCATTTCTCTCTAGGTCTTGGTTTCTTGCCTGGCCCGGCTGCTGGCTGTGGAATTAGACTTGGCCTCTGGTCCTGGCATCACTCTCAGCTGGGCTGGGATTGGGTTCCCTCAGGGGCAGAGGGCTGGTGGGTGGCTGAGGACTTCCATGACACCCCATTCTCCCCGTGCCTCCAGGCTGCATGGCGCCTGTACTCGACTGACACAAGCCGGGCCTACTTGACAGCCACTTGGTATTATTATGACAGTGTTCTCCCATCTTTCAGGTAGGCGATGCTGGGGTGGCAGTGGGGCTGGCACTAACGACCCTGGAGAAAGATGCTTTTGGGTTGAGGGAAGAGATAACTCCCAGCGGAGCATGTGGGGCCGGGTCTTCAGGTCCTGAGTAACTTGGGGCCTGCCTGGTCTTCTTCCCAATACATCCCAGGGTATTGGATAAGCTTTACCCCTAAAGCTGAGCCCCACTCATGGAGTGTGGGCAGTCTACATGCTCACCGAGAGGTGGTGCCACCCAGGGAAGCGACAGCCAGCTCATCTCCCCTCAGTCCTGAGTCGGGGGGCACGTTAGCTTATACCACCCAATGTATTGCAGCTGGTTAGAGAGGGTGCTATGGCAGACACATGTGTGCCTGGCCCAGGACCCCTGTGTGTGACTGTGTGACTCCCTGTTACTCTCGTGGGCAGCAACCTCTGAGGTCTGCGCCGCTGGCCCAGCCTGGGCTGAGGCTGAATGGGGGCGGCTCCGAGCTGGAGGTTATTAATAGCATCTCCAAGGTGCGTGGAGCCAGGTGCCTGGCCAGGCCCTGGGGCAGGAATGAAGACTGCAGAGCCGGCTCCGTTGGCTCAGTCCCACGGGCAGGATGGCATGGAGTGCGTGCTAGTCCGGGCTGCTGTGCTCAGCGCTTCTCTCCACCAACTTTGCTTCATTAGTTATCGTCGGGCAGCTGTTGCGTGATCCCACTTGCCCACACCCGCACCTGGCCCCCTCTTGCTCCCTCCCTGTCCTACAGGCCTCCCACGGGAGGAGCAGGAGGTAGGGGCTGGAGATGGGGCTCCCCACATCACTCCTCCCTCTCCCCATCTCCACACCTGGCAGAGGCAAGCTCTTATCTCACAGGCAGGGCTGGAGGCTGAATTTGAAGTAGCCCCTTTTTGGGGAAGGCAGTTCTAAGGGATCAAGGCCAAGCAAGAGAGGGAGCAGGGACTGGATGCTTAGAAATTGGCATGGGCTGCGTGTGGTGGTGCACACCTTTAATCCCAGCACTCTGGAGGCAGAGGCAGGTGGATCTCTATGAGTTCGAGGCCAGCCTGGTCTACAAAAAGAGTTCTGGGACAGCCAGGGCTGTTATACATAGAAACTTGGTTTCAAAAACCAAAACCAAAACCAACCAAACAAGAAAGAAAGAGGCGGCATGAAAGTGGGGGACCCTGGATGGTGGCCTGGGTTTCCTGGTAAGAGGAACGGACCCTGGTCTGGAGATTTGGGCTCCATTGGAAAGGCAGGTGAGGGGTGAGGCCTGGGTACTTCCTGGTATGGTGTAGGAGATGGCCTGGGGGGTGAGTGGACAGCCAGTCTGACCCCATCTCCAGGAACTCCATGGTCAGAGGAACTCCACAGAGCAGGGAAGCTGGGCTGGCCACCCTATCAAATCTCAGTCTTCAGCTCCAGCTTCCTCGGAAAATCCAAGTCGGATGGGGAGATGAAGGACCTCAGGGCTGCTGATGGCCGCTTGGGAGGCACAGCTCCGTGATGAGGAGCAGAGTCAGCCAGAATCGAGCACCTTGTTTATACGGGTGCTCTGGAGTTACGCCCAACCTGCATAACCATACCCAAAGTCTTTCCGACTTCCCAGAAACTTCTGCAGAGGGGGACCAAGCTAGCCTCTCCACCCTGCCTGTTCTGGCCTGAGGTGCTTGTGAGCACCCCCTCCCACCCCCCCCAGGAGGATAGCTCAAGACTTGGCAGGGTCTCAGCTCTGGGCCCACTGGGTAACATGGGTGGTATGTCCAAAGCCCTGCCTGGAGCTGATGGCGCCCTCTCCTGCAGAGAGCTGGCCCTCTTGTTTGAGCACGTACAACGGGCCCGCAATGGGGGCCTACGGCCCCTGGAGGTGAGGCGGGCGCCAGTGCCTGACGGAGCGCCCTCTCGCTACCCGCCCGTTGCCACCTGCCACCGGCCGGGCAGCGCCTCCTTCTGCCCTGGGGAAAGGTAGGGGCCCCGTGTGGCCACCACCTCCTCTTGCTCCTCCTCCTCCTTTTCCATTTTTCTGTCTCACCCTCTCTCAGACCTCCTCCAGCCACCACATGGGTGTATGGACCTGTTTGGGAGGTTCCCTGGCATTGTTGTGAGGCCTAGTAGTTGTCGTCAGATGGCCAGACAGGTACAGACTGAGGGCCCTCTCTAGAGAGGCCACACTGGACTTACCTTTCTGTTCTCTGGGTCTCTCAGGGTGTGAGAGGAAGAGCTGTCCACACCATTCTTTCCTGTCACCTCCACCGTTCATACCATTGTCCTCTTTCTTTCTCTGTTTCCACGTCCCTGCTCCCCCCCACCACCACCACCACCACTCTTCCATCCCTGCACCCCCATCCCTCCTGGGAAGCTGGAGAGAGGAGGAGGCCGCTGGCCCCAGGTGCTTACGGCTCAGGTAATCAATGGAGGGCACCTTTCCGTTGTTCTGGGGTGTGAGGGCAGGGGTCCCCTCCCCCAGCATGCTGCCGATAGGAGGCTGACACAGAGCTCACCTCCGGGGAAGCAGGTGCCTGCCGCAAAGAGGATTCTGACTAAGAGAGCTGCAGGACCTGCGTCAACCCCACCAGTGACTAACACGCTCATCTCTGCAGCTCTTGTCTGCGGCTTTGCTGGGTGGCGGGGCGTCCTCCTGGGACTCGCTCCTTCTATACTGAGCTACTCTTTGTGGTTCCACAACCCTCTCTTCCAACTTGACCTGGAGCTTTTGTCTGTTGAAAAAAGAATCAAGACAGAACAACACTTGCTTCGTCTACACATTCCTAACTGGAGGAACCCCAGGCATGCTAGGATAAGGGAAGCCCCTCCTCAGGTCTTAGGAGAAAGTGGTCACTTCCGTGAAGGATTAGCTTTGAAGTCAAGCGAACGTCAGTTCAGTCCCCTCATGCTGTCCCCCGCTTTGCCCATCATTTCCTTTTTACGTCATCACACGTATCATCCTTCCACTTGTCAGGTGGAGATCTGTCCATTGAGTCTGGGGTATCTTTAGGTCCAGCATTAACAGCCAGGGAGGAGGCAGGTCCCTTCACACTCAGAGAAGCTCACCTCTGCCGTGTGTCCTAAAGAGGAGCATCAGGCACTCTGCTCCTGGCAAAGCATTGACAGTGTCTAGGCTGGTCAGGCAGGGCCCTGGGTTCTGGGTCTCGGAGCTGAAGAGGCTTGGGGACTGGATTGATGAGGATCACTGGGAGCCGGGTCTTTTCCTTGCTCTCAGGGAGGCCTCTGACTATCCAAGGGATGTCAGAGAGAGAGAGAAAGGGAAGATTGGCCAAGCGAGACTGGGAGCTCCCTTGAAGAGTAGCCTATGGTGTAACCTGACTTGGCTTCTCCATCACCGCCTGCAGGCAGTATGCCTGCCAAACCACAACGGATAGCCAGGAATTCACAAGGTTTGGCATTCTGGCAACCTTGGGTGGGGCCAACTATGGGCTCTGAGCTTCTAGTTCACTCTTGTCTCCCTTCACCTGAACCGGGAGATGCTCGGGATGGAGGGGAGCTTGGAGCCTTTGCCCCTTAATGATTCTGAGTCCCTGAGTCCTCAGAGGCCTGGGAACAGACGAAGGCTGGAAACCGGCCTTTATTAATGCCGTTGCCTGTCTGCTCTGAAGTGTCTGTCTGTGTCTGTGTCTGTGTCTGTGTCTGTGTCTGTGTGTCTGACAGTGGAATGACTCAAGAACCTGGTGTTGGGGCAGGGCAGGTCAGGTGGATGTTGAGCTGTGACTTTTGGGTCTGTCACCAGGCTCAAGCCAAGTGGCCATGCCCTTGATCTTGGCTGTCTTGACCCTAGGAAATGGGGTGTAACTCCTCCTAGGATACCCCCAACATGTGTGTACATACACATGTGTACACATGCACACATGTATACACACCTGTGACCCACACCCCACCCTGGTTTGGCCACACGGAGCTCTGGAGATGGCCCACACTGAGCATGTTTTCAGGAAGTGGGCTGTAAGGATCAGGACTTCCTGGGAATGGCATTCCCAGGGTCGGTGCCTTCCCTTTGAGGATTATGGGATGAGTCTCTAAAAGCTTGGTCCCCCTGACTGCCTGTATCTGCATCCCATGGAGCATGCATTCAAAATGCATAGGACTGGACTTCTCCATCCCTCAGACTCAGTCTCTGGACAAGAGGCCCTGAGGTCTGCAGGCTCGCCATACACCCAAGGGATCGTATGCAGAGCCGGAGCACCTCTGCACCCTGGGGTTGGGACTGGAGGGTGACTTGAGTGGGAATGCTTCTCTCCCGCCAGCCACAGGAGGCCAGTCCCATCCTGGCAGCACTCCACACTCTGTCCACCTGTCTCTTTGTTACTAACCTCTGTTCGTGTCTTGTTCTCAACTTTCCAGCCAGATGTTTAGTAATAAGCGGAGTTTCTTTCGGATCCACGCCAGCTGGAGACCGAGGTACCCCTCATGGGCTCCTCCTGTCCCCTTTCCCCCTTTCTCCTCTCACTTTAGGAGCTGGAGAGGGGGACAGGACAGGCCAAGGATAAGGTGCATGTGCCTGCCGCATGTGATCTGCCTTGGGGCCCTAATGCGCCCCTTGCCTTCCTGGGGATGCCAGCTTTAGGGCATGGGCCCATCGTGTCAGAAGGGACACTCTCAGGAGCTTCGAGGCGTGCCAGCTGTGCTGCTGACCCCTCTGTGATCTTGGCCAAATTACTTCCCTTCTTTTGGACCTTTTCCCTTCTGTGAAGTGGGCAGGAAAAACTGGAGGCTCTCTGAGGGTCCTTTCCACTCTGACCCGTGCCAACTTTGGGACTAGTTTCCTGACTCTCCACCATCCACCTGGGAAGCCCATAGGTGCCTGAAAAGGCTGGTCCCAGCATCTCCGTCACCAATTTCAGAGCAGCTCTTTCAGCTACATCACAACTACATTTGTGGTACCTTCCTCGTGCCAGATCCTGCTCTGTGCACTGAGGGTGGGGTGGGGTGGGGTGGGGAATAGTGATGAATAAAACATAGTCCCCAGAGAGTTGCAAAGAGTAATTGTGGTTCAACACATTGAGTACAACACAAGAAGAAGGAAGCGAGGGGCTGTGGCGCTGAGGTCAGGCATTTAGCCCAGAAGCATCCTTGAAAGAGGTAGTTCTAGGGGAGGGTACTCAGGCCAGAGAACCATAGAGATAGAGCTTGGAGGTAAAAGAGAAAGCAGAGCTGTGAGAGATGAGCCTGCAGCCAAGTATGGCCTGATCTGAGAGTGGCACACTGGAGCCAAGGCTGGGCAGGACCATGTCATAAAGAACCCAAGCCCAGCCTGAGCCTCAGTCTCTTGGCATTTAGGTGACATTTAGGTGAGGAGCCCCTGGTTCTCCAAGGTGCCTGTGGAGCCTTGTGGTTAGAGATGAGGGCCAGGGCTTCCGCTTGCCTATTCGCTTCTGTTGAGAGGCCACCGCCTAGCTCCAGTTGGCTCTTACGTGTCCCTGTGCACGACACTTAGCTTCCTATGCCTCAGTTTCCTTCCATGTAAAATACAGGTGCAAATGGGATTTGCTTCTGCTGAGACTGACTGGCTCCTGTAAATGTTGACTTTGTTCAATTTAGTATGTCAGTTAAGACGGCCTTTGGATGTGGCTAAGTTGGTAGAGTGCTTGCCTAGTCTGCATGAGTTTGCTTCCTGGTGCTGCATAAACTGAATAGGGTGCTGCATGCCTATCGTCACAGCACACGGGAGGCAGAGGCAGAAGGAGCAGAAGTTCAAGGTTATCCACGGTTACATATCAAGTTTCAGGCCAGCCTGGGCTAATGAGGCCCCAACTCCTAAATAAATAAATAAATAAATAAATAAATAAATAAATAAATAAATAAGATTAAAAACCATACTTTTGCAAAGTAGTTTGAAAGCTGAGGAGGATATGGCTTTATGGCAGGCCTCTCAAGTTCGATCCCCAATCCTGGAAAGAATAAAATAAAAACTTGAGAATATGTCTATAGGAAATAAGGGTTCCCTGAGGGCAGCTCTGAGGAGACTGGGTTAGACCTGCCCCTGTGCATGTGTAGGTTGGAGGCCAGAGGTAAGGCTCTTTCCTCATAGACCTTGAAGAGAGGCAGTGTAGGGTGGCACAGGGGTGAGTATCTGCCTTTCTCAGCCCAGGCTGTGGTGGGCAGAGTTCCTGTGGCTGTAAGTACAAGGGGCTGCCTGGGTTTCCAGGGCAGTTAGAGAGCAGCCAGTGCAGGGTTTACCTCTTCCTGTCCCTTCTCCCACATCTTTCCACCCCCAGGCACCAGTGCAGCCACCCCCAGCCTTCAAGACACCAGCAACCCCTTTTCTCCACCTCAACACAGTTGACATTTTGAATCTGACGATACTATTGCTGGGGCCTGCAGCATGCATCTTGGGCTGCTGGGCAGAATTCCTGGCTTCTACCCAGGATGGACCAGGAGAGCATCTTTATAGAATGGTAGCCCCCCCCCCGCCAATGTCTCCATTGTCAGCTGCCCTCTGGTGGGCAAGATGGTCCTCAGCTGAGGACCGTTGCCATACATCCCACACTAAGCCCTTGTCCAGGAAAAAGCCACAGCCTTCTTACGTCAGAGAAAATGAACCCCGGCCTTGTTCTGATTTTAGGCAAATCATTTATCTCATTCTGCATCTGTAAAATAGGGATGGCAAGTTCAGGGACTCTTATGAGAGGAGGCTTGGAGGCCTAAAAGCACCAAGGCCTTCAGATAGGCCCTGTGTGCCCTAAGGAGCCTAGGAAGAAAGAAGCCGTTCAGTGCCTACCGTGTGCCAGGTTTCTTTCCATTTTCTTTGAGCTTTCAGGCTCCAGAGAGGCTGACATGAGCCTTTTTCTGGTCCCTGCCCAAGGAGTTGGAATCCAGGGCTGCTCCGGGGGAAAGCAGTGTCTTCTTGCATTCAAGAGGAACCAGAGCCTGTGCCTGGCTGGAAAGTTACAGAATCCCTAAATCAGGCCAGAAGCTCCCTCCGCCATCACAGAATCAGAGCCGGAAAGGGACTTTTTAAAAGCCTCTAGTGCAACTCTGAGCCCCCCCCCTCACCCCGGTCCCCTGAGAATCCTGCTGGGTACTAATGTAGCCTTGGCGCACACTTCATTGACAAGGAGTTGGGGGCACACTTCCCCAGAACACCAACGAGCAATCTGGAGCTCCAGTCCTTGAACCGAAGTGCAATGGTTTTTCTAGTCTCCTCTACTTCTCTCCCCATCGAAGCAGCAGGGGACCGGGTGGCCTTGCATGGCCGGGGGTGGGGGGATGGGGGTGTGGGTGCTTGCCAGCATGAGGAAAGCCCACAAAAATGAGTCCACAGAGGTAAGCTTGGGAAGGCCATGCTCAGACTTCACTTGGAAGCTTTGGGGGTGTGTCAAAGAGATCCCAAGCCAGTGAAGAACAGGATGGATTTCTTTCTGACAGCCCAGGCTCCCAACCTGTCCCCCTAGGGCAGGGACCCACCCCTTGGGATGGCCCTATATCTGGGCTTCCTTTCTAAAGGTGCTCCTGGTTTTATGATGTCCCCCACCTCACCATCCTGGCTCTGCTCTCTCGCTCGCTCTCTGCTCCAAGCCCTGGATTTTGGGGGTGGGGTGGGGCTACCTCCCACCTGATACTGAAACCAGATTCTGTCCTCTGCTCAGGCTTTGATCTGAAAGTGCCCAGGCAGGTGCTATGACCCCTTCCTTCACCTCAAGCCTTGTCTGTGCCGAGGCTCTAGACACAATGGAGTGGGTGCCTCAGCAGGGGAGATGGTGGTAATACTGCAGAGTGTGGGGCTGAGGATGTCTTAGGAACAGCTTAGCTTGGTCCTTGAACCTCTTGGACACAGAGTTACACTACCAGGTACTACTGGTCAACTGGGGCCTCTCTGAGGGAAATGGAGGCCCCCTCTGCTCATCCTCCTCCAAGGTCTGGGGATGTGATGGGGAATTGGGTGCAGGAAGGGAAGTAAGCAAAAATCCTTACACACAGCCAGGTGCTGAGGAAAAGGCCTGTAACCCCAGCATTCAGAGAGGCAGAGACAGGCAGATCTCTGTGAGTTCCAGGCCAACCTGGTCTACAAAGCAAATCTAGGACAGGCAAGGCTACGCAGAGAAACCCTGTCTCAAAAAGCACAAACAAAAACAAACAGCATCCTTATACACATATGTGCTCACAAGCCCACAGGTGAGTGGCCCTTCTTGGTGCTCCAAGACCATGTGGGTGGGACATCAGTCTTGGAGAGCAGAACCCAGACACCGGAAACAGCAGAAGCACAGGTTACTCCACATAAATCCTCACTGAGGGGGCCGGAACCTCATTTGTGTCTTGGCCAATCAGACCCTCAGCAGGCCGTCATATCACACGGTCTCATAGGCCAATACGTGGAGGGTTGTGTGACAGAGACCTTGGTTCTATTCATACAGCTGCACCAAGTCCTAAAGCCATGACTTGGCCAGAGTGGCACAAGATAGCTCCAGCAGTGGAGGGGGGGAGGGAGAGGAGGGAAGTGTGAGTTCACACACGTATACACACTGTGTAGACACATGGGTGCCTATGTACTCACTTACACCAGTACACACGCTCTCTCACTTCCACAAAGCCAACCCCTGTGTACAGTGAGACCCAGAGACCCCTCGCTGTGTGCCTGGCCAGGTGAGCTCCTCCCTCCACAGTGTGTCTGTGTCCAGAGGGGTCACTACCTCAACCCTCCACCCACCAGCTGGTCCTGGATCCTCTGTCCTCCTGTCTCTGACTTCCCACCGGATTCTCTCACTGCTTTCACTCTGACATCTGTCTCCTGTGTACCCCTTATCTGTCTGGGGCTGGGAAGGAGTGGGGACGAGGGGCTGGGGGGGTGGGGCTGGGGGAGAGGATATGTCCTCATCGACCTATCTAGCTTCCTGTAGGCATTAGGGCCCCCATGCCACACCTGGGGAAATAACTGGTGGGAAATCAAGACCCCCATAGCAAATACCCTAGATCAGCTAGGTCAGCTTTATTCTCACCTGCGTGCTTCAGACCAGCTAACTTGACTCTGCTCTGCCCTGCCCTGCCCTGCCCTGCCCTGCCCTGCCAGCAGCCGGATGGGCATCAAAGACCGCATCCGTATGAGCAGCTCCCAGAAGCGGACAGGTCCCTCCAAGCAGCACCTGGCACCCCCACCAATACCCACCTCGCCAAGCAGCGAGCAGGTGGGTGAGGCGTCCAGCCCCAGTAAGGTGCAGAAGAGCTGGAGCTTCAATGACCGCACCCGCTTCCGGGCCTCTCTAAGACTCAAGCCCCGATGCTCTGCGGAGGGTAAGCCTCACAGGTCAAGGGCTGCGCATCTGCTGGGCGCGGCAGGGATGGGGACTGGCGGACTGGCTCAGGTCATCTGCTCTGGCAAACGGTCACCGTGATTTCCTCTTTGCTATAACCCAGTCTCCAGACTGTTGGATAATCAAACAAGAATGTAGAAGGGGCATTTGGCAGTGGTAAGAGCACCGGAGTCGGAACCAGGCTTGCAAGATCTGAATCCTGATATATATATATATATATATATATATATATATATATATATATATATA
>OU015754.1:55486193-55508121 GCA_907169655.1 Acomys percivali | reverse complement strand
GTGTGTGTGTGTGTGTGTGTGTGTGTGTGTGTGTGTGTGTGTGTGTTTTCTCTGAAACAAGGTCTGGGCAGAAACAAAGCCCTGCAGGTAACTGGGGTAATACCTGAGGCTGAAAAGGCAGTTGGCTCTGTCTTTAACTCAAAGAAGCTCCTAAGGGAAAAAATAGGTTTGATGACATAAGAACGTGGTAACGGCCAGGCTGGGACAGTGGCTCACTGGGCGAAACATAAGGACCTGAGTCAGGTTATTAACACTCATAAAAAGCCAAGCATGGCCCCGGGATCTGTAACCCTAAGATAAGGGACAGAAATGAGGGATCTCCAGAGCTGGCTGGCCAGCCAATCTAACCTAAAGGCTGAGCTCCAGGTTTAATGGGGAAAAATAAGGTGGGGAGGAACTGAGAAAGATATCCTACAAAGACCTCCTGCTTCCACAGATGAACATGTGGGCAGGGCCTCCTTCACACACATGAGCACGCATAACACACACACACACACACACACACAGACACACACGGAGAGGGAGGGAAAGAGAGAAAGAGAGAGAGAGAGAGTCAATAACTTCCAAAAAGTTATATAGTTAGCAATAGCTGTGGAGAGACAACCTAAACACTCCCAAAAGGGTTGTATTGTTTCCTAATTTTTAAAATGATTTATTTATTTCATTTTATGTGTATGAATATTTGCCCATGTGAATTTATGTGTACCATGTGCGTGTGTGCTTGGTGCCTTCAGAAGTCACAAGAAGGAGTGAGTCATGGCATGGGTGCTGGGAACCAGACTTGGGTCCCAAAAGCAGGGACAGGAGTCCAGAGCAGCAAGCTCTCTTAACCACTAAACCCTCTCTTCCCAGCCCCAAGGGCTTAATAATTTATAATGTATAAGGATTTCTCATATAAGGCAGGCCCAGTGAGACAAACCTGCTATCCAACTACTGAGAGTGAGTCAGAAAGCCACAAGTTCAAGGCCTACGTGGGTTGCAGAGATAGGTCAAGGTCAACCTGACAGACTTAGTGAGACCTTATCTCAAAATATTAAAAAGAAAGAAAGAAAAGAAAAGAAGAAAAGAAAAAGGAAAAAATATTAGAGCTACAGCTTAGAGGCACAGACTATTGTGTGGAAGGTAGTAAGTTCAAACCCCAGCACTGAATAAAAACTTCTTACATACTATTAAGAAAAACCCACACAACACCAGCAGAACCCCCCAGTCAGTGGTAGGGACAGTGAGTCATAGAGAAAGAAATACAAATAGATAACATCTTTATTAGTGATCAAACAAATGGAAAGTAAACAACCCTTTCTATGCACTCAAATAAAGCTTTGAAGTGTTCCTAATGCCCAAGTAGCTGAGGGCATGAGCCTGCAGGACTTCTTACCCAGCGCTGGCAGGGGGCAAGATGGAATTGGTTACTTCACTCCAGGAAATATTTTATTTGCACATATTGTCAGATCAAGTAATCTTCCTTCTAGGAGCTCACCTCAGAGAGCCTTTCCCACAGGTGCTAGGTGAATAGACCAGGCCTTCTGTAGCATTATGCCTTATCCTGAGAGTTAGGAAACAGCCCAGCGTTTCCATCGCTGGGGGCTGGGCAAGCATTGCTCACAATGCAGTCATTAAGAGGAACAAAGTTGCCTGGCTTTGGGGGGTGCATTCCTGGAATCCTTGCACTCAGTGGCAGGAGCATCTCTGTAAGCTCCAGGCAGCTCTGGCTACATAATGAGTTCTAGGCCAGCCGTGTTTACAGTATGAGACCCTGTCTCAAGACAAGAGTAAAATGAGCAAATGATAAGATAGAGCCATATTTACTGATTTAGAAAGAGTTTGAAAATATGTTGGGTGGTGGTGGCGCACGCCTTTAATCCCAGAACTCGGGAGGCAGAGGCAGACGGGTTGGTGTGAGTTCGAGGTCAGCCTGGTCTACAAGGGAGTTCAGGACAGCCAAGGAGAAAAAGAAAAAGGAAAAGAAAAAAGAAATATACTAAGAGGGGAAAACCAGTTAAAGAGAATATTAGGGGCTTGGAAATCGTTTAGGGGATAAAGTCCTTGCCTAACAAGCAGCACCCCGCAAACTGCGTGAGGTATATGCTCATAATCTCAGCACTTCAGGGTGGAGGCAGGAGGATCAGAAGTTCAAGAGCATGCTCAACTCTGTAGGCAGCCTAAGCCTCTACGTGATCCTGACTCAGTTATAATCCCAATGACATAAAAATGCACTAGTATATACGTACTCAACATAATATAGAGTGTCCATTTTGCTCATGGGAGGAAAAAAAAAAGCTCGGGAATTGCTGATTTATATGCCTTAAAATATTAGGAGTGTTTTGGCTGGGAGGAGGCACTGTCGCTGGCCCGTGGCTCTGGTTCCCACCAGTGTCTCCCACCTGAGCAAAGGATGACTGACTGTTTAACACCCCGGTGCATCCTCACAAGAAGCCCGAGGTGCCTGTCCGACAGGTGAGACTGAGCTCAGAGTAGCTTCCTGTGTCTTTCCCATCTGTCAGGGCACACACTGGGCCTGGCTCCGTCATCTGTCAGGGCATACACTGGGCCTGGCTCTGTCATCTGTCAGGGCATACACTGGACCTGGCTCCGTCTTGCCGCCTCCATGCCATTCCCAAGCTGACTCCATCTTACTCTTTGTTTGAGACAGTCTCATGTAGCCCAGGCTGGCTTTAAACCCAGTATGTAGTCTAGGCTGGCCTTGAACCCCTGATCCTTCTGCTTCCTGTTCCCAAGTACTGGGTTCACAGGCACGTGCTGTTACACCCTTACCATAAACTCTTAACCTTCCAGACTCCAAACTGCTGAGCAGAGGCCTGCTGGGAGTCCTCCACGTGTGACTTCTGTCTTGTGCTCCAGCAGACCTTAAATCCCAAAGTGTGCAGCCTTCCTTGGCCCAAACCAGCTGCGGGGCAACATCTGTGACTGTCTGTCCTCAACTGTACCCTGGCCAGGCAGCACTGCACCAATTTTTAAATTTTTATTTATTTACTTATTTTTATGTGCATGGATGTTTGTCCTGCATGCCTGCCTGTGTCCCACATGTGTGCAGTATCTGCGCAGGCCAGGAAGAAGGCATCAGAAATGGAGTTGCAGACCACTGTGAGCCTCTGCTGTGGGCGCCATCTCTCCAGCCCCTTACGGCAGCCATTGTGATGCGTTCTCAGGAATCCTTGTAACATGCACCTGTGCCATGGGTGTGCATCTCTCAGGCACAGAGTGGCAAGCTTGGGCTGGGACTCTGTTCTTTCACTCAGATTCAATTCCCTCTCCAGACTCAGCCCAGGCATGGGACAGGCCCTGCAGAGTTAGGGTGTGCCTGGGACTAATTCACCGTGCCCCAGTTTCTTGACTTCTGGAATGGAGACAACCCACCCAGGAGAACTCCTTATGGGGTGGGTGGATAGTGACACAGAAGCCGGAAGAGAGTGGCCTTCTCCTGGACCTCCCTGATAGGCTCCATCTTCCTGCACCCAGTAGGCACTCACGGTGCTGACAGTGTCTTTCAGTTAGCACTAATCCTGACCCAGCACTTGTAGCATCAAAGTGGCGTGAAGAGTTAGTCGAGGGTGGATTAAGGAACGCATGAGGATCACTCAGTAATCAGCTAAAGCGCCTAAGCTGCCTGGGAAAAGGCTGAGCTCAGGCTGCGCATTAATTTATTTAGCAATTGACTGTTGAGCACTTAGCTGAGCTGGAAGGATGACAGCCATGATGGCCGGGCTGTTAGTGAGAATCCACAGTGTACCGCAGACCCTGTAAAGTACATTTGATTGCGTTTCTGTTGTTCTCTAATAAGGAAGGTGATAGTCAGGGACCAAGGGGCGGCAGATGAGCATAACTATGAGGAGACATTTGTTAGGACCCTGGTGTTGGTGGGGGACACAGTGATGTGCCACTCTAAGTCCTGTTCCTGGAACTGTTACCCTAACAGGGAAGTGTCAGTCTTTCCCTGCAGCCCCTTCAGAGGTCTGCTGTACCCACCTAGGGCCATGCTAACTCCTTAGCAGGCCACATCCCATGACTGATGAGGACTGAAGTGTAAAGGAGTGTACTGGTCTAACCTGGGAGTGTACTGGTCTAACCTGGGTCAACTTTGAAGGGCCCCTCTAGCTTCAGAGCTCTGCACGGGACTGACTGACTCTTGGTGGGTCCATTGTGTGACTTTTCTTCTCCTTTTGGCTTCCTCCCCTCCTTTGTGCAGCACAGGTCCTGAAAAAGACAATAATCTCTTGTGAACAGAACACTTTCTCAGAATCTGCTTCCTATGAAACCCAGTCTTATTGTCATACTGACCCTGTGCTAGGTGGCTAAAGTAGCCCCCTTAATGGCTATAGGATAAAGATGTCACCCAAAATCAGAATTCAAGGATGAGAGCATCAAGCACAAACTCCTTTGTTCGAAACACTTCATCTACCTCAACTTTTCATGTATATATGTATTTGTTTTTATGTATCTGCCATACATGAGGCCAAGAGAGGGTATTTGGAGCCTCCAGAGCTGGAGTTAGGTAGTTGGGTAGCCTCCTGTTGTGGATGCTGGGAACTCTGGTCCTCTGAAGGAGAAGCAAGCATTCTTTGTTATTGTTTTTTGTTTTGTTTTGTTTTGTTTTTCGAGACAGGGTCTCTCTGTATAGCCTTGGCTGTCCTGGACTCGCTTTGTAGACCAGGCTGGCCTCAAACTCACAGCGGTCCGCCTGCCTCTGCCTCCTGAGTGCTGGGATTAAAGGTGTGTGTGGTGGCGCACGCCCGGTGAAGGAAGCATTCTTAACCATGGAGCCACCTATCTGATCCTTCTTTGTTTTGTGAGACAGGGTCTCATGTATTCTAGGCTGGCCTTAACCTCCATATGTAGCCAAGAATGACCTTGAACTTCTGGTCTCCCTGCCTACCCCTCCCAAGTGCTGGGACTATAGGCCCGCACCCGATTCAAAGCTTGCACTAACCTCTGCAGCAGCTCTATAGTGGTCTATAGTGCTGACCCCATTTTACAGAGAGGTTCTATTTGTAGAAAAACACAAGGTGGTGGTGATAAAAGATAAAGAAAAATAAAGAATGTTGGCATGGGGAAATGGGGGGAGGAGGAGGGGGAGGAGGAGAAGGAGGACAGAGAGGAGAAGGGAGAGAGGAGGAAAAGGAGGAGGAGGAGGAGGAAGAGGAGGAGGAGGAGGAGGAGGAGGAGGAAGCATGCTTTGTCTGTGCCCTGACTGAGTTCCCAGCTTTTAGGGAACTGAGTTTAAAGACCTGGGCAGTTGCTACCCAGGCAGAAGACTGAGGTCACGGGGACTGAGGGCCAGCAGGCTGCTTTAGGAGGCAGGCTCTCAGGAGGAGGTGACAGACACCAGAGGAAGCTATGTACTTACAGAAAGACTAAGTCTCAAATGGCGAGGAGACTCTGAGGCCAGGCAGCTCCTGAACTTTCCTATAGCCGGTTATATAGTGATGAGACCCCAAGCACAGTTGTTCTTTCTCCTTCAGCTCACAGGGCCAGGACCTGGTGAGCTGTTCTGGTCTTATCTTCTCCGTTCATCTGTCTGCTGATCAGTTTGTCAGTGGTCCCTCATGGGAGGGCGGCAGGTGTTTTTGACTGTTTTATTTTGGGCCTGGCAATTAAACCCAGGACCTTGTACATGGTAGACAGATGCTGTACCCTAAAACTATATCTAGTACTCTCCCCTTTTTTCCATGTGAGACAGGAATCTTACTAGGTTAGCCTAGAACTTACTCTGCAGCATAGGGTGACTTCAAACCCAGAACCCTTCCTGCTGGGTTACAGGCGTGAGCCACCATGCCTGGCCTGGTGTGATGTCCTTTTATTCCCTTCTACTTCGGAGGCATTGAGAGTTAACCAACTGCCAACTAACTCGTCCTGAACTGGCCCCTCACTTACAGAGAGAGTTATTGCCTTGTAAAGTAGCAGGTAAGGATTTTAGCCTCTTTTTACTGGTAGAAAAACTGAGGCCTGGAGAAAGGGCAGTCAAGCTGGTGTCCAGCCCATGGCCAAACCTTCCTGACCTGGTTGAATTTCTTGGTTTCTGTCGCTGGTCTGGGGTCCTAGGCAATGCTGGAACAAACACTGACTATTCTGAGCTCAACAGTCTGGCCAGCAGACTCTTTTATTCCTTTCCATCTGTCCCAGGAGGCCCTGGGATATAAGAGCGGCACTTTAGTCATCTGCCAAATGCTGCCTGTCACCCACTCTTTGCCCATGCTGCAGGCTTTAGAGCTGCTTTGCCCATGCTGTAGGCTTTAGAGCTGGTGCCCACACGGTATGCCCTGGGATAACTCACAGCTGCTGGAGTCATCTGCATGAGAACTTGGCACGGGAGCAAAGGCTGACCACTCAGAGACAGAAGGGCTTGGTGGCATTGCTTTCTAGTCCCTGGAATTCACAGCCTCCTGGCGAATACACCACCAGTTGACCCTGGCACTAAGGGAAGCATGCCTGACCATGCCTCTTCCTCCTGGCCTCCAGCCTCACTGCCAGCCTTTCTTGCACAGGGCAAGGGATCTTTTCAGAGTGAACAGCAGAGGGTGCACTGGAGATCTGGACTTGAAGGCCAACTCTTGCCAGGCTTGGGCTAGCACCACACCCCTCACCTGTGGAATGAGGACTGAGCTGGACACTTAACGTGGGCATGAAACCATTAGGTCTTCTTCCCTGTTTGTTCTAGATACTCCTCCCTTCCCCCTTAGACTCCGGGAACTGGTATGCGTCCCTCCCTTTAATCAACGTCTTGTCCTGTTCCCCAAAACATTTGTCATTCCATATTGTTCACCACATCAAATGTCGCTGCACCTCCCCTCCCCAAATCTGAAATGACCTCCACCCCAACCAGCTGGTCCTATTCCACCCGTTTTCCCCACAGCTCTCTTCCATGTTCCAATAATTGCCTTGTTTCTGGGTCTGCCCCCCCCCCCAGCCGGGATTATGACTCCTTATGTACCAGTTTGCAACATAACCATCTCTACAATTTACTTAGTTGACTAAGAGTCTGACAGTGGATGTCATCACATGGATGAAGTGTGTGTGAGGCTCTGGGTTCAATCCCTGCCAGCACATGCGCGCGTGCGCGCGCACACACACACACACACACACATACACACACATGTACACACACACACCCCTAAAAGGTTATAGCAATCAAGACCAAGACCACCAAGAAACCAGTAGGGGCAGTGGTGTGGACAAATGAGAGCCCTGCCCAAAGCTAGGGCTGCCTGGATCTCCAGGCGCCATCCAATTCCTGGAGTCCTAATAGCTGGGAACCCCAATGGATTAAGCTGTCAACTGGTCTGGCAGCAGCCTGGGCCTCCCAGGTTATGACATGACAATTGCACAACTCTCAAGACATTAAAGAAAAAGAAAGAAAGAAAGAAAGAAAGAAAGAAAGAAAGAAAGAAAGAAAGAAAGAAAGAACTCTCAAGTTTCTTGTCCTTTGGGCTGCTAGGATTCTCGACCTCCATCCCACTTTGGGCCTTTAACAACCTCAGGCTTTTTGCAAGTTACAGGTACTTGACAGTGGGGATGAAAAGGAAATGGAAACTCAAAACTGCAAAGTAACCCAGTTTTATTTTGGTTTTAGAGGCCACCTGGAGCATCGCTCCACTCTGCAGATAGGTGTAAACACCTAGCCCCTGCCCCCTGCCCACCGCCCCCAGGTCAGAGGCCCAGGGAAGGTAGGGGTTCAGGAAGATGGCTCTGGAGACCCAATCCGGGTAGTGGCTGCAGGGAGGTCAGGCAGAGGTCTGCAATGGCTCAGATTGGGAGGAGGGGGCAGGACAGAGGGCACAGAATTCAAGAACGTGGAATCCAAAGGCTAGTTCAGTTCTCTCCATTTGACCGCTGAGGCTTGGATAAGAGCAGTAAGACCCAACTGTCATTCGGCAGGTGGCAGGGCCTGGAGGCAAGGCAGGCATCCACCACCAGAGCGGTCTCGGCGTGTAAACCGGCGCTCCACCCTCACGGAGGGTGTGTGCAGGCCCGGCCACCAGGCGCAGAGTCCCGCGTCTTCCGATGGTCACGCTCAGCAGCTCACCGAGCCCGTGGGCGGCGCTGACCCCAGGTCCGAGAAACAGTCGAACTCGCTCTGGCCCAGGAAGAGCTCGGGCAGCTCGCGCACGCGGTGCAGCCCGAGCTCGAGCTCCAGCGACGTCAGCGCCTCCTCGTCGATGAGCTCCGCATCCATGCAGCCCAGGGAGGGCGGCGGCGGCGGCAGCGAGGACGGGGACGCTGCTCCAGAAGCCGGCTGTAGAGGTGAGGGGCCTCCGGCGGCTCCGGAGGGCGCCGCGTTGCGGCCCGGGGACGGCACGGCTGCGGGCTGCAGGTGTGCGCTACCGGCTCCCGGCGGCTGCGCGACGGGGAAGGGCTGGAAGGAGACCGGCGACCCGAAGGTGCCGTATGCCAGGTTCCCGGGTGTCTGCGGAGGTCCCAGAGGAACCCCCCGCGGCCGAAGACCACTGTCCATGCCTGGGCCTGCGTATGGCTGCAGAGTCCGGGGCGCGTGCGGGCTGTGGGCATGCGGTGGCACCTGCAGCAGGCAATAGCCTTCGGCGAGCATCAGGTGGTCGGCCATGGCAGCGGGCGGATTGTCAGCGAGCGCCCTGCGTCCAGGCCAGCGGCTCCTCTTGGGCGGGAGACCCGGGCACCGTGCTGTCCCTGCGACTCAGCAAGGCAAAGGAAGACCGAATCGGATTCGGCCGCTGCTTCACCCGGCTCTCTTGGATCTCCTCTTTCCTGAGCTGCCCTTCACGGCGGTAGTTGCAGACCACCAGAGAACCAGACACCCCTAAGGTCTAGGTTTGCAGACTTTCTCGCAGAGCTTCGGCGCCCGCAATTTCTTATACTAAGAGGCGGGATGGTCACGCCCTCTGTCTGTCATTGGCTGGATGACTCCCTTCTGAGCGAGTCGCGTGCCTCTTCAACAAGGCCTAGGCCCCGCCCCCTGCCAGAGCCCCGCCCTTTATGCCTTTAGCGGCTTCCCAGGTTTCAGGAGGAGCTGCAATGGTTGACATTTCTCTGGGGCTCGGTCAGGCCTTCGAGGTTCTGGTTAGTGGAGGGTTCAGAAATAGCTTGAATTTGCCAGAAGATAAGGTGAGAGGGCCAGTTCCTGGAACTGAAGGGTCTTGGGGTCCACTCAGCGTCTTAATATTTCAGACTGAGCCTCAGAGGCGGAAGAGATTTCCTGGAAACACGGTGAAGCCCTTAAGCTTCCTTCAAACCCAGGCCTTTGTATTGCACTTCAGTGAAGCAGGGTCATTTGGAGAACTCAGCTCTCTGTCCCCTACAATCCCCAGGGTGCCAGTCGTTCCTTCTCTAGCTCTCACTGTGCTCTGTCTGTTCAAGCATGTCCTGAGCTGTTATTAAAGTAATTTATGGGCATGTCTCCTGAAGGACTTGTTCATCTTCTTGCTCTCAGCACTTGGCCCACAGCCTGGTACAGAGATGGCTTTCTGTAAAAGTAGAATGAATGAGCCAATGATGGAGTGAATTGCAGCTCATTCACCAAGCTGCGGCTTCTTCCTCGGTAGGATGCTGGCAAGAGCAGCACAGACCACATGCACTTAGAGTGAGGGTTAGCTGAAGCTATGTGTATAGAGCTCTCCACAGTGCCTGGCACATACATAAATATGCAAATGTTCCTTAACTGAGCAAAGGGCTGGCTATAATGTTGGTTCTAGTGATTTTGTTTTGTTTTTCAAGACAGGGTTTCTTGGTGTGGCCTTGGCTGTCCTGGGCTCGCTTTGTAGACCAGGCTGGCCTGGAACTCACAGAGATCCACCTGTCTCTGCCTCCTCAAGTGCTGAGATTAAAGGCGTGCGCCACCACACCCAGGCTCTAATGATCTTCTAATGGGAGATTTTCACACTTTTCTTTGGATCACAATAATCCTAATCTGGATTTTCAGAGCACTTTACATTCTACAGGCATCTTTCTTGGGGTAGAGTATATATTTTTAGCCCTGTTTTGCTGATAAGGAGACTAAGGTATCCAAAGAGAAAGTGGCTGTGCAGGGATCCCATGCAAAAAATTAGTGTTATGTGCTCCAAGCTCTCTGAGCCACAAGCAGGCCAGGAGACAGTTTCCTTGAACCTTGACTTACACATGTCAGTTTTTTCCCTCTCCTGGCTCCCCTCCCATAGCCTCTGGACTTCCTGGAACTTTGCTTTATCTAGCTGGTGTAGAGGGGAGGCGTTTAGCGGGGGGGGGGGGGGGGGTTAGTTCAGAGGCCCAGGTTCTAATCATAGCTCTGCCACCTGGAGGCTGTGACCCTGGGCTGTTGGGTGGGGATGGGGGCACACTTGATTCCATAAGGACTCATCTTTCCACCGTGAAAGAAAGTTGGTGGTCCCTGCGTGGGTGCCCAAGAGCATGTGAGAGGGTCACAAATCATGCCCCTCCCCTAGCCTGGTGTAATAAAGGCCTTAGGCTATCTCTTTCGCTTAGGAAAGGCTCCCCACAGACATTCCTAAACCGAACTGGACTTCCCTCTCATCTGGCAGTGTGCATGGCTAGAGAGAACCCTAACCTTTTGATTTAGACATTGAGAGTTTGTTTGTTTGTTTGTTTATTATTTATTTTAGGCAGAGCCTCGCTGTGTAATGCAGGCTGGACTTGAAGTTGTTCTTCTTGGGCCTCTGCCTCCCTAGTGTTTGGACTGTGGTTTTGAATCATGAGACTGTTTTTTTTTTTTTTTTTGAAAAAAATCACCCTGACATAGCAATCACCACTAAGGACACCATTGTTTGCTAGTGGCTGCATCACAAAACAGGTTCCCTTTTAGAATATGTGTGTGTGAATAAGGCTTTAAAAAGTTCTTTAATCTGGGGCTTGAGAAATGGCTCGGCACTTAAGAGAGCAGCTTGCTGTTTCTCCAGATGGTCTGAGTTCAGTTTCCACAGTCCACACTGAGCAGCTCACAACCACCTGTAATTCCAGCTCCAGGTGATCCAGTGCCCTCTTCTCACTTTTGTGAGTACCAACATACATCACACACACACACACACACACACACACACACACACACACACACACTAAATAATTAATTAATTCAAATAAGTTTTTAAAAAGTTCTTTCATTGGGTCAATATAAAATGTCTAACCTACATCAGACAATAATCAATTTGTGACTTTCAAACTTTCAAGGTCATGAAAATTTCTGAGAATCTAATGAAGCGGCAGACGTCGCGGCCACAGTATAACTACACATGCATGTGGTGCATTAAGTGATGGAGTCAGAGGTGGCAACTCATTAGGGGAGCTGGAGTTTTAGTTTGGGTTCCCAGCACCCACATAAGAAGCCGAAAGTGATGTCATGTACTTGTAATCGTGGTGCAATGGAGGTAGATCAAGGAGGATGTTGGAGCTTGCTGGCCAGCCAGACTAGACTAGTCTGCAAACTCCAGATTCAGAGAGAGACCTTGCCTCAAAAAGTATGGCGGGGGAGGGGGGCAAAATCCAGGGAGATGGTTCAGCAAGTAAAGATGCCTCTGAACTCTGGGACTCAAATGAGGAAAGGAGAACATCAGCTTCTAAGAGTTGTTCTTTGACCTCCACATGCACACAACAGTAGATGTTTACAACACACACACACACACACACACACACACACACACACACACACAAACAAATAAATACAGAAAACAGAGGGAGACACCAGACTTCACTCACTCCCTGGCTTCTGCATGCATTATACACACATGAACACACACAAACACATGTGCACGTATATAACACACACATGCACACAAACCTATTAGATTCTTGGAGATGTGCAGTAAACAACAAAATAAGTCAAATGAGGCCCTATATGCTAGATAGTGATGGGTGGCATGGGACTATGGAAAGCTGTAAGGGGGATAGTCGGCACGCTGGGAGAGGCAGAGGCACGTGCAGATTCTATGGGGGAGTCAGCAGGAGTGAGACGAAGACTCAGCGGGACTGTGAGGGCGGGGCGGAAGTTGGAAGAAGGGTCAGGCATGAGAGTACAGGGCTGTAACCCTGTCCTGAGGCAGAAGGACTGTTGGGTGTTCAAGTCGGCATGGGCTGGAGTGTGAGACCCTGTCTCAACAAAACAAAAGAAGAGGAGATGAAGGAAAGAAAAGGAAAGGGGAGAGGCTGTCAGCCGCGTAGTGTCTGGAGGAGGAACTACCAACCAGCCATCGTGATGTTATTTTCAACAAGTTACAGATTTCAGAGTATTGTGGATTCGTGTGTGTGTGTGTGTGTGTGTGTGTGTGTGTGTGTGTGAAGGCCAGAGGTGAATGTTCAGTGTCTTCCTCAATTGCTTTCCTTCTTACTTTGTGTTTTGAGACGAGGTCTCTCTCAGAACCTGGCGCTCTCTGACTGTGTTAGACTGGCTGGCCAACAAGCCACACAGAGCCTCCTGTCTCTTCCTGTCCAGTTCTGGGATCACAGGCTTGTACCATCACCCTTACCATTCTTTCTGGGTGTTGAGGATCTGAACTCTCAGGACACCATGCCTGCTTGCATGTTTGCATGCCTGGTACCCTCGGAAGTCAGAAGAGGCCTTCAGATCCCCTGGATTTGGATGGAGTTGATGAGAGTTAGGAGCCACCATGTGGGTGCTGGGAATTGAACCTAGGTCCTTTACAAGAACAATGAGTGCTCTTAACCACTGGGCCATCTCCTCAGCCCCTACTTTAAAATTTTTTAATTAAAGATGCTCAAGTCTATGCAAATATTCCAAAATCTAATAAACTCCAACATCTGAAGCATTTCGGACCCCAAGCATGCTAGGTACCATTGCGCTACCATTGCCATTTCACAGAGGAGGAAAGTGAAGTCACCATCCAACCTTATTCATTTATTGATGGAGGAGGGAGTGTGGTGTCTCTGTTCCCAGCCTTGCCGCCTCCCAGGGGTCACTTTCTTTCTCTTTGTTGCCAGCATGCCTGAAGTTCTGGCCCCACAGATCTGGTGGCTTGCTCTGCCTGGAATGCTGTCTCCTCCCCTAGGTCAGCTTGCCTAATTACCTCTCCCACTCAGTTTTCACACAGACATCACCTTTCTCTTATCCTGACAGCCCTGGTTAATTGCAGTGCTTCTCTGATGTGTCCACGAGTCCTTTGGCATTCCTGCCTTCACTTCCCTTCTCATTGAATGTGGAAAAGACGGCATGACTCACTTCTCACCACAGGAACAGAGCGAGCTGATGAGGATGCTTCTGAGTCTAAGGCATGAGAGATGTTGTGGAGAGCTCTCCTTCTTCTTCTCCCCTACCCCTCCTCTTTCTTGAGATGGGATCTCATGTAGCCCAGGCTACCCTCAAAATTGGTATGTAGCTGAGGCTAGCCTTCAGTTCCTAATCCTTGTGCCACTGCCTCCCAAGTATAGGGATTACAGATGTGTGGTGCCACATCTGGCTTTGGCTTTTTTTTTTCCTGGAAACAATCACATGCTCTGGGGGAAGTGGGCAGACGTGATGTGGAAACACTCAAGCAGCCAAGGAAAGGCCCACAGGACAAGGAACCATGGCTTCCTGCCCACGACTGTCCTGGCACTACAGCCTTTTACCAGCCTTTGCGTGTGTCAGCCATCTTCAGTGGGAACCCCCAGCTCCAATCAGGCTTTTAAATGTCTGAGCCCTGGGTCCTATTTGCAGCCTCATGAGAGACCCAGATTCAATTGACGTCTAGATTCCTGACCCCCCAGTAACGGAGGTATCAAATGTACACATTTTGGATTGCCAGTGTTGGGGTCCTGGGTTTAAGGCACCCTGTCCCTGTTCCATTTCTGGAATGTGACTCACTGTGCTCTGATTTTTTTAAAAAAGCGTTTATATCTGGACACACTGCAGAGTTCACGTATTTATTGTTTAATTGCTTATAATCCCATTATATGTGTCCCAGCTGCACAAGCGCAGAAGATTAGCCGCTTCACTTAGGCACCTGTAACTGCCCGACATTTCATTAAATCTGAAATTTTATTAATTGAAGTAGATCTTACCCCACCAAAAATCTGTGAAAATTAATCAAATGAATACAATACAATTGTAGGTCTCTGAGTATTCAAATGTAGAAGAAAAATTAACCTGATCAGGAGGCTGAGGCAAGACAACTAAAAGTTGAAGAGTTAGGCCAGCCTGGGCTATCTGGTAAGACTCTGCACTTTTTAAAAAAAAAATTGATTTTTCTCGGGGCAGCATTGTGCCCAGATAAAACCGAGACACACTCCTGGGCAATGAGGTGTGAGCTGAGAAGCCGAGTAAGGCACCCTGAAAGGCTCTTTAAAAGTAGATGGAATTTTCCAGAAGTAGTAAATCCATAGAGGCACAACACAGATCTGTGGTTGCCAAGGGCTGAGAGATGGGAGAATGGGGAAATGAAGTTTTCTTTTGGCGTGGTAAAATGCTTTGCTCGTTCGATATGGAGGCTGGATGCAGAACAGGGTGAATGTGTTAAATACCATGGAATTTTTCCCTCTAAAATGGTTCATTTCAATATTATGCAACTTTCATCTTAATTGGGAAGCAGAACATCCCACCCACCACCGACCAAAGCCTACATGGATTCAGCCAGCCACACACTATCTTCTTTTGCATCTCTGCTTTTCCAGCTGGGGAAGGAGCTGCGATGGCTAAAGGTGTGGCAGCTATTTTTCAAACTGGAGGACAGATGATGATGATGTTGATGATGATGAAGATGATGATGATAGAAGAAGAAGAGGAGGAGGAGGAGGAGGAGGAGGAGGAAACAATAACAGTAGGTAATGTTTAAGGAGCACAACTGTGAACCAGATACTGTTCTGAGCTCCTTACAGATACCAATTCATTTAATGTTCACGACAACCCGACGAGGAAGGCGCTGTTATCTCCATTTTGTACATAAGAAGAGTCATGGCCCATGCCAAGGATAGCAGTGTGGAATCTAGCTGGAACCTGCACCGTCTGTCACCATAGGACTTCTATAGCAGCCCAAGGTTCTTTGGAAGGTAGAAAGAGCTCCCCCTGACTGACTGTGAGGTCCCATTGCCCAGCAGGGTCTCATCTGCATCGAATAGTATGTGTGGTGTAGCAGCGTGAAGTGTGCTTTGTCGATGGTCAGGCTGGGGCAGGGAAGTGGGCTTTGCCAACCAAGGGCACAAGGAAGTTGTGACTGTGCAGGGCAAGCTTCGGAAAGTGCCAGGCACCCAGACCAGGCTAGAATAATGGCCATTTGTGTTTAAGGGGTGAGGCAGGTCTGAGAGGTGAATGCACTGCTTTCTGGGCCTCTCACTATAACCCAGGAAGGAGACGTGGCAGGAGAGTTTCACTTGTATTATAGGAGAGAACTGAGCATCTGAGAGGCAGGCGTTGCCCAGCTAGCAAGTCAAGGGTGGGACTTGAGCATGGCTCTTCTAACTTCTGACCCACACTTATTCACCCTGACTCCTTAGGGCAGTGATTCTCAGCATGTGGGTTCAGATCCTCTTTGGGGGTCTGAGGGGGAGAAGGGCATCAAATGACCTTTTCACAGAAGTCGCATGTCAGATATTTACATTAGAATTCATAACAAAACCATAGTATAATTACAGTTATGAAGTAGCAATGAGTATAATTTTATGGTTGGGGGTCACCACAACATAAGGAACTATATTACAGGGTCCCAGCATTAGGAAGGTTGAGAACCACTGCCCTAGGGGAAGAGGGGCCACAGGAGGGTTCTGAGAAGAGCACAGTGCTCCTACTAGAATGTTCTCTATTGCTAAAGGAAAGACTGGGATGGGAGTGAGACTTACTGAGGCATGACAACAGACTCATCCATTCACTTATTGATTTGTTCATTCAAAGATACGTCCTGAACTTCAACTGTGTGCCAGCCATCCCCTACAACAATGGAATATACAACTAAGTGACAGTCCTTAGCATCGCATGAACTGGGTGTGGTGGTCCTGAAGACCTGTGGTTCCAGCATTTGGAGGTGAAGGTTGGAGGAGCAGCAGTTCAAGGTCATCCTTGGCTACATATTGAGTTTGAGATTAAGGTCTGCCTGGAGTGCATAAGAAAGACCCAGTCTAAAACAACAGAGGGAAAAGAAAAGAAAAAAGAGAGAGAGGGGTTGGAGCAAGCCCCATTCACAAGTGGTTTGAGTGGGGATGGCTTCCAACGGGTGGTATATTTGAATACTTGGTCCCCAATGGGTGGAACTGTTTGGGAAGAATTAGAAGATGTGGCCTTGTTGGAGAAGGTGTGTCACTGAGGTGAGCTTTGAGGTTTCAGAAGACTGGCTCCATTTTGAGTTAGCTCTTTCTGCCTCCAGTTTTAAAATGTGAGCTCTCAGCTGATCCAACTTCCATAAGCCAAATTAAACATTTTCTTTTAAGGTGCCTTGGTCATGGTGCTTTGTCACGGTAATAGGAAAGTAACTAACTACTATAGTGGCATTGTGCTGAATTCTGAAGGAGAGCAGGAACAGAAAAACATACTCTAGGCCAAGGAGCATTGTATGCAGAAGAAGCTGACAGGTTGAATGTCCTAAGGAAGGCTTCAGGGCTGGAGGCTGGTGAATCCAAGCCAACCATCTTCCAGGCCAGCGAGGGTCAGACCATGAGAGTGTGAGGTCAGGGAGCATGTTGGATTTCAAGAGGAATAGAACGCTACTGGATCCAGGAGTTACTTTGGTTTCCTATCAGGCCAACAAACCTGTGACTTGTGGAAAAGAGAGACGAAGAAGGAGGACAGGGCCCTCAAATACCCATGGTAAAGTCAGCATTGAAGCAGAAATCAAATTGAACCCTTAGAATTCTGCTGTATTTTCACAGATTAATTTCTTATGATGATAGGGATGTTTGTCCATACTTTGTATGGCAAGATACAGTATGTGAGAAGCACACACTGTGAAAGCACATGCTGTCACACATACAAAGATTCTCAATGCACTTATGTAAAATGGTGCAACTAGACGGGTGTGGTGGTGCATGCCTTTAATCCTAACACTCGGGAGGCAGAGGAAGACAGATCTCTGTGAGTTTGAGGCCAACCTGTTTTACATAGTGAGTTCCAAGACAGCCAGGGCCACATAAAGAGACTCTACTTCAGAAAAAAAAAATGGTGCAAGTAACTGAGAGCATCACATCAATAACATACCATTAAGTCAATAACTTATATCGTTAAGTCAATAGCTTAGAGCATTAAGTCAATAAATGACAGTTATTAGGTCATCTCTGTGTAACTTACACACCCAAAACAGTATAAACAACAGGTAAGTGGTTTGTTACATGCTGCCTTGTTATGTGCTTAGGGAATATTGACAGAAAGTTTCTCTGTGTGTTTAGCACAGACACAGTTTTGGGGAGAATATTTTGATTTGTGGTTGTTTAAATCCATTCACGCAAAGCCCAGGGATACAGCAGGCAGACAACTAATTTAAAACTCTTCAGACATAGGAAAGAGGGGGAAATGAGGAGGAGTAAGATGTGTTCACGGGGCTGTCTGTATGGATTAAATATACAATACGTCAAGACTTCCCGTCATGGTAGCCACTGGGTGCGACCAAGTCCATATCCCAGCTCCCCTTCTCTACTGAATGGCCATCTGCAGAACCTTCTCTGCCAACTCAGTCCCGATAGTCTTGGGGACTCAGTGAGAACCTGACTCTGGGGGTGTGGGTGTTCCAGAGTTCCCTGAGGGTCTAGCTGGGACCACAGATTTGGTTTTCTTTCTTTCTTTCTTTCTTTCTTTCTTTCTTTCTTTCTTTCTTTCTTTCTCTCTCTCTCTCTCTCTCTCTCTCTCTCTCTCTCTCTCTCTCTCTTTCTTTCTTTCTTTCTTTCTTTCTTTCTGTTTGCTTTTGTTTTTCTAGACAGGGTTTCTCTGTGTAGCCTTGGCTGTCCCGGACTCACTCTGTAGACCAGGCTGGCCTCGAACTCACAGTGATCCACCTGCCTTTGCCTCCCAAGTGCTGGGATTAAAGGCGTGAGCCACCACTGTCCGGCTTCCACTGCTTTTCCCCGAGAGCTCTGCTTCCAGGAAAGCTGACCTAAGGCCCTCACGGGATGGGGCTAGCTGTGAGAAGGAGGCAGAGGCTGCACACTATCTCAGTCCATACGAATGAGAAATCTTGCAGGGGCCTCTCTTGATCATAGTGATGCCCTCTGAGGTGTCCCTTCTCGTTTTAGTCCTGGGACTCCCAGTTGCACTAGTGGTCCGTGTTTTCTGGCCAGAGTCCTCCATACCCTAGCTTATCAGACTAGAGTGGAGTACAGTTTCAAGTCAGGCTAAATTCTTTCCCTCTGGAAATTTGGAATACTGCCTGAAAGACAGCAGCTAATCTGGATATGGCTAGGACAGCTCATCCCCAACTCCCCACAGGACAGCCAGCTTTTGCCACAGGTAGCAGATAAGTGGGAGATGCTTATCTCTGGCGGCAGAAGGATGAACTAATTGGCAGAGAGAAATGGAGCAAGTGGGGCAGAGAGGGAATCCAGCTGGATTCCTGATGGCTTACCAGCCACGGCTCAGTCCCTCCTGTGACCTACTGCCCTGGGGTCAAGGATGCTCCTGATCTTCTAAAACAGCCTTGACATGCTTCAGCTGGACCGAGATGCATAAGGAGGAGCCCTAAGATGCAGACGTCCACCTTCATTCTACAGACAGGAAGGAGCCTGCTCTTCAACTCACGGGAGCCTCAGGAAAGGATAGAGTGAGAATTTGCAGAGGGACTAGTTTGTTCCAAGGTCGGTCTTCTACTATTCCTTCTAAGTCCCCAGTGCCCAGGTGCCGCACAGCGTATAGGTCTGTGGGCACACGGTGCGGTGGCTTTTGGCATCTTTGCTCTGGATTGGTAGAAAAACTGCTTCCACAGTTTCAGATCCGCGTATGAACGTAATACGCGTTTCACTGCCCTTGGAAGCTGGGTTTCTATTTCTGTTTCTAATGTGGTATGCAGAGGTGTACCACGAACAGACTCTGTGCCCAGCTTTGTAGTCAGGCTTAGAGAAGCCTCTGGATGCTTCACTCTCCCCTAATGATGGCCCAGACGTCAGTAGCTCTGCTTTACTAGCTCCCCTTCTCTACTGAATGGCTGTCTGTAGAACCTTCTCTGCCAACTTAGTTCCTGATAGTTCTGGGAAGTCACTGTGAACCCAGACTCAGAGGCCCCATATAGCTATGGGAAGGGGTGTCTGCTCTGAGAGGCCTTGTTTCACCAACTTCAAAAAAAAAAAAAAAAAGTCAAGCTGGCAAATATGTCAGTGGAGAGCCCAAACCAGGCTGGTCTCATTCCTTTCTGCACGCGACAGCTTCTTCCTCCCTCTTCTGAGTCATGTCTGTGTCCCCAGCACCTGCTTTGATACATAGAACAGGTAAAGGGGGCATTGGCTTAATGGCTGTCACTCAACCTTGTACTATGGGTGCTGTGGCCCTTCAGTCGCCATGGCAACACGTTGAGCAGGACAAGGCCAACAGAGTCACATTTGATGTTTTATGCAGGAAGCGTTGGGATGATACAGGCTCTGGGAACACTCCCAAGCCATACGTTTTAAATTTTACCTCGGGCCAGGTGTGGTGCCTTTAATCCCAGCACTCGGGAGGCAGAGGCAGGTGGATCGCTGTGAGTTCGAGGCCAGCCTGGTCTACAAAGCGAGTCCAGGACAGCCAAGGCTACACAGAGAAACCCTGTCTCGAAAAACAAAACAACAACAACAAAAAACAAATAAATTTTACCTTGGTGTCTTGAAATATGAAAGACTGGCCTGGCGTGGTGGCTCACGCCTTTAATCCCAGCACTTGGGAGGCAGAGGCAGGGGGATCGATGTGAGTTCGAGGCCAGCCTGGTCTACAAAGTGAGTCCAGGACAGCCAAGGCTAGCACAGAGAGACCCTGTCTTGAAAAACAAAACAAAACAAAACATACAAAAAAAGAAAAAGAAATACGGAAGACAGGAGCAGTTGGGCTGGAGTGCTGGCTCAGTGGTTGGGAGCACACATTGCTTCTCTCAATGACCCTGGTTTGATTCCCAGATCCTCTGTCAGGCAGCTCACAACTGTAACTCCAGCGCCGGGAGATCTAACACCTGTGGCCTCTGTGCACACCTGCACTCACATGCATATATCCACACACAGACACAGACACATAAGCAAAAACTAATAACATTTGTTTTGTTTTGTTTTGTTTTCCAGAAAGAGTTTCTCTGTGTAGCCCTGGCTGTCCTGGAACTCACTCTGTAGACCAAGCTGGTCTCAAACTCAGAGATCTGCCTGCCTCTGCCTCCCAAGTGCTGGGGCTAAAGGTGTGTGCCACCATTGCCCAGTAAAACAAACCTTTTAGAAAAAGAAATATTGGGATCCCGGCATGGTGGCGCACACCTTTAATCCCAGCACTTGGGAGGCAGAGGCAGGCGGATCACTGTGAGTTCGAGGCCAGCGTGGTCTACATAGTGAATCCAGGACAGCTAAGGCTAACACAGAGAAACCCTGTCTCAAAAAACAAACAAACAAATAAAGCTTGGAAAGCTATTCCTTCTCTTTGAAGCCCAGTTTCTTCATCTATAAAACAGGAGTGATCCTAACACCGATCACCTGGGCAGCTAGGAGGACTAAGCACCCTGTACTGCAGTCTGCAATTCTATCTGCACAAACTAAGAACTCAAGGGGGAAAAAAAAAGGTCCCCATTCTTGTATTTTCCATAGCACCTGGCACCTGGCAAGAGGTTCAGAAAATGCTGGGTCAGCTTCAGGCCAGCCTGGACAGTCCAGCCTTGGTTAGGCTCCCCGTGGACAGCAGCTAGCTACATGAGCAAACCAAGGAGAGATGGGCAGATGAAGGTCCTTGCTGAGGTAAACCCAGGTAAACCATGATGCGGAGCCATGAGATAGTGAGTAGCTGATTTCTGCTTTGAGGCACAAGTTCACTGTTGTTACACAACAGAAGCTAGCTGCCTCTTCCCCACGTGCCCACCCCTGAGACAGGGTTTCTCTGTGTAGCCTTGGCTGTCCTGGACTCACTTTGTAGACCAGGCTGGCCTTGAACTCACAGAGCCACGGTGTGGGTCACGGTGCCTGGCTGCTAGCTGGTTTTAAAACAACAAAGTTATAGGAAGAGTTGTATGTTTCATTGCCACACCTCCGGATGTGTCTGTGAAGATGTTTCTAGAGGGGGTTTATCTGAGGAGGGAAAACCCACCCTGAGTACTGGAGATACTGTCCCATGTGCTGGGGTCCCAGACTGGACCTTTCAGTTGCTTCTGCCAGGTAGTTTTTTATAATAATGAGAACAATAACTAACCCAGGCCAGGATGGCGTGCCCTGGGGGGTGGGGAGGGGCAGGTTGTGTCAGGGTGCTCTTGGCAACTCTCTTTGAGTTGTTTTCCGCATATTAACATCCTCTTCGCCACCGCTGACTTTCATCTACACAACGCAGAAAGCATTTATACCCTGCAACTTTTGCTAATGATGAAAACCCAACTCCCTTCTTTACACTCCATGTCTAAGATGCCCCAGGGGAAAAAAACTCAGTGCCCAACTTAGGTCAACCCTAAGTGGCCCGAGCTCACTGGAAAATTAACCAGTGGCAAGGGGAAACAGGAGCAGGTGACACCCTCCAGACTCTGTTCCGAGCTTTACATGTGTTAACTGACTGTAGCCTCACAACACGACAGGCAGAATCAGAGCTGTTACCCTCTCTTTTTAAGAAAATTGAGGGACAGAGAGCGGCAGCAACTTGTCCCAGGTCACACAGCTGGAAGGAAGTGCAGCCAAGATCCTTCCCAAGGCTGCCTGAGTCCAGAGTCCACACTCTTTGGTTTCTCTGTGTAACCTTGGCTGGCTGCTCTGGACTCTATTTGTAGACCAGGCTGGCCTCAAACTCACAGAGATCCTCCTGCCTCTGCCTCCCAAGTGCTGGGGTTAAAGGTGTGCGCCACCACGCCTGGCTTCAGAGCCCACACTCTTCTTCTTCTTCTTCTTCTTCTTCTTCTTCTTCTTCTTCTTCTTC
>OU015754.1:55470940-55482911 GCA_907169655.1 Acomys percivali | reverse complement strand
TCTCTCTCTCTCTCTCTCTCTCTCTCTCTCTCTCTCTCACCTCCCTGAGCCTCACTCTAGGTAAGGTTGAAGGGTAGCTCCCAGAGGCACAGTGTCTTGCTCAGGCTCCCATGGAGACCTGGCAGCTTCAAGTGGTTCTCAGCACTCTGCTCCTAGGCTCTGACTCACGGCAGCTGTGGAAAACCCAGACCTGCAGCCTTGACTTTCCCAGCCAGACAATGGGTATCACTAGTCTTGTTTACTTGCCTGGGCCTGGAGCCAAGGATGGGGGTGGCGGGCAGGGGGGCGGGGAGCTGAGCACAGCATATCACTGGGTCCTCTCCCTCTCCCTTTTCCCAGGGCCAAGAGTAAGCATGGTGCACACCTTGCTGCAGGCAGTAGCCTTTGCAGTTAGTTCCCAGAGGGACCATCCCAGCCTCTGATGTGGCCCAAATCTCCAGCTCCTGGCACAGGCAGGGCAACCAGATACCATCCTGTTCTGCTGAGGAATGTTGGCTTCAGCACTCCCAGGGTCCTTCAGTGCTGGGTCAACCCCATGGCTGGTTATGTGGACCCTGGCACTAAGTTCATTAGTTGACAGTTAAGAAACAGTGGTTCAGTTGATCTTACAAAGGACCTGGGTTCTATTCCCAGTACCCACATATCAGCTCACAACCATCCTTAACTACAGTCCCAGGGGACTGGATGCTCTCTTTTGACTTCTTCTGGCATCAGGCATGCACATAGGCACCATATACATAAAATAATAATTTATTTTTCAAGACAAGGTTTCTTTGTGTAGCCTTGGCTGTCCTGGACTCATTTTGTAGACCAGGCTGGCCTCGAACTCACAGTGATCTGCCTGCCTCCGCCTCTCCTGGAGTGCTGGGATTAAACGTGTGTGCCACCACGCCAGCAAATTAAATAAATCTTTAAAAATTTAAAGAAATAATGAATGAGCCAGTTGTGGTGGCACATGCCTTTAACCATAGCACTTGGGAGGCGGAGGCAGGTAGATTGCTGTGAGTTCGAGACCAGCCTGGTCTACAAAGTGAGTCCAGGGCAGCCAAGGCTACACAGAGAAACCCTGTCTTGAAAAAAAAAACTATAATTATAATAATAATAATAATAATAATAATAATAATATTGATGAACTAGGTAACAACAAATGAGCATAGTGCTGAAAGGGAATCAGATGGGGAAAGCAGAGCAGGAACCTGGAGGCAGGAGCAGATGCCATGGAGGGGTGCTGCTTACTGGCTTGTTCCTCATGGCTTGTTTAGCCTGCTCTCTGATAGAACACAGGACCACCCAGCCCAGGAGTGGCCCCACCCACAATGCACTGGGCCCTCCCACATCAATCACTAATTAAGAAAATGCCCTAGAGACTTGCCTACAGCTGGATGCTATGAAGGCATTTTCTTAATTGGGGTTCCCTCCTCTCAAGATGACTTTAGCTTGTGTCAAGCTGACAAAAAAAAAAAACAAAACTACCCAGCCCAGGGACTACTATGCCCCTTTTATAGAAGAGTAACTTGTACTTCCCTGTCTCCTGCCTCTCTGTAGTACAGAATCTTTGGAAACTGCCCCTTTCTGAGTAGTTTGCTTCACAGTTCTGGAGGTCGAGCCCAGGTCTTTGTGCATGCTAAGCAAGCTACACACACACACACACACACACACACACACACACACACACACACAGAGACCGACACCCCCCACTACCCACTCCCTGCTTTCATCCCTTGCCTTCAAGGTTTTTTGTCCTACTAAGTTGTCTAGGCTAGCCTTGAACTCACTTCTCTCAATCCTCCCAAGTAGCTGGGATTCCAGGACTGTGCCTCTAGACCCTGTTCGCTTCCTGTGTATTTCGAGGTTGGTGTGTGTAGGGGAGGATGGGGGGGGGGGCTCCCTAGAGTGGGAAGCTGCTGGGTGAATCATTTGTTCTTGACTTGAGACTAGCAACAACACCAAAGAGGGAAGGCGGGCTTGCTCCGAGTCCTTCACAGTGAGCCATGAGAGAAAGGGACTTTCTTCTTCTTCTTCTCCTTCTTCTTCTTCTCCTTCTTCTTCTCCTCCCCCTCCTCCTCCTCCTCCTCCTCCTCCTCCTCCTCCTTCTTCTTCTTCTTCTTCTTCTTCTTCTTCTTTTTCAGTTTCCTAAGGCAAGGATTAAAGGAGACAATGTGCGAACAGCTCTTTGCATAGTGCCCAGTACAAGTGACCCCAAAACACTATCTGCATGGGTTTTGTTTTGTTTTGTTTTGAATCTGGGGTCCTGGGCATCAGCTCTCACTGTGTGGTACAATGGTGGGAGCTGAGACATCTGCAATTGTGTGGCCTTGACTCTAATCCCGTCACTTCTCTGTGGCCTCGCCTACCTCATCTAGGGTTCGTGTGCCAAGCGAGCGAGGGTGCAGTCTGAATGGGTCAATCAGGAAGCATGCACTCAATGGCATCCCTCTTCCCTCCTCGTACCACCTAAACTCTTAGACTAATGTTATTATTCCCATTTGCAGAAGAGGAAACAATCGTTAGAAGGGACGCAGAAAACGTTTGTTTAGTGAATGAATGAATGAGTGGGCCTGTGAATGGTGAGCACAGTGTCGAGCTGCTGTGGGATGCATCCGGCGGAAGGGCGCCACATCTCTCCTGGGAACCTCCTGGCCTGCGTAGCCACTCGGCTTCTCCTGGCAATCGGGGCTGCCGGCCCGCCGCTGCTCCCCACCCAGGTGTGGGGGCTGGGGAGTTAATGGGCACGGGGCGCTTGGGGACCTGCTGATGAAAGGGGCCGCGTGCCCAGAGCGGCCCAGTCATTAGCCCGGCGGGAGCGGCGGGGCGGGCTTATCGCGCATCGCGGCCTCCCCAGCGGGCGGGTCCCCGACGCTGCTGCCGCCGCCGCAGCCCCAGGCAGAGGGCACGGAGGTTCCCACGCTCCGGCCCGGGGGCCGGGGGCGTTCTCAGGCCGGCGTGGCCGCGCTCGCCACCGCCGCCGAGGCCAGGCTGTAATTAGGGTAATTGCTCGGCTCCGCGCCTGGGGCAGTGCAGGACCCCGGCTGCGCAGTGCTGGCCAGGGAAGGGCAGGGACAGCAGGGGCTGGGAGTGTCACAGCCTAGTCCTCCAGACAGGTGAGTCAGCACACCTGGGTGGTCCCAATCCAGAAAGGACTCATGCGGCAGACTTTGTGGGGAAATAGGAGAAGAAAGAGAGAGAGCCAGCCTGGAACACCTACTGTGTGCTTGGTGGTGGCCAAGGGGCAGCGTAGTGTGGGGGAGTCTATGAGCAGAAAAAGGATATAGATCCCGACCTGTGGGGGTCCTGTCAGAGAGGAGACCACAGCATCCCAAATTGGCAGCACTTTAACTGGTGGGCATCAGGAGGCCCAGAAGCATCAAAAATGGTGCCCACTATCACACAGCCAAAATGTCTCAACAGGTTTTGATTTTGCTGCTTGGAGCATCCCAAATTCACTGCACTAGGAAGTCCATCTCTGCTTCGTAGGTTCCGGGTTGGCCTATTACAAACCAAACCCCTGCTGGGCGTGTTGAGCACAAGCCTAGCATTTGGCGTGTGGAGGAAGAATCCAGCATGGCAGATATGAACTGTTGTGAAAGTTTGCCCACAAGAAGAAAAGGAAAGAAGAGATTAGGAGGGAAAGAGGGATAGAGAAAAGAAGAGACAGGGAGACTATATGAATCTGAACACTGAATCACAGTGGCATACATCTGTAATCTGAGCACTTGGGAAGCTGAGGCAGGAGAATTATCATAAATTTGAAGCCAGCCTTGTGTACACAGCAAGAACCTATCTCAACAAACAAACAAAACAAAAATACATATAGGCAGGTTTTTTTTTTTTCCAGAGAGAAAAAAGAGGGAATTCTATTTTAAGATCTAAACCTATATTCAACCCAAACCCTAGCCTTGTACCCTACCTAGCTGCCAAATTAATCTTGACCTTGGCTTCTGTGTCCCCAAACTTCTCCTCTTCCCAGGCCACCCTGTATCTGCAGCTACTTCAAGCTGTGCCTTTGTATATATACACACTCAGGCTATCCTGTGCTGGAAGCTACCTGCCAAACACCTTTCACCTCCCGAGGCCAAGCACAAGCCCTTTGTGTTCCGCTCTCTGCCTGAGCCATCCAGTCAGTGCCCTGGCCAGGTGGGCTTCTTCCTGAGTTCTCAAGTCATAGAGAAGGTGGGACCGGACTACGCGAACAAAATTGTAAGCACCATTACTCAGTGTGAATGGGTGGGTGAGTGTGAGTGAATAGAAGAAAGGGGAAGTAAATGAATAAGGAGGATAAATGGGTGAATGAATTATTAAATAAGCCAATGAGTTGCTATTCTGAGGGCAAATTTTTACGCCCAGTCTGGATCCCTTCCCAAACAGGGAACAATTAGAAAGACCAAGATTTGTCTACCCACAGATGTCTTGAGATTGAATGTGTGTGTGTATGTGTGTGTGTGTGTGTGTGTGTGTGTGTGTTGTGTATATGTACTCAGAATCAGACAAGTCTAGGGTCTGCTCCTGGCCACAGTGTTTGTCAGTTGTGTATCAGCAAGTTCCTTTTACCCAGGGCCCTGTGAACTGAGGCATGCTAACAATGAAGGATATTGGAGACACAGCCTTTGCCTGTGGCAGGCTTAGTGTTTGGTGCTGCAGGAATGGGGGGGGGGGGGAGCATCCCCTCCAGAGACATTCGTGAGGCAAGGAATAAATCTGCAGGGGTGCAGGCAGCCTGCTCGGGCAAGGAGGCTTCATAGAGCTTGGGAGAATGACAGGAGATTGCTGTTGGACAAGTCAAGGCAGAGGCGGCCACATGTTCAAAGACAACAAGCTAGGAACAAAGAGTTTCCTTTGACTGCTTGGGAATGGGGTGGGGGTGGGGGAGGGTGAAGTGGGAGGTAGGGGTAGCAGAAGTGGGGGCTGGCAGGGGTGGCAGTGACCGCATTGAGAAGGGCCTTTCGGGATGTCTGTGAAGCATGAACTCCATCCGACCAGCAACAGAGAGTCACTGCAGCTTCGAGCAGTGGGACAGCTACACCTGTGGCTTTAGGAGGCAGTGCGGAGGATGTTATGGGAGTGGTCACGGCAGGGAGTTGGGGGGTGGTCAGTGTATAAGACATAAAGCCACCCTGGTGACTGCCAACCTTTACTGAGTGCCTACTGTGTGAGGCACCATGTAAACACGTGAATGTTTCCACTTGAATCTTTGTCACTCCCATACAGGGTAGGTGCTCTCATGATGTCCTCCTAGAGACCTGTCTATGCACTCAGGCTTGCGTTTCTGTCTCCAGCTTGGACCTCTCTGCTGAGCTACATACCCAACGGGTGGTCAGCAGCATCTTTATCCTCACAGGTCTCAAAATGACCTCCCTGACCAGCTTTTCCCTCAGCATCTAACCTCAGCCCATGGCCACCTCTATTCTGCCTCAGCCACACAAACTTTTTTTTTTTTCTTTCAATTTTTCGTCAGTCCTCAAACTCTCCAAGTATCCATTAGCCTCAGAATCCTTTTTCTAAAAAGGTTTGTTGTTTGTTTGTTTTACGGATGTGGGTGTTTCGTGTGCACCTATGTCTATGCACCATGTGTGCGCTCGGTGCCCTTGGAGCCCAGAAGAGGGCATTAGATTCCCCCCAGAGCTACAGTTATAGATGATTGTGATCCACCATACGGGTGCTGGGAATCAAACCCAGGTCTACTGGAAAAGCAGCAGTGCTCTGAACCACCTAAGCCATCTCTACAACCTCAACCTTAGAATTCTTGTGCCTTCTGTTTTTTCATTTAGAATGCTATCTTCCAAGAAAGTCGTATCATTTTACCCTTCAAGTTTCAACTCCAGAGTCACCAACTAGTCCCTTCCCAATTTGTACTTCAGAATACTTGAAATGTCGCTGCTTCTGATGCTTAGCATTGCAGTGTGCTGCCCTGCTCCCCTTCCCGGCCACAAAGCATGGCAGCTTCCTGAGGATGGGTGTGGGGCGAGGGGCCTTCTTTCTTTGCTTCATCTCCTCAGTATCTACAATCTTGTCTGGTGCCCCATAAATTATATTTTTAAATGTTTATTTATTTATTTATTTATTATTTATATAGTATTCTGCCTGCATCCCAGAAGAGGATGCCAGATCTCATTATAGATGGTTGTGAGCCACCATGTGGTTGCTGGAAATTGAACTCAGGACCTCTGCAAGAGCAGTCAGTGCTCTTAACCTCCGAGCCATCTCTCCAGCGCCCCCATAAATTATTTTAAATGTTAGATACAGAATCATTAGAAATGTGAGATACAGAGAAAGAAACCAAGATACAAAAGAGGCTGCATGCAAACTGCCGCGCTAGGACGTGAATACCTGTAACCTCAACACTTGAGAACGGAAGCAGGAGGTTCACAAGTTCGAGACCAGCCTGAACTGCATAGGCATTCCAGGCCAGCCTCAGCTGCAAAGCAAGATCCTGTCAAGATTCAGAAACTTAACTCTAACGTGCAGCCTCTTATGGTTTGAGCCAGAAGCATAGCTGACTTTGCAGTCTGAGAAACTGGACTAGAATCCAAGGGTTAACCAACTGTGTAACCTTGGGCAATTACGCAACCTCTCTGTGGTGGTTTGAATGCAATGCCCAGTGACATTTGAATACTTGGTCCCCAGTTGGGGAAACTGTTTGTGGAGGATTGGGAGGGGTGGCCTTACTGGAGGAGGTGTGTCACTTGGGGCAAGCTTTCAGGTTTCAAAAGACTTGAGTTAGTTAACTCTGATTTCATTTCTTGTTTTTATGTGTGTGGTTCTCAACTACTGTTGCTGTCACCAGCCACCTGCCACCTCTGCCTGCTACCTCTGTTTTGCCATCATGGACTCTAGTCCTCTGAAACCATAAGCCCCAAATAAACTGTTTCTTCTATTCTCAGTCATGGTGTTTGATAAAACGAACAGGAAAGAGGAAAGTAACTAATGCTCTCAGATCTCAGTTTTCCTGAGCTGAAAATGAGATCGGAAGGAACAATGATCTGTGACTTCATGGGGAGTTACAGGAGGCAGGCTGTGTGCAGCCCCAGTATCTGTTCATCTGGTTGTGAGTTTAAATCCAAACAGGAAGGTAGATCGGGGCCCTTTCTTCCCCATCCTGTGTCTAAAGCTGGGCTGCCTTTCTTCCTGTCTCTCCCTTTGTGTTGTGGGCCTTAGCGAACTGATGACCTGCCTGCCATTTCCATCACCTGATGGGTTTGCAGGACAAAGCCTGGTTAGTCTCTCCACTTAAGGGAAGAATCTGGTCTTAAGAGTAAAGTTGAGCTGGGCATGGTGACTCATGCCTTTAATCCCAGCACTCCAGGAGAGGCAGAGGCAGGCAGATCTCTGAGAGTTCGAGGTCAGCCTGGTCTACAAAGTGAGTCAGGATAGCCAAGGCTACACAGAGAAACCCTGTCTCGGAAGGAAAGAAAGAAAGAAAGAAAGAAAGAAAGAAAGAAAGAAAGAAAGAAGGAAAGGAAAGAGTAAAGATGACTAACAGTGGCCTGATGTCACTCCCCACTGGGCTACACACTCACTCCCCCCTGGGCTACACGCTCACTCCCCTCTGGACTAGATACTTTAGAAAAACCGTTTCTCTGGGAAGGGTTGCAGAAGTGTTGGTAGGAGCACTTTCTGTAACAACCTCCAAACATCCATCTGCAGCAGACTGTCCAGGTTAGTGATGGCCATGCATCCTCCAGTGGAATGTGACCACAGCTGATGACATCCAGGGATTCTGATTCCTATTGTGTTAGAATAAAAAAAAAAGAAAAAAAAAAAAAAAAGCACAGGTGACATCAGAACAGATTTGATGTGATTCTTAAATACAGTACTAGACATGCAAAATGAAATGGCATTTTAAAGGGATATAAACATGATTTTTTTTTTTGAGACAGGGTCTCTCTACATACATCTGGCTGGGGATGAAACTCACTATGTACACCAGGCTGCTCTCAAACTCACAGAGACCAGCCTGTCTCTGCCTCCCATGTGCTGAGGATTAAAGGGGTGCATCATCGTGCCTGAAGAAAAGAATTGTTTTAAAATCAGGGAAATTGAGGGTGATGGCTCATACCTATAATCTCAAATGACTCTAGCAGGCAACTCAGCCCCCCCCCCCCCCCGGGCCTTCTGACCCTGAACAGCAGGGTTTCAGCCCAATGGGTGTGTAGAATGTAGTATGGACCCTTCAGCCCCCCCCGCCCACACACACACCAGACAGCAGAATTATAGGAAAGACCCTGGCCTGGCTTGTTAAAAAAAAAAAAACCTACCATTAAGATGTAACAAGAATAAATTAATTAAATTAAAAAAACAAACAAACAAACAAAAAAAAAACGTGGTAGAAATTTAAACTAATATAGTCACTTAGAAGTACAGTATATAGGTTCTTCAAGACACTAGAAATAAAACTACCTCTCTTGGCCCAGTTATCACACTTCCAGGAAGATAGCCAAAGGAAATGAAGCCATTGTATGAAGGGGACATGTGTGTGCTCACAATGGCTAGGCTTGGTTATGCCCAGAAACCCAGCACCGTGTGAATGGATAAAGGAAGTGTGCTGCACACGCACACAGAATAGTATTAGTTACAAAAAGTCTCATACTGATCATAACCAGAGGGCATGGGGTGAAATAAATCAGACACAGAAAGACACACATCACATGTTCTATTGCATATGTGTAAGTGGGGGGCCGGGGGTGGAGGTAATCTGCCGGGGGTGGAGGTAATCTGGGCCTGGGGAGATGGCTCAGTGAGTAAGAATGCTTTCTGTATAGGCATGAGGACCTGGGTTCAAACCCACAAAACCACGTGAAAAGCAGCATGTGGCATGCATCTGTAACCCAGAGCTGTGTGTATGTGTATTCTAGGGTGGGGTCGGGGGATGGAGACAGGAGGACCTCTGGGGCTTGCTAATTGACGGCTTCACTTCAGGTTCCTTGAGAGACCCTGTCTCAAGGGAATAATTTGGAGAGAGATCAAGACACCATGCAGTGTCTTCCTCTGGCCTGTGGATGTGTGCCCACAACTGCACATGTGTGCACATACATACACATGCTTTAGATTCACACACACACACACACACACACACACACACACACACACACACAGGAGTTGAGTTGATCTTAGTACAAAATAGTGAGCACTAGAAGTTGGGGAGAGCCAGGGAGTGAGGATAGATGGATATTAGACAATTGGTTCAAAATACAGTTGGATGCAAGTCACATATTCCACTATTCTATGCCGCATATGTGGACCATGTCTCCAATAATATAGTACATTTTTGTTGTTGTTGAGACAGAGTCTTGCTGTGAAGCCTTGGCTAGCATAGAACTCACTATGTAGAGCAAGCTGGTTTCAAATTCACTGAGTCTGCCTCTGCCTCCAGTGCCACTACACCCAGCTAGCTGACATATTTTGTGAGTAGCTAGGATATAGGAACTCACGGTGGCAAAGAAGTAGAGATGTCAATTCTTTTTTTTTTTTTTCAGTTCATCCAGCCAACTTATAATGTACGTGGTGTTGGAGTATCATGATATTATATGATTATACCCCAGAAATATGTACAGTTATGTATTGATCACATGTTTAGGTCAGTGTGGTGGTACAGTGCTTCCAGTCTCAAAAGCAATAAAGAAAGAAAGGAAGAGAGGGAGGGAGGGGGGAGGAAGAAGGAAAGGAAGTACATATGTATGAGGGGCCAGGAGATGGCTCAGTGGGCAAAGCAATTGCCCCACAAGTCTGAAGACAGAATTCAATCCCAGAGCCCACACACAAGCCGACAGTTTAGTTATCTTGGATAGCTTGTTGTTTGGTTGGTTTTTCAAGACAAGATTTCTCTGTGTAGCCCTGGCTGTCCTGGACTTTGTAGACCAGGCTGGCCTCGAACTCACAGTGATCGCCTGCCTCTGCCTCCCTGAGTGCTGGGATTATTCTGTGCTGCATAGTTTTATGTCAATTTGACACAAGCTAAAGTCATCTGAGAGAAGAGAACCTCAATTAAGAAAATGCCTCCATAAGGTCCAGCTGTAGGCAAGCCTGCAAGCTATAGGGCATTTTCTTAAGTAGTGATTGATGTGGGAGGGCCCAGTGCATTGTGGGTGGTGCCATCCCTGGGCTGGTGGTCCTTGGTTCTATAAGAGAGTAGGCTGAGCAAGCCATGATGTGCTGACAGTGGTCATTTCATCTAATTTCCCCCATTTCTCCCTCTCTTTGGAAATGTGTCATTGGGGATCTTAGTTACTCAACAGTTTGGGCTCCTCTTTTGTGGCTGTGAAGCAAAGGTTTCTAAAAAAGTGACTTTAGCTTGACTTTGGTGTTTTGAGTTTTTAAAAATATTTTTCAATTAATATTTTGTCATTTTTCTTTCCTTTGCTAAGCAGATCACAGTAATTTCTATTTCAATGAAAGACATGTGGGAAGGAAATGTACAGTTCTTTGAAGAAAATTATTTTCTATTTAACTAAACTCTAAGTGTATCACAGGGGGAAAAAGAGTTCTGTGTTTTCGGGGGGGATTGGTTGGGCTTCTTGTGGCATTATATTCCCTATACAATAAGCTTTATACATTCAAATGATAAACTTTGGGTTCTGAATCATCTCCTATAGAACCTATAGAGCCTATAGCACCATTGCCACATTCAGGAATATGAGCACACCAGTGCTGGATAGTTCAATGTCAACTTGACACAAACTAGAGTCACTTGGGAGAGGGGACAGTAGTTGAGAAAATGCCCCCATCAGACTGACCTGTGGGAAAATCCGAGGTTTGGGATTTGGGAGTTCCCAGCTCACTGTGGGCTGTACCACCCCTGGGCTGGTGGTCCTGCCCCAGATGCTATAAGAAACAGGCTGATCTATATAGTAAGATCCAGGGCAGCCAAGGCTATGGAGTGAGACTCCATCTTTACAAAAGAAAAAGAGGGCTGGAAAGATGGCTCAGAAGTTAAGAGCCCTGGCTGCTCTTCCAAAGGTCCTGAGTTCAATTCCCAGCAACCACATGGTGGCTCACAACCATCTATACTGAGATCTGGTGCCCTCTTCTGACATGCAGGTGTACATGCAGGCAAAACACTGTATACACAATAAATAAATAAAATCTTTAAAAAGAAAAATAAAAAAAGAAAAGAAAGAAAAGAAAAAGAACATCACTAGCTGGGTGGTAGGCAGTACTCAAGTTACAACCCAGTCTGCTACTCTCTACACCTACTCAATACGCTTTTTAAAAAGCACACATTGAAAAAAAACTGAAACAAGAGTCTCATTTATCCCAGGCTGGCCTCAAGCTTGCTAATGTAACAGAGGGTGACCTTCAACTTCTGATCCTCTTGCCTCCACCTCCACAAGACTAGAACTTCAGGCACACACCAACACACCTGGTTTATATAATGCTGGAGACCGGACCAGAGATTTGTGCATACAAGACAAACGCTCTACCAACCGAACTGCCTCCCAGACAAAAGAGAAATCCATACTTTTTTGAAAACAGTCATTTACTTGGTGGCCTCAGGGTCTGCCCCATTGTCCTGGTTATGAATCTTTCCATCCATTAGACCCTGTCTCCACCACAGCTGCTTATTTTACACCAAGAACCGTCATGGCCTGTAAGAGGGAGAAAGGCTTCTCTACGTCTCATTCTTTTTGTTCAAATAAGCGCACACTTGCCAAAGATGACAACTTATTTTTGTTGAAATATTAGGAGGTTTTGAGCCAGGGGTAGGGGCACATGCCTTTTCATCCCAGCACCCAGGAGGCAGAGGCAGGACGTCTGTGAGTCTGAGGCTAGCCAATCTACATAGTGAGCTCTCGGACAGGGCTACATACCTATAGAGAGAGAGACCCTGTCTCGAAAGAAAAACAAAAGAGAAAGCCCTCTTTATTAAACCCTATGCCTTCCCTATTCCATCTCCAGGTATTGTCTGGTTAGGAGTGAGGAGGGGCGGGGCTCCCATCTCCAGGTATTGTCTGGTTAGGAGTGAGGGGGGGCGGGGCTC
>OU015754.1:55445660-55460365 GCA_907169655.1 Acomys percivali | reverse complement strand
CACACACACACACACACACACACACACACACACACACACACACACACCCCACTGTTTGAAACCAGGCATGGTGCTGCACACCTGCAGTTCCAGTATTTGGGAGATGGAAGCAGGAGAGTCAGAAGTTCAAAGTCAAGGCCAGCCTGGTAAAAAACCTGCCAAAAAAAAAAAAAGGGCTAGAGGTTTCTAGAATACTATGGCCCATGCATGGCCTGCAGATCAGCTCAGAGACCCAGCCCGGATCTGCCTCACTGTTTAATGAGATATTTGTCATGTCAGTGTCATTGAAAGTTATTTTGATATATTTATTTTTAGTTTTAACATTAAGGGCTGATGATGATGATGGCTCAGCACTTAAGAATGTTGTTAGCATCTGTGATGAGAGACTCACAACCATCTGCAGCTCCAGCTCCAGGAGACTGGGGGCTCTGCCTCCTTTTGACCTCCAAGCATACCTGCCTACATGTGCCCATCTGTGGAGACATGCCTGTACATCGACATACTCATACTTTTTTAAAATCCAGAAATTGAGTTTATTTATGTACTTATTTATTTATTTGTGTGTGTGTGTGTGTGTGTTTATGTAGAAATTCAGAAATTGGTTCTCTTCTACCATATGAGTGCCAGGGATTGAATTTATGTTGTCCACCTTGGTAGCAGGCACTTTTATCCCCAAGCCATCTTGCTTCTCCAAGAGTTGTTTTTATAACTCTCTAGCAAGAGTAAGACAGGTCAAAAGACACAAACCCCAAGCATAGAAAGGTTCAGGACAGACAGGGTGTGACTGCATAGAAACAGCTAATGACTTAACACTGAATTCTTCTACAGTGTTCCAGGGTCTCCAGTTGAGAGATCTGGCCTCTTTCCAGATGTCACAATATGTCCTAAAATTCTATATTTACTTTTTTTTTTTCTTTTAGACAGGGCCTTACCATGAGCCCAGGCTGACCTTGAACTGAGATGTCCCTGCTACTGTCACAGTTCAGGACCATGGCCTACTTAACATGTCCTAAAGATCTGAACATAGGAAGCTACATGCAAGAATAAATCAGAGTTTCTTGTTAACAAATAATGTGAGTGAGTTGGGCCTGGGATGTAGCTCAGTCAGTAGAATGCGTGCCTGGAATCCATGAAGCACCAGGTTCGATCCCCACATGGTGAGAAATAGATGTGGTGCCTCAAAATTTATAATATCAGCACTGAGAGGTAAAAGCATTAGAATCAGAAGTTCTCGGCTGCATAGAAAGTTTAAGAGCTGCCCTGGGATACATGAAGAAATAAACAAGCCAATAAAAGTGATTCAAGTGAAGTGATTTCCTGAAAATACGTTTTTGCATAGCTTTAGCATCAGTGGTTTCTCCAGGGGTGAGGTGGGATTGAGGGCGCGTCCTCTGTAGCTTACCCTCCCCTCTCCCTCATCCCTGCACCATGTAAGTCTTTACTACTTAAGCTCTGATTAGGGGCAACTCTGAATTTACTGCTTAAAAAGAGCCTCCTGAGTCTTTAGGGTTTGGGATTGAGAATAAAAATAGCTGACTCTACTGTGGGTGATCCAGAGTACTAGAAGACACGACTGAGAAGTGACCAGGGCCTGGCCAGGTGTCCTTTGGGAGTGATAGCCAAAGTCTGTCTAGCTGGAGCAGGAACTAGAGAGTCAACTGAAGAGGCAGGCGGATCTCTGTGAGTTCGAGGCCAGCCTGGTCTATGAAGTAAGTCCAGGACAGCCAAGGCTACACAGAGAAAAACCTATCTCAGAGATGGGGGAGGGGTGGAGAGAAAGGAGGGGAGGGAGGTGAGAGAGAGGACTAGGTAACAGCAAAGGTAGCATCAGATGGTTTAGTGGCCTTTAACCCTTGCTCCCCGTGGACACAAAAAGGTTCCTTTCTCTTGAAGTTTAGAAAGCCTGGATGTACTTAAGCGACCCATGGTTAAAACTGGAGGCACTGTCCATAAAAAATGGACTGTTGAAACATCCCATGAGTTTATTTCTACGGCATGGAGAGATAGCTCCATGGTTAAGAGCACATCTTGCTCTTTCAGGTGACCTGAGTTAGGTTCCCAGCAACCACACCAGGTAACCAACACCCACCTGTAACTCCAGGGGGATTCAAGGCCCCTGGCCTCTGTGGGCATCTGCATTCACGTGCACTTGTGCGTGCACACACGCACACAGACACACACACACACACACACACACACACTTAAAAATAGTAAATTAAATTAAAGTATCTTTTTATCACAGAAGTTAACAGTGGCTCCCTGGCACATCATACCCAGCAGGGACAAGGACTGCTGGACCACGGACTCACACAACCACTGTCCATCATCTCTCCATAGGGAACCCACAAAGCCCCTTTGTGTGTGCCAGCCTGGAGCCTCTCTGTGGCTGGAAGGGCCTAGGAGGGGTTGACGTTGTCCCTGGAGGGCCCAGTGAGAGCTACTGCCACCACTGAGGCAAGAGCCAGGAAAAACACAGCCAGGAGGAAAAAAGAACCTTGCCAGCACAGAGCTCCAATCTCCTGGAAAAAGCAGTGTCACACCTGACCATTGCTTATACCACACAGTGGGGTGTCCATTATTCATTGTGTTTCCAGACAAAAGGGCATTCTGTTTCCGGCTGAAGCCAGGCTGAGGATGGAAGGCGACATTGAGAGCCCCGAGCTCCGTCAGCCTCCTGCACCCATCCTACAGGGCGTTCTAGTCCTCCATCCCAGACCCCGGGAGCCAATGGAGACCAGAAGGAATCCTGGGGCAAAGCCATTTTCTCAGAAGTGCTCAAGGCAGGCCAGAGTTGGGGTACATGGTACCCCACAGACCAAAGCTGAACAAAAGCGCTGTTTTCTCCCCCAGTCCACCAGCCTCCCTTTTCTCGGCATCAGTGGAGACCTTCCCACATCCACATCTGTGCCCCCACCTCCCACCTCACATGCTCTCATACCCCTCCCACAATTCCAAGCTCCTCTCAAGGAGATAAATCTCCCCCTGGTTTGCCTGTGGCAGATGGAATGGGATATCTTTCTTGTGGAGATTTTTATTTTTTATTTTTATTTTTTGTGACAGGATCTCATGTGGCCCAGGCTGCCTTTGAACTCACTACATAGATGAGGGTGACACTGTGCTGACCCTACCTCTGCTTCCCGAACACTGAGGTCACAGGATGCCCCACCACCCCCGGCCCTCGTGGAGGCTAGTAGCTCTCTCACACTTGTTCTCCAAAGTCTTTCTCTCATATTTGGAGGCAAAAAAAACGAATAAGAAGACAAGCTTGGAAATTGGTTGATATCTAGTGAAAGAAAGCAGGGACAGATGGCACTGTGGACTGTATATGGAGGGTTTCTGAGGATTTGTCTCTTGGTTCTAGCCTGGCAGCCTGGGGTAACATCACGCTGGAGACTGAGCCATGTGCCTGTTCATGTGATAGATGGAGTCATGTGTTAGCCCTTCTGCCCAGGCAGTGGCCTCTGGTGGTCACCACACTTACCTCTGCAAGAACAGAGCTGGCCCCTGGCCTGGAACGTGGATGGGAACAATGGAGATGCAGACGTAGAAGTAGAAAGCAGATGGGACAGGACTCTCCCAGAGAGCATCTCCCATCACACACTTCTCAACGGTGCCTGACCGGAACTAACTGGCTGAGAGGAGGGGAGGACCCAGGAGAAGCAGCCAGTCAGCTCTGGCCCCGTGAGAAACAATAGAGAGGCACTGGCCCGGGCACTGGCCTCAGGTCCTCCTCTGCCACAGTCACTTGGAGAGACTTGAGACCAACCACTCAGCCTTTGGGGACCTCCTCTGTCGCCCTGCATGGACAGGTTTTAGAAAGCGTTGGAGGGCTGGAGAGATGGCTCAGAGGTTAAAAGCACGGACTGCTCTTCCAGAGGATCTGAGTTCAATTGCCAGCAACTACACGGTGGCTTAGAACCATATGTAATGAGATCTGATGCCCTCTTCTGGCCTGCAGGTGAACATGCAGGCAGAGCACTGTATACATAATAAATAAATAAATAAATAAATAAATAAATAAATAAATAAATAAATAAATAAGGAAAGAAAGAAAGAAAGAAGTGTTGGAAGGGAGGGCTTTGTGACAACGGCACTAAAGGTCCCACCTTTGGGCAAAAAAAATAGCAGTTTTCTCTGATACTTAATGGAGTCCCTCCCAGAGAAGACAGGTCCTTGTCATTGGAACAAGTTCACTGGAACCCTCTGCTTGTCTGTCTCTCTGCACCGCCCATCACTTCCCGACGTTCCCAGCTCTGGAAACCAGTGTTCTAAGCTCCATACGTGGAGCCCTTAAGCCCCAATTCCCTGCTTGCCTTGCTGTGCACAGTTGGATCCTGACCTGAGGGACCTCACCAAGCCTTCCACGAGAGATGGAAAGTCCTTCACGGCTGTGGGCACTGTGTTATGTGGGGATTCCAGGTAGCCGGAGGCCACCGGTGTGTGAGGGCTCCTTGTACACTCAGCAGAGAGCTCATGGAGAGGTACCCACTGCTGTGTCTCTGCAGCCCTGGGAGGTCTCAGACAGAGCCCGGGATAGTGGAAGGAAAGGAGCAGTCAGTGAGAGGCAACAGGAGCTGGGCTGAGAAGGCTGGCTTGTGCGGAGATGAAGAACTAGCTCCCCAGCTGCTGCTCTATCACTGGGGGCCATATGCATGTGACCTACTGTGACACATGGCAGCAGTCTTGCCCATGGAGTAGGGCACTCACCCTCTCTGCAGAAGAGGTGATGGAGGACATCTTTCTTATATCCCAGCCAGGCACAGAACAAGCAGTCTGCATGCAGATGCCCAAACACACACTTACACACACACACACACACACACACACACACACACACACTGGCGAGATTCCTGTCAGTGATGAGGGTTTAGTTCCCCGTTTTTCACTTGAGGAAATAGAGCTTGAGCTCAGGCTGGGACTTAGGCTCAGGTTTTTATTTGCAGCATCCAGGGCTCTTTTCTCAAAGCTATGTTTGATGGTTACGCTAGGCCCTGCAGCCACCCACTAAGCAATTGTGGACAAATCCTCACCTTCCAATCCCAGAGGACTCACCTGCCTGAGCTCTCAGGAGGTTCCCTCCACAACACCTACCTGTTGATATTTTGATTTAAATATTTGTTTTATTTATGTTTCTCTTTCTATGTATATATGTGCATGCACGTGCGTGCGTGCGTGCGTGCGTGCGTGTGTGTGTGTGTGTGTGTGTGTGTGTGTAAGTGCAGGTGTTGGATCTCTTGGAGCTGGAGTTAAACAGGAAGTTAACTATGTGGGTGCTTGGGACTGAGCTCCAGTCCTCTGGAAGACCCTTACCAGCTCTTAATCAAGGATCCCTCTCTCCTGAACACCTGCCTTTTAAAAACAAGATGTTGGGCACGCCTTTAATCCCAGCCTCAGGAGGCAGAGGCTAGTGAATCTCTGAGTTTAAGGCCAGCCTGGTCAACAGAGTAAGTCCCAGGAGTGTAAACTGTAAAGGCTACACAAATAAACCCTCTCAAAAGAAAAGAAAAGAAAAAGATATTGAGTGACAGTGTGGCATTCTATGTCCCAGCTGGGGGAAGGCCCTGAAGGGGGCGAGGGGAGTGGGGGAAGGGGGGAGGGGGGGCAGGCACATGGCAGTCTTCCCAAGCAGCCTGCAGCTACCAGAGCTTGGGTGCTCAGGGCCACAGGCGTGGCTCCCTGGAACCAAAACAATGCTCCAGGCTGGCCTAGCCTAGGAGGACTCTGTGTTCCCACCTGCTGCCCAGGTCCCCACCCCAGCACGCCTGGCTGCTCCTCAGGAAGCAGAGCAAACAAGCGGCTATTGATTCTGGTCACGGGCTGGAGAATGCTCCTTTGTTGAGCTCCGCACCTCTTCCCCGAGTGTCAGTGCCCACAGGACAGGTGTGCAGGTAAGAGGCATCCAGGCCAGGAGCCTCTCGTAGATATCCAAAAAGGACACAAAGGACAGGACGGGCCCCACCCCCACCCCCAAGAGTGGCATCTGTGTCCTTTTGTGTCCTCTTCTGTCTGTCATTGTTCAAGCCTGGCATTCCTCTGTGCCCTTCTCTTGGGCAGTGGAACCCCGGGCTGTTGAGTGTTAAAAACCTCCCCAGGGCTTGAGAGCCTGCCGCTCTGCTGCTCCACCAAGCTGTATCAGGAGAGAAGCCGTGTACTGAGGGAGCCTAGGTTATTCTTGTCCCCAGCCCTGTGCCCAGTCCAGAACTGCATTCAGGGAGACAGGGAAGTCTCGAAAAGCAAAGTCCCACTTAGACCTTGAAATCTAACCTGGACTGCTCCCTACCTTCCAACCCTTGTTTTCTCTCTCTCTCTCTCTCTCTCTCTCTCTCTCTCTCTCTCTCTCTCTCTCTCTCTCTCTCTCTCTCTCTCTCCTAGCCTGGCCCGGACCTCCTGGGCTCCAGCCATGCTCACCTCCTCAGCCTTCTGAAAAACTGCACAAAGCTCCATGGCTGGGGTTTTCTGAGTTTTAAATGTTTTTTAATTTTTATTTTATGGAGAAGAGGGTGCATGCATGTTTGTGTGTGGAGGTCAGGGACAACTTTATGTAGTCAGTTCTTTCTTTCTACCTTTATGTCAGTGGTCAAACTCAAGGTAGTCGGGCTTTCCAGAAAGCGCATTTACACTCTGAGCCATGTCACTGGCCTCTCGAGATCTTTTGGATCTTAGAAGGCTCTCAAGCTCCTTAGCATGGACTTTGCAGCACTCCCTAATCTGAGCATAAACCATCTCTCCGTGCTCCCTCCTGCTGGCCTTGACACTCCAAGGCTTAGCCACCCATCTGCCTTAGCCCTTAGCACCAAGCATGCGCTGTGTGCCACCACTGCTATGGGAACTAGAGCTGCATCGGGGGACCAGGCCCAGTCCCCTCCCTTAAGGGAGTAAACTCCAACACAGAGACTAAGGACTGTAGTATAGGAGTGTACGGGGTGCTGTGAGGAAAATCCCCCAGGTCAGGAGTCAGGGAGTGTGCAGGAGTGTGTATGCAGAGAACAGGGAGGGGACACACTGCGTGAGGCGGGGCAGTGACAGGAAGGGCTGAGAACTGAGGCAGGGAACGAGGGCAGCTGTGAAGTTTGCCTTCGCAGCTGCATAACGAGTGACTGGAGCCTCCTAGCCTAAGCCTTCTGTATGCTTGCCCGTTCCCTCCTGCAGGCTCTGCCTCTTCCCTCACCCGCTCAGGGAAACCCCCTCCACCGGTATCCATCCCTTCCCTGTCCTACCTAGATTTCAGGGTCATCCTGCAGCCTTCCTTATTTACTGACCGCCGTTGTCTCTCTCCTCCCAAATGCTTAGACGTTATCTCTGATGGTGAGCCTCATCGCTTAGAGGGCTCGGGTTCAGATTTCTCAGGCTCTGGCTTAGCACCAGCTGTGTGCCAGGCAGAGGCAACCTGCTTGATCTCCCGGTGCCTTTCCATGAGGTTTGGCTTATGCCCACTTTTCACAGATGGGTAAACTGAGACTCAAAGTGCTTAAGCAGGTTATCTGTGACTTCACATCTAAGGAGTCGTGTGGATGGGATTTGAGTAGGAAGTTTATGGCCCTGGAGCCTAGCTCCATTAAAACAAAAAGATAGAATTATATCATTCCCCCCTTTTTTTTTTCCTTCCTTCAACCCCTCCCATGTATCCTTTTGTTCTCTCTAAAACTAATGGCCTCTTTTTCTTTAATTGTTGATATATATATATATATATATATATATATATATAGGGTGTGTGTGTGTATGTGTGTATGTGTGTGTGTGTGTGTGTGTGTGTGTGTGTGTAAACCTGATTAGTCCGTAAAATGTTACTTGTGTATATATGACCATTTGGTATTGGATAACCAGTTGGGGAGACTTTTTCCTAGAGAAGACTATTTCTCTCACTCTCCACATTCCTTTAGTGTCTGTAGTTCCTTGTCTGTGTTTGGGACCCCATAATATTCCCCCTTCCATGTTAGCTTGTCTGTTGGTGTCCCCTTTGCTCAAGTCTTCAGTGGGTGGCCATGTGGATAAGACTTGTAACCACACAGGGCTATCAAAGACATTGATTCTGGAGGATCTACAACCACCACTTTATCAAATCAGAATAATTCCTAACTACATCCTAAATGTTTACTCTTAAACCCACAGAACAGTGCAGGTCTCACCCCTCATCAAAGAAACATCTCTTTGCAACAGACAGAGACCATTACAGAAAACCACAACAGACCGAACTGCAGAGAACAAGTAACTATGTGGTTCCCAGCCCCGACTGATCCGTCTACAACACATCTCCCTCACCTATGTCTTAGGAATCATGGTGGAAGAGGGGTTGAAACCATTGTAAGAGCCAGAGAAACAGGAAAGGCTGTGGGCCAACATCTCCTAGAAACACCAGAGAAGCTACACCCATGGGGTCTCATTACCATATCATATATATATATATATGCACACATGTATATATCATATAACATTTATACATACATGCAACATGCATATATATACATATATGTATATGTATACAAGTATGCACCATCATGCCCAGGTTATTCAATGCTGGGGATAAACCTGATCTTTATGCCTCTTGTGGAAGTTTTGATTTCTTTAAAAACTCAGTAATGTAATGTAAACATGTTTTGCTTTAATGCCAGGTGTGGGATATGGGGGCTGCTCCAGTTTGTCCACAGCTGGTAACAGCCTCATGAAAGGGTGTGATCTTTGTCAGCAGGAGACTGCCTCAGGCGGGGATGGATTTTTGCCGGCTGGAAAAACATCTTGTGCTGACTCTGAGAGGATATAAATACGAAAGCCCAGAGAGAAAGAGGAAGGCTGGGAGAAGAAACGTTTGGAGGAGACAGTCGGAGGAGGAAGAGAAGGCTGCTGCAGCATTTGCTGTTGCTGGATGAAAATCCTGACAATGGAGATTGGTATTGCCCCCAAGGAACTGAGTCTAAGAAGGTCTACATCCACTGTCCCTACTAACCTTTCTCTCCTATCTAGGGTAGGTGATTTGGAAGAGAGGTAGAGGCATTAAGGAACCCTAAGTAAAGTAGTTTTTTTTTTTTTAAAGATCAAAGCCTACACATGCCTGTTAAAGTACTCTATCAAAGGAGCTATGCCCCAGTTTGCCAGCATAACCTTTTTTTTTTTTTTTTGGTTTTTTTGTTTGTTTGTTTGTTTTTTAAAAGACAATGTTTCTCTGTGTGGCCTTGGCCTTGGCTGTCCTGGACTCACTTGTAGACCAGTCTGGCCTCGAACTCACAGTGGTCCACCTGCCTCTGCCTCCCAAGTGCTGGGATTACAGGCGTGCGCCACCACGCCTGGCCTGCCAACAGTCTTAATGACCTGCAATCACTTCTGTCTTTAGGCATGAGATTCTGGTCCTCAGATGCCCCAGCCTGGCCCTAATGTCCTTCCCTATCCTCTCTTCTATGGGATGCTCTGCTCTTGCGCATCACTGACGTGGACATTCTGCCCTCTGTGTTCTTCCTGCCTGTGTTGTGCCAGGGTAAATGAGCACACCCACAAAAGCCAGTTTGGGACAAGGATGTGCAGGAATGGACACTGCCTTCCCCTCTCTCAATGGGTTCCTGCCATGTGACATTAACTCCAGTGAGCCATCAGGCAGAACCAGGGCCCAGTGGTCATTGCACTGTAAATACCACTATTTCCCTGGGTGAGTGATGTCACAGAGTCAGAAGTGCCACAAAAGCTTTGGCTACAGTGATTTCTGGCTTGCACCAGTCAGTTTTAAACTTTTCCCTCTGGGGTTAAATTTGGGATGTCAGCAGTAATAATGGATGTACACTATAGCTGTTTTATCAGCTACAAGCAAACTGAGACTGTCTCTCATCTTCCTGCTAACACCCTGAGAATGCCAGTGTGAGTCTAAGACTGGTGAAGCCATGTGCTAGAGGTCACCCAGATGGTTCTCAATGCCAGCAAAGCCCCAGCTCCCAGGCTCGTGGGCACCCAAGGCCTGGATCTTTGCTAGTTCTGCCACCAGGTGCTGGACAGCTCTACCACAGGAGGCAGGAGGGTAGTGAGACTTAGAAACCCCAGTCCCTCAGAGAGAGGTCTTGCTCACAGGAAACAGCAAAGTCACCCATCTCAGTAATGGGAACGTGGCCCCAGTGCTGGGTCTGCCTTCTTATTGCTGTGCATCTCTGCTCACACTGCTTGCCCTGTCTGTGTCGTCATGGCGTCAACTGTGTATCGGAGTGATAAGTTCCCTCTCTTGGGCATGTTCTCACAAAGGTGCACAGTGATGTTTGTGTCCAGGCTTTGAAGCCGCAGTGTATTCTTTTCTATTCCTGGAACAGCAGGAGACTCAGAAACCATGAGGTGGGGGAATGTTGGGCCGGGCCTGTTCTAGGTAGAGGGAGGAGGCAAGTGAACCTACTGCCTAGCCAAGCTCACATGACAAGAGACCCGCTAAGTAGGTCAGCTTGCGGCAGGAAGAGCTATTCCTGGATCTGCCTGCCGGTGCAGCACAGGGGCTGGGAGCAGAGCCTGGCTATTTCAGGGCCGCCAGAGAATGCTGCTCAACAGCTTTCTTTTGGATCCTGGCCCTGCCTTTGTGGCTTAGGCCTGAGCGTCCAGGAGGCCCTCATGAGCTCAGGGCCAGTGCTCTTTGTAGGTGCTCGAGGATAGAGGTGGTGACCTAGGAACATGCCAGCACAGCTGTCCATCCACTAGGCTCCACAGCCCAAGCAGCTGTTGGCGAGGACAGCAGGGTTCTAGGTCTGGTTACGTTGTGTAAAGTGTGTGTGTGTGTGTGTGTGTGTGTGTGTGTGTGTGTGTGTGTGTGTGTATAGTATATGTATATGATGTATCTGTGCATGGTGTGTATGTATATAGCATGCGTTTATGTGTGTGTTGTATGTGTGTATGGTGTGTGTGTCTGGTGTTTTGTATGTGGTACTTATATGTGGATGTATATGTATGGGGCATCTATGTGATATGTATGTGTGGTATATTGTATGTATGTGATATGTGTATATGACATATAGTATGTGTCCATAATGTGTTTATGTATGATGTCATGTGTGTGTAGTATGTGGTTATGTGTGTATGGTTGAGATGTTTGTGGTATGTGGTGTATGTGAGTATCAATGTCACTATAATGTATGTGTATTGTATGTGTTATGTTGTACATTTTCGGGGGTATGTGTATGCGTGTATGTATGTATGTGTGTAAACTATTTATGTGTCACATGACAGTGCTTGTGTCCTAGCAGTGTTCTGTTTATTTATTTAGAGACAAAGTCTCACTGTGTAACCCTGGTTGGCCTGGAATTCACTATGTAAATATCAAGCTGGCCTTGAGCTCATTGAGATCCACCTGCCTCTGCCTTCCTAGTGCTGGGATTAAAAGTGTGCATCACTGTGTCTTAGCAGTGAGATATTGACAGACCATGTGCAGGTCTGGTCCATGAAAGTGCTCAATGATGCCTGTTCCCATGTGAGCTTCTAAGACCTCCCAGGCCACAATGGTGACTGTGGGGAGGACGGAAGCACTTGGTGTGTGCTGTAGGATAGCACCGGGGTGACAGAAGCTGGGCTTTAGCCTGGTGAACAGTACTCAGAAGAGTGTCCCCTCTGGGCAAGGTGGCACACATCTGTAACCCCAGCCCTGAGAGCCAGGAGATTGCTGAGAGTTCAAGGCCAATTTGGGCTTTGAGTGAGATGTGTTCTTCAAACCAAACCAAACCAAACCAAACCCAACCAAAACTGAAGAACCTCTTCAGGCACACGTTAACCTTGAGGTGAGCCTGACCATGGGAGATTTGCTTAGCTCCTCCAGTGTTCCGGCTGGCAGGTGGCCTCGGGTGCTGAGTCTGCACAATGCTCCTGTGAGAAGTGAGACAATTAACACCACACCTGATGGGGGCTATTATTGTTACCTTATTTAATCCTAACAGCAAGCCTGTGTGGAAAACATTAGGACCCTTTTTATAGACAAGAAAATGAAAGCTCACTGGGGCGAAGAAATGTACTCATGGTTTCATAGATGAGAAGCAATTTCGCTGAGAGTTAAGTTCAGTTTAATGCTAAGATTTGATGTTTTAACCCCAATTCACTATGCCTGGTGTGTGTGTGTGTGTGTGTGTGTGTGTGCACACGTGCACGTGCATACACGTGTGCAAATGACACACGTGTGTGTGACCATGGGCAGATATATAAAGTGCCCAGCACAGTCAATGAAGAATTGAAGCTGCTTCTTTGCTGTACTCTTTATTACCACACATATTGCTCAGAATTTCGCTGGAAGTGATAAAATTCGCTGGTAAAAGTAGATAGTTTTCTAAGATATTAGAAAAAAAATACAACAGTTGCATTCCCAAATGAACAGTCAAAAGGAGCAGGCTACCACCTGGAGTCATGGGTAATTCCTGGTAGAATTCTCCGCAATTATGAAACCCACCGTAAGGGAGTGGTTATATAAATTATGGTTGATTTCTTTGCCGGAAAATTACACGCCCACTTAGAACAATGACAATGTGACTTTACATGGAAAATGTTTATTATATAATTACTATTACAGAAAAAAATGATGGGTATAAAAATTCTATTTTTGCTCTAATTACACCTCTATTAAAAAAATAACATCTGCATGTCACGCAGAGCTGAGAGAGAATATATAGAGAGTTGATGGAATTGCGGGTGTCTCTTTTGGTAATTGATTCAATAATCCAACCATAATTTATTGAGAACTTTCGAAGTGTCAGCCATCAAGTTAGTCATAATTATTAGTGTGGGGTTATATTAGGCTGCAGGAAAACTTGAAGAGAAAGACAGTTTTATTGCCTCTTGAAAGCATCTCAAGGCTGATATGGTGTCTTCAGGGTACCAAGGCCCTTGGCTCTCTACCGCCTGGCTCTAGTGTGTGTGTCCTCATTCCTGAAGGGCAGGAAGGTTTAATGGAAAGTCGTATGTACTACACCACCTGTATACCAATGCCCTAGTCAACTCTTGGTTCTGCAGTCAACCCAGCTGGAGTTAGACCAGGACGCGTCATTTCTTTAGCGGTGCTAACAAATAGGGTTTCACTGACATAGGCAAGAAGGGAGGACAGCGATGGGGTGCCACATCATTGCGTGACCTTTCCTGGGAGGAAAGTGAACAAAAGTCTGTTCACCCTAGAAAGGACACTGATGACAGATTAAGAAACCCTTGCACTCAATGAGGTCAATGGAGTCCCCCCCCCCCCCCCCGAGGGTTTCTCTGTATGTAGCCCTGGTTGTCCTGGACTCACTTTGTAGACCAGGCTGGCCTCGAACTCACAGTGATGTGCCTGCCTCTGCCTCCTGATTTGCTGAGATTAAAGGCATGCGCCACCATGCCCAGCCACTGGGGTTTCCTATGAGAGCTGGAGTGAGAGGTTACTTACAGCATGGCCAACTGAAACCCAGCCCAGCATGGGGGACAACTCACAAGGCTGTGTCTCTAGAGCTCCCTGCCCAACTTGTACACAGCTGCACCAAAGACAGTCTCCTCCTGCCACTGTGTGTGTGCATGTGTGTGTGCATATGTGTGTGTGCATATGTGTGTGTGTGTGTGCCTGTGTGAGCACGCACACACTACAGGCATGTGTGTAGCATGGCATGTGTATAGAAGTCAGAGGGTAATTTGGGGAGTTGGTTTGGGGTGTCAGCTCTCTTCTTCCACTGTGGGCTACAGGTCATTCGGTTTATGTGGTCTTACCCACTAAGACATCTCACTGGTCCATGTTAGCTCAGTTACAATGCTCCTTGTCCCTCTAGGAAAGCCTGTATCAACTTGGAGGAAATAGTTATACAACACAAGAGCCCTACATGGAGGAGAGACTTTGTATGTCAGGGAGTCACTGTGGACCGCCTCTGGAGTGCTGTGCTGGGATTATGGGATCTCAGGGTGTGGGGTGGTAAACTCTGCCTGGAGGGCTTAAGGGAGATTCTGCCTTTATGGAGGGTTACCATGACTAAGCCCCTCCTACGCTGCTTGTATCAGGTGGCACCGAGCTCTTTAGGACCTGCCTGCTCTCATGTGGGTCCTGTTGACCCAAGCTGGGACTGGCAAGTGTCCCTGGGAGCTGAATGCAGTGGCAGCTTCTAGAGCCATGTTCTGACTGGCCCATCATACTGATTGTTCATCCAACTCACTCACCTTCTATCTACCTGTTGTGTTCCAAGAAACCCACAGCTAGCACTCCACTCCCCACCATCTATTTTTGGCTTAAGGTATCTAGTGAGACCAAAATAAACTTAGCTAATTTCGAGGTCGAGGTAAGCTAAGAAGGTCCCGCGGCTTCAATTTTCCCAGAGTGGTGAGAAGCCAGGAGGGTTTGAAGGAGGGCAAGGCAGGGTTTCCAGGCAGGGAGTCAGCAGTGTATAAATCTGGAAATCTTTTATTTCTGTGAGTGGTTTATTGATTGTACAATAAGATGACCACCAAGAGGAGAAAAGACTTAACAAGGCATTAGAGGGAAGGGAGCTGGAGGTTGATGATGGCTCCTGGGGGAAGGGCCTGGAGGCCTGCCATCCAAGAAGAAGCTTGGCTGCTGTGTGGTCCTGGGCACACCGGCAACCTCTCTGGACCTGCATCTTCATTTCAATGAGAACATTATTTAAGTGAATTACAAACTACAGCTGGGTATGGTAGTGCACATCTGTGATGTCGGCACTAGGTAGGCAGAGGCTACAGGATCGGGAGCTGGAAGCTATCTTTGGCTATTGAGTTCTAAGATAGCTTGGGTTATATGAGAC
>OU015754.1:55413882-55428325 GCA_907169655.1 Acomys percivali | reverse complement strand
CTCTCTCTCTCTCTCTCTCTCTCTCTCTCTCTCTCTCTCTCTCTCTCCATCTTGGAACGAAGTCGTCTAAGCACGGAAGGCCCACCTCTTACCTCTCTGTTGGCTCCTAGGGCACTAGGAAGCTTCTCCCGGCCCTTGTTCTGTTCCACAGGCCTTATAAGGCTCCGTTGACGCACTTGCTACGTGGTGCTGTGATTTTTTGGGGGGCCAGAGGTTCACAATCTTTCCTGCATGTGCATCACCCTGAGTCCCCCTCCCCAGATCAGTAGGCGATACTAGGTCTGCACTTCTCACTGAGTCTGCATCTCTCACATATGCTTAAGAATTCCTGGTGCTGCCGGCTCCAGAAACACACTGTGAAAACCACTGGCAGCCTTCAGTTTCCTGTGTCTCCCATTGTACCCACCTCCCCAGCTCCAAGAACTCCATGCCTCAGTGATTGTTACACAGGAAAAGAATCTCGCCAGGCATGGTGGCTCATGCCTATAATCCCCAACACTTGTGAGGCAGAGGCAGGAGGATTTCTGTGAGTTTGAGGCCAGCCTGGTCTACAAAGCAAGTCCAGGACAGCCAAAGCTACATGGAGAAACCCTGCCTCGGAAAAGAGAGAGAGGAGAGAGAGAGAGAGAGAGAGAGAGAGAGAGAGAGAGAGAGAGAGAGCACGCAGGCAGGCCAGGTGGTGGTGGTGCACACCTTTAATCCCAGCACTTGGGAGGCAGAGGCAGGCCGATCTCCGTGAGTCGAGGCCAGCGTGGGCTACAGAGTGAGTTCCAGGACAGCCAGAGCTGTTACACAGAAAAACTCTGTCTCGGGGAAAAAAAAAGAAGGAAGGAAGGAAGGAAGAAACTAACTCAGCTGCGCCAGTGCAAATCTGTACAGTGCTTACCTTTCCCTCTCCTGGCCCTTTTGGAGTTTCCAGGGGGACTCTTTCCTCCCTTTTAGAGCTGAGAGAGCCCCCAAAACCTGCCTGGCTTCTTCAGAGATCCTGGGAGGTGTAATAAAAGAGCCCTAAAGGTTTCTGATGTTTGCGACGAGCTAGAAGCAAGTCAGCTTGCCCGGGAGATAGATGCCCGTGTCCTAGGCGATAGCGCCCTCTGGTGCCAAGAGCTCAGCTCAGCACTTGGCACTAGGAAGGTGGAGGAGTGCAGGTTGACCTCCCATTCCATGACTTTCCCCTCTTGACCTCACCTATGTTACCAGCCAGCCTTGGCCAGGCTCCATTGGCCCTTCCCTTAGCTTAGGCCCTACCTGTGGCTTTCCACTGCCTCTGAGACAAAGTGCATCTGTCACTATCACTAGCTGTTTGCCGGCTGGGGACAGTCCTGTTTGCTGCCTCCATGGCACAGATGTACCTGTTTGAGGAGTCTGAGTCCTCCCTCAGGCATGAGATTTTTGGGAGGTCCTGGGTATCGCTATATGTGGCTTACAGAATCCAAAAAGGATATTTATCCCCTGTAAAACAAAAAATAAAGCAAAACTTAAAACCTTTTGTGCCCTGCCTCGGTCTCCTTTCAAGCCAGAAAACCACAGTTCCCAGGGCCTGACAGGGTCTCCAATACCATTCATTAATTAGTGCAATTAGCCAAAATACTTGGGGCAGACAGTAACTCGGGTGCAGGGTGTGTGGGGAAGATAAAGCCAGCAAAGGTCTTAGCCCTGAGTGCCGGCTCTGGTGGACAAGGAGGTATTAAGCAGAGTACATTAAATTCCGGTGAGCTGTGGTAAGTGCAGTCTGGCAATAGAAGCCTGTCCTAGGCAGTGCTGTTAAGGGATTCCTCACTGGTCAAGTGATGTTTGTGTGAAGACTTGAACAAAGATGGAACTCAGCTGTGCATCTGGGGAAGCCAATGCAAAGATCCCGCACGCAAGCTTCACCTACTCAGGAGTAGCAGGAAGGCTGAGGGAATGGAGGGGCCAGTGCCGAACAGTTCTTTTTTTTGTTTTTTTGTTTGTTTAATATATTTTATTAATTTATTCATAGTACATCTAAATTGTTATCCCATCCCTTGTATCCTCCCATTCCTCCCTCCCTCCCATTTTCCCCTTACTCCCTTCCCCTAAGACTGTAACTGAGGGGGACCTCCTCCCCTGTATATGCTCATAGGGTATCAAGTCTCTTCTTGGTAGCCTGCTATCCTTCCTCTGAGTGCCTCCAGGCCTCCCCATCCAGGGGACGTGGTCAAATATGGGGCACCAGAGTTCGTGTGAAAGTCAAACCCCACTCTCCACTCAACTGTGAAGAGTGTCCTATCCATTGGCTAGGTCTGGGTAGGGGTTCAAAGTTTACTGCACTGATTGTCCTTGGCTGATGCCATAGTTTGTGCCGGACACCTGGGCCCAGATCTATGGAGGAATCTAAAGAGAGTGCTTCTCCAGGGACCAGCAGTGGGAGCTTTGGTGAAGGCAAGCAAATTGTTGTGTGACTTGAGGCAAAATCCTGCTGCGGGATCCCGCAGGGCAGCTTGGGAATTTAAGTTCCAGTTGGGTTTGTTCCACCCCGAGGCAGGGTTAGGAGACACACTAATTCCTCTTCATCTGCCCCTAGTGAGGGGCCACCCCAGGCACTCAAAGCCTTTGGGCATGGTGTGTGGGCAAAGTAGGTTCCAGGGCTGCAGCTAACGAGAATGATGGCTCCCACAAGCGCCATCAGCACTGGGTGTGGGCAGAAAAGTCACAGGAAGCTGAGACACACAGACCAGATCGAGGGAAAGGGAGGTGGCTCCTGGCTAACACATCTGCAGAGGAATCAAAGGGAGACTCGCCACAGGAGGGAAGGTCAGAGGTCTCTGAGGCAGCTCAGGGCCCAGGAGGCTGCCTACAGGCTGCTTACGGAATGTCTGCTGAAGGCCTCTGAGAAAGCGCGTTTGTCTGACAGAGGCATTGCACCTTCCTCCTTGCTGTTCCATTCTTGCCTGGAATGCAGCCATTTTGTAACCAGGAAGCCACGGGGCTGGGGCTGGGGGTGGGGTGGGGTGGGGTGCGGGGAGGGGGCAGGGGACATGAATGTTAAAACAGAAGCTATGTGTTAAGCCTGCCAAAGCAGAGAGACAGAAGGCCTGAGGCTTCTGTGGCAGCACCAGCCTAGGACACTTACCTCCACTTCTTTTGTGGAAAAAGTAATAACTTCCTGTTTGATGAAGTTATTGGGCATAGGGTATGCTTCCTCCAAAGAGTGTCTGTTGGTCTACAGGCCTGCCACCTGAGATGAGGCCCTGCTCACTCACAGTTATAAAGCTGCCTTGAGTTTGACAACCCTCTGTGTGACAAGGGCCTATCTTGCTTTCTTGTGCAGTTATTTAGTTATGACTGTCACTGAGCATCTCATTTTATTCCTATTTTATTGAAACAGGGTCTTGCATAGGGCCTCACACTCACTGTGTAGCACCAAGGATAACTTCAAACTTCCAATCATCCTGTCTCTTAATTTCTCCAATTTTGGGAAGTAGGCATCATCACGCCAGGTTTATATGATGCTGGGGGTCAAGCCCAGAGCTTTGGGTTTTGGGGTGCATGTTGGGCATTCATTCTACCTACTTGAAAAAAAACAAAACAAAAACAAAACAAACTAAAGATATGATGCTAAGTTTGAACTCAGTATGCAGCCCGGGCTGGCTTCAAACCTGTGACTCCCCTGTTTCAGCCTCCAGAGTCCTAGAGTTACACATGTTGGTCTCTAACCCTGGTTCCCTGAGCTCTTGAATGCTTGTTGGGTATCGGTTTGTGTCAACTGTGTGTTTCTGGGTTCTGCCCGTTGATGTGTGGAGGTTAAAACAAAGCAGGCACCACCTCTCTTACAGGCTGTGGACATTCCTGCTGAGTGGGACCTGCAGTTTAACTTAGCATGGTTTCCTCGGTTGCTTGACTACAGTGCATGCTTTGTTCTGGAATCCCTAATTTCTATTTCCATTAATTAGGGCACAGCTCTCCACTGAGTGGGCTGTGAATGATGACCTAGAGGCCCACTCATCTACTGGAGATCTGCCACAGCTGAGAATATATTTAAGCACGATGGGATGGCTCCCTCTTGAAACTCCCTGAAGTCTGGTAAGAATTATTTTAGCATTTTGGTTTTCCTCAAAGCCTGCTACTGGAAAGCCTTAGTCATATTATGAATACACGGTTACATTTCTGTCGTACAGAAGACACTCCAGGTGGTTGGCTGGTCATCTGGTCACCTGCAACAGCCTGTAAGTCAGTGTAAGACACTGGCATTTCAAGCCGGGCATGGTGGCCCAGGCAGAGTGTTCCAGGCCAGCCAGGGCTACCAAGAGAAATAACAACAGCAATAAAACATTTAGCTTTTAGAGGTATTAGCAGTACTGGCTTTAATCCTTCAGATTTAAAAAAACAAAACAAAACAGAACAAAACATTCTTCTTGATTTGATTTGTGTGATTATTCTAGAAATGCCATAGAATTTAATTAATTGCAGAAATCGCTTTTGTTGCTTTGTAATCTGTACGAGTACTCCTGTCTGCCTTTCGCTAAGTACTTTGCTGAAATATTGAAAAGTTAGAAAGGCTTTGCTTAAACAAAACCAAATAAATCCCTGCCTGTCACCAGCAGAGTGAAGAGACCGAGCAGAGGGTCGGTCCCTCCACTGTGACTATCCAAAGAATAGTTTTGTCACATTTTTTTATACGCTTAAAAAAAAAAAAAGAAAGTTAGCTGGGCAGTGGTGGCGCATGCCTTTAATCCCAGCACTCAGGAAGCAGAGGCAGGTGGATTGCTGTGAGTTCGAGGCCAGCCCTGTCTACAAAGCGAGTCCAGGACAGCCAAGGCTACACAGAGAAACTCTGTCTCAAAAAACCAAACAAACAAACAAAAACAAAATGAAAGTTGAAAATTAGGAATCACTCTCACTTCACAGTTTTTGAAGCTTCAAAATCTGACTCAGAACATATCTGAATTGCTGATCAAACCCTCCAAGGACTGTGTGAGCCCATGTGCCGAGTGAGAGGGGAATTGGGGTCAGGAGTCCTGCTTGGGTTTTTGCCTCTTCCAGATGGCCTAGTCCTTGACCAACTAACTGGAACACAGTGCTGTGCCCGTGGGCTCTCCTAAGGCTCTGAACAGCTCTGTGACATTGTAAGTAGAGAGCTGAGTTGGGCGGTGACTCAAATTCCCATGTGACAACCCTTGATTCTACTCCCTCCCTGGCAGTGAGTAAGGGGTGCTCCCCTGGTTTGCAATACTTCACCCATGTTTCAAGTCCCTGTTGGGAGGACTCAGTGGTTCCATTGGAGGACAATGGACATTTGACCCTTTTATCCAGCTCCTCATGGTGTGGTGACTCCCACACCATTGCTACCTCGTAAGTGTAATTTTCTACTGTTAGGAGTCATAGTGTAAATATCTGATAGGCAGGGTCTGATTTGTGACTACCCTTAAGGGGTCATAAGCCCCAGGTTGAGAACCGCTGCCCTAGACTTATCCTGGCATTTCTCCTTTTCTGACTTCAACCTGTGTCCATTCTCTATAATAACTGTACCCTCAGGTATCAGAGCTGCTCTGAATTCTTGCCACTCAGCCAACCATTGGGTCCAGAGATGTCTTGGGACTCACCCCCAACACACACACACACACACACACACACACACACACACACACACACACACACACACAATATATTAATGTGTGTTGGCAACAGCTACAGATTCAAAGAAAAGATGTTTCTATAAGAATCAAATTACATAGCCGGGCGTGGTGGCACACGCCTTTAATCCAGCACTTGAGCGGCAGAGGCAGGTGGATCACTGTGAGTTCAAGGCCAGGCTGGTCTATAAAGCGAGTCCAGGACAGCCAAGGCTACAAAGAAACCCAGTCTCAAAGCACCCCCTTCCCCCCCAAAAAAAAAATCAAATTACAAATGTTTATCTGTGAATCAGAGGAAATTATCTGAAACCTAAAGAAAAATTATTGCACGCTGCGTCCGCATATGAAGAAAATTTCAGCATAACTTGAGGACAGTGAGCTAAAGAGCCACTGTGTCCTGACTCCTTTTGTGTTGTTCCGGGCTATTCAGCATTGCATGTAGTCACGAGAGAAGAAGCAGAGCTGTTAAATCAGAGAACAATTGCACCAGGAAGGAGCGCTCCTCATTCTGTTGGGAACAAGAAAGCCAGGCCTGACGGTGGCAGGACATGATGGATGGCGCAGCTCCACATGTGCAGTTTATTGTTAACGCTCATGATGACCAGGAATTTGAAGGAAGGATAATTAGAAAAGCATACCCAAGGATTTTTGTGGCCATCTCAACCATAAAATCTAATGTAGAAAACATATTTGGAGAAGAAAGCTAATTCCTCATTTAAAAAAAAAAAAAAAAAAAAAAAAACCTCTGAAAATATATTACTTGAACATTGTGTCATAGTTAAATATTTACTGCCTTCAGAAATACTTTGTTTTGTTTCTTTTTATGTGCACTATAAAGAAAATGTGATCAGGAAAGTCCTTTACAGACTTGGACAACTTCAGAGTTTCTTTAATGTGTCATAAAATACTTCTGCATTCCACAAGTCCCACCCTTGACCTGAGAAACACTGAGGGCTACCCACTTAAAATACTTGTCCTTGGCTGGTGGGGGGGGGGGAGTCAAAATAATGATGGCTTAAAGTAAAGATTTGTGCTCCCCTCTCTGTTGACAGCTGGTCCAGGATTTGGCTGCTTCCTGCCAGCAGGGAGGCAGAAGAACCAGTGCCTTCTGGGTAGTGGTCACTATCACACCCAGCATGCAGCGTTACTAATTTCCTCAGTGGCCTAGTTCTCCAAGCTTCCTAAAAGAGCAGCACTCTTGGGCCCCCATCTCTGTCGATTAAAGCTGCGGATCTGGCAAGTTGCTTTTCCTTTCTAAAGCTCAGTTTCCACATCTGTGAAATGGGGAGAAGGGAGCCAACAACCTAAAAGGCATCTGTGAGAACCAAAGGAGGAATTCAAGTAAAGTGTGAACTGATGAGTTGGAGCTCAGGCTTTCCCTCATGGTCTAGTGCAGTGTCTGCATGGGGAAGGGGGAGGAAGGTGGAGGGGAGGGGGAGGGGAGGGGGAAGGGAGGGGAAGGGGAAGGGGGAGGGGCGTGCAGCATTGGTGCCAGTGGAGAGGAACTGAAAGGAATGGAATCTTAGTCTCTGGCCCTGTGGTCTCTTGGGCAGAGCATACTCTCCTAAACAACGTGCACGCACACCCACACCCACACACGTGTGTGCACACCACAAAACAAAATAAAAAAACAATGAGTGTTTCAGATACTGATGTGGACAGAGGCATATGCCCTGGAGTGCTAAGGGCCTGGACTGGAAACTCAGCGTTTGCCACACTTGCTAATGTTATTTTTTCACATCATTAGTGAAAAACCTCTGGGCCGTTCCTACAGGAGCCTGAAGTGTGGAAGGAAGTGAGGTGGAAAGGGCACACAGTGAGGAATACTCACTTCTAGGCCTGAAATGATAGCCAGGCTGCTGTGAGCTTCTGCAAGCTGTAGAAACAGTTTCTCTGGGGCTCAACTGCCCAGCCAGGAACTACATTTCCCAGTCATCCCTGAAGCTGAGCTGTAATAGGGGTCTGCAATCTGCCAAAGAAGCCAGCACCAAGTTGCATGCCCAGTGTTGGGATTAAAAGTGTGCAGTAGCTTAATCAAAGTAGAATGTCTTTCTCTCTGACTCCTTGTTCAGGCAAGAGCAGTGAGGGCCTGGTGTGTCTGGCTGGAAGAAGAGGCCTGTGAAGATGGAGAGGGAGTTGCTACTGGTGTGTGGTGGCTGAAACTTGTCCTTTCTCTGTCACACAAGGAAGCCCTCTTCCTACATTCTGGCTCTGCAGAGGTCCCAACCAGGCCCGCCCTCACACAGGCTGCAGCCACACAGCCTTCTCCACCAGTGCCTTTCCCTGAGGCTGGCTGTCCTCAGCTGTCAGGGTCCCCACCAGGTCCCCTGTCTTCTGGGCAGCTCCTCAGGAGGACTGTGGCCAGCCAGCCCCCTCTTCACCTCCCCAGCTCTCCCTTCATTGTGGGGGCCATAATTCCTAGATCACCCTGTACTCATCCCTGCAAAGCAAACAGATCTCATTCACTTTTCTCATTAGTCCCTTGGCTTTTCTTTTTCTTTTTTTCTTTTCTTTCTTTTTTTTTTTTTTGGTTTTGTGTTAATCAGTTTTCATCTGATTTGTAGCTTCTTGAATTTTTCTCTTATAGACTCTCCTGTTCTTCCTGCCTGTGTGGACTCAGCAATCTCTACACTGTCCTCACTCGTGTGGAACAAGTGTTCTGTTCCCTAAATGCCCTGGGCCTCCTGCCTCTGAGCCAGGGCACACAGCCACCTCCTCCCATCACACTCTGGACTTCCCACTGCACTGGTATCACCGGACTCAGTGCCTGGGATGACCTCTGCCCACTCTTAAGAGACTCTGCTCTGGGAAGGTATTTGACCCTGTGTGTAGGTGATGTGCACTCCTGTGGATTCCAAGGCATCTCTCCACCTCTCCCACCAGTGCCCTGACCTCTGGATTCCAAACTGTCCTTGTAAGTGTGGTGACTTAGGAAGTGCCAGGTGTATGGAAGACAGCAGTAAATTCGAGGGCGATGAATAAATAAAGCAGACACCTATAGAGGGATTTTAATCCAGCAACAAGGCAACTCTGCCTGGAATACAAACACACCCTTAGCACTCACCTTTAACCCCTCTGGCTGGAATACAAACAGGCCCTTAGCACATACCTTTAATCCCAAACAATGAAGGTAAAGTTAGTTGGTAGAAGGAAGCCACAGGGTCTGATTGTGAGTTCAGTGCAGGTCCCCAGAGGCGGCTGAAGCCAGAGAACAGCACAGACAGGGGAAAAAAGAGGAGGCACTTTGCCTGGGAAAGTTTTACAGAGACAGCACTGGGTGGTGGTGGCACCTGTCCGCACGCCTTTAATCCCAGCACATGGGAGGCAGAGGAAGGCAGGTCTCTGTGAGTTCGAGGCCAGCCTGGTCTACAAAGTGAATCCAGGACAGCCAGGGCTACATAGAGAAAGCCTGTCTCCAAAAAACATAACAGAGAACAAGCTAAACACAGGTGAAGACAGAACAAGCCAGAGAATGAGAAGGAGCCAGAAGATTAGTACAGATTGCTAGGGTTAGTTTGAGGCCAAGCAGAGCAATTCGGTGAGAAACTGAGAAGCCAGTTTGAATCGGTCAGCTTGAAGAGGCATTTGAGCCAGAACAGTTAGTTGATTTCACCCAGCCAGCCAGAGTTCAGAAAGAACTAGAACGGGTGAGTTTATTCAACAGTAAGTTTCAGAGGCTGAAAGCATTCTAAACCTAGATTAGATTGTACGGAGGCTAGAAGCTTCCAGGACAAGCCAGTAAGCCTCTGAGACGATAATTACATCAGGTAAATAAGAGTTTTACAGACACCTATTCTACTGACTCCTTTGAACGGTTTTGAGTAGTGGCTATCAAAGATGATTGGTTTTCCAAAAAAGGAAGAGAAAGCTGGGCCTGGTGTGCATTCTTTTTTTTTTTTTTGGTTTTTCGAGACAGGGTTTCTCTGTCTTTTTGCTGTCCTGGACTCCCACTGTAGGCCAGGCTGGCCTGGAACCCACAGGGGTCCACCTGCCTCTGCCTCCCCAGCTCCCCGGGGCTAGGATTAAAGGCATGTGCTGCTGGGCTCTGGTGTGCATTCTTGTAATCTCAGCAGTCCTTGGGAGGCGGAGGCAGGAGAATCAGGCCCTTGAGGCAAGTTAGAGGCTGGCCTGAAGAAAACAAAAACCTAACCAAACGAATAGTAAGTGAAAGAGAGGGAGGCAGCAAGAGCAAGGGGGCCTGAAAGTGAGGGAACAGGTATCATACAATATGAACATTACTATGTTTGGAAAACCATCCTCGGATCTTTGGTAACAACATTATTCTAAGTTCAGCTTTAAAAAGAGCAGCCTGAGGGGCACTGCTCACAATGTGCACCTGAACCGCCAGGAACCACCCACCACCCATGCCCACACCCTGCCCACCAACACACAAAAGAGAGCACTGAGAAACCAGCAGTTTTAGAGGTCAAGGTTGTGGTTATTCTAGAGAGACAATTCAAGGGGATGGAGGAGCTTCTATGCTTCTGTTAGTGTTGTTTTGTGGTCTAATGTTATAGTTACATAGGTGGGACAAATATGGAGAATTTATCAAGTTGTGTACTTACAACTTTTATACTTTCTTAAAAACTTCAAAACAAAAAAAAATTTTTTATGTATACAGTGCTCTGCTTGTATGTACACCTGCAGGCCAGAAGAGGGCACCAGATCTCATTATAGATGGTTGTGAGCCACCATGTGGTTGCTGGGGATTGAACTCAGGACCTCTGGAAGAGCAGTCAGTGCTCTTAACCGCTGAGCCATCTCTCCAGCCCCCAAAACAAATGTTTTTAAAACTTACTACAAGCCGGGCATTGTGGCGCACGCCTTTAATCCCAGCACTCGGGAGGCAGAGGCAGGTGGATCACTGTGAGTTCGAGGCCAGCCTGGTCTACAAAGCAGGTCCAGGACAGCCAAGGCTACACAGAGAAACCCTGTCTCGAAAAACAAAAAACAAAAAAACTTACTACAGATGGCCGGGTGTGGTGGTGCACACCTTTAACCTCAGCACTCGGGAAGCAGAGGCAGGAGGATCGATGTGAGTTCAAGGCCAGCCTGTTCTACAAAGTCCAGGACATCCAAGGATACACAGAGAAACTCTGTCTTGAAAAACCTAAAAAGAAAAACAAAACAAAACAACAAAAACACCCTCCCAAACAAACAAAAAACTGTAATACTTTAGCATGAAATAAATTTTAATCTTTTAACATATATTTATTTATTGGTCATGTGTGTGGGCCATGGTATACATGCCATGGTACACATGTCTTTTACCTGCTGAGCCATCTCACCAGCCCTCCAAATATAATAAGCTTTTTTTTCTTTTGTTTTTGTTTTGTTTTGTTTTTGTTTTTTGAGACAGGGTTTCTCTGTTTCACCTTGGCTATCCTGGACTCCCTTTGTAGACCAGGCTGGCCTTGAACTCACAGTGATCTGCCTGCCTCTGCCTCCCAAGTGCTGGGATTAAAGGTGTACACCACCACACCTGGCACTTTCTTTTGGTTTTTTGAGACAGGGTTTCTCTGCGTATCCTTGGCTGTCCTGGACTTACTTTGTAGACCAGGCTGGCTTCAACAAATATGATCTATTACACTTCATAACATTAAATTTATAAAAAGCTCTCAGCTTTAAACTTCTTCCTCCAGATTGCCTTTAGTCTTCAAAGTAATTCAAACTCACAAACAGATGGGATTTTTTTCTCTGTCTCTTTGAGCTCAGATCAGTTAAATACATGTTGAATGCAGTTATTTTAAAAGGTTGAATCATTTAAAACTCTCACATGCAGTAGGAATTCAAGTGTTTATTATGTAAACTCGAGGGGTGTTGGAGGGTTGTTTTTTTTTTTTTTTCCCACCAGGTTTCAAATACGCCTTTCATTGTGCTAATGACAGGAGTGTGAGCTGTTGCCCATGGAGACGGAATACATCTCTTAGATAGATCTTGGATACAGATGTCTGGAGCCCAGCCCAGGATTTGAAATTACAACTATTGAGTTTTACACACATAATGGCTCCAGTGAGTGCTTGGTAGATGCAGACTCTCTTGTCTCTCCACTTGACGTCATTAGGCAAGGTCACCAGGCACAGCGGCAGCTGGGAGAATGCAGGGTGTGCAGTGCCTACCCAGAACATATCCACATATTGACCCGTGACAATCCCCAGGCCACAAACCACCTTTGGGAAACATTGCCTGGCAAAGCTCAAGACCCTCAAATTATTGATTGGATCTGATGTAAAGATGGGCTTTGTGGTGTTTTCCAGCCAACTGAAACACAATAATTGGTTTGCTTTCAAGCCTGCTTGCTTGTCTTGTTCAGATAGGTGGATAAAAGCCAGGCCATGAAGAAGTTTACAGTCACGATGTAATTTAATTTAGTCCGTAACTGAGGGGCTGGTATGTGCCCAGCTCTGCGCAGGGAGCAGTAGACAGAACGGTAGCTCAGTTGGTAGAGTACTTGCCGGGCACGCAGGAAACCCTGAGCTTCAAACTCCCCCTCACTCTTATAATCTCAGTACTTGGAGATAGAGGCAGGAGGATAAGAAGTTCAAGGTCGTTTTTAGCTACATAGGAAGTTAGAAGCAAGCCTGGGCTACAAGAAATCCTAGCTTAAACAAACAGAAACCAACCAAACCAATGGGGTTGAAGAGATGGCTGAGCAGTTGAGAGCACTCTCTTGCAGAGGACCCAGGTTCAGTTCCCAGCACCCACATGGTGGCTCGCAGCCATCTGTAACTCTAGTCCAGGGAATCCACCATTTCTTCTGGGCACCAGGTACACATGTGGTGCACATACATACATACATGCAGGCAAAACACTCAACATAAAATTAGATAGATAAATCTATTATTAAAAATTATTAAAACAAACAAAATACCCCAAAACAAACAAACAAAAAAAGAATGCTATGTCTAGGATCTGCCCTACTGGAAAGGGTGCATCATGGGGTTGGGGACCACTGTTCGGCTGCGGAGGGTGGTCAAAGGCTCTCGTCCAGGTCTGTCATATATAATTTTATGTAGACATTCTTGTGCCCATCCCAAGCAAGCCTGCATCACAGTGTGTGCCCGTCACTTTCTGTGAGGCTGTCAGATCTTCACTTGGTGACATTGCCATCAGTTTTATCCCTAGTCACTATGAGGACTAGGTTGGCGACTCTTTCCTGTGTGTCCTTTCCATGAAGACTAGAGGGAGAAAAGAGTTTCTGCGGTCAGTGGCAGGAGTAATGGTCTTTTGCTTATTCAATAAACATTTACATGTATTGTATACAGACACTGTGAGGTGCTGTGGAGAGATTCACAAATGCAGTAGCGAACACACAACTCACCAATTACTTTGTCAGGTATTACAGTTTTGATAACTGTTACTTGGAAGGACTTAAGAATGCAAGAAAGGGAGCCTAGGAGCCAAGGAGGGTCGAGGGTGTGATGTTTCTCCTAAGAAATTACTCTATGTTTTCTATTCATTCACACTGGTTCTATTTACTCTGGCTTCTAGAAAGTTTAAAAAGCTGAAAAGTTAAGAAGCTTGTAACTCACCCCTGAAAAAGTCTGTGGTCTAATTTCATTTGTGGAACAACTATTTACTAAAAGCTTACTGTGTGCTGGGATCAGGGAGACACTGAGAAAGCAAAAGAAATAAAATAAGCATAGAGCCAACGAACAAGGGGAGATGGGGGTAAAGAAGCTAATTGTTAAAGGATGATGGTCACAGGCTGTGCTCAGGACATCTGGACAGCCCAAGTATCACTGACCGTAAACACTGCTGACACTCAGCTAGGACAAGTCTCCTTAGTGCAGTTTCCAGGAATGGCCCGTGGGCTCTGTTAGTTCATCTCAGCTTCTCCCTCAGCATCAAGGAAATTCAGGCAGAAGTTATGCTCATAGTTAGTACATGATTTTTAGCCATTGTATATGTGTATGTGCATACATGTTTGTGCATGCACATGCACATGCTGAGGTCAGAGGACAGCAGGTGTATTCCTCAGAAATGCTGCTTACGTCCTTTAAAGCACAGTCTCTCTTTGGCTTAGACTTCATCTATCTGCATAGACTGGCTGGCCAGTGAGCTCAGGGTCTTTTTGTCTCTGTCTCTGCAGTGCTGGGGTTCCACATGCACACCACCACCATATTGGGCATTTTTTACATGGGTTCTGGGACTGAACTTGGGTCCTCATTTTGCAAGGTACACATTTTTACCAATTGAACTACCTTCTCCCTAGCCGTGTGTGTTTGTGTGTGTGTGTGTGTGTGTGTGTGTGTGTGTTTATTTAATTTTATCCTGAAGGTAATGACATTGAAAAGTAAAGATAACAAGCTGGGCGTGGTGGCTCACGCCTTTAATCCCAGCACTCGGGAGGCAGAGGCAGAGGCAGGCGGATCGCTGTGAGTTCGAGGCCAGCCTGGTCTACAAAGTGAGTCCAAGACAACCAAGGCTACACAGAGAAACCCTGTCTCGAAAAAAAAAAAAAGAAAAGAAAAGAAAAGTAAAGACAAGGTCTGGAAAGATGGCTCAGAGGTTAAGAGCACTGTCTGCTCTTCCAAAGGACCTGGGTACAATTCCCAGCTCCCACGTGGCAGCTCACAACTGTCTGTAATTCCAGTTCTAAGGGATCTGACACCAATGCATATAAAATAAAGTTTAATAAATTATAAAAGAAAAAAAGAAAGAAAAAAGAAAAGGCAGAGACAGGTGGATCTCTGTGATTTTGAGGCCAAGCTGGTCTACGCAGCAAGTTCCAGGACAGATTGCTCTCTGTCTCTGTCTGTCTGTCTGTCTGTCTGTCTGTCTGTCTGTCTGTCTCTCTCTCACACACACACACACACACACACACACACACACACACACACACACAC
>OU015754.1:55375295-55413872 GCA_907169655.1 Acomys percivali | reverse complement strand
CACACACACACACACACACACACACACACACACACACACACACACACACAGAGTCTTCTTATCACCTTTTGGGGGTATTTCCTGGTGAATGCTGATGGCAAATTCCATCCAAGAGACCAGATGGAAAAGGTGCTATGACAAGGAAGTCTGGAAAATTTCTGGCCTACAGAGTACTCTCTTACTAGGCAAGGTACAGTCTCTGGAAATACTGTCAACATCAGCCGCTCAGCACCATCCAGATAGGCTTGTCATATGGACACATCCATTTTTGTTCTTATACTCTTGACACCAAAATCTCCATTGACTCCTTTCATCTTATATAAAGTGTGCCAAGGACATGATAGACTCCAGGGTTGATGACAGGGTTCTTGTCAAGTCCCTGGAAGCCTACAACATAACCCTCGTAGTTTCCCAGCCCTTACTCTTGGTCACAGTCTGCAGCATGGGCAGTAGGTGCTCAAAGTCGAGAATGTCCTTACTCATCTCATTGCTCTTGGGAGTCATTAGGACCTTGAGCACATTGGTATTGGTGGAGGTCTGTCCCAGAGCCCTGGTCAGGTCCCCACACTGGGTGTACAGGACCTTGTCATGGCCTACTGAGTTCAGAAGCTGCAAAGCCTCCTTCAGTTCTATGGTTTGAACTTAGTGAAGTCACACATTTTACTGTTTGGCTTTGTAGGACCTTTTCTGCTTAATTTTTCTCTCACATTTTACATATAAACTGACACAGATACACAGACACAGACACACAGACACACAGAGCACTTTAAACTCTTTGTGATCAAAGAAATTATAAATCATGAATTCACTAAAGAATCTAATTACAAAGTGAACTCAAGTGAGACCTAATTTGACAGTCATGACAACACGCAGCCAATAGAAAGGCTGTACTGCACGCACAGGGTGTTCCTCTAATGGACAAACAAGGAACTGGGATTAGTGGTGGTCTTTGAACAGAAACTGAGAACCAGAGCACAGGTGTGCCCTTTACACACCTTCCTTTTTGTCTCCTAAAATTTGTGTCATGTATATGCATTAAAAAAAAAAAAACTAAACTATAAAGTCAGGTGTGGTGGCACCCACCTTTAATCCCAGCACTCACTCGGGAGGCAGACGCAGGCGAATCACTGTGAGTTTGAGGCCAGCCTAGACCACAAAGGGAGTCCAGGACAGCCAAGGCTACAAGAGAAACCCTGTCTCAAAAAACCAAAAAACCAAAAACAACAACAACAACAAAACAACAACAACAACAACAAAAACAAAAAACAAAAACAAAACCCAAAAACCCGAAGCAAAAAAACCCTAAACTATATTTATTTTTTATTTTTAAATTTTTTTTCTAAACTCTAATTTTAGAATATTCTCAATCTATGAAAACTGACAATACACTTAATAGTTGCTGGCTCTCCCTCCCGCTCCATCTCTCAGGGAAGTAATATGAGATTGTCAAACAGACTGACAACACGGTGATGTGAAAGTCAAGGGAAAGGCTCTGTGCTGGGCAAAATGAGGGAGGCAGCACAGAGGATGGTCGAGTGGAACGCCATCCTTGCTTTGGGAGGCCATGTGCATTCGCAGCAGTCTGCTCTTCTTGATCTATAGCGGTGGTTCTCAACCTTCCTAGCACTGTGACCCTCTTATACAGTTGTTCATGTTGTGGTGACCCCCAACCACAAAACTGTTTATGATGCTACTTCATAACTGTAATTTTGCTACTGCTGTGAATCATAATGTAAATATCTGTGATTTCTGATGGTTTTAGGTGACCTATGTGAAAGAGTCATTTGATTCAAAGGTTGAGAACTTCTGATCTTTAAGATAGTGAGAGTGGGGGTGTTTTCATTAGAGGGTACTAGTGAGAAAGATGCTAATCCTGTTTATTAAAAGGTGAACAGGATCATACCTGATAGAGAAATGGAGGCAGAGAAAGGTTAGGTAACCTCAAAGAGATTCCAATCTTGGGTAGAAGAGACAGACAAGTAAATAAGCAATGCTAGCACCTTGTGAAAAACACCTCAGGCAGCATCCAGTAAGCTGAGGGTGTGTGGGAGGGGTGCTGTTTTGGGAGTCCCCTGGGAACATGGCCTGAGGTGGGGCTCATGTGTCAGTGGATGCTGAAGAGAGCTGGAGGGCTCAGCTCTTTAAACCATGACTCAAAACCTCAGATGGAGTTATGTAATTGAATGTGAGTGCAGTATAAAAAGTTTCTGAGGCCAGGGGTGGTGGTGCACGCCTTTAATCCCAGCACTCGGGAGGCAGAGGCAGGTGGATCACTGTGAGTACGAGGTCAGCCTGGTCTACAAAGCGAGTCCAGGATGGCCAAGGCTAACATAGAGAAACCCTGTCTCAAAAAAAGAAAACAAAACACAAAAAACAAAAAAGGTTTTGAATTCACAACCACCCAAAAGAATTCAAAATCAGGGCTGGGGAGGTGGCTCAGAGGTTAAGAGCACCATCTGTTCTTCCAAAGGTCCTGAGTTCAATTTCCAGCAACCACATGGTGGCTCATAACCATCTATAATGAGATCTGGTGTCCACTTCTGGTGTGCAGGTGTACATGCAGGCAGAACATTGTATAATTAATAAATAAATAAATCTTTTAAAAAAAGAATTAAAAATCAAATGTGTGATGAATCTAAGATGTCTTGTGGCAGTGCTCGCCTGCGTTGTACCATGTGATTTTTACCACAGCCTTGGTTTTAGACATGCAACGTGTGTACTCACTTTGTATAATACATGCAAAGCCAGTGACTGTTGCCTGAAACACTGCTGTTCAGGCTGTTTTCTTTGGTTTGGTTTGGATTTTTGAAAGGAGGTCTCTTTGTGTTAGCCTTGGCTGTCCTGTACTCGCTTTGTAGACCAGGCTGGCCTCGAACTCACAGAGATCCGCCTCCCTCTGCCTCCCAAGTGCTGGGATTAAAGGTGTGCGGGACCACGCCTGGCCTTGTTTTGATTTTTGTTTGTTTTTTTGATACAGAGTTTCTCTGTGTAGCCTTGGCTGTCCTGGACTCAGTTTGTAGACCAGGTTGGCCTCAAACTCACAGAGACCTGTGTGCCTCTGCCCTCCAGAATGCTGGGATTACGGGCATGCACCACTGCTCCTGGCTATCTGTTCAGATTTAAAGCTGTTGCTGTTAGGGGACTGGAGAGATGGCTCAGAGGTTAAGAGCACTGTCTGTTCTTCCAAAGGTCCTGAGTTCAGTTCCTAGCAACTACATGGTGACCCACAACCATCTATAATGAGATCTGGTGCCCTCTTATGGCATGCAGACACACATATGAGCAGAACACTATACAAATAATAAATAAACAAATCTTAAAAAAGAGAGAGACTTCTAAAGCAGTTTCATGCAGAAAACACATTTGAATTTTCTGTGCTTATAAAAGTGTAGTAGCTGAGTGATGGGGTACACAGACTTTAATATTCTCCTGCATCATTCCATATCATGTAAGTGTCATAGTTGTGTATGTTTGGATTGTACTGTGTTAGAGCCCATCTCAGTTATAGTACCTATCTGTTATAGTGGAAGCTCTGGGTTCAGTGCACAATACCAGCCCCCCAGTCCCCCCAAAAATAGCTAAGTGGTCCAGGTGTGTAATTCTTACACTTTGGAAGTGGAGGTAGAAGGATCAGAAATTTAAGGTTGTCCTTGTATTAAAAAAAAAAAAAAAAAAAAAAAGGAGAATAATGTTTGATTAAAGAATTGCCGTTTGACTTGATTTTAATTTTTAAAGAATCATTAGATAAATTTTGGCTTGGGATTAGGACAGAATTTCCAGCAACTTTTGAAGTAGTTATAAGCATAATTCTGATATTTTGCAGTACACATGCATTTGGACTTCTCATCACTGATGATTATAGAATAAAATCCATCAACTCTAGAAAACCCTGAAGGTACCCTATGTCCTGTGGTATTATGTATTCATCCAAGATTCAGGGCAGAGTGTGTGTGTGTGTGTGTGTGTGTGTGTGTGTGTGTGTGTGTGTGTGTGTGTGAATTGTATGGGCACATGTGGAGGCTAAGAGGTCAGAGGTTGATGTTCGAATGTCTTCCTCAAATGTTCCTCCAGCTTAGTTTTTGAGACAGGGTCTCTCAGTGAGTCTGGAGTTTTTGGTTAGAATTGCTGGCTTGGCCAATAAGCCCTTGAGAGCTACCTGATTCTGCCCCCCAGTGCTGAGGTTACTGGTGTGTGCTGCCTTGCCCATCTTTTCATGTGAGTGCTGGGGATTCAAACTCAAGTTGGTTTGCATGCTTGTGGTACTTTGCTCACTGAACCATCCTCTCAGAGACTTAACTCTTTATATAAAAATAAACAAGTTCATCTATTTCAGTAGTATGCAAATTAATTTCATCCTTAAGGTTATATATGCATATATAGACACACACATATATATAAAACAAAGAATTATCTTAAATTTATGATTATCAGCAAATGTTTGATTCATATACCTATATATCCAGGGTTACTTCTTGGGTGAAAAGGGTGATATATGTGGAAAGTGCTTCCTGCTCTAGGCTAAAGCACATGAAGGAGTGAGGGGACCAACACCGGGCAAGGAGGAAGCTAGGATATGTGAATGTTTCATTTAGGGACTGGCACACTTTGGTCTTCATGCCAATTCTGTACTTCTGTAAAGGAAGGTTTTTCGTTTATTTGTTTTTTGTCTCCTCTCCGCGCCCCCCCCAAGGGTTTCTCTGTGTAGCCTTGGCTGTCCTGGACTCACTTTGTAGACCAGGCTGGCCTTGAACTCACAGCGATCTGCCTGCCTTTGCCTCCCAAGTGCTGGGATTAAAGGTGTGAGCCACCGCCACCCGGCTGACCTCATTCTCTGGGGAGCTGCTGATCACGAAAGGCACCAGAGACAGGTGTAGTCGGAGGGCAAGATACCTCTAGCTGACTCAAAACTGTACTAGGAGGGGAATGACTCACAAAGTTCGGAACAAATCCAAGCTGGGAATATAAACCCCAGTATTGTCATTTTGAACATGGTTATTTAGAAGATGATTTTAGCTGGAGACTCCTAGAACAGTATTTACAGGGCAGGAAGACAATCTAGAGAGCTCCTGAAGGGAGGCCTATACAATTAGAAAAAAATGACCAATGTTGTGTCCTGGAAGCCAGAGAGGGTATGAATAGCTAGGGCATAAGACGCTACAGATGTCACTTTAGGGGACTGGGTTTGGGGACGCACTATGGCTGCACACAGAAGCTTGCACGAAGACCAAGTCTAAGGTTATGAAGACAGGCAGTTCCAGCATGTATGCACACACGCGTGCATACACACTGTGTACACACTGTCTTCCTTTGGGGCCTAAGAACAGATGTGACATTAGAATCTGCATTCATGTTATGTGAGAAAGGATTTGGGAACATGAACTTGATTGATTGACTGATTGACAAGGTCTCTCTGTGTAGCCCTCTCTGTTCTGGACTCACTTTGTAGACCAGGCTGGCCTCAAACTCAGAGATCCTCAGATCCTCCTGAGTGCTGGGATTAAAAGTGTGCACCACCATGCCCGGCACATGAACTTGATTTTTTTTTTTTTTTTTGGTTTTTCAAGACAGGGTCTGTGTTAGCCTTGGCTGTCCTGGACTCGCTTTGTAGACCAGGCTGGCCTCAAACTCACAGCGATCTGCCTGCCTCTGCCTCCTGAGTGCTGTGCACCACCACATCCGGCTAATGAACTTGATTTTTGACCAAAACATTTTTGGTGTAATTTCAGAACAGGACCTGGGCTGGAGATAGTTCTGGCTTTAACAGCTATGGCTCACAACCACAGAAAATGAACAGTGGATGACAAGAACTCCTACAAGGAAAAAAAACAAAACCCAGAGATAGCCAGTGCTAACATTTTTTTTCCTGAGTTTCCCTGAAAGGTGACAGAAAAGGGAGGTGAACCAGAGAAGGATGCAGACCCCCCCCCCCCCCCAAACAGGGCCCCTGGGTTAACATGGGAGAAACATTAACATTTCTGCACTGCGGCAGTGGAAAGAGAAAACTGGTGATGGGGGAGGGGAGACATTGCAGGCATAGGTGAGTTCACAAGCTTATATGGCACCTGAGGCAGTGGGGCAGGCCGGTCTCTCCATTGCAGCCTCTTGCCCTAAGTACCAGGAGGAAAGACAGTGCTGCCTGCACACATGAAAGCAGGTTTAGACATTCTTTTGTTGGCTTCCATTTTCTCGGTGAGATGGGAAGCAAGACCCTCAATGGACAGAATATGGGAAACAGACTTGAGGGGAGGGGAGGGGTCCCTCAGAAGAGTGCCTGGATGAGGGGTTCACTTTTTATATCTCTTGTAGAGGTTTCTTGGAGCCGAGCAATTTGGGTGTGCTGGCAGATTCAGAGCACAGTGTTTGTTCAGATTTGGAAGAATCCAGAAATGTCCGGAGACCAGCCCCTGTAGAAGTCTTCTTACTGGTTTCTTGGAATTCCACCTGTTTGAGTCATTTTCCTGAAAAACCAGTATGGTCAAGGGGAGGTGGGGGGGAGAGGTAATACCTTTTCTTTAACTCTTTGAGGGAAGACAGAAAAAAAAGGGGGGCAATTGCTTTTAAGGAGGAAAACAGGCCTAGTGGAGTTCAGGCTACAAGGCTGACTTTTCATGGAAACCCATGTAGGTGGAGGGTATTAAAAACTCACTCACATGGATTCATGCACTATTCAAAAGACAAAGCCCTCACCTTAGAAGCTTCTAGGGTTTTCCACTTGCCTCAGGGGAAGGAAAACCTTTAGCCTACAATGCTCTGCATGGGGCTGCCCTCCCAAGCTCTCCAACACCTGCCCTGTCCACTCTGTTAGGCTCTTCCGAGCCTCACCCGGGGTGTGCACCCAGGCCTCTTTTTCCTTTCTTTTCTTTCTTTTTTCTGAGACAGCGTTTCTCTGTGTATCCTTGGCTGCCCTGGACTCACTTTGTAGACCAGGCTGGCCTCGAACTCACAGAGATCCTCCTGCCTCTGCCTCCTGAGTGCTGGGATTAAAGGCGTGCGCCACTATGCCAGGCACAGGCCTCATTTTCTATTCCCACCTCCCTTCTGGGTCCTTCTCTGCTTCAGCCCTCTTTCTGCCCCAATCCCAGTCCCCAAATAGGTGGAAACTCCGATTGTCATGAGCCGGCCAAGTTGTCTCTCTACACTTAGTGCCAGATGGAACTGGTCTCGGGACCACTGTTCTAAAGCAGCCACCTTCAGGGCACGCTGTGAGGAAAGGAAAGGCAGGCTGGCTAAGAGCTGAAGCCCAGCAGCCCTGCCTGCGAAGGGAGATGAGGAAGCCAGGGGGCTGGGGGGCGGAGGGAGGGCGCTCGGGGCGGTTTGGCCCGTAGCCCGAGGGAAGGCGGGCGGCGAGAGAGCCCACCGGCTATTGCGGGAGAAGGCGAAGGCCTTTCAGTGTTCCGGGTAGACGAGAGTTACGCAGCGGCCTCCACACCTCGGGCGAGGAGTCCCGTAGAACCTACCGCTCCCGGGGGCCCATCCGCGGCGGCCACACAGCTGGCCGAGTTGCGGAGGGGGGCTGTGTGGAGGGGTCGGGGAAGGGAGGGAGTAGGGTGGGCGGGGCGTGGGAGAGGAGAGGAGCGTCCCGCGCACGCGCGCCCTATCCCCGCCCCCTCGGGCCCGCCCCTCCCCGCCCTCTGCGTGCGCACCGCCTAAGAGCCCGCCTCTCCGAAAGACGGCAGGCGCATGCGGCCCGCCCGAGCACTGGCTTGCCCGGGGCTCACCCAGCGCGCGCGGCGGCCCTGTCGTGCCTGAACGCGAGACTCTGAAGCCGGCCTCAGGTAGGCTGACTTCGGGGATCCCGGAGGAACGGCTCCCGGGTGCAGAAGCCTGTGGCTCCGACAGAGCCCGGCGCGGACGGGCCACGCCGCCGGGGTGAGAAGCGTCTCTTCTCACCAATCAGGGGAGAGTTGGCCTCGCGTCCTGCCCAATGGGCTGTATCTCTAACGGGAGCGGGGGCGGGCAGCCCCGGAACGCGAGACGCCGGCTCCCGCGCGCGGGCCGCGTGGCCGGGCTGAGGAGAGGGGACCGACACGGGCGGCGCGGGCAGCCGGGCTCGGTGTGGTGGAGAGCGCCGAGGGCCGCCGTAGAGGAGACCTCCTGAGCCCCGGCCCGCGGTGGGGCCAGGCCGGCGGCCTAGGCATCCTCCTGGCCCTTCCCCGCAGGAGGAAGGGGCTTGGAGGTTCGCTGGGCCTCACGGCTGCCCCTAGCCGCTGTAGCTTTTTCCAGCCCTGGAGCGGGGGGTGCGGGGGGAGATGCTGGCGTTGTTGAGTTCGCTACGTCAGCGTGGCTCCCTTACGTCCGCACTCATTATTTAAATCCTCAGCGCTCCGGTGACGCGGGGGCTGCTTGGTTCTCGGCCCACTTTTTTTTTTTTTTTTTTTTTTTTTAAACGGCAGTGCGAACCTAGACGTCAGGCGCCTCAGGGGCTGGATTTCGGTCTCAGCCGTATCTGTTGTGGGGTTGCATCGGCTGTGGGTTCTCAGCTTGGGTTTCACAACTTCGATTTTTTTTTTTTCCAAAGCTTTCAAGTTTTTCATCCTTGGATTCCTCTGGTGCGTCTTGGTCTATATTGCTCCTGTATCTTGTCTTCAGGAAAATGTTCTGCGTGGACATCCAACTTTGCCCATGAATTAGCTCCCTTGCCATCTCTGCCCCCATCCTCCCTTCTGGATGCATCCTCTAGGCTTACCTGTTTGCTCATGCTTTGTCGTTCTTTAGCTCATTTCTTTCTTTTCTTTTCCTGTTTGTTTCTTTTCTTTTTAAAAAAAAAGATTTATTTATTTATTATTATGTATACAGTGCTCTGCCTGCATGTACATCTACAGGCAGAGGAGGACATCAGGTCACATTATAGATGGTTGTGAGCCACCATGTGGTTGCTGGGAATTGAACTCAAGACCTCTGGAAGAGCAGGCAGTGCTCTTAACCGCTGAGCCGTCTCTCCAGCCCCGTTCTTCTTCTTCTTCTTTTTTTTTTTAAGACCGAGACAGGGTCTCTCTATGTTAAGCTTGGCTATCCTGGACTCGCTTTGTAGACCAGGCTGGCCTCGAACTCACAGCGATCTGCCTGCCTCTGCCTCCCGAGTGCTGGGACTAAAGGTGTGCGCCACCACGCCTGGCTTCTTTAGATCGTTTTAGTCAGGCCCATTGCAAGACAGGTGTTCAAAACAAGAAAGAGCGTGGTGGCGCACGCCTTTAATCCCAGCACTTGGGAGGCAGAGGCAGGCGGATCTTGGTGAGTTCGAGGCCAGCCTGGTATACAAAGTGAGGCCAGGACAGCCAAGGCTACACACAGAGAAAAACAAAACAAAACACCCCCCCCCCCCCCAAAAAAAAAAGAAAAACAAGAGGACCTGGATCCTCCCTTACTTATCCCTCTCTGTCCTCTGAGCCCACCTTGGCACTGAAAGGTAGGCTTTCTTATTTCCCTATTACAGCTTTGGTGTGTTTTCTCTACTTCCCATCAAACCCTGCTACTCAGTTTATTTTTAAATGTTCTAACTCGACTGCTAGTATGGGCCCAAATCTGCCTTATTTTTGTGGTACCCCCAGCACGTGAGTAGCTCTCTCGTGGTAGGTAGTCTGTAAATGTTTTAGGGAGTGGGTCCTCTCCAGCTGGGTCTTTGTGGCTGTTGGAATATTTTTTGCCAGTCACTGTGGGAGACTGCCAGAATCTTCTCTAGAGAGAGGGGGAGAGATCCACCTTCTTTGAGTAAAGCTGGGGCAAGATGAGGTGATTCTTGCAGTAACAGCCCGTTTTGAACTCATTCAGAGTGGCTGAGGAATCTGTAGGAACATCAGAAATTGACTCAGACTAAGCTGTAGTCTTAATTAGGTGTGCCAGGTTAGGCTATACCTAAGATATAGCCAAGTTTGATATACATGGGTTAATAAGGAACCATTCAGTTATGAGGTGAGGAGTATCTCTCCCAAGTAATAGGCACTTAGTGTGAGTGAAGACATTGCATACTGTCTACCCTTTTTGGTTTCACAATCTGCATTAATGTACTGAACACTCCTGGAGGTCTTGGATTAAAGATTAGTAAGAATTTCTTTTGATTTTTCTGCCTACAATGTCACTTTCCTCCCTTGAGATAGGGTCTCTGTATGTGTGTAGATCAGGGTGTCTTTGGACGTGGGCCAGCCCTCCTCCCTCATTCCAAGTGCCCCTTTACAGGCATGGGTACCACACCCAGTCAAACCCATTCTGAAAAACTCAATTGCATTTTGGAGAAATAGTTTTGAAACAGCTGCAGCAGAGGGTAGAAAAAGCAGGGTAGCATTCCTTGCTGTTCAAGGGGAAAGGTATTTCAAGCATTATGATTTCCTTGCCAAGTGTGTTCATTCTTGTTCCTGGGAGGAGAGGGGCTGGGAAATGCTTCCAGCAGGACTCTTTCCTTGTTCTGTAGCTTATTTTGTTTTAATTTGGTTTCACACAGAGGAGGAGTGTGTTTTCTTTATACTAAAGCAAGCATTTCCTGCCGCTTGGTGACTCCATTTTCTCTTTTTGGTCATCCTCGGCAAGGACTGGTGACATTCTTTGTGTCGCTATCTCATTGCTTATTGATGCTGTTTTCTTGACTGCTAGTCCAAATCCACCCTACTTGTTTCAAGTGTTTCTTTTACTCCCGGCCACTAGAGTTAGTGCTCCGTGGGTTTAATGTGATCTCTGTGAGACTCCAGTTCAGTGTGTGCTTCAGACCGGGTTATTTTCACAAGTTCCGTTTTCTTCAGTCTGTGTCATCTCTTTACAGCACACCTGGGAAGAGACTGCTGCCAAGACGCATCTTATTAAAGTGCAGATGAGAACTACATGTAATTGAAGGAACTGGAGGTTTTGTACTACTTTAAAAATGCTTACCAGTTCCTTCCTGTTTTCTCTGAGTGTACCCTTTAGTTTAGCCCAAACCAGTCTTCCTCTCAAGGGAAATTGGAATGCTTGCTCATTTGAGGTTGTGATCCCCCCCCCCCCCCCAGAATACCAGGCAGGTATCTCAGTGTTTCCCCTATGTGGGAGAAAAAAAATCACAGTCTTGAATGAGCTATGAATGAGCTTTATTTGTAAGATATATGTATATAAGTGTGTGTACTTATATGTAAATTTCCCTTTTAGGTTAAAAAGGAAAATGAAGTACATTCTAGTTACTGGTGGTGTTATATCAGGAATTGGAAAAGGAGTCATTGCCAGCAGCGTAGGCACAATACTCAAGTCATGTGGCTTACATGTGACATCAATTAAAATTGACCCCTATATTAACATTGATGCAGGAACATTCTCTCCTTATGAACATGGTAAGAAAACTGCATTTTTTTCTCTCTCATTTAAAAAGTAATTGTAACTGGGAGAACTTGCTGGCTTTTGGGGGTTAGGTATACATCTTAACATAACTTCCATTTTCTGCCTTCTAGAATGATCAATAATGCAACAGAATGATGCTTTTTCTCTCTTGGATTAAGAGGCAGCAGCTATCTTATCTTAATAAGTAGCTTATTGTTTAGAATCCAAGAGTTTCTATAATACATGTGAAATAATGGGGGTGAGGTAAGGGTGATGGCAGCTGAATGAAAATTTATTTCATTTGAAAAATGGAAACTACTTGAGAAGATGGAATATGCTCTTTTGTGGCTCCAGTTTTTAGGAGTTGCCTGGGAAAGTTGAAGCTGTAAGGGAGCAGCTTTTGGTCCTGTCATGACAAGTGTTTTGCAAAGAATAAGTGTGAAACAAAGGAATGGAGCAACCTGGGCTGTTGAATAACTACTCAGAATTAAAGTGTAGCTCAGAAGCTGCCTTTTAAACTCAGTACTACCTTGCTACGTGTATGCCACAGGGATTTCGAAACATCCTGCGTCTGTGGTTGAAAAAATTTTCTGCTTTTGCTCAAGATGCTGATGCTGTAAAGTCTCTTCACCCACAGCCTTCATGGCTGGGCTTTCCCTCCATCCCATGCTCTTTAACTGTTCCCGATAAAGAGTAAGTTCAGGCTGGACTCAGGCAATTTTTCTTTTTGTGACATTTAATTTTCTAGAAATGATGTTCTTGTTTTGTAATCAGGCAATGCAGACTTCATTCCATCTGCATGTTTATGTTTCAAGGTTGAAACTGCACCATGGCAAATGCGTTTTCATTTCCTTCAACATTCTTGTGTTCTCTTTTCATTGCAGGAGAAGTCTTTGTGCTGGATGATGGTGGAGAGGTTGACCTTGACTTGGGAAATTATGAGCGGTTCCTTGATATTCGCCTCACCAAGGACAATAATCTGACCACGGGGAAGATATACCAATATGTCATTACCAAGGAGCGCAAAGGAGATTACTTGGGGAAAACTGTCCAGGGTAAGACTGGCTTTACCAGTTTCTTTTCAGTATAAAACTATTTTTATATGATTTCAGTATTTTGCCAAGGTATTAATATCAAAATATCCTTTCATTTGTATATTCAGAATTATATAGTTGTTCACTCAAAAAATAATTTGGGAAAGCTGCTGTTGCTCTAGTAACAGCATTGGTGTTGTCAGTCTAGCATGGCGACATGGTTGGAGTCCAGTGAGCTGTTGCTTTCACGTGCTGAGCAGTGAAGGCAGCTTGATTGGGGCACTATGCCAGGTGCTGTGTAAGTGATGGGGAAATGAGCGTACGTTGCATGTGTTGCTGTTCAGGCCTTTAGTCTGTGTCACGTGGGCTGGGGGAGTCTGAGAAGTGGGCTCCTGGGCCCTCTTGAGCTTTCACCAGCTCAGCTGACATCTGTTGACTGTTTGGATTTTCTGTAAGTAGTCATCTGGGAAAAGTGTTCTGCTTTGAAAAGGTGGCACTGGGACACCATTTGTCTAGTGGCATGACAGTATGTCGGTTTGGGCTATTGCTTTCCTCTTAGTTACAAGAGGAGATTTGTACTTGCCTTTGCCTTTGCTGCACTGAGACCTAAGGTTCAGCCTGATAATGGCTCTGGCATGGGCCTCCCCTGGCCAGATTTTGGCTTAATTCATTTCATATTTTGGGGCTTAGCTCTGTTATTTACTAGCCCTGTGAGCACTTTTTCTATAAAGTGGAGGTGGTAAAGGCTTCTGCTTTTTGAGCTGTTAGGAGTTAAAGATCTGCATCAGTATGGTGCTTCTCCGCCTTTCTGACCCAGAGGCGTCTATTGTGAGTTAGGGTTATGCTGCTTGTGCAGTTTGTTCTGGTGTACTTGTTCCTCTGTTCGTCATCATGAAATGTTTATTGAACTGTGGTCATACCCTCACTGGTGTGCAGCGTATGCGATGAAGAGATTATTGAGGTCACTGCTCTCATATAAGTTGGCTATGGGATAGACAGACAGAAAACAAATTAAATGAGATATCTTACAGTAAATAAAGAGCAAGGCCATAAAGCATGACTCGGAAAGCCAATCCAGACAGGTGGCTGGGGCTCCAGGAGACAGCTTGAGCTTAGGAGCCAGTCAGGAAAAAGGAAGGAGGGGCACAGATACTCAGGCCTCAGACCACAGGGATCTGTGGGCAGGGACTAGAGGGGTGGCTACTGTGGCTGACACACTACAGTCTGGGCAACTGAGCGGTCACCCAGTGGATCTTGTGTGAGGCTTTCACTGAGCACTAAACAGTCTAAACGTGAGTAGTGAGTTCTAATTAGTGTTTGAAGATCACGTGGCTGCTCCGTGTGACATAGATGATGGATATCAGAGCAAGAGCACTGCTGTTTAATCCCAGATCATTTCAAACAGTCACCTTTGCACTTTAGGGACTTGCAGTCTTGAGTCCAACAACTCCTATTCTAAAGTGTCCCACAGTAGCGGTTATTACTGAGTCCTGGATGCACAGCTATTTTTATTTTTTATTTATTTATATACTTTGGTTTTTCGAGACAGCTCTGGCTGTCCTGGAACTCCCTCTGTAGTCTAGGCTGGCCTCAAACTCACCTGTCTCTGCCTCCCAAGTGCTGGGATTATAGGCATGCACCAACACCACCGAGCTTTGCTCTTTTATAAGACATCCTTAAAGTAGAGTAGCTTCTACTTGATAGATGGAGACACCAAGCTTAGAAATAAGGAGGTAAGTTTTAATTTTTATATTTTATATTAAATCAGTGAGCCATAGCTAGTGAGTGGTGAACTGAGACTTGATCCCAGATGCTGCTGTGCCTTTCACCACTCTGCTGTGTTGTTAGTGTCTCTTGTGGTGGATTGTCTATACTTTGGTAAAGTAGAAACAAATGGCACAGGATTCTGGTAGTCAGTTTGCTCCTGGAAAAGCACTCAGGTGTGATGTGCCCACTCCAGCTTCAGCTGGGAATAGTGGGGTGTTCACATGGCCTTGTGTCCATGTGTGGCTAGAAGAGTAGACTGTACAGGGAGGTGCGTAGGGAGCCACTCTTGGCTTCATTCTTTTCACTGGCTTCCATCAAAAATCTAGAAATCTGGAAAGGAGGCCTAGGGAAGTGTGAGCCCAAAGATTTATTGAGTCATTTAAAGGCACTTCCTTCAAAAGTATTTTTATGACACTGTTACTTGTTTAGGCAAAAAGGATACCCTGTTGTATATTTATCTAGGCAAAAAAGTATTTCATAAATGTCGATTGACAAGTGTAAGTTACAGGTTTCTTTTCTCTTTCTCAGTTGTCCCTCACATCACAGATGCAATCCAGGAGTGGGTGATGAGACAGGCGTTAATACCTGTAGATGAAGATGGCTTAGAACCACAAGTGTGTGTTATTGAGGTTTGTATGATTCTTGCCTGTGTGAACTAGTTCAGTCATTTCTTTCCTTAGCCACCAATAGGACCATGCACAGTGAAAACCCACCTTCCATTCCTGTCAAGGGAAGCAACACTTTCCCCAGCTATGCTTTCTTCAGTGTGTACTGGACCATCTAACACTGACTCAGAGTCGCAGGACACATTTCTGTCCCTCTCTCAATGTTGACAGCCCTTTGCTTATTACCTCTGGCAGAGTTCACTCTGTGAGCATCCTTTGCTTTGTTTCTATTCTACGTGTGTTCATTCCAGGGGTGGAGCTCAGAAGCCCCAGCAGTTTTGTTATGATTGAAAGTTTTTTACTGGAAAAGTTAGTTATCCATGTTTTAGTTTATTTTTATTTTTATTTTTGGTTTAAAGGTGTATGCTATCACATCAGGCGAAGTTAATTATACTTAACTAAGGAGACACATCTAGGCTTCACTCTCTGTCTTTATCTATCTATCTATCTATCTATCTAAAGGTGTATGCTATCATATCAGGCAAAGTTAGTTATACTTAACTAAGGAGACACATCTAGGCTTCACTCTCTTGTCTTATCTATCTATCTATCCATCCGTCCGTCCATCCATCCATCGTGGCTCTAAAGTGAATTAAGGATACCTAAGAATTATAGTCTAGTCCCTGGTACCTTTCTTTTGTGGGTTTTTTTTGAGACAGTGTTTCTGTGTGTATCCTTGGTTACTCTAAAACTAGCTCTGTAGACCAGGCTGGCCTTGAACTCACAGAGATCTGCCTGCCTCTGCCTCCTGAGTGCTGGGATTAAGGGTGTGTGCCACCATGCCTGCCTCCTGCTACCTTTCAAACCCGAACATTTTCCTAAAATGCTGTGGGAATATCTGCAATATTCCTGGGGCGATCAGGAGACTACTAACAGCATCAACTCTCGAGTACAAAGTAGTGTCCGAAAACTGACCTTCTATAGTGCTAGGAATTTGCAGTCATACCAACTGGGCACTGAATTAATTGAGGGATAGCATATGGTTAGAGATTGAGTGTTAACCTCTGAGGTTGTGTGCCCTTTCAGCTTGGTGGTACAGTGGGAGACATTGAAAGCATGCCCTTCATTGAGGCCTTCCGCCAGTTCCAGTTCAAGGTCAAGAGGGAGAACTTTTGTAATATCCATGTCAGTCTGGTTCCTCAGGTAAGGCATGCAGTTTGGTTCTAATAGCTTTCATCACTAGAGGTGCAGGAAATAGGAAATAAAGAACTTCTTTGAGTTCATTATAATCACATGCTTTACATTATTTATTTGCTGTGTGTGCCAGGGGTGTGGAGAGCATACATATCCATACCTGCTAAGCCTCCTTGCCAGTCCATGATATGAAAGATTAGATGGGAAACCGTTACAAGAGGAATCAGGACAGTTGTAATTAAAGCTGGTAGATTGAACATGTGTGTGTGTCTTTACTATTTGTCAAAATCAGAGTGAAATAATTTTCTAAGACAAATTCAAAAAAGGTAAGTAGCATGGAGAAGAGTTGGTAGTAATAAAAACAAACTCACAAAGCACATTGACACGTAGAAGCTGAAGGAGCAGCCGTGGGTGTTCTGGGCTCCTGCAGCAGGAGAGGCTGAGAGGCCATCCTTTCTGTCCTGTGGACTCTCCAGAGCCCCAGGGGGTGCAGTGGGAGGCTCTCAGGCTCTTCTGCTCACTTTAACTGCTGCTTTAGGAGAGGGGAAGTCTTTGCCTGTTTTCTTATGTGCCCAGTCAGGCATTTGTATCTTTGTTATAAGATAAGATAGCCCTGGGGAGGGTTTCTTGATAAGCAGACACTATGGAGTCTTTCTAACTGAGACCATAAACATGCTGTGTTGGTGGGATACCTTGTTGTTTTCTACCTATTGGTCCCCAGAGTCTTCAGAGCCAGGCTTGGCCCCTCCACATGGGAAGTCCAAGGCTTCTGTTATGTGTGACTAGCCTAGGAAAAGACTCCGCCCCTGAGGCTCCCCAGTCCTGTCCCCCATAGGGAACGTGTAGTTTGCTTTTGGATAGGAGTCAGCAGCTAGTAACTTCATGTGCTCAGCAGGAACTGGATACCGTAAGACAGACAAGAATTGAAATTAAGATTTGGATAAACAGTTGAAAATAAGGAGAGAAGCTGAGGAAATACTCAGGAAGTAGGGCAGAGACAGAAAATAGGAAAGAAGAGGTAAAAAAGTTAGAGAATTGGTCCAGATGTATTATATATAGCAGAATATCCTGAAAATCAGAACAGAGAAATGAAGAGGAACATGTAGCCGGAAGCACAGATTGTCAGGTCTTGGCTGGGGGCCAACGGTTACTTACTGATTGACTGTTTTTAAAAATAGGCTTGTCTTATGGAAACAGAGCTATATTCCTTGGCTAAGATGCCATCTGTGGCTGCTTTTATACCAAAACAGCAAAATTGAGTAGATAGCGTGGGCAAGCCATATGGTCCACAGAGTTTAAAATAAGAACGGAAGTGATGATAGCAATGGGTTTTGAGATAGGAAGTGTGTCATAATGTAGCTCAGGGTTACCTGGATTCACTGGGTAGTCTAGGCTGTTGGCCTTGAACTTCTGGCAGTCTTCCTGCCTCAGCCTCCTAAGTGTTCTTCAGATGATATGCATGAGACATGATGCCAGGCTGATTTCTGGCCTCTGATCTAAACAAGGAAACTTCAAGACACAGTTTCTAGATTAAAGAACCCATTTAGTGCTTACTGTATTGGATGTGAAGTGGCCAGCACTAAGGCTCATAGCTATGATAGTACAGAATAATGGAGCAGAAGACCTCAGGAAAAAAATCAAGTCAGTATGGCAAAACCAGGAGTCAGAGGAAGGTGAAGCCACATCATTAAACATTCTGACGCAGTGGCTCTCCACCTTCCTAACACTGTGCCCTTTAATATGGTTCTTCCTGTTGTGGTGACCCTCAACCATAACATTATTTTCACTGCCATTTCATAACTCTAATTTTGTTACTGTTATGAATCATAATGTGAATCTCTGTGTTTTCTGATGGTCTTTTTTTTTTTTTAAAGATTTATTTATTGCATATGAGTGCTTTATCTGCAGAAGAGGGTATCAGATTACATTATAGGTGGTTGTGAGCCACCATGTGGTTACTGGGAATTGAACTCAGGACCTCTGGAAGAGCAGGTGGCGCCCTTAACCACTGAGCCATCTCTCCAGCCCTTCTGATGGTCTTAGGTGACCCTTCTGAATAAGTTGCAACATATAGGTTGAGAACTGCTGCTCTAAAGGAAGGATCCTTCTAACTGAGAACTCTAAACTGAGCAGATATATCTTAAGTTTGGGAGGAGAATAACACTACTTAGACAAAAGTATGGCACATGGCTTACCTGAACAGGTCTTTAAATCCTCAAAAGTGTGCACTGCTGAGTAGGATGGTGTCATGGCATAGGAGAGAGAGCTCAACAGAGCTTGTCTTAGATGAGTGCTGAGAAGTGGCAGTGAGAAAAGCAGCAGACTTGAGTTCACACAGACTGGGCTCAGCTCAGTGACAACTCTTGTCCTCAGTGTGGGCTGAGCCCTGCTTCTGTTGTGCTCCAAAATACAGCTATAACGAAAGCCATTGTTTGTAAGGTTTGGTGAACGGGAGGACAGAGCTATGGAACACTGTTAAGCCAAACCCCGTAGAACCGGTAGACTCTTAAATATGTACATGTGTAACTTCAGTAAAAATCAAGGCTGAATGGCACACCCAGATTCTCCATTCAGAGATTTATAGAAAAGTCAGGCTTGGAATTTTTCACAGAGAAATGAATCACTTCTTTTTTCCCTTTGGTAAAATAGCCAAGTGCGACAGGGGAACAGAAGACAAAACCTACCCAGAACAGTGTTCGGGAGCTTAGAGGACTGGGGCTTTCTCCAGACTTGGTAAGATTTCCTAAATACCTGCTTTGGTGTTATCTTCCACCTCTGATTAAAATCTGGCCTCTATGGCAGGATGGACGTTTGTCAGCATGTGTTTGATGAGCAGCAAGCAGTGCTCTGAGTGGGGCTGGAGGCTGTGGTTTTCTTGCTGGTACATGTAGAGCCTTGTACTTCGTGTGTCTTGCTTGCAATCCTAAATTCCTTACAAGAATATTAAGGAGGAGGAAAACCAGTTAGCTCCTATAGTCTCTTATGCTCTCCTTGGGATGTAGGAGTCTCGGTGAAAGAGCAGATAGTGGTGTGTTTGTGGATCATGTGCACTGTGCTTAGAACTGACGTTTTCATCTCTATTTTAATTCCAGTTGTGGAAAAGCCCTGCTTTGACTCTTCCTTCTGTTCAAAGTCCCTTGTTTTCTTAATTGTTAGGTGGTGTGCAGGTGTTCACATCCCCTTGACACATCTGTGAAAGAGAAAATATCAATGTTCTGCCATGTGGAACCTGAACAAGTAAGTAAAATTTCAGCTCTGGAAATGGCCCTTTACTTCTAATTGTCTGAAGCCTGGACCGCAGCTTACTTCTCAAGTCTTGCTATGTCGGAGTTAAGAGGCAGAAGACCATTTTTGTTGTTGTTGTTGTTTTTTGTGTTTTGTTCTTTGTTTTTGGGAGCGAAATCTTACTTTGTAATCATTCTGGCCTTGACTTTATGTTTGTCTTGTTTCAGTCTTTCAGGTGCTGGGCTTGCAGGTGTGTGCCCCCAGCCTAGCTATTCCTTTGCTTTTGTGCTTTGTAGTTCCTGTTCAGGAGCCATAATGCCCTGTTTCTGTTGTCCCAACATCTCTTGTTTTTTATTATTAAGGGTTTATCTAGGACACAGTGTTACTACCAGTGGTCAGGGGCTGGGCTAGGTGTTTTCAGGTTTCTGGCCTCTTATTCACAGAATTGAAAATAAGGGCTCACACAGATTTGCAAATGAACCAAGCAAACGTCAGAACAAAATGGTAAAAGATTGACTGCGAGTCACATGAGTGAGAGTACTCAAGGGCTGGTTAGTGTTCAAGATGAGTTAGATACTAAAGGGTATGCATAGTTTGGATTGATAGATTAGATCATATTTTTTTTCCTAGTGTGCATGTCTCTACCCACAAGGCATCTGATTTTAATCATACTCAAATCCAATTACACAGTCATAAGAAGGTAAATTCTCCCCCAAAAGATTGCTAGAGAATACAGTTTTGCCTTACATACACATGTACATCCCAAACCAGTTCAGGACAGATTAACCCTTCTATTTTTCATATCTAGATATTTTAGGAGTTTCCTTGAATCCGAACTGCTTTCACTTCATTGGCAGGGAAATTTACACTATTGCTCAGGTGGTAGTACAGTGACTTGGTGCAGGTTGGAGGTTGAGGAAATCTGAGGTTGCTAGGTGCATTGTTTGAAGATGCATATGTGCAAACGAAGGAACAAGGTTGCTAAGTACATCATTAAAGGAGCATGCTCTGGGCGTGGGGGAATTGTACATAACCCCAAACCAAATGTGGGTCCCAAGCATGCTTGCCTGCCTCAGTTCTTATAAAAAGCTTTTACCACATCCTCCAAGTCCCTCAGGGCCAATCACTTCCCTCTCTAGGTTGCTTGTATGTCTCAAATGTGCTGGTTGTGAGCCTGTCTTGTGCTCCTTGATTGTACACATGCATGTATAATCCATTTTATGTTTCTGGAACCTAGGGTCCAGGATGCTGTGGTTCCTGCAAGCATTTTAGTAACTGTCTTAATAGATCCTGTGATATCTAAATATGGGGCTTATTTATGGAAACACTAGTGGACATAAATAGAGCTTATGGCATTGGTCAGTGTGTTAGAGTTTTTTTTAAAAACATTTATGTGTATGAGTATTTGGTTTGCATGTATGTCTGTGCACATGTCTGTACACAGTGGGCATGCCTGGTACCTGCAGAAACCAGAAGATGGCTTTGAAGCTGCAACTAGAGTTGCAGATAGCTGTTAACTACCTTGTGGGTGCTGGGACTTGAACTAGGTCCTCTGGAAGAGCAGCCAGCATTCTTAAAAGCTCAACCATCTCTTTAGCCCCAACTTTTTATCTTACAGCAAAATACCTGAGGCAACTAATTTAATAAAGAAAGAATGTTTATTATGGTTTGGAGCCTGAAAGTCTAAGTAGCATAGCACAGATTCTGGGAAGGTCCCATGGTGGCAGCTGGTAGTATGTGGGGGTTGGAAAGATAAATTTTCCAGCCTGGCTGCTGAGAGATGGAGGCATGAGGTTCCTTGTGGGAACTCAAGAATTATAGGAAGAGTGCCTTAATTCCTTCCACAGTAGGATTTGAAATGTCTTAAAGACCTCCTAGGCCTGATCTTCAGAGTTCTCCAGAACCTTCAATTATGCTAGCTTAGGCCCAACCCTCCAGCCACATGGGTGCTTGAGGGGCTCTAGACCATGTAGAAACTACAGTACTAGGAATTGCCTAAAGGAAATCAGAAGAAAGGTTCAGGCAAGGAGTTTCCAGATAAGAGTATATAGAGTGTGTTTTACTGCTCTATAACTGAGTGTCAGGAGACCAAGCAGGAGAGCCCAGTTAACGGTGGGAACAGCAAGACAGGGCCCATAAATTGAGAGCAGTCCACTTAATGAAACATGGAAGAGGAGAGTTTGGCAAAGGGGACAGTTCAGATCATTGGCCTGGCACTGACATGCATAGAGCCAGAGGAAATGCCCTTGACCTTTACAGAGGACTTCTCCGTGAGGACTCTGGCCTTGGGGTAAAGGCTGGAGTCAGGTTCCTTGTGTGACTCCTAAGCCAGGGGCGCTCCTTCTTGGGTTCTGCTTCCATACTCAACCCATGGAACACAGAATGACTTTTATATTCACAGTGACTCTCATGTATTTTATTCCACATATTTCTGTCTTCACAAGTGAAGATGGGGAGATTCCTTTCTTGAGAGGAATTGACTTTCATTAGGGTTATTCCCAAACTGGGCAGTGGGGCCCACACCTTTAATCCCAGCACTCAGGAGGCAGAGGCATGTGGATCTCTGAATTTGAGGTCAGCCTGGTCTACAGAGTGAGTTCCAGGACAACCAGAATCGCACAGAGAAACCCTGCTTTGAAAAACAAAACAATTATTCTCTGGATGTGGTGCCACATACCTTTAATACCAGCATTTGGGAGGCAGAATCTATTGGATCTCTTAAGTTTGAGGCCAGCCCAGTATATGTAGGGAGTTTCCTTGAATCAGAACTGTCTAAATTTGATTGTTAATCACGTCACTGGCAGGGAAATTTACACATGCCTATGTATAGCTAGTTCCAGAACAGCTAAAACAAAACAAAAACAAAAAAACAGAATGTGGAAAAAAAATCTCCAAAGCTGTGAAAACTCTTCCTGTTACTGTGAGGAATATTCCCACATTTAGAACAGATTTGAGTTTCAGATCTTCTGCTTGTTCTAAACATTGGATTGTTTCTCAAGTTCTAAGAGGTTGGTCTGAATGTAGTCTTTTTGTCAGGTAGGTCATTTTGGATGCTTTCTCATCCCCTGGCTTCCTTTTATGCTTTTAGTTTTTTGAGACAGGGTTTCTCTGTTTTATCTTGGTACTCTTAGACTCACTTTGTAGACCAGGCTGGCCTCAAACTCACCTCTGCCTCCCAAATGCTGGGATCAAAGGTGAGCACCACCATGCCCAGCTCACTTTTTATCCTCTTAAGTAGCACAAAAGCTTTTAAATGTTCAGTGTTTTCTTTTGTGGGTTATGCTGCTTTCTGGCTATTTAAGAACTCTGCTTGATCACTATCATGAAAAGTTTACTCAGATTTCTTCAAAGTTTTATATCATACCAGACCCATCTTTAAATTGTGTTTGTGTATAGTGGTAGATAAGGTGTGAAAAATAGTCTTTTTGTGTATGTATACCCAGGTATGTAGCCCTGTTTGATAAAGAGCTATCTTGTGGTAATCATTTTTCTTTTATTTTCATTGCATATAAGATTTATCTTAAAATGTAGATTTATGTATGACCTCATAATTTTTGTTACTGTAGTGATTGATAGTTTTAAATTTTGTATTATGGTTAGAAATGGTCCAAATGTGAGGCACCCTGATGATTTCTAGCATTCTACTAAAATTCTGTTAGGTGCAGTTATCTGTAATTCTCTTGTCTTTTATGGACATACACAGGCAATAGTGATGCATGCCTGTATTTATTACCAGTTGCTTTTCGTTTTCAAATCTTACTGTGTTCTTTGTCTGACTGTAATGGGTGACATCTCCAGCACCTGAATAGTGACAGGCCTATCTTCTTGTTCTTTTTTAGTTGCCTAAACTTTTAACAGTAAGTAGGAATATTAAGTATCAGGCTGTAGCTGGTTTATATTTTCCGAGTTTCCCTAATCTTAATTTACCTAGAATTTTTATTAAGAACAGGTTCTGAATTTTGATCATTTGTATCTACAGAGATGATCTTATTTTTCTTTTTAATGTGCTCATATTCCACTGTTACTAACCCTCTCTCCAAGAGAAGGTTTCTCTGTGTAGCCTTGGCTGTCCTGGACTTGCTTTGTAGACCAGGCTGGCCTCAGAGATCTGCCTGCCTCTGCCCCTATTAGTGCTACGATTACAGACATGTGGCAGGCACCACATCTGTTTTCTATTGTTACTCTTATTATCTGCACATACTCAATGTGCAGAAGGATAGAGGTTTCTTTTTCTAAATAACATTCCATAAGTGTATATCATGAACTTTGAAATAATTAATGTTTTTTGAGACAAGGTTTCACTGTGTAGTGCTGGCTGACCTGGAACTCACTTTATAGATCAGGCTGGCTTTGAACTCACAGAGATCCTCCTGGGTCTGCTTCCCAAGTGTGGGGATTAAAGGTGTGTGCTGCCATCACTACCTGGATTGAATTTCTTTCTTTCCTTTTCTTCTTCTTTTTAACTTGCCTTGTTTCTCACTTCCTGTTGGCCTTTAGCCTTTCCCTGCTGTGTGAACCCCCTTCTACTTCCATGTCTGTATCTGCTTTTAAATCTAGATTCCTCATAGGAGAGTTGCCAAATTGTACATAAAAAATGGCTCAGTAAAGTGGATTTCAAATTTGGCGGCTGCACATCCACCTCCAGAGACTCGGATCAGAGTGCTTGTGGGTACAGTGTAGACTTAGGAATTATTAAATTCCCTCAGAGATTGTCCTGTATAGCTGAGTTTGAGAACCACTGATAAACTGTTTGTAGATTCAGGAACAGGTCCTTTGTGGGCATATGTTTGTTGTTGTTTTGAGATAAGTGTTATGTGATAGCTTAAGCTGTCCTCCAACTTCTGCTTTCTGTCTTATCTTCCTGATTGCAGAAATTACAGGTATGTACCGCCACAGCACATCTGGCTCTTTTTAATGGATTTTGCATCCATGTTCATAGTGGCCTAGCCACTGATTTTCTATTCTTGGATCGGTTATGGAAGTTTATCTTTTTCTAGACAAACATTTGTTGTTCCAAATTAAGTGTTTTACCCTTAAGGTCATATAGCTGTAACCTCAGTTATTTGTTTTTTATTACATCGCCTATTAAATCACATTTTTTAAAACAGGTGATCTGTGTTCATGATGTTTCATCCATCTACCGTGTACCCTTGTTGTTAGAAGAGCAAGGGGTTGTAGACTACTTCCTTCGGAGACTTGACCTTCCTATCGAGAGACAGTCACGAAAAATGCTGATGAAATGGAAGGAGATGGCAGACAGGTTTGCCTCCTCATAAGTAGTTGTGCATGCATGTCTTAATCTTTTGTTGTAATGATTTGTTAGTGCTACTGGTAGAAAAGGTGCTTATAGGAGGAGACATTCAGAAGGCTAACAGGGTTTATAACCAGCAGAGGTCACAGCACAAAGGAGGAGGCCTGGCCAAGCTGGGCATCTTCCCAGGCCTCCAGGCAGTGAATTCAGATTATAGCATTTTGCTATACTATCTTATTAGCTTAACAGCATCAATGGCACAGGGTCCACACATTCCCAGAGCCCACAGAAGTGCTGGCTGGCCGTGGCTGCAGTGCTCCTGTCGAATCACTGACACCCGAGATGTGTTTGGGAACATTTCATTCACTCAACTAGAAAGAGCTGATCGGGGTGGACTGCTGCCACCTGGTCCTGGCGCTCTGAGGTTGTCTCATTTCTAAGATACTTAGTCATGGTGTAGAGAGGGTGACCCAGCTGTAGTTGAAAGTCATGTGGTGGCAGTGTAAGTACTACACAGGGAGCAGAGCACTCCTTCTGTCTTTGATAACTGCTTTTACTCTGACAATTTCCTTTTTGGTTTTGGCCATTTATGTGCATATCTCTTATGTCCATTTGCATGTAGCTATAAACATGCTTGTAGTTTTTAATGGTTGTTTTTATAAAACACGAAACATTGTCAGTCTGTTACTAATTTTGCTTTAAAATGAAAATCTTAGTAAGCACAGACATTTCCTCTGTGACTATACCATAATTTATCTGAGTTATCACATTAGCTCTTATGAATTGTTTTAGGTTTTTTGCCCTTTATGATTTTTTTGTTTGTTTGTTTGTTTGTTTGTTTTTTCTGTGTAGCCTTGGCTGTCCAGGACCACTTTGTAGACCAGGCTGGTCTCGAACTCACAGTGATCCACCTGCCTCTGCCTCACAAGTGCTGGGATTAAAGGCATAGGCCACCATGCCTGGCCTGATTTTTTTTTTTTGTTTGTTTGTTTTTAAAGACATTTATTTATTTTGGTTCTGTTTGTGTGCTTGAGTGTGTACATGCTACAGTGGGTGTGTGGAAGTCAGAGGACAACTTGTGGGATTGTGGGGATCTGTTTTTCCTTTCTCCTGTGGGTTCTGGGGATAGAGCTCAGATCATCAGGCTGTGTGGCAAGTGCTTTTACCCACTGAGCTATCGTTAACCCCAGTCCTACCCTCTCTGTAAAGCCTGCGCTGTTGAGCTGAGGGTCCTGTTTATTTTCTGTGCTTAGTGCTGAGGTGATATTCTGATTATCATCTTCCCAGGCATGTTTCCTCCTCCTGCAGAAGTGATTTTCATCTCATGATGTGGACATTAAAGTAACCGTCTTGACCCTTATTTGCTAGATATGATCGCTTGCTGGAGACCTGTTCTATCGCTCTTGTGGGCAAATACACCAAATTTTCAGACTCGTATGCCTCTGTCATTAAAGCTCTAGAGCATTCTGCGTTGGCTATTAATCACAAGTTGGAGATCAAGGTAAGGAAGGGCGGTTGTAGGTACAACCAGGGAGTAAATGGAGACAGTTTGTGTGTGTGTGTGTGTGTGTGTGTGTGTGTGTGTGTGTGTGTGTGTGTGGTTTAAACCTTAAAGTTTTTTATTGGGTATAGGTATATGTGGGTCCATGTGTGTTGCTGTGGCACACATGTGGAGAAGGCAATTTGTCGAAGTTAGTCTTTTCTTCCACAGTGTGGGTTCTAGGGATTAAACTAAGTTGTCAGGCTTGACAAATGCCTTTATGCACTGAATCATCTCAAAGGCTCAAGCCTTGTGATCTTGTAGATGCTCCATGCTTACCTGCTTTATGGCTTTTGGACATCTGCATTCATTTTTAGGGATAAGGAAGATTTATATTGGTTCTTTGCTCCAAGAAGACAATAGAATATTTTCCAGAAATAATGAAAGGGCCTCAGTGCAGGGATCTCTGTGGAATGTGAGGATCTGGTAGACATAGATATAGGCACAGCTGATGGCACTGCCTGGAGACCCTTTTCCCGGTGTGTGTCAGTACTACTCCTGTCAGGTGTCATGGTTAAGGGGTAGACTTCTCAAGGAAGGCCCTGAGGAGGTTGCTAGTTTTTTCCATGAACTGGGTCATCATAGATTTTACCTTGAGGTTTGGGGAAGTAACTGTAAGGTATTAAACAGGGAAGATTGGCAAACAGCAGCAGAAGAACCTTACTTTAAAAATAGGCCCAAGATTTGAAGAGAGGATTCTATAAGGAATAAACCAGGTATAATCTGAGCAGTTTTTAAGTCCATTGCATTAGAATCTTAACACTACTGAAATGTTCACATCTTGTTTATAAGTCATACTTTGATTTGAATTTGAATCCAGCCTAGAATATGAGACCTGTCTCAAAAAAGGAAGGGGGCCAGGAAGGAAGGAAATTTGTAAAATGAAATACTTGTGACAGGATGCTTGGCATTTGGTTTTCACAGGAATAATTGCAAACGAATCCCAGTAGACTGGCAGCACATACCCATAAGGTGGCTGAGAGGACAGGGGAACTTGTGCTTTGCTACCAGAAAGGCATGTTAAAGGTGCACTGCTTTAACAAGCACTTTGATAGTTTCATATTAAAGTAGAATGTCATGGCCTTATGCTTTCACACTGAGGTATTTACTCAAGAGAAGTGGAAATGATTTGGGCTCAGGAGGTAGCTCAGTTGGTAAGAATGCTTACCTAAGCATTCAGTGGATCCTTGAGTTCAATTCCAAGCTCCACATAAAACTGGGCATGGCTCTGCATACCTGTAATCTCAGCACTTGGGACATAGAGACAGGAGGATCAGAAATTCAGGGTTATTCTCAGCTACATAAGACAGGTGGAGGCTAGCCTGGGCTATATATGAGACCTGTTTAAAAAAAATAAAACAAACAGCCAGGCGTCGTGGCGCATGCCTTTAATCCCAGCACTCGGGAGGCAGAGGCAGGTGGATCACTGAGTTCAAGGCCAGCCTGGTCTACAAAGCAAGTCCAGGACAGCCAAGATAACATAGAGAAACCCTGTCTTGAAAAACCAAACAAAACAACAACAACAAAAAACCACACACACACACAAAAAGATTTTATGCAAATGGGTACAGGCATACCACCTCGTTTAGAAACAACCCAAATGTATGTATGTCAGTGGGTAGAGTGTGATATATTTATGCAGTGGAAATTGATTCAGTGATACAAAGAAATAAACGTCTCTTAGAGCAGCAGCATAGATAGATGTCAGACAGCCTGAGCAAAAGAAACCAGGCTCTCGACTACAGATGTGTGGCTCATTTACATGGCGTTCTCGAGGAGGCAAGGCTGGTCTGTGGTGGCAGAATCAGCCCTGTGTTGTGTAGAATTGAGAAGCAGGGAGCAGCTGTCCCCACAGTGGTTTTTTCTTTTTTGGACACTGGATACTGTGTCTTTGGGTGGTACACAACTTCATGAGGTGCCTTCTAGCTTTGGGGTGCATTCTGACTTCATGGAGTGTATCTGTCTCATGGGGTATGTCTTAGTCAGGGTCACTATTGCTGTGATGACACCATGCCCAAAGCAGCTTGGGGATGGAAAGGGTTTGTCCAGCTCACACTACCACATCACAGTTTATTATCAAAGAGGTCAAGACAGGAACTCAAACTGGCCAGGAACCTGGAGGCAAGAATTGAGGTGGCGGCCATGGAAGGGTATTGTGTACTGGCTTGTTCATCTGCTTTGTTATATAGAACTCAGGACTGCTAGCCCAGGGTGCCACTGCCCACATCGGGCTGGGCCTTTCCCATCCATTGATAATCATTGAAGTGCCCATAGGCTTGCCTATAGCCTGATTTTGAGGCATTTTCTCAACTGAGGCTTCTTCCTCTCTGATGACTCTAGCTTGTGCCAAGTTGACATAAAACTAGCCAGTGTAGGGTACATTGGACAGATACTCCTAAAATGTTTGCATCTTATTGTTTATAAGTCATGTTCTGATTCAGATGGGGGAGGAAAAGGGAAACCAGCTAGCAAACCAACCAAAAACTTATGTGGAGGTAGAGAGTGTCATTTAAACAGAGTAGAGTCTTCTCCAGTGGCTTACTTGCAAGAAAATCTAAATACTCTCTGAGTGGAGTGGGTAGAGCTGGACTTGAAGTTTAGATAATTGTAAAGGGGACTCTTAGTTAAAATATTTAATTTTATTAAATATTAAATTGATTTTAATTATGTTGTCACTTTAAAACTGAAATTAAGAGAGATGGAACATTGATAATTGAAAGTTGAGTGTGGTTGGATTCATAAGCTGTTGTTTCTCTGCCTGCCTTGGTGCACCAGTACATCGATTCCACAGACCTGGAGCCCAGCACCATGCAGGAGGATCCCGTGCGCTACCATGAGGCATGGCAAAAGCTCTGCAGTGCTCAGTAAGTACCCTTTGCTATGGAGCTTTTGCCAGTGAATGTGGACCTGTGCTTTCAGTGCTGAGGGAAGTCATTTGCCTGTGAAAGTGTCTTGATAATTAGATTGCACAGTAAATGGTATTTAAAAAAATTTAAAAGTGCAGCTCCCCATTATAGTTGGCTCTGAAGAAATCACATTCTCATTTCACTGATTCTTGTTATGTACATCTCATCATGAGGCTTCAGGATTTTTTTCATGCAGATCATTTGATGAACAGCCATCAAATGTTTCAGGCAGCAGCTACTGTTTAAAGATGCTGAGGATCAAATCCAGGGCCATGCTAGCCATGTGCTCTACCCCTAAACCATATCCTCAGGTCTTTTTTCCCCCCCACTTTTTCTTTTTCTTTTTTGAGACATGGTTTCTCTGCTTAGCCCTGGCTGTCCTGTAATTCTAGGCTGGCCTTAAACTCAGAGATCCACCTCCCTCTGCCTCCCAAGTGCTGCCCCAGCTAGGTTTTTCTTTTTTTCTTTTTTCAAGATTTATCATGTATAGCGTTCTGCCTGCATGTGTGCCAGCATGCCAGAAGAGGGCACCAGATCTCATTATAGATGGCTGTGAGCCACCATGTGGTTTTTAGAAATTGAACGCAGGACCTTTGGAAGAATAGCCAGTGCTCTTAACCTCTGAGCCATCTCTCCAGACTGGTTTTTCTTAAAATAGTAAAAACTAACAAGCACCTGCAGAGATGCTTGGTCAGTGTGGCACACTGCCGAGGAGTAAAAGCCCTCTGATCTCTACATGTGTGCCTGAGAAGAGTGTTGGAATCAGGAGGAAAAGTGAACTGATCACACATGGAACACATCCAGAGTCTTGTACTTAGGAGGCTCAGGCAGGAGGATTGTGAGTTTGAAGCCATCCTGGGCCATCCTGAAAGACCCACCTCCAAGGAGAAGTATGAATATAGACCTTGGGGCAAGGGCTGCCCACTTCGTCATGGTAGACTGCTGTCTGTTCCTGAGATGGGCCGTGTCTTTGCATTAAGTTCATTGTACTCACAAGCACAAAAAGTACACGCTCAACAGTTTTTCAGCTATAGTCCCAGTCCCTGGGGGCTGAGCTGGAGGGGAAGCAAGCTCATGGCCTCAGTGTCATGGCCGTGACATTTTTGGTATGGACTGAGAGCTGGATTAGTGGAAAAGGGAAGCTGTTTTGTGGTCTTTCTTCAGTGGAGTGCTGGTTCCAGGAGGATTTGGTGTTCGGGGAACAGAAGGAAAAATTCAAGCAATTGCCTGGGCTCGGAAACAGAAGAAGCCTTTTTTGGGTAAGGAGTTCTGCTGTGCCCTTTTTACTTTGAACAAAGAATGAAGAAAATGACAGTGACTCAAGACATGTACACATTTTTTTTTTCCTTTTAGAGAGGAAAGGAATTTTCTAGGGGGAAATTCAGTTACATTTACCCATGTCTGTGTGTTCAGGCACATGCCACAGCATACATATAGAGGTCAGAGGACAATTTGCCAGGTCTATTCTCTCCTACCGGGTGTGTCCCAGGAATTGAACTTAGGCTGTCAGGCTTGCTGGCAAGCACCTTTACCTGCTGAGCCATCTTGTTGGCCTTTAGATTTATAATACTCAAAGTGTATGAGAAGCACATAGATGACAGAGAGTTTTGATAAGGTGGACTGCCAAGAAAGACTGATAAGGTGGAACGGCCAGGAAAGACTGTTTGCAGCAGCGTGTCTACGGCTGGGCCTGTGTCCTCCTCACTTGGCAAACCAGCCAGTAACTGGGGCAAGTGATTTTGGATGCTTCTTTTAGATTTGCGCAGTTTTCAACTTGATCAGTTGGTAAATGAGAACTTAATGAGAGAGGATAAGGAACTTGGATTTTAAGGTTCCTAGTAAAATATTGTTTCTTTAACTGACTACCTTTGCAGAACCCCTGAATCTTCATATGTACATAGGTGCCAATTTTAATTCATTACAGGTAAACGCTTTTGGGTGTTTCTGACTTTGTATGATTTCCACTTAGGACATAAAGACACTAACAGGCTGAGGAAATGTGGGAGTTGCCCTCTCATTGGAGATTGATGTTTTTTCCTTCTCTTGGAAGGTGTGTGCTTAGGAATGCAGCTAGCAGTGGTGGAATTTTCAAGGAATGTGCTGGGATGGAAAGGTATGTGTAACTTTAGTAACTGATTCCTGGAGGCCCTGACAGCCATTGTGAGCATAATGCCTGCTTTCTCAGCGCCTCTCAGTGCTCAGTGAAGTGGGCACTTTGTTCATACTGGTGCATGAATTGCTACATGTCTGAGGGAGCTCCTGAGCACGCAGGTCTTTGGCTACTGCCCGGACCTGTCTTGTTTCAAGATCCTCGCTTTGAACACAGTGACCACCATGTGGTTGCTTGGAACCAAACCTGGGTCATCTGTAAGAGCAGTGAGTGCTCTCACTACCTGGCTGTTTTCCTTAGCCCATAATCATCTACTTTAACCTGAGAGAGCTCATACTTTGATGCTTAGCTGAAACCAGTAATTAACAGGTTTTGTTTATAGTTATTTTCTTTTCTTTCTGTTTTTTGTTTTTCAAGACAGGGTTTCTCTGTATAGCCTTGGCTGTTATGGAACTCGCCCTGTAGACGAGGCTGGCCTCAGACTCACAAGAGATCTGTCTGCCTCTGCCTCCTGAGTGTGGGGATTAAAGGCGCTTATAGCTATTTTCATAACTCAATTATTTTCACTTTTCAGATGCCAATTCTACAGAGTTTGACCCTAAGACTAGCCATCCTGTGGTGAGTCAAGCATTTGAATCTCTCTGGGGCTTATAAGGGTGGAAGGATATCTGTGAAATGGGATGACAGACAGGCAGTGAGGCCATTGTGTCCTAAAGACCCCTCAGACCTCATGACAAGGACTTTGTGAGTTTTCACCTAGATCCTCACCAGCCTTTCCAAGTTTCCATAGGAAGCCTTTAAAAGACAGATGTGATTCCTGCTAGCAAGAGGATGTTCCCGAGTGAAATAGTTCTTCCATCCCCTCAGCTCCTGGGAGGAATCATGCGTGTGTGGAGTGTGCTACATGGTAGCCACTCTTGTCAGCTCCACATTTAACAGTTTATGGTCTTCCTAGGGCCAGTCCTGGGAGGTAGACAGGCTTAGGGTCCACGAGCTAAGGGCTAGTGATTTCTTTAGTGGTAAGCAAAGCTTTTCCAGGCTGCAATTCTGTTGTGGATCACCTAGGGGCATGTGGCCTAGTCAGCCTGTGGTAGTGATAAGGCTCACTGAGGAGGGGCAGTGTCTTTGTTTTTGAATCCCTAGCCCATGAGTGACAGTCATGCTTAGGTGTTTGCTCTTTTCAGTGTTCAGTAGCTGATGAGCATTGGTTGTGTTTGAAGGAGGGACTGTTAGTCACCGAGGACACTGTGACAGGGTGGACAAGGGTTTTGATCTCAGTGACTTAGCATCTGCCTATTTGTTCTGAAGTTGAAGTTTGGTTAATGTGAGAACAATGTTGGGATGAGGGAGTGGAGCCCAGGGACACCTGGAGGGGGGATTACAAGGTGCTTAGGTATGGTGGGCCAATGGGTGAGCTGTATCAGACCCCTCTGGGTGCCACAATCTATCTGTTCACAGACTTGCAAGTGGCTGCTGGTCTTGCACCTTTTTCTCAGGCCCAAAGAACAGCTGTGTCATGACCCATTAGTCTTGTGTCCATGTTGCTATGACATAACACAGAGTCTTTGGCATCCCAAGTGCTGGAGCAGGGGACAGCATCAGAAGGCAGGCTGAAGCACTGAGCTTCTGCACTGGAGGGCTCCACTTGGGGAAGGAGCTCTGGTTTAAACAGAAGCGGAGTTTGGTGGTCAGACTTGTTTTCTGAACATCTCTAGGTCATAGACATGCCAGAACATAACCCTGGGCAGATGGGTGGAACCATGAGGCTGGGCAAGAGAAGAACCCTGTTCCAGACCAAGAACTCAGTCATGAGTAAGTTGTTTCATAGGAGTCTGGCTTTTGTCCTGGTCTGTGCAGAACATGTGGGCTAGGTGGCCCTATAGATAGATCCAAAGGGCCAGGCCAGCCTTTTCTTGGCTTTGTTCCTTTCCTTCTTCTTATTGCATGCTTGCTTAGGATGTACCATGTAAGCCAGATGTTCTCTGGTAATGCACCTGGGCCCTTGGGTGTGGCTATCTCAACAAGACAGGCCATTAGATTAAATCCATTGCAATTTATGGTTACTTTCTTATACTAGTAAATAGAACTGTGGAAACAATTTCATATAGTTTAATCTAAATACATTTTATTCCAAAAGGAAAAAAAAAATGATTGCAGTTAAAAACTTAGGGAAGTTGGAGGAGAAAAAGCATCTTAAGAAAATGACCCTACTAGACATTGCCTTGCCTAATGGAAACACTGCTCTTTTAATCATTGGTAGAGAGGCCCTATGTCTGTCTGGGGGTTCCAGCCAGACTATTTTGACTGAGTTAATTCATGAGTACCACTTTCAAGTTCTTCCAGCTGTGGTCTTCTGTGGGTTTGAGGATGAGTCAGTAAGCACCCCATTTTCACACACTGTGCCTATTCATCCATAGTCCTAGGCACCAACCAATTTTTTATTTCCCTTCACCACACTGTTCTCAGGGACCTGGCTTTCTGGGAGGGCCTGTCTTCCCTGTGGTGGTTTCCGACAGCACAGTGCTTTGCATTTAGCAGTGTGTTCAAGGGAGGTGGTGCAAGTTTGTTCTTACTATGGTTCTTGGTTTGGGCAGAGGAGCCCAAAGCCCCAGGAATTACTTTCTGAATTATATCAAGAGCAGGTGAATGTGGCTAGCAGAATTTTGGTGGCATGGTTCACCTACATGGTACAGTGGATTGGGAATAGTGAGTAGTTTGCATAGACTCTTTGTGCAGCTAGAAGTCATACAAATTGCTTGGCTTTCTGCAGGGAAACTCTATGGAGACACAGACTACTTGGAAGAGAGGCACCGCCACCGATTTGAGGTGAGGATGGGAGCCTGCTCCTTCTGTTACTCTGCAAAGAAAGTGATGGAGAGGCCAGAACAATGAGTTTTTCTGCCCCACCAGGTGAATCCAGACTTGAAAACGTGCTTGGAAGAGCAAGGCTTGAAGTTCGTTGGCCAAGACGTTGAAGGCGAGAGGATGGAGATTGTGGAGTTGGAAGGTAGTGATAACTCAGTGGAGAAAGTGCAGCAAGGTTTCCTTGGTGTGTGGGAAAATAGAAAAATGTATCTCCCTGTGTGGTGATGTCACACACCAAGTCCCAGCACTTGGAGCTGAGGGAGCAGGATCATGAGTTCCAGGTTAGCCAGGGCCTCAGAGCCATGTCTCAAGAAAAAGAAAAGTGTGCTGATTTTTGCGCCTGACTTGGTGTTGAAGGCAGCAGCTTCTGAGAAGGTTCCAGAACAGGGAGGCGCATCCCTGTGCATGGCTTCCACGGGAGCCATGAACCCTTCCCCAGGTTTTGTGTGAACAGTGTGGCTCAGCTATGCCAGTCACAGGATAATCAGTCGGGACTCTGGAGAGCAGGTGCCTGAGCTGTGAGGCACACAGTGCTGAGGAATGCTGTGGGCTCACTCTTGCTTTGGGGTTCCCTTTACCTACATTTGGGTGTTAAGAGTTATTTTTAGACACTTGGGTTTTTTTCATATTTACTTTTTCCTTTTCTTTTTTTCCATCCATCTCATCTTTTAACTTGGTGCACAGAATACTAATTTTTCCTCCTGAATTTGTGTTGCAGATCATCCGTTCTTCGTTGGGGTGCAATATCACCCTGAGTTCCTGTCCAGGCCTATCAAGCCCTCCCCACCCTACTTTGGCCTCCTTCTGGCCTCTGTGGGGAGGCTCCTACATTACCTTCAGAAAGGTTGCCGGCTCTCACCCAGGTGGGGACACTAACTCATCACAGTGAGGCTCTGAGAAAAAGCCATAGGTGGCAGGGCCCCATCCTTGTGTAGGTGACCATACACTGCTCAGCATGCTGTGAAGGTTGCTGTTTTTTCCCTGGGGTTTTGTTAGGCTGTCCCTGTTTTACTGGCCAGGCCTCATCTTTGTAGTTTCTGGGTTCTGTTATTGCTGCTGAGCAGATCCTGTTCATGGCAAGGAGGTCACAACCAGGTGGGCTTATGCCCTATTAATTCTTCTATCTGAAACTGGTTTTTCTAAGTGGTTGGTTAGCATGTCAGTGCTGAAATACTGGGGAGGGGGTGTATCTCTTGGAACTAGAGGAAGGAAATTCTCCCCCAGCCTAATGCATGTGATAGAGATAGTGGCTATGTGTGGACATTGGTTATAAAGAAGAGGAAGCAAAATAAGTGAAGGATGGGGCATGAGTAAACCTTCTGAATCCACAGGGACACTTACAGTGACAGAAGTGGGAGCAGTTCCCCTGACTCTGAAATCACCGAACTGAAGTTTCCATCAATAAGTCAGGATTGATGAGGTCAGTGACATTTTTAAGGTTTAGAAAAAGAAAGAAAAAGTGTTAACAGACTTCCTAGAGCTCCCAGGCCAGCCAACCTAGTTGTACTGCTGAGCTGCAGCTTCTTTGAGAAGTTGTCTCAAAAAGGAAGTTGGAGCCAGGCGTGGTGGTGCACGCCTGTAATCCCAGCACTCGAGAGGCAGAGGCAGGCGGATCGCTGTGACTAAACCTGAGTTTGAGGCTGGCCTGGTCTACAAAGTGAGTCCAGGACAGCCAAGGCTGCACAGAGAAACCCTGTCTCGGGGTGGTGGTGGAGTGGGGTGGGGTGAAGTAAGCTGGAAATAGATGTGAAGATAGATGCCTGCCAACCTCTGTCCTCCACAAAAGAGCACACACACAGGTGCATACACCCATACTCCTCCGGGTGGCCTGCTATCAGCAATCTTGAACTAGGCAAGTGCTGTGGACTGAGTGCTTCTATCTGGCTGAGGCACAGAGGTTGCTGCAAGGCCTTGAAGGTGTGTGGTTCTGTGGAATTGCAAACATAGGCTTCTGTCCTTCTCCCATAGGAACAGGCCCTGTTCCCCATGTGGCCTGGCAGCTAAGTTCTGACACTTCTCTAAAAAACATGTAATTCTAGCTTTTTTTTTTTTAAAACAGGATGATTCTTCAAGAAAGCCTTCGACTTTTGATAGTTTACGACTATGATTTTACACTCTGCTTTTGACACTTCTTTTAAATTATGTTTGTATTAAGATTATTTTATTATGAGGGAAAGGTATTTGGAAAACTTTGTCACTTGCACGTCCCATCATTTATATTGGATCCTGCAACATATGTATTTGTGCAACAATTCCTTTGCAGTTTGCGTGTTTTCTGAGATGGGAAGCAGGACTCTGTATGGGACCTGATGGTGGCCAGTGGCTGGTTAAAGGCCACCAACCACTTGAGTCATTGTCATTCGAGTGAGTTGCTTTTATTTCCCTGAGGTGCCAGGGCTTCCAGTGCTGGGCTGCTGACTGTGGGTGCTGTTGGAATCTCAGTGCTGCTGGGTAGTAAGGGGACTTGGTACCAGCTGTGGTTGGCCTTCACCATCCAGAGGGACATTTGGTTCTTTGGTACATCAGACAAGCTCTGGCTATAAAGTGTCACATACAAACCCTGGGTCTCTGGCTGCACTTTCTGTTGTTGGGGCTGAGTACACTCCTTGCATCAAGGGGTCAACAAGGAATCTTAGGGTAATTGGTTCTGAAAGCCTTCTCTTGTTTATGCAGCATTGATTTGAGGGTAGTTTTTCCTTCTAGAATGGTATTATTGCAGTTGAAATGCAATTCGAAGTTATTTTCTTAATGTGACATAGCAATGGGCATGGCCATGTGCCTATGATATGGTGGCTGGCTCGATGTATACTCCTAACTTAATAAATAATGTGGAACCACTGGTGTGCTTCTCTTTCACTGGCTTGGGTGCTTTCCCATGGGCACTGAGCTTCAATGGGCCAGCCTTAGTGAGCAGTCTGAGTATCAACCTAAGTTGCGAGCCTTAGTAGCAAGTAGGGTTCCTCTGCCAGGCTTGTCTGGTTGTCATGACATATTGTGTGCCAAGGGATTAAAAGCTAGTTGATGCTGTGTGCAACTTAGCAGGAGGAGAAAAGAGAAGGAACCGTGGCTGCCTGGACAGGGTCCTTTGCCCACTGCACACAAGACACTTCATACATGGAACTAGGCAGCTGACCTCGAAAGTTCAGGCTCAGAAGTTCAAGGTCATAGGGCAGGGTTCTTTCCGTAATCGATTGTGGGGTGTTGGTGACTTTGGCCATTTTCTTACTTGGACTATAGGCCTGGCTGTGCATAGGTCATAGCATCCTTCACTTGCTACAAATTGAGACATGGAAGCGTAGGGAGGAAAAGATATTTCACCAATTTGCCTAACTCCTACCTTAGACTCCTCTCTTACTCCCTGGTCCAATGCCATAGTCGCCTTGAGGCCCAGCGTCCCACCCTTCTAATTCCTTATCAGAAGCATGTCTTCGAGTTCTGTGAGTTCATGGCTGGCTTGTGGATGATTCTACTTCTTTCTTTCTACTCAATGGTCCCATCATTTCCCACACTGAGGCAGTGTTCTAGAGGGATGTACCACTGTTGCCACAATAGTGAGGGCTGGCTGGGTGTGGCGTGGTGTTTTTCTCCGGATAAATGTGGCCTCACTATTCGCCAGTTTCCACATGCCAGCTCTATCTGTTAGCAAAAGGGAATCCTACATGGCTCTCCAGAGTTTGCTATGCTAACTGTGCTGCCAGGACTGATGCTTGACGGTGCTGGAAGGCAGTGGTCCGGTGACTACCAGTGCTCAGAGGGTTCTCACCTCAGACTTGGGGACAAGGGCAGCCATGCTCCCTGGTGACCACCCGCTTTTACAAAAACCAGCTTCTAGAGAAGATACTTCTGAGGAGGGTGCTACCTGGGCCAGAATCTAGCATGGTGCTTTGCATTCTCCTCTGGTTTCGTGAGTAATTGTAGGCTTTAGTCTTTTTCAAACCTACTTCATTAGGGGTTCTTTAATGCATACACCTCCCTTCCAGCCCACTGACCCTGTGTAGGAGAGGTAGACCTTCTCAGACTCCGCTCCGTGAGCGACCCACCCTTCATTGTCAGGGTTCCAGCAGACCTGTTCAGCAGCTACCCAGCCACACTGACTGCATCTGCAGCCGCAGGAACCGCCAAGTGTTCTCTGGAGTGTTTCCCTAGGAGTGCCTTGAAGCTAAGTGGTGCAAAGCTAAGAAGTCAAGAGGTGAAGCAGCCAAGAGATGCGAGTGATGCAAAAGCAAGCTCTGTTCTGGATCTAGTTTTATATGCTTCTGTAGTCCGTACAGGATGATTTCAGCTGGCAAAGCCCACGCCCCTGCATGCAGCAGTTCCCTTTCTAGCAGACAAACACCACATGCCCTCTCTTGAGCAGTTTCACATCCCATATATGGGATAAAAAACAAAAACATGTTTATACCCACTATAAGTAATGACTTCATTTTTTCATTCACTTATTTTACCTTGGGGCTACCCCTAACTTTACTCATGCTAGTGAGTGGAGTGCTCTGTCGTTGAGCCACAACTCATCCTTAGGAGGGCATATTTTTTGTAGCCCTGGGGACACCAGTGTGTGAGTAAAGGAATTTGGTGATCTGTCATGAGCATTTATGATCATGTTTGGTTCCTGAAAGTTATGAGTGCTGGCAGCAACCAACATGATCCATGGGAAAATCAGGTCTTGAATAGTGAGTGGTCCAGAGGGTGTGCAGTATCTGGTAAGTGCGGTATAGGAACTGAATTTTCAAAACTAGCTTGTGTGTGCACATACATCAAAGGATCCAACGCCTGCCAGTACTTAAAAACCTTTTTCTTCGTTGTTCA
>OU015754.1:55364087-55375285 GCA_907169655.1 Acomys percivali | reverse complement strand
GGATCCAACGCCTGCCAGTACTTAAAAACCTTTTTCTTCGTTGTTCACTCTGAATGTAGCCAACCTCAAGGAAGAGAGGGTTGGCTGATAACTGAATACTTTCATGGGGACCCTTGTCTTGTCAAATGCTTTTTGTCAATACTCTTGATTACCTGGTAACTCAGAGCCCAAATGTAGGAGTATTCTTGTCTCGTTAGGGAATTATTAGGCGCCTACCATATGCCTGCATGTGCTCTGAACACAAACCATACCTGACTGCAGTGTGTGTTTTAATGGGATAAATTGGCAGGCATAGTTGCTCCTGCCAGTAATCCCAGGACCTTGGTGGTACAAGGGGAGGGGGGTTATTGAAACTCAGAGTGCCACAAGTTCAAGGTCAGCCTGGAGGGGAAGCTAAGTCCTGCAGCTCTGAAGAAAGAGGGCTTTAGGCAGAGGAGCACCCAATGCAGAGGTTGGGTGGGGCGGTTGCTGTGGCATGCATGGCTGGTGTAAGGGGCAGCAAGAGGAGCTAGTACAGGTGGCTTTCCTGTGATGAAATGCGTGTGGGCAGGGCAGGTGGGTTAGAATCCAGCCCTGGCTTTTGTGCCAGTTAGGCATTAATCTTGTCTGGCTAGGCCCCTTCCTGCCACAGCCAGCATATACCAGGTACTATATCATGTTGACAAAATGCCATTTGCCCACTGTCACTGTTTCCCAGGTGACAAGACTGAGGCAGAGGTCTTAGGGCAGAGCTGCAGTGGCTAAGTGCTAAGTGGCTGCCAGGCTGTGGCTCCTGAGCAGATGTGGCTGGCCAAGAGACTTGTGACACAGTAGCCTTTGGCTGGCTGGATAAGTGTCTTAGAAATAACCAGGCATTCCAGTGTATAAGGAATAGTGACACTCTATTAAGTTGGGTGACTGCTGCAGGGTAGCCCACGCCCTATAACTAGTTACCAAGTAGGTTTTTCTGGCTGCAAGTGGCCTCTTCAGGCTGACAGATTTCCTGGCCCACTGAATTGGCTTGGGCAAAAGGTGCATTTAATTGCAATTAAGAGTTACAGGCCCTTAGAGCTCAACTCTTAGAATGACTAGCTGTATTTTCTGAAAGCAAGGCCCCTCGGGGATGTGCCGAGAGCTGCTTATTTGCTATGTTACTGTGCCTGCCCTGAAGCAAAGCCATACGGCTCCTGTCCATGCACTGCTGAGGGAGAGGAGGTATCCGAGGCATGTTTTATTCCAGGCCTTATCCCACATCTTCCTCAGTCTCACAGGACACAACAGCTGCAGGACAGGGACCGGCGCTGCCTCAGCTGCTGCTGGAGTTGCTCCTTTTCCACCGTTAGCACCTTCACCTTCTCTTCCAACTTGCCCAGTTCCATTGTCCATTTCTGAGAGGACAGAGTGGCAGTAGATAATCAGGCTGCTATTGTCTCAGGCCGTCCTCCAGGGATGGGCCACAGCCTGGGGCTCTGGTCATACTGCTGCCTCTGACCAAGGGTCTTGAGGTTGCTTATATACCAGTCACTGGAGTGGGCCCCCCTTTGTAGCATCCCAAGGGCTGGCACAAGGACCTGATGATGTCTCCAGTGTCAGCTCCCTGGGCCTGTGCTTTTCTACCATCTGGTGACCACCTTGGGACTCACTCCAACACTCCTCTGCCACTCACCAGGCCCCTCCCCTCCCCCACAGCTTCCTTATAGCACCTCAGTAGTCTGATCTCCCTGTTTCCCTGGCCCTTCCAACATAATGACTGAAGTGCTAAAGCAGGGTGGGTGGGGCTGTGTGCTGTGAAATGGGGTATAGATTTCAAAATGATTGCTGGGACTTTCCTTCTGGTCACTGAACAGTGAGGAGGAGGCAGAGTTCCCTTCATCTAACCCCACCCATCCTTGGCCAGATCCTCCTCACCTGCCTGCACCAGTCCTGGATAGCGCCAACTGACAGTGGGCCCTGGATGCTCCCATCACGCCTTAGAAATACCTCCCCCTGGTCTGTCTCATACAGCTGTGGTTCACCCTGGGCCTTGGGGGTGTGCACGGTCAAGCGGAGAACCTTAGCAGAGGCAATGGAAGCTCAGAGGGTGCCATATCTGATGGTGGCAGCCCCAGTTCCACTTGGGTAGCCCCCCACTTTAGCTCTTGGAGGCCACCTGGCGGGGTCCTCCCTTAAACTCCCATTGCTGCTCCTTACCCCTGTGCTGCTCAGCAATGTCACAGGGCAGTGTCACTGTTCCAAGTGATGACAAGATGCAGGTAGCTCACCTTGAGAGGCATGCTGGCCGTGGCTGTGCTTATGACAGGGATGAAGGTGAGGGTGTAGGCATCCGGAAAGACCTGGGGTTTGAAGCCCTGCAGGATGGAGTCTACCAGCAGGCGCGTGCGGTCCTCATCACGGTGGCTACAGTGGATGCCCTGCACCAGGCCACTGTCCTCGACGCCTACCAACAGGCTGCCACCCTCACTGTTGAGAAAGGCACACACGTAGCGCCGCACGTGGTGCTTGAAAGCCAGGCTCAAGTACTCACCACTGCCTCGCTTGAACTCCATGTTCCGTGTCTCACTGCCAAGGAAGGCACCCTGGAACAGCTGCTCCTGGCCCAGGATCTCCTGGTGCACAATGGCACTGTCAGAGCGCACGCCACTCGGTCGGTTCTGAGAGATCTGCCGACGCCCAGCCCAGCACCAATTAGGGGAAGTGTCTGTCAGTTGGGGTAGCTGCTGTCGCCTGAATCCTGGGCTGGGGCCAGGGCTGGGGTTTGGGCTTGGCCCGCTGTCCTCCTGCTGGGATGGGGTCAAGAGTGGGCATATAGGCAAAGGCAGAAGGCAGGGACCCCTAATTTAAAGAGACTGGTAGACTCCCATCACACTAGCGATCCTCTCCCAGGCTGAGGGCCCAATTCTGCATGTGTGCAAAAGCCAGTGCTGGCTCAAGGGCTCAAGTCAGCTCTTGGGTTGGGCTCTTCCTTGGCGCCTGCTGTAGGATGCCTAGGCGGGTAAGGAGATAGCCCCTTTGGAGTTGGGAGCCAGCACATCCAAGGACGTTTCCCCCCACTTGGAGTGTGTAATAGGCCCCAGGCCCAGATGTTTCTAGGAGGCATTTTAGTAACCCTGTTAGGCCTCTGGGCAGAGATGCAGGCCCATGGGCTGAGGGACCGGTCCCACCCCGCCCTCTTTGTTCTCTCAGATGTCTGGCAGCTACTTCCTGGCTAATGAAAAGTCTTCCTGAACCTTAGCTTTCTTCTGCCCTTCCTGAGTCCCTCTGTGGCTTTTGCTTTGTCTCTAGGTCTCTGGGCAGTTTGTTTCTACACTGTCACTTCTGTTGGCTCCCCATAGCCCATCAGCCTCGCCTTCCTATCCTCTTAGCAGGTCTAAATGCCAGTGCAATGGCCAATCCCAGCTCCCTGGTGCCTTCAACCTCTACAGGGCTGGACAGTCAGCTAGGCTAGTGTGTGGAGATAAAGAACAGGGTCCAGTAGCCCAGCAGCTCCCTGATGAAGTTAGCTTCAGAAATGTAACAGGCACACATGCATCAAAAGTTATTAACAGAGCTGCTTAGTTCCCTGTGAACAGAAGACCAAGGACATTGGTAGTATGACCCCAACAAACTGGTCTGGACCCTGCTTTGCCAAGAGCTGTAGTGACCTGGGCCCACCCTCTGGCCCAGCTTCCTTACTCAGCTGCCTGTGTAGCCTTCCCAGCCTCAGCCCCACAGATACCAGTCTGTGTCACCTTAACATCTTTTCTCTGAATGCATTCCATGATCCATTAAGTCCCAAGCTTGGGTTTCCTGTCCCCTATAAATTTGTCCCCAGCGGGCAATGAGGGCTTGCCTGTTCTCACACAGCCACATCAACCTTGGGACTGGCAGAGCTGGTTCTGCTCTTGGGAGGGCTTGACAAGGACAGGGTGTAAGTTGCCTGCCTCAGCCTTGCTCTGGTACAATACAGGTATTGGTGTCTGTCAATGGGACAGATTAGGTGGGCCATAGAGAAAATCAGGACATGTTACGTTCCGGGCCTCCCAAGCCTGACTGGAATGCTAAAGGGTCCCTAAGAGTCTTCCTCTCAGCAGAGGACAAGTTAGTCCTTTGAGTCACACATCCCCTGGTGTGTAGTTCTTCATGCCATTCACACTCCTCTCTCGTCCTCAGCACACTTGGGCAAACCACTTACCTCCCTATGGTTTAGGGACTCCAAGCCCTCACTCAGCACCAGCTCCTTGCCACGGGCTGTGAGCTCTTTGAGGATTAGCTGCTCCTCCAAGGCCATCTGCAGGCGCCAGGGGAGGGAGGCCAGGGACTCCTTGGGGGCAGCCACCTGTACCAGTGCGTAAGCATTCCGTGGCCTCCTCACTACCTCAATGTGCTCACGGGCCACTGGCAGCTCCAGCCGCTCTAGGGTGTCTCGCAGCAAGCAGGCAAGCACTGGCACAGAGAACTGGGGGTTCAGGTGGCCCACATAAAGAGTATGTGTGTTGGGAACTGCCTGGAGGCCAGAGTCCTTGGGCAGGGACTCTTTTAGAGGCAGTTCTGGTGGGGACTGCTTGCCCTGGGACTCCACCGGGGACTCCCAGATCCGGGTCTGTGTGGACGTCTTCCTGAGGGTCATGGTGGCTTCCTCAGAAGAGGTTTTGATAGTCCTATTGACTGCTCCTCCTGGGCCTGGCTCTCAGGCCAGCCTTCCCAACGCACTCACAGGTGCTGAAGCTTCTGGAAGCTTGTAGACAGGCAGAGACTAGACAGGGTCAGACAGAAAGGAGAGCAGAGGGCAAGTAACCCCCTTGGTGCCTAGGAAAGAACCAGACAGGGCTAAGCCAGACCTCTGGGCCTGTGGGCAGGTAAGAGATCTGCCTGAGGTTACGAGGCATCCTCAGGTCTTCTCTGTGTCCTCTAGATGCCTCATCTTGACTCCCCCATCTGATTCTAGGACCTCCTGTTTCTGGGGTTTCCTGACTTCCAGAAGGTTCTTAAAAGTCTCCAGGCTTGCCAGGCATGGTGGCCCATGCCTGTAATCCCAGCACTCTGGGAGGCAGAGGCAGGTGGATCTCTCTGAGTTAAGGCCAGCCTGGTCTACAAAGCGAGTCCAGGACAGCCAAGGCTACACAGGGAAACCCTGTCTTGGCAAAAAAAAAATTCCAGGCCCTAGGAACATGACTAAATTGGGCCTCGGAGAAGAGGCCATAGTCCCAAACTGAGTGCTGGCCAGTGGCCCCATCACTGCTTCTACCTATTCTAAAAATGTGCTGGAAGGCTAGTTTGGGTCACTGGAGCTGATTAGGATTGGATTGGCAGGTTCTTGGGGTTTTGGCACTGACAACAGCTATGGTCCCTCCCCATAAAAAGGGCCTTTGCAACCTGAGGTGGCTCAGGAAATAGAACTGGGCCCTTGCACCTCACCCTAGGCTTGGGGGCTCATTTACAGGCTGTGCCACAGGTGTGCACACAAGCCCTCCACTCACCCCCATGCCCCCAGCCTCCAACTTGGGTGGCAGGCACTGCCAGCCCGCATCTTTGCAGATTAGGTCCTTGAGGTAGTCAGAGTCTGAGAGCCACCACAGCTGCAGTGGGGGCATTCAGGGCAAGTAGGAAGAGGAAGAGAGAGGAGGCCTACGGTCTTCATGCCCTGCTTGCTCCTGCAGGGCATGGCAAGTGCCCAGCCCTGAGCTCCCACAGCTCCCTGACCCAGGACACCGAGGATCTGGCATGGAGGCAGAGAACAGGATCTAGGGGTGGGCGGGGCAATAGCCTCTGTGATCTCATGGAGGCCAACAATGCCTTCTGGCTCAGCCACAGACAACAAATAGGGTTGGGATGCTGAGCAAGGACAGTCCTCAACAAACAGTCTCTGCTAGACACTAAGCAGACACAGCTGTTTACCCACCATGCAGCTTGGCCATGGCTTGGAGCAGATTCTAGAATTGAGGGCCTGAGGACACTTCTTCCCTCTCCTCTACCTCTCCAGCCCTCAGTGCTCACACAAGCCACCTGTTACCATCTCTTCTGGCTCTGCTGTCTGAAGTCTCCACCTCCTTCCTTGGTCTCTAACCCCAAGCTCCACTGAGCTCTTGACAGGGCCTAGCTGCTCCCAGGATGAACCAAAGTGTACAGGGTGCAGTCCAGGGCTCCCCTGATACAAGATTCCTCTTTGTGCCAAACACAGACATTTCTTGTTCTTGCTATCTGGAAGGACCTGAAAACTGGCTAGCCATCTCAAGGGATAGCGCTATCTGCTGCTTGGGTGACATGCCACCTCGGCCAATGTGGCAGCTAGTTCCTTGAGGGCAGGGCACAGCCTAGGTAAGGACTTTAGTGAGTATTAAAAATGATCTATTACTACGTGTATGATGTGGGGGGAAAGGAGTGTCTGTGTCATGACACAGGTGGAGGCCAAGGGACAACGCTGGAGTTGGTTCTCTCCCTCTTTTAAATGTTGGGGATCAAACGCAGGCCCCCAGGCTTGCACAGCAAACACCTTTGCTGAGCCATCTTGTCAGCTCCCAGGTGAAGATGTCATTATACACTTACACTCTCCTAGTAGTCCTGATTACTGGGACCAAGCGGAAGACCACAGGGACGGCTTCCTGTAGGCAGCCATCTCAAAGGCATGCCTAGACTTTTGTTGCTTGTAGGATTGGAGGCAGAATCTTGACGTAAATAAAAGGCAATGGTGTACAGCAAGGAGAGGCCCAACTCCACAGGGTGGCCAAATGCGGCTCTGTGAAGACCTGGCAACTGCAGCCATGCCTGCTCTGGCTGACCACAGCTCTGAGTCACAGCAGCAGTGAGGTGTGTGCTCCCTGGCCGTTATCTCTGGTAGTCTTGTGCTTTGCTGTCGTTCCAGACAGCCTTCTACACCTTCTGCAAACCCACTCCCACTGTAAGCCAACAGGCGGGATGACCCTGGGCTTGGGAACCAGGCCCTGGTCAGTGCAGTGTGTACCACGCAGACCTGTGTTACCTCTTTTCTTACCCCATGAGGAGAATGAGGCTTCTGGGAGTTGCTGGTTCTTGGATTGCTTCTTGGCTTGATGAAACTGTAGTACTAACATCTGTCTACCTGACAGAGGCAAGCAACTAGGGTTGCGCCTGGGGCCTGCAAGGTGCTGGGTGCCATGGACCTGTTCTTGTGGACTGTGAGTCAGGAAGAAGAGTTCCTAGGGCTAGATAATCTTGCTCGCGCTCCTTGTTCTGTGTGTGTGAAAACCAAGGCTAAGTGAAGGGGTTACCTGCTTGCTGAGTGATTTGGAAGTCAACTGGTTAAAAAGACATGGGCATTTGTATTGTTTTTTATTTATAAAATAGTTCAAATGGCAGTGGGGCAGCAGTGCTGCTGACTTGCTTAGGAAGCAGCACAGGAGCTAGGAGAAGGCAAAACCCCTCCAGCCTTGAGCTCCTCCCTCCCACTATTGGGGCCCCGTGACCTAAAGGCATTAGGCCCCATCTTTTGCAGCAATTCTGACCAGGGCAGGGAGCTGTGATGGGGGCAGAGGGGAGGGGAACTCCATTAGAGATAGAGCCTGGGGCCACAAAGGTCCCAGTGTGGGAAGCGGGACCCTCACTTTCCCATGCTCAGGGAGCCATACAGTTCCAGCCATTCTAGAGAGAAAGTGCCCTAGGGCAGTGTCCTCTGAAATAGGGACACACTTCTCCGGACCAGAGGGTGGTCTCCCCCTTCCCAAAAATGTCTGGTGCAAGAAAAGCATTAAATCCAAGTGCCAGAAGCAATAAATTAGCAGTAAGAAATGATCTTTAAAAAAAAAAAAAAAGTCTGCACCATAAGTTCAGAGTCTGGGGATCTGTTGAGAAGGCATGAGCTGGGGGCCAGGGGACACTAAACCATGCCCAGGAAGTGGTAAGGGCCTTGGTGCCAGGGCCTTTCAAGCCCTAGGGTTGGCTTCTTCCATCTCTTGCAAGGTGCCCAGTCTAAACTTCTGGTAAGAGGCTGGCTAGCCTTGAGAAATAAATAGAAGGGGCCTGGGAGCCACAGCAGGCTAAGGGGAAGAGCAGCACCAGCCCTGGGCCCACTTCTTCCCTCCTCAGTCCTTCATGGAAGGACACGTCATGACAGGAGGGGCAACAGTGGTGGTTCTCCAGCTTCCTAGAGTCCTGAGGTCACCCAGAGCCCTACTAAGGTGCCTGGGAGCTGGCTGGTGGCTTCCGGGAGAAGAATGTCTTCTGTTCAGAACTTGCCCTGTTTCAGCCGGTCAATGTGAAAGCAGAGCTTGAGGGCGGGCCCCAGCTTCAGGCCCATGTACTTCATCATCATGTCACTGCGCAGCAGGAGCAGGGCCTTGCCATCGATCTCCTGGGGATGGGAGGAGCCACCATCAGAAGTCTGCTTGGTCAGGCTGCCTCAGGAGCCAATCAAAGACTACCCAGAGCAGTGTTAGACAGTGCGGTCAAACTGCTGGGACCCTGAAGCTTTGCCTGCCCCCTCCCTGGCATTCTGCGCACTTCTCCCCAGGCAGGCACTACAGGACAGGCTCCTTCCACCTTGCTCTTCTCTGTTGCTGGGGGCTGTTTTCCTGTCCTAAGCCCTGAGAAGCCTTGCAATCAGTACACCTATATAGGCTGTGTAGACACTGACCCTCAAAATGCACTGAGTCCAGGGCCTCTTGGGGTGGTGGTGGCTTTTAGGCCTGCTCTAGAGCCCTTGCAAACCCACCTCTCTATAAAGATTCCCATGGTCAGTGACAGGGGGCAGACTTTGTCTCTGTAACCACTAGAAGAATGGCACCAAGCAGCAGCAGAGGTAGGGAAACGGGTTTGAACCCTAAAGTTGAGGTCTGGTCAGAGCCAGAAGGCAAAAGCAATGCCTGGTCATGGGATCAGATGGTCTCCTGAAGGAGCACTGGGCTCAGACAGGTCAGCAGAGGAGGGGCAGGCAGGGCCACTTGCATAGACTCTCACTTGAGCTGAAATCCCTGAGTCAGCTAACATCAAGGCAGGCAGGAGGAAAGCACCCTTGGGAAAGAGACAGATAGACCTCTGTGACCTCAAACTGAGCCGAAGGCCACAAGCCTGGTGGGAATGCAGCCAATGAGAGCCTACGCTAAGAGCGAGGTAAACGCAGTGCCCAGTGGGGCCTGCTTAAGATGGCATCACTTACGTTATGGTCAATGGACACAGAACAGATGGCCATGCCCTCTAAGATCCATAGGCTGCAGCACACAAGAAGACAGAGATACCTACGTGTTTGCGGAAGAGGTCAGCATGGGATCCAAGCTGAGGATCGGCTTCCCGGATAAACTGCATCACATCCTCCACTGTCCATGAGGAGGGGTCCCGGCCACTTAGGCGAGGGGGTTCTCGACTCTCCAGATAGCGCTCTGACCCTGAAGGACAGGAGGGTACCTACCGTCATGCCTGCAATGACTGCTGGTCCATCCCTACTATTCTCCTGGTATATTCCACGGCCTCAGAGCGATGCCCACAGTAACATTCACGTGCTAGGAGATGACTGGAAGACTGTTTCCATAAAGAGAAGTCACAGCTTCATTCTGTAATGCAGGCTGAGCTTACGGAAGTTTTACCCTGGGGGGCAGTGATGCACATGGAACCCCAGGCAGGTATCATTGTAAGGAGGCTACTTGGTTTTTGGTGGGCAGGAAGGAGTATGTATTTACTTTTGCCTTTACTCTGGGGACCAGAGAACTAATGGTATTTGAGTGAAACTAGAGCTTTCCTAGTCTCACATAATAGAGGAAAAAAAGGAGGCGGGGTGGTGGTGGTGGTGGTGGTGGTGGTGGTGGTGGTGGCTTGCCTTGGCTGCCAGGAATCTCAGTACTAATTTAGGGCCCTGTTTGTAGCTTTTCTCTCCATCGGTTGAAACACAGCTCTTCTATTTTCCCTGTGTGATTTGGGATCTGATTATTTTGGTCATCCACTGGTGAGGATTCCCTTGCTCATACATTCCCTCTGGTTGGATGTCTTCCTTTCTCTTCCTTCAATCTCTCTGTTTCTTCAGGCAAACTTCGGCTTATCTAAGGAGGCATTGGCTCCCAGAACCAGATCTGTCTCAATGCTGAAATAAATGGTCCCTCAAAGGATCTCCTGTATTGGTTACAACCTGTTCTGCAGACTTCAGTGATCTGTGCTCTATAAAGAGGCTGAGAATCTTTATAAAGCAGCATGGGGTCCTATCAGTTCCCTCTGACTCACTGTCACAACCTCCCATTGTCCAGGAAATGGCATCTGAATCCCCACAGTGCTGATGGAGTAGAGTGAAGAGGTTCTCAGTCACCCTGCCCAGACTCACATCCCACTCCATACTGGTCTTCTGCCCTTGCTTACCCACTCAGGAACAAGCCAAGCTCTTATCTTCTGACTTGTCTGGCTTTTCTAATCTGACTCAGCATTTGCATTTTTCTCAACTATCAACCATTTTGGATCTCGTCACTCAGTCTATTTACCCTGGGCACATATCAAACCACTACACTTCCATGCACTCATTCATTTGGTGTGTATGACCTATGTCCCCAACATCGAATGTAAGTGGTACCATGCTCCTTGTCCTGTTCCTGACACATGAAGGAGTAACTGCTCTGCCACACTGATGCCTGAGTGTGTTAAGTGAATTAATGATCATGCCATCACATGTGTATTTTTATTTCCCCCACCACATCATGTCTCTGTTGAAGGCAGGGGCTTTACCTTGCACATGTGTGCTATCTTTAGCACCTGCAGATACCCTGTCATATAACTACCTGGTGGCCGAGCTAAGGTACACCGGTAAAGAATTGTGTTCTTTACCTATCTATCTCCTGAAGAGGCTGACAATCTCCTCCTGCCTTCCTTCACTTTGGGTCTTGGGGCTAAAAGCACACCAGCTGGTCCAGTCTGACCTTTGCTTTTTGTTTGAGGTTAGTGGAGCTTCAGCAAATCTTTCCAGCTTGTGGTCAGGCACTGAGCAGACAAGGGCACAAGTGCTAAGCAGGCAGCTGATCAGAGGCATAGACACCCTCAGGGTGTTAGAGGTGCTGAGAGGACTGGAAGTAAGATGGGGCTGGGAGCTAGTCACTTCTCACCAAAAGTCCTCTGTGGGGCCAAAAGTGGAACCAGCTGCAGATACTCTGGAGAGGGCAGTGTAAGTGTGTCAGCGCGTCCTTTTTGGACCATCTAGCTAATGCCTTTAATGAGGGGCCAGGAAGTGTGTGTTTGTTCAAATATAAATACATATGCAGGTTTACACACATATGCATATAAGGGGAACACTCTCTCTC
>OU015754.1:55327935-55342936 GCA_907169655.1 Acomys percivali | reverse complement strand
ACACACACACACACACACACACACACACACACACACACACACACACATCTGGGTAAATATAAGTTGGTTCTGGCAGCTCACACCTATAACGCTGGCACTCAGGAGACTGAGGCAAAAGGACTGTGAATCTGAGGCCAGTCTAGGATACATACTGAGTTGCAGGCCAACCTGAGTTATATGCAGCAAGGGCTTGTCTTAACAACAACAACTCAATCATCGTATTTACAGGCTAAATTAAAAAACATACATATACTCAGAAATACACCACTCATTCGCAATAAAAGCAGAAAATAAAAAATAGGGGATTTCTCTAACTTGTTAAATAACTCTTATAAAACTCCTACAGTTGGCATATTTAATGGTGAAAAACTAAGAGAATTTCCATTAAGATGAGAAACAAAGCAAGGATATCCCTCTCATCATGGCACTTCTAGATAATGCATTATAATGTTAAGATAATAAAAGTATATGTACTAGGAAATAAAAAAATCTTGGATCACAAATGATAGTCTACATATAGAATATGAAAATTGATTTTAAAAAAAGCAACCAAAAAGCACACAAAAACAACATGGACTAAAAAATAAATTATAAAAGGCTGCAGAATAGAAGGTTAATACCTAAAAGTCAATCACTTTGCTTTATATTAATAATGGTTTAATGAAAACACAATATCACAATAGTACCAAAGGAGAAATATTTAGGTATAAACCTCATAAAAATATACATGAGATTTTATTAGTAAAATTACATTATTCTGAAAAATCAAAGTACCAAATTAACGGAGAGCACAGTACTGCTCACTGATGAGAAATTACTTTTTCCCCATGTGATCTATAGAGTCCACATAATACCAGTCATAACCCCAGAGAGGCGGTGGTTTTGTTGCAGGATCCCAGGGGTTAGGTTCCCAGAACCCACACCGGATGACTCACAGATGCCTGTAACTCCAGGTCCAAGTATGTGGTGTTCTCTTCTGGCTGCCACAGGCACCTGCACACGTCTGGTACACATAGACACACACCAAAGCAAGTCCCAGAGCAGTTTTGTTTTGTGGATAGCAACAAGTGGAACCTGAGTTTTGCATAGAGAGGTGGAAGACCCAGACTGGCCAATACAGGACGAAAGCTGAAGAACAAAGTGGGGGGCATGAAACTCCATGGCCTCAAAACGTAATACACAGCCACTGCATCCATGGCAGTGTAGTGCTAGCCAGGGAACAGGAAGACAGACATGATATGGTAGAGCCCACAAGTAGACTCACAGGAAGTCACCTTGTTTTTGGAGGAGTAAAGGTAGACTCCTCAACACATTGTGTTGGAACAACTGAACAATGTCAGCCTTTCCACAACCAAACGTCAAACAATAACCAAACACAAAACTTGTACATGCTACAGGAGGGCCCTGCATTTTGAAGCTATCTGGAGAGGAAACTCTGTCTCTAACATTTTAGGGCTTGTGAAGAGACGTACTTAACTCATTCTAAGAGGAAGATCTCTCTAATAGCCATGGAGAGCATTTTAATTTTTTAAACATCCATGAGGAAGATAGGGTAATTATAGAGTAAGCTTTCACATAAATATCTCAATGCATACATACAAATGAGCACTTTAAGATCACCCCACTGAGAAGGTACGCATAGACTTTAAAGTTAAAGGTATATGCATTTTAGTTACCTTTATGTTTTAAAAAATGGGGACAGATATGTATGACTTTTACAGACACACCCATCCACCCACCCATCCTAGGTTGATTATCCATCCTTATCAGCTACCAGATTTTGCTTTGAATCAATCATTCATTGGCTGGTGTCCAAAGTAAAATTCACTTTCACTGTTTCAAGTTTTGTCTTCATTAATGATTGCTTTTTAAAACTCAGAAGGTTCTCATCCAAATTTGAATGGTGGCAGCCTCACTGTAATGCTGTAAGGGACTGACCCAACTAAACAAGGTCAGCTCCAGTACCACAGCTTTTTGAGTTCATAGAACAATTACCCCATTTTTTTTTTCCTCTCTGACAAAATTAAAGTTTCTCTAAGACTATTTCAAATGACAAAGAGAAGTGGGTTTTTTTGTTTTTGTTTTGTTTTTTTAAAAGATTCTACCTAGGGCCAGGTATGATGGCGCACACCTTTAATCCTAGCACCTGGGAGGCAGAGGCAGATGGATCTCTGTGAGTTCAAGGCCAGCCTGGTTAACAAAGTGAGTCCAGGACACTCAGGGCTACATAGAGACACCCTGCCTTGAAAAAACAAAAAAGGGCTGGAGAGATGGCTCAGAGATAGCTTAAGAGCACTGGCTGATCTTCTAAAGGCCCTGAGTTCAATTCCCACAACCACATGGTGGCTCACAACCATCTATAATGAGATCTGATGTCCTCTTCTGGTGGGCAGGCACATGTGCAGGCAGAACATTGTATACATAATAAATAAATAAATAAATAAATAAATCTTAAAAAAAAAAAAAAAGAAAAAAACAGAGTCTACCTGGATTTACAAGTGGACAGGGCCAGTTATTGGTAGAAGACTAGAGGAAATGCAGCTAGTTCCGTCCTCTGCCCTTACCTGTGGGGGCCTGCATGGCTGAACTGGGGATGGTGGCAGCATCTTGGGGAACAGTGCTGGTATCCGGTTCAGGGGTGCTGGTTGTTGGTGAGGTGGGTGGAGGGCTCAGCAAAGTCCGAGGTTTCCTCTGTTAAAATGGATGGGAAAAAGTTTGCTACCCAGGAAAGGTAACTTCCCTTCATTCCTCTATTAAACATATTTATGAATATAACCACACTTCATATTTATTTTCTACTTAGTAACTGGCCCCAAAGTTGTACATATTGAAAGCACTTAGTAAGCATTTTCTGCATGTATGAATGTATCATGTAAGACATGATTTTGTCTTCTTCAGAGAAAGAGATCGATGCACTCTCATGCTAGACTCAGTGCCATGAGACCTCCAGCTGCTACCTCAAGAAAAGCATGGCACGGCTTCACTTTATAAATGGAAATGAATCTTCTGACCACCACCACCTGCTTTCCTCTGCCTTCCCCCCTTTAACTCACTACCTGCTGTTCCTTCCCTTAATAATCTAACATTCCCTAATCACACATCTCTAAAAAACGTGCAATTTTTATCTGCCTTACATCTTTAAATTTTTAATCTTTTTTAAAAAATTTATTTATTATTATGTATACAGTGCTCTGGCTGCATGTACACCTGCAGGCCAGAAGAAGGCACCAAATCTCATTCTAGATGGTTGTGAGCCACCATGTGGTTGCAGGGAATTGAACTCAGGACCTCTGGAGGAGTAGTCAGTGCCCTTAACCTCTGAGCCATCTCTCTAGCCCTAAAATTTTAATCTTTCTCTTCAACAAGAAACATTCTCTCTTGTTTATGTTATACATTTCTGTGTATCTAGGAAGCTCTCTTACTTTTCCTAATGCCATACTTTGTCCACGTACTATTATTGCCTGCTTTCACACCGATGCCCCCTATTAACCTAGGGCTCTTTAAAGGTCTGAGTGTCAACCCTCACATGGCACTTGACATAAAATAAGTATTGAATGTTTCTTATGAAGCATCTAGTATAGATCACCAATAAGGGGGGTAATTAACAAGACCTGAGAGAAACCTATTTCTTTTGTGCTGGAGCAGAAGGTTTCCAGAAATAGTTTCTAAAAGTCTTTCAGAATACAAGGAAAACAACCATTACCAAAATCCAAAATCCTCTTTCACAAAGTGATTGTGTAAGGTGCACTGCTAGAAGCTGTATAAGTCTGTTTGACTTCTAGGGACACATAATCTAGAGGGATCTGCTGACAGTTGCACCTATACATCAAAAGGCTTCACGTAGGAAAGCCATTATACAAAACTCTCAATTAGGAAAGGACACATGAACCAGGCTGTGTTGCCACACGCCTTCAATCCCAGCACTCAGGAGGCAGAGGCAGGCGGATCTCTTGAGCTCGAGGCCAGGCTGGTCTATAGAGGAGTTCCAGGACAGCCAGAGCTGCACTGAGAAACCTTGTCTCAAAAAAACAAAACAAAAACCAATAAACAACCAAATAAAAATGGACACATGCTCATATTATCAGATACTCCTGGAGGTAGAATTCCATGTAAGTAGTTAGTCAGGAGAGAAGGGAAGTAAATACTAGTTCAACGTCAATGAGGTGGTGCTATGATTTCAAGGGTCCCTCAGAGAGCAGGCTGGTAAGTTGAGTACCCACATGTTGTAGAAGAAAGCACACAGATGGAAGGTATCATTATCATTTTAGATAGGTGTCATTACATATTACACAGATCCATGCATTAACTTAGTTTCATTTTACAAGGGAGAAGGGAGCTCAGCACCCCACTGAAAGAAGCCATTCTGAAATCACATAGATAGCCATAAATGGAGATGAGACCAAAGCCTAAATCTGTCTGGTTTCTAAGACTTCCTTTTTGTTTCAAAAAGAAATGGTGTCATCACATGGAAGGGACATACTTTTATAGAATTATGCAAAAGAACAAAAAGGTGGAATTAGGATCAGATGCTAGGACACTAAACACAGAATATTATGTGAATGTTGACTTTCAAGGGGATAGAAAAAGGACATTGGCTACTATGTTTTAGACTTCGTGAGGGGCAGAACATAGGCAATCATAACACAGATCTTGGTTTTCAAAGGACCCTAAAGTTCCTTTAGTATAATCATCTTCAATATATCTGTCTTCCTCTTTCTGAAATAGTCCTCTTGCAAAGCCAACTAGTCCCTGATAAATCACTGGCAACCACAGGGGCTTACTACTATTTTGAAATAGCTTCTTATTTATTTAAACAAAGACTTTCTGCTTGAATTTCCATTTACTAGCTCTTATTTTGTCTTTGGAGTTCTTAGTCGCATACATTCCTCTTTTGATGACCCTCAAGATATGCCCACATAATCCAAACCATGGCTCTCTTGCCTTGGCATCCTCAGCCTTCAGCCTCTCCTCCACAACATAAGAAATAGAAGAATGAAATAAAGTAATACTGCATTGAGTGACATTGAGAATTCAAATCCAATAAAAAAAGACAATTAAGAGTGGTAACATCATGACTAAAGTCATCCATCCACCCACTCATTCATCCAACCATCCTTCCATTCACCCGTTTATTCATCCACCCATCAATCCAGCTATCTTCCATATACAGGGCATCTCCCAAGAGACAGAGATACAAGGCACTGCAGGAGGGAAAGAGAAGATAAAGATTAGGTGACTGACTTTGAGGAGCTTACATTGTATAAGGACAAAGGTTAGCTAGAGCTACTAACAAGCATAGCAAACAAATCAACCAAATAATCAACTCTGGAGAAATATGGGACTGTAATAGAGGTCCAGGGAGAACAGGACATTATTTCCCCAGGGAGACTCAATCAAACTCAGGAGAAAGGCTCTCAGAAGTCCTCAATTATTAGGAATCGAGTGGAGGTGTAGCAGGGGCCACAGAGAAGCCTTTTCATACCACTACTTTGTTAGAGAAGATATCCATGACAATGTGGAATGACTTAAGAGGTCAGACTTTCAGTAACCACGCTCAGTGAAGCTTGACTTGGTAGTTTTCCATATTAGAGGAAGTATATGCCTCTTAGGTATAGAAGTGTATGTATGTATCATATGGATCTTGGAACTAAGTCTAGGAACTGATCAATGCATTCTTTTTTTTTTTTTTAAATAATTTATTTAATTTTATTTTAGCGTGAGGGTGTCAGAGCCATTGGAACTGGAATTACAGACAGTTGTGAGCTGCCATGTGGTGGCTGGGAATTGAACCCGGGTCCTTTGGAAGAGCAGACAGTGCTCTTAACCACTGAGCCATCTACCCAGCCCCGATCAATGCATTCTTAAAGCATTTCACATGTCTAAGATTTAATTTACTCCATAGTAAAATAATGCTGATAGTATCTCCCAGAGCTCTGTGATGACTGTTGTATGGATGCAATAGCATCTACTATGGTCTAACATTAAATAGTTAAGTGAAGTTTTGTTTTGTTTTCTGAGACAGAGTTTCTCTGTGTAGCCTTGGCTGTCCTGGACCCCTTTTGTAGACCAGACTGGCCTCGAACTCACAGCAATCTGCCTGTCCCTACCTCCCTGAGTGCTGAGATTAAAGGTGTGTGTCACCATGCCTAGCTTTAGGTGAAGTTTTCAAAAGAAGTGGTTGGAATAACAAAATAAATACATTTACAGAATTAATATACTTTGTTTATTATTATTAATTATTGTTAGAGATCTATTTTGGGAAGGTTAATGAAGGGCTGGACCATTTATGTATGAAAAACATTGGATTCAATCTCTCAAAAATCAAAATTTGTTTCCTATCTCTAATATTAGCAAACTCCAGATAAATGCTAATAGGAATGTCAATCTAGACAAGATTGCTAGATGTACTCCTTTTCAAGATGAAATGTATGAATAAATGTTTCTTTGCTGTCCTGTACCTCTTTCTGGGAAACCTGTTTTCACTTACCTTACTGCCGGGCTTGGGACCTCTCTTCTTTGGAAATTTCAAAGGTTCAGCTGACTTGGATGGAGTAGAGGTGGGATGGGGAATAAGAATCTTGGGTGTTCGGCCCCGCTTCTTTCCTGGTTTGCGCCCCCTCTGCCCTGGTTGATGCTCCAAGACAGTTTTGGTGCTGTGGATGCTGGGCTTCTCTGTGTTCACATCAGACGAAGGGGAAGGATTCTTTGGAATCACAACTGTAAGAAAAAGATGCATTCCATCATCCCTCCTCCTGCATTCCCATCTGTCTTAGTTAGGGTTTCTATTACTGCAATAAAATATCACGATCAGGAAGCAAGTTGGGGAGAAAGTGTATTGGGCTTACACTTCCACATTGTAGTCCATCACTGAAGGAAGCCAGGAAGCAAGGCAGGAGCTGATGCAGAGGCCATGGATGGTGCTGCCTAATGGTTTGCTCCCCATGGCTTGCTCAGCCTGCTTTCTTATAGACCACCAGTTCAGGGATGGCACCACCCACAATGAACTGGGACCCCCCCCCAATCACTAATTAAGAAAATGCCTCACAGCTGGATCTTATGGTAGTATTTCCTCAATTGATGTTCCATCCTTTCAGATAACTAGCTTGTGTCAAGTTGACAACATAAGATCAGCCAGCACACCATCCCAGACAGAACGAAAAATAACTTGCATTTCTGTCTTGAGAGTTTGTCCAGGACCATAGTTTCTTGGCATTTAACTGAGTGCTTACACAATTACAGTAAGTTGACTTTATTTTGGCTACAAGAGAAAGGTTTTAAAAAATTATTATTATTTCTAGTAGATGCAGGAAAATATTTTAAAATTATAAGTATCTTTTTTTTTTCTATAAGTATCTTAGAGAAGCATTGTGACCCAAGTTCAAGGTGAAGCATGTGGCTAGAACCAGAGGGGCAGACTGGGGCAGATCTCAGGAGTCTGCACCTTCTTCTTGTGAGAATAAAGATTTAATCGAAGAGGACGTGATGCCTCTACTAGGTTACTCAGTGAGGCAAGAACTTTTGTTTTCAAACTGAGCCCTGACAGCTAAGGCTACATAAACACGATTGAGGTTTTAGCATGATTATTACAGTGAGGGGAGTAAAAGATGGTTATGAAAATAAATTCTCCTTCACTTAAAATGTTTTTTCTTTATTAACTTTAAGGTAAAGTCTAAACTCTTTATCATGATTCCAAAGAAGCATGGACTTTAGCCTCTGCCTTGCACTCTAGTTATGCCTGATGTCATACTGCGTCATCTACCTTTGTAGTTGACCTGACCTATATGTTGAGCTCTTTACTATTTGTAGTTAGACACGCATCAACACTCAGTTCTCAAAGCCTAACCAGGCCCCCACTAAGTCAGTACTTCTAACTATTCTGTGCACATCTGCATTACAGGACTCTTCAACTTTATGCCAATCATTCATCTTCTCCTTAAATTGAGAATATTTAGAGATAAGGAATACCTAATTCATCACACAAATAGTTATTCTGGCTCTTACAATAGGTTATATACTGTATTGAGTCCTGGGGCTAGAACAGTGAACAGAACAGAACATAGTTTCCACTCATGGGAACATGTTAGTGTTTGAAGTTAGCATAGCTGGACATGAGTTAGCAGTGTGGAGACTAGGTTAGAGAAGAGCAGCAAGATTGACTAGATCAAGTTGGGTAGATAGATCAGCCACTGAACTTCTTGCTACACAAGCACAAGGATGTAAGTCTGAACCCAGAATCCATCAAAAAAAGCTGGGTGTGGTGGTGTGTGAGTGTAATCCTAGCTCTGGAAAGACAGAGATAGGAAGATACTGGGGCTCACTGGCCATCCAGTCTAACCTACCTGGTTAAAGTGGGCCAATAAGAGACCCCATCTCAAAAAACAGGGTGTGTGGGGGCTGCTGAGGGGTGGTACAGTCAGTAAAGTGCTTGCTGTACAAGTGGACACATCTGAATTCAAATTTCCAGCACTCAAATACAGCACACAAAACATACAAAGTACTTGAATCTACTATGTTCCATCAAAATTTCCAAAATTAAAAGGAATAAAATCCACTCCTAACAACGGTGAAGGGCATGACCTAATTAGAATTCAACACTGCTGGTATGATCATGAATCATTTTGGAAAATTATTTAGTTGTATACCTTATGGCCCAACAAAAGAAATGAACAATATGGTCATCAATAGGCATGTGCTAGAAGAATATTTATCACAGCATTGCTCATGAGTTAAATGCTCAAAATAGCCCAAATGACAAACAGGAGGACAGATTTCTAAAAAGGTAGTATATTCATCCAGAGGGATAGTAAAAGAAGCAGAAAAGAACTACTACTAACCATTTTTATATGCAACAATATAGCTGGGCCTCATAGAAATATGCTACATGAAAGAAACCAAATGAAAATTAAATAATTAAAAAGGCAGAATATACAATTTGTGAAGTTTGAAAACTGAAAGAAGTCATCTAGATTGACGGACTTCCTTTGAGGAAATTGGATACTATGAGGGAATCTTCTGGATGCTTAAAATTAACTGTATCAGAATAAAAGAAACAGAGAAGACAAAACAGAGCAGAGAAGGCTCGGTGCTTGGCACACACAAGAATGAGGACCTAAGTTCAGAACCCCAGCACTCACATAAAAGCGACATACACTTAATTAGATGTAGCCAAAAATTAGCAAACAAACTACAAAAATAGACTAACACATTCAATTAAAATCAATCATATCTAATGAAAAAGTTCTAAGTGATACAATGTTATTAGTTGGAGCATCTGGGACAATGATGTCTTTTACTGAGATGGAAAACACTGGAGAAAGAGATTGGGAATTGAGTTTCTAAACTTGTTTCTTGTGGTTTGCCTATTAGGTGTTAAAATATGGGAATGTTAATTCGGGAGTTATATATCTGAGTCTGGAATCCAAAGGAGATGCTGGATCTGAAGATAAAAATTTGAGAACCATCAGTGTGGCTTTTTATGTACATTCTTGGGATCAAACTCAGATCCTCATGTTTGGGGCAGAAATCACTCTACTGACTAAGCAGTCTCCTCAGAAATCCCCAGACCACACTCTGAGAACAGCTATCTTCATAACTTCTTTTTCTTTCTTTTTTTTTTTAAAGACAAAATCTCATTCTGTAGCTTAGTCTGACCTTGAATTCACTGCAGTCTAACCTGCCTTGGCTCCCTGAGTGCTTGTGTTATAGATGTAAGCCACCATTCTTAGCTTAAATATGTATGTGTGTTGTAGATGAAAGCCAGGACCTGTAAAGCTCATGAGCACATGCTCTGCTAGTGCCCAGCCAGGCATGACAGCACATGCTTGTTACCATAGTGTTGAGGAGATAGAAATAGATGAATCTATGGGACTGGCTAATAAGACCTAGGCCAATGAGAGACCTTGTCTCTGAAAAGCAAGATAGATAGTGCCTGAAGAGGAATCACACCCACGTTTGTCCTCTGGGCTCCAAATTCATGTACACACATGCATACGCTTACCTGTACACATGAACATGCACACACACACAGACACACACACACAAAAAGGGAAAAAATCCTCTTTGAGAGTCTATAAAGTCCAAATTATTTTTAATGGGGCTCAAATTACGTTTCCTTTTCACATTCATTCTCTCATGATGGAGTTTTCCAGAGGCTACTTTGTGGCATCATTGTTCCAACAAGTAACAGAACAAGTGTGTATTGTTTTGTTGAGCTATATTTATATATTGCTAAATATGTAAAAACCCAGCTTTCTGGGGGCTAGAAGACTGCTCGGGGTGAACAGCTCTAGCTGCTCCTCCAGCTCATAACCATATATTACTCCAGTTCCAGAAGGTCCAATGCCTTCTGGCTTGTGGACATGAGGCATGCATGTAATGCACAGACATACAAGCATGAAAAAAACACACACATAAAAATAAAATAAAAATATATTTCTTTTGTATATAAATATAAATATGTTTAATGCACATTGTTTGATGAGTTTGGATACATGGACAAACTTATGGCACCATAATCAAGTTTAAAAACATTGTCATCGCCTCTAAAAGTTCTTATTCACCAAGAATTCCTTTTGTGTGTGTTAAGAACATTTAGCATGAAAGATACATTTCTAATAAAATCCTAAGCACACTGTATATATAGGCTTATGTTGTACAGTAGGTCTCTGTAACTTATCATGCATCTCTGAAAAAAAATTTTTTTTGGTTTTTCAAGACAGGGTTTCTTTGTGTAGCCATGGCTGTCTTAAACTCACTCTGTAAACCAGGCTGGCCTTGAAACTCAGAGATGCACCTGCCTCCCAAGTGCTGGGATTACAGCCGTGCACCACCACTGCCCAGCTGCATCTCTGACACTTTATACCTACCAAGTAAGACCTCAGCATTTCTCTCTTACCAACCCTTTGGCAACTGCCATTCTAGTCTGTTTCTATACATCTGACTAGTTTAGATACTTCATGAGTAGAATCATGTAGTACTATCCTTTTGTGTTTGGCTTATTTCACTTAGTAAAAGGCCCTCCAGGCTTGTCCCTATTATTACAAGTGACACTCACATTCCTGTTCTTACTCATTCTTTTCTCCTTCCGCTCCCCCCAGTCTTTTCATTAACACTGGCCTCACTGTCCGCATAGGCCACAATTTCTCCATCTGTGCACTGACTTGGTTTGCTTCCGTGGAATATGTTCTTGTATATTCCTGCTTTAAAAAGTTCTGTTTGGGGCCAGAGAAATGGCTCATCAACTAAAAGCACTGTCTGCTCTTTCAGAAGACCTGCACCTGTGTGGGAGCTACTGTTCTAGCATGCACATAGCAATCCATAACTGTCTGCAACTCTAGTCCTAAGGGATCTAAACCCTTTCCTGGCCACCTTGGGCATCAGGCACACACATGGTTCACAGAAATAAATGCAGGCAAAACATTCACACATATAAAGTAGAACCAATGAATCAAAATATATTTTAAAAGTTCTATGATATGAAGATACAACACATAAAATTCCTTTGAAGTCTAAGAATAATCTTGTCTGCCTGATAAGACTTAGAGTCATTCAGAAGACAAACCATAGGTGTGTCTGTGAGGGTGATTGTAGAGAGTTTTAAGGAGAGAGGCGATCTACCTTGAATGTGGGTGGTACTATCCCATGGGCTGTGATCGGAGAGCAAACAAAAAGTCCTGAGTAGAGAACCAGTGGAGCACCCGCACTCATCTCTTCCTACTTCCTGATTGCTGATACAATCAGCCCCACATTCTTGACAAAAGCCAGAATCACTCTGTCACCACTTTCCCTGCCATGATGGACTACTGTGCCTTAGCGTTGTGAGGCAAGGGAAACCCACCCTTCCTTGAGTCATTTTTGCTAGGTCACAACAGGAAATGTGACACAATATAAATACCCACAGAACAGCCCAGCACATATCAATACTACTAAGGTTTACAATATTAGAGCCCCCTATCAACAGTAATACTGTAAGAAAGTTCTAACACATTTGCATAGAAAAAGATTTAACTCTCATTAAAGTTGGCTCTCTTCTTATTTTATACCTTAGCCTGAGTAACTAATTAAGCGAAATGGCTTCACCTTAATCTGAGTATTATGGGTCCTAAGACAGTGACAGACCGTGAACCTAAGTTGGAAAGGGAAGTAATGAATCACTTTGGAATTTCTGCCATCACCTGACAAACAGGGTTTTTAGTTGGGACTTAGTACATGTCTGTAGAACGGAAATGAAGCCAGGTACCAGGAGACGAACAGTCTTCTGTCCCAGCTCCTTTCAGCAATTCTAAGTTTCGCTTTCCTTTTTCCCTGAAGGCTAAGCATAGAGTAGTGTACAACTCTGAACTAAGGAGGAAGTTGCCTTCACTGGATTGAAAAATCAAGACAGATTATATTGGACAGTTCTTAAAAATCAGGTTATGTGTGTCTTTTGTGAGCAACACTGAGATGAAGCTTAAGGCTAATTTAACAGCTTCTTAATAATTAGATTTGAAGGCATTATCCTGAGGGAAAAACTGGAAGTCCTTCCCATTAGAAAGCCCCAACATGCCTTCCCACATTCTAACTTATCTTGGTTGGGGAAAATAAAAAAACAAAAAGCCCACAACCAAAACCCTGATATCAAGGGACTAGGAATCCAATTCTAGTTCTGTCCCTTATAATGTGACCTTGAATTTGTCATTTAAACACAATCGTTTCTCACTTTTCTAGATGTAAATGATTAATCACTTTAATGACTATCTTATTTCATAGAAGGAAGAAAGACATAACTAATAGTCCAACACATTTTGATGCTACCGAGGTGAATCAACCATACGTAAGTTCTGACACCCCTGAGGTTTCACTGGCCTTCATGATAATGGTGTGTAGACTGGTAGACCCTCCTCTAACAAATGAGGAGCGCAAGCTGCATCAAGTGAAAGGGTAGAGCTGGACAAGGCTCTAGTCCTTAGTACTCTGTCATGGAGCTTAGAAAAAATATTTCTCTGACTAAAAGGGAGTGAGCCAGTGAGCACCAGCATTCTTATTTCTGTTCCTGACTGCTGTGCCGCACACTCCTGCCAACAGCTCCTCTCAACATCATACCTTTCTCATTACGGCAGCCCTGAGAGCAGTAATTCATGTGCTAATTAACTTGACCACATTAACTTTTGAGAATGTAGTAAATGGTATTAAAGCTCTCACTGGAAAAAAAAAAAAAAACAAAAAAAACAGCCCAGTCCAGCCCAGCCCAGTGTGACCCAGAGGAGTAGTCTCAAGAAAACTGTAGAATGTTGTCTAACAATTCAGTGCCCGTGGAAGGTACAAGGTGGCCTGGACATCTTGCTCAGAAAGTAACGAGATTACCGGGAGAAGGATGAGGCCATGCTTCGAAAACATATGAGTCCATTACAAGAGGTTTTCACTTACCAAATGGTGGTCTGTTACAAACTATAACTAGTTAAATAAAGTAAAAATTCATGAGTTCACACTGATGTAAATAAATAACTAAATAGGGGGAAGAGACGCTCTTTCCTATTGCATAATTCAGGTTAGAGAAATGACTAAAGTGATGCCTGTAGGCTTTGAACTTTCACAAACCTACTTTATTTGGGGCTCTTTAATGCTCACACCTCCCTTCCAACCCACCTGCCCTAGATGGGAGGAATGAGGTAATGGGAACAGGAGAAGTAGACCTTTTTAAGACTCAGTTCCTTGGAATGATTCATTCTTCATTGTCAGGATTCCAGCAGATCCATTAAACAGCAACACAGAAATTCAGCAAAGGTGACTGACTGCAGCCACAGCAGCCAGATCCCAGAACCTCAAAACATTCTCTGGAGTGTTTCCTTCTAGGAGTCTTGAAGCAGAGTGATGAACAGCCAAATGATAGACAGCCATGCCAAAACCAAAAAGCCAAGCCTCTTGCTTTGGGGAGATATTTATATATATCCTCTCAGAGTCTGTACTAGGATGTTTATCAGCTGGCAAAGACCATGTCCCTGCAAGAGGCAGTTTCTCTTCTAGTAGACAAACATCATGTGCTCTCTCACAAGTCTGTTTCCAGTGGACAAACATGGCACACCCTCACACAAGTGTTTCACGTTCTACACTTGGGATCAAAACAAACACATGTTTACATCCCTGCAGATGCCATCCTATCTGAATAGTGTGCCTGCCCTGGTCACTTCTCAGCCTCCCACCCCTAACAGCCACATTTGCCTGGGCAATGCTTCTGGGACTGTCCATGACCTCAACCATGGTCCAAATGTATTATGTAGTGTCTAGAATATACCACTGAGCTTAAAACAAAAAACAAAACAAAAAAAAACAAAAAACAACAGATGTTACTAGCTACCATGCCCCCAAGTCCCTCCCCTAACCCTTCTTCAAACACTGATACAATTAAGAATTCGTCTTTTAAAATGCTGTGCCTCTGAGCTTGGGCACTATGAGACTTTTCAAAACTATGTGCCTGTCCTTGTTCTGGTCATTAATAAAAGGACTGAAAACTTTAATTGGCTTAATCAGCATGATCAGCAATAATTTTCTTATGGGGATCATTTCAGTTAATTACTATGCATAAAATGAGAAAATCAGAAAATTAAAAATTAGGAGATAATTAAATAATTGATTCAAGCAAGATTTACTAATAGATGCTGAAACTGTAGGGTAAAAATTTGATTAAAAATTAGATAATTGAGGCTACACAGAGAAACCCTGTCTCCAAAAACAAACAAAAAAAAAAAAATTAGATAATTGGGCTGGGTGGTGGTGATGCATACCTTTAATCCCAGCACTTGGGAGGCAGAAGTAGGCGGATCTCCATGAGTTCGAGGCGAGCCTGAACTACAGAGCGAGTTCCAGGACAGCTAGAGCTGTTACACAGAGAAACCCTGTCTCAAAAAAGAAGAAGAAGAAGAAGAAGAAGGAGGAGGAGGAGGAGGAGGAGGAGGAGGAGGAGGAGGAGGAGGAGGAGGAGAAGAAGAAGAAGAAGAAGAAGAAGAAGAAGAAGAAGAAGAAGAAG
>OU015754.1:55270611-55327925 GCA_907169655.1 Acomys percivali | reverse complement strand
AAGATAATTGGGGAAAGACAAATATTGCACGTTCTCTTTCAATTGTGGCATTTAGATTTAAACTTAAGTTTAAAGTACAATAACATAAAGATATGGAAGCAAATAATGGAACCTACTACTCTGTATGCTAACTAAAATTTAAGAAAAAATAATGAAAAAGAAAAGCAAAACATTTATAATCTCTAAGTATTTTCCCACAAGATAATTAATTAAAAGGGAGAAAAAACAATTCTGTAGTAAAGAAAACTGGTAGACATAGCCTGAATGAAATAATTAAAGTTACTATATGCAGTGATGAAATGGAGATATCAAGAAAAATATGCATTATATATTGAGAGTCTGATGATGCATATAGAATGCAACACTAATTTGAGGGGAATCCTGGTTAAAGCTGTAGGAAAATTCTTTGTATTTCTGCTGCAAATTTTCTGTTAAGGTGGAATTAAAAGATTTTTATTATTATTACTATTTTTTAATTTAAATTTTATTAATTTATTCTTGTTACATCTCAATGGTTATCCCATCCCTTGTATCTTCCCATTCTTCCCTCCCTCCCATTTTCCCCTTATTCCCCTCCCCTATGACTGTTCCTGAGAGGGATTACCTCCCCCTGTATATGCTCATAGGGTATCAAGTCTCTTCTCGGTGACCTGCTGTCATTCCTCTGAGTGCCACCAGGTCTCCCCCTCCAGGGGACATGGTCAAATGTGAGGCACCAGAGTACATGAGAAAGTCATATCCCACTCTCCACTCAAGTGTGGAGACTGTTCTGACCATTGGCTAGATCTGGGTAGGGGTTTAAAGTTTACCACCTGTATTGTCCTTGGCTGTTGCCTTAGTTTGAGCGGGATCCCTTGGCCCAAATCTGCCTATCATAATGTTCTACTTGTAGGTTTCTAGGACCCACTGGAATTTCAATAGTACTAAGAATACCCAGGGCTGGAGAGATGGCTCAGAGGTTAAGTGCATTGCCTGCTCTTCCAAAAGCCCTGAGTTCAATTCCCAACAACCACACAGTGGGTTCAGAACCATCTATAATGAGATCTGGTGCCCTCTTCTGGTGTGCAGGTATACATACAAGCAAAACACTTTACATTTAATAAGTAAATAAATATTAAAAAAGAATATCCATAGAAATAGATAAACCTATGAGAAGTAGGAAAAAATAACACTTGGCTTACTCAGTTAACCAGAAAACTTCTAAGATGAAAAAGGAAGTAAGAGAAGGACAAATATTCGAACAAATAAAATTACAGGAATCTGTGAATACCTCCCAACAATAAACTTCAACGTCTAAGTTCTTCAATTAAAAGATTCAGGAGGCTAGCTGACTGAATTAAAAACAAGAGCCAAACTCTTTTCTGCATGAAACAAACGTTACTGGCAAAAACATGCACCAATTTAAAGTGAAATGATGTACCAAATAAATCACCTTGAAATTAACAAAAATGTTAACATATTTCATGAAAGTTGCTGAATTTATTTTTCCTAAGTAGTGCTGTGTAACAGCTGCCTAAGAAACTGCAACATTCCACCTTGCAGGGAGCTAGACAACGCAAAATAGCTCCAAAGAAGTCTCTGAAACTACCAGATTACTAGACTCCTCTCTCCCAGAATAAACATAGACACCCGAAAGTCATTCTCAGAGAAACCAAACCGTGAACAGGACTCTGAGACCAGACCAGATGCCTGGAAGAGGTTTAGACCAACTGAGTCACTTGGAAAGATGCTCTCCAATCTGTTCAGCTGCCTACAAGCTGTGCGGTGTCTCCAGGTGTGAGCCATTGCCCAAGCTGGGGTGGGCTTTGGTGACGCTGCTGTCTTTGAGTCATTTCTGCTCCTGGTAAGTAACCCTCTCACCCATATTCCTGTAAACAACCCCAATCAAACTCACTAGCTCACCGAGTTGGACTTTGGTGGTATATGTACTGTGTGGTCTGTTGTGGGATCTCCGATCTGGAGTGAGTAGACCTGTGTGTTGTATCTTCCCAGGAAAAGTCTTATTAAACAACAAGGATCAATATATCTGCTCAAATGATACTTTTTAGTGAAACTTTCCATGATTATCTTACATAAAATAAACATCCATATTCCTATTTTCCAAACACCTGACAATAGTTATTTCCCACTCTCCTTTATCCCCCCCACCTGTTTTTCAGAGAAATTATTACTGTCTCTTTTTCTTTTTTTGTGGTGCTGGGGATTTAACCCAGGGTTTCACACATGAGGCAAACACAACACTCTGAACTGTATCTTCAGCCTCTTGCTTATTTGTGTATATTCTGAGAAACATAACTTACAAAGGACAATAAAGTTGCCTATACTTCCTAAACTTGTATCTTACCCATGGTAAGGTGTTAGTTGCATAGCTATAATACATAATTCAGTATTTGACGTCAGGGTTTTGCTGTATGTTGAATATTTTTCCAATGCTTTGTTTTATGTCCTTAGTAGATTATAAACTCATAACAGAGGTTAATCTACATTTCATTTAGTTGCCAAAGCATTAGGCATAGGCTTTGGACAGATTACATATACTCTCTTACTTAGGGACTATTTAGAGCTCCACAGTCACAATTCCAGATAAAGCCTGTTTCTGAACAATAGCATCCATAAAAGAATAATAGAAAATTGCCCCCCCCCAAAAAAAAAACCAACCTATTTCTTTCTGTTCTGCAATAATTGTAGTTAGGAACATTGTATCTAGTATCTGGTATATAATGCTGACTGACCCCTTAGATGACTGGATTTTTTTTCTTCTCATACAAAAACATGATGGTAGCAGGCAAGATGCAACTTGGATATTGTTTTCAGGTTGGTTTTAATAGAGTCTTGGTAACATGAAAGATACATTTTAAAAATAAGAGTATTTGGTCTGCATGCAGCCAAGGGTCTTAAAAATATTCTATTTCCTTGACAGTCTTCTATTTTTGTGACCCCAACTTAAGGCTCCAATATTGGGCCTAGAAAATATACCTAAATGTGTTTAACATACCATTACTTAAAAAGAAACAATGGTATATAAAACTGAACAAAAGGAATTAAACATGTCTCTATACAATAATAAGTGATTTTAGGATTCTACTACTTTCTACATTTTTCTAAATAATCCTTAGCAGCCATAGCTGTCTCAAAGAAGAAGTTGTTAGTTTTATCTTCTCTACAGCAACAACAGAACATTAGAAACACATTAATAAAATGTAACACAATCCAGGTGTGTGTGTGTGTGTGTGTGTGTGTGTGTCTGTGTGTGTGTGTGTCTGTGTGTGATGAGAACAGCTGAAGTGGGGAGAAGCTGTCTGAGTAGGACTGTCTCATCGCTCTGGGTATAGTGATGTAACAGGTATGCTCTCTGTTAGCTTTGCTCTGGGCTTCTGCCAAGGCTGAAACTCTATTACTCTGAACTTCAGTTTTCTGCATAAAGCCGGCTGCCCCCTGCTTCCAGCTAGCTGACCCGTCAGAACTCCATAACAGACTCCATTTTATACTGCTGACTCTCATCTTTGTAGCCTGGGGAGAGAACCTTTACAACTACAAAGACACCACATTTTCCCAGAGACTTCTAAGTGGAAAAGTGGAAAGATAACTAAAATCATACATGATGGGGTCACAACTCAACTTCAAAAGCCTCAAGCTACCAAAACTCAAAGATATGACAGACTTAGCTGACCCAAGTTATAAGTAAAAAGAGCAATACAGAAAGACTGCTGGTGGCCTGCTAGCCTATTTGTCCAAGTCCATCCAGGCTATTCTGAGAGGTACTGTGACAACACTGTGATGAAGCATCTGTTGTTCGGCCAGTCATATAAATACACTCCAGCTTTCCTAAGCCTAAGAACCATTTTTTTAAATGTGGCACCAAGGGACCCCATCCCAGGGCCTTTTATGTTCTAAGCAATGCTCTACCATGGAGCTATAGCTCCAACCTCAAGACAATGAGTTTTAATTGTCACAATCAAATCAAACTCTTATCTTTGTGTCATACTTTCCTCACAACCTCTTGCTTGATTGCTTTGTTTAAGAGTTTGCTAAATTCTTGTGTTCTTGATATATACAAATGTTGACATTTTCCCCTGTCAGTCACTGTTAAAACCCAGAAATGCTCATTTGTAACTACAATATTTTCTCCCAGATCATCTAGGGAACGGGGTTGGGGAGGGTGTTCCTAAGGCTACTTTATTTGGAGGTGGCGGTTTAAGCTCTAAGTTTAAGTAACTCTGAGTCGTCCTCAGCCTGGGTGGGATAGCTCTGTCACCTCCCCAGAGCTCAGGAAACATCTCCACAGAGGAGATGGAGACCGGAAGCCGTAGGATGGGGTTGTGCTGTGAAATGCCGACTGTTGGACAAATGAACTTATAGTTGCTGTGGTTACTTACACAAGAGCTGCACAAAATCAACCCAGTTAAAAATTCCAGCCCCATTAATAAATCTTTAAAATTTTTTATTTATTTTTTAATAACTTATTTTATTTGCATTTGTGTTTTGCCTACATGGATTTCTGTGAGAGGGTGTCAGATCCTCTGGAACTGAGGTGACAGGCAGTTGTGAGCCACCATGTGAGTGCTGGGAATTGAACTCAGGACTTCTGGAAGAACAGCCAGCGCTCTTAACCTTTGAGCCATCTCTCCAGCCCCCATTAATAAATCTTAAAAAAGAAAATTCCATCATGGAGCAGGGAAAGGGTACCCTAACACCCATCCACACCTCCCCACCCTACCCCCAGCTGAGGAACTGTTAGCAGCTGATGGCTACTAGGGAAGGGAGAGGTTTTTGTTTGTTTGTTTTTTGGTGTTGTTTTTCCATACTAGATTCTCTATGCCGCAGTGGGTGGCTCATGCTCATGCATGTAAACGCAGCACTGTTGCACTCAGTGGGTCAAATTAAGTAGAAAAACAAACAAACAAACAAATAGAAAACAAGGACATACAGTTGGGAGGGAAATATGACTGGGGTCCCTGGAAGAGTTGAACAGGGAAGAGAGGGGTAGTTAGGACCAAGATACACTATATATGAAATAATTAATGAAATAAAAAAATTTAAAAGTAGGGGGTGTTATAAGTCAGTATGTACTGATGCTGATCAATGATTCAATAAAAGCTTGTCAATCAAACTTCCATGGGTTCTACGTATTTTCAGGAAAACAGCAGTTTTGATCAACCCTGTGAACTGCTTAAATCACACTGTACTGTTTCCAAGAATCTGAAAGATACTAATACATATATCCAAACCTGCTGCCATTCTCAAGCACCTGGGTATCAGCAGGGGAGAAGCTGGTGACTGTCAACACTGAGGGGCAGCTTAAGGTATTAGAAGAGTTGGTTATCTGAGCAGATATAAGGAGAATCAGTAGGAAAATCCAGGTTCTGTGCTTCATAATAGAAAGAACACCATATCTCATTTCCCCATATTTCTACTCATATTTATACCCTTAAGCATGCAATCAAGAGAGGATTATTTATGCAACAGTAGCCCATTGCACAAACTTCACATCACAGAAACAACATATATTTTGTTCTGATCAAAACTGAATACTTCATGACTGCACTGTAATTCCCTTTCATTAGGATGCCTGGGCATTTTAATTTAGATATAATCATCACATAGCAGGCCATTTATTGTGGTGTTCCGCATCTACAAACTCACCTTTTATTTTAAATTTCAATGTACCTTTAAACATTCTCTAAAGACTCTACTGAGTCTCACATTACATTGCTAATAGGATACATACTCTACACATGTAAGGGAAATATTTGAAGGAAATATATCACGTTTACTAGGTGTGATAAGATCTAGGTGGAATAATGACATACTGTGTGTTTTGTGTGAATTGAAGGAGGAAATAGTGTATTAGCTCAGGGAAATGGTGGAGACAATAGTTTATTAGCTATGATGTGCCATGTGTCAGGACTATAAAAGCTAAGTGGAAACCAAGATTTAAATATTTTTTGGCATGGTTATTGAATGCTTCCTTAAGAGACCCAGGCGAACATCCTAACTATTAGAAGTTTGCTGAACAGACCATGTCTTACAGCTCATTAGAAATGGAAGCTGAGCAGAAACAGGAAGTGGTCTAGGTATATAGGTGTTTAAGTATTTACAAACATGGAGGTGGTGTGTGCCACTCTTAATGCTGGCCATCAAGTTTCCAAAGTCAGAAAAAGAACACTAGTTAAAATGGCTTCTAATCTGTTCACACAACTTCAATAAACATTAGTACTACCATTTTTGTAATCAAGTAAATAATTTCAGAATAATGATGTCATATGAGGATGAGATGAAATTAGAAAGTACAGTAGTATAGTTTATCTCACCAAACAAAATTACTGAATAACTACAGTTATTCAGTGTTCTGCGGATATAAAAATACCATTAATAAACTAGTTCCATTTAATGTAGGTTCAGGTTTAAAAAAAAACAAATTCATTGAGATGAAAGAGCGCATTTTAGCTCCTCATTAATGCTGATGATACTGAAGACTTATAATGATTTCAGTTTACAGAAATGGTTTCTTAAATATAAACACACTACCCTTAACCAGTTGTGAAAATAACCACAGCTCTTTCTGCCTTATGCCTTAGCATCCGTAACAAAGAGAGATATGGCCCCAGTCTTATCTCGCTCTCTCTGAGCTGCTTCTCCTCTGTCACCTGGAATACCAGTGACATTAGTACATTGCTACTTGATGCCATTAGCTCTGAACAACATCCATCCCTGTGCTGCCAAAGTTCATTCTCCTGAAAATGAACCTGATACCTGAACTTTGCCACTTAAAACCATTCAACAGTCTTCAAGGCTTGTAGGGTAAAGGCCATGTCTCCCGACTACGGGAAGCTTTGCATTTCATGTGCCTTCCTCTTTAGTTTCAGCTCTGTTCCTCTTCTTACAATCTGGACGTTCATTTTTTTTTTTTTCTGTCTTCAACTTTACTTCTTTATTTTATTGTTTTTAAACCCTGGAAGCCAGGTAGAGAGGTGTACATTTGTAATCCTAGCCCACAGGAAGCAAGAAAATGGTTGTAAATTCTGGGTCACCCTGGACTACTAAATGGGTTCCAGGCCAACTGGGGCTACAGAGTGAAACCTGTCTTAAAGATCCACCACTGCAACTGGAGAGATGGCTCGGCAGTTAAGAGCACTGGCTGTTCTCCTTACAGGACCAAGGTTTACCTCCCAGCATCTACATGGGAGGCTCACAACTATCAGTAACATGACCTCCTGATAGCTGATGCTGTCTTCTGGCCCTTACTGGCACTAGGCATATGCATGATGCACAGACATACATGAAGACAAAATATCTAAACACTTAAAAAATAAAATAAAAGACCAACAACAACAACAACAAAATTCTGAGCCTCTAACTCCTCTGTTTCCATTGCTAGCTAGAATTCTGTTCTACTTTTTCATTCTTCAGGTTTTGGTTTAGTTGTTCTTTAATATAGAACTTTCCTGATCTTCAACTTCCAGTCCTCTTAACCTAGGTTAAAGGTCTCTTGGCACACTGGGCCTCTAAAGTTACAAATGGTCCCCCTATTCTGAAAACTGTACCTCTGAATGCTAGGTCACCATAACCCAGCTAGTAACAACACTCAAGTATGACCTGAGGTTGGCCTTGGCTGTGCTGATCTTATCACTATGCTCTCCAATCTGTAGTCTAGGATTATATTTTAACCAACTTCCTTTGTGTTTTAGAATCTGAAAGGAACTGTAGCAGTGTGTGATGGTTGGAGTAAGAATGGCCCCTATAGGCTCATATACTTGAATACTTACTCATCAGGGAGTAGCACTATTTGGAAGTACCAGAAGGATTAGGTGTGGTCTTGGAGGAAGTGTGTCACTGGGAATGGGCTTTGAGGTATGAAGATAGAAGAAGCCTAGCTAACTATGCCTGTCAGCAAACGTGCTCAAGGGTGGTATCTCCACTGGACACTGGCCTCGAGCAGACAGCCCCAGTTACCAGAAGAATGTGTACTACAATCCAGGATAGCAATATATTGATTTTTAAATAAAAGTACGAGTATGATGTAGCTCCTCTTGTAAAAGTACTTAGGAAGCCAAGCTATATTGAAACCGGTATCAAATCAAAGCAAGGGGACATCAAATAACTTATGATGACTGAAGCCTGATTAGCATCGCAGTATGCCACGGGGGAGGAATTCTTTCTTTTACTTTTTACATTTAAAAATAAAGCATGCACTATTTTAGTTTTGTGTCATTTAAAATGATAAACTAAGGCTCAGTGGTGGAATTCTTTCTTTTACTTTTTACATTTAAAAATAAAGCATGCACTATTTTAGTTTTGTGTCATTTAAAATGATAAACTAAGGCTCAGTGGTGGTGGTGCATGCCTTTAATCCCAGCACTTGGGAAGCAGAGGCAGGTGGATCACTGTGAGTTCGAGGCCAGCCTGGTCTACAAAGTGAGTTCAGGGCAGTCAAGGCTACACAGAGAGAAACCCTATCTCAAAAAATCAAATAAATAAATAAATAAAAGCCTTTGTTTTTTATAGCCAAGACTCCTGAATTAGTTGGATACTTGGTAGCCGCTACCATGAGTTTAGGAGCTAACAGGCAATCCATGGCTTAGTAAGGGAGAGAAAGAGAGGCTGTGAACACGTGTACAGTTCTCTTTACCCAGGCAGAACTGAGGAGTGGTGAAGCTGACTGTCTGGAATCAAGTAGGAGACAAAGTCATGAGTCATTGCTTTCTATCCTCAAGATTATTCATACATGGGACTTTCAGGGACTAAGGCTCTTCAAAGCCCTACTTAAGTCTCTCTCATTCACAAGTATTTGCTTGAAGACAAAACAGGTGGTTTCACTGAGCCTAGACTCTACTTTAGAGGTCTGTAAATAAATACTCTTTTCTATTTCTTACCAGGACCTGGAAGCTCAAATCTTGGCTCTCAGATGAAGCTTTAAAAAGTACAGGCCTTGGCTACCTGAACTCAATCCCTGGAGCTCCAAAAGAGGTGGTTCTGCCCTAGAGTTGTTCTCTGATCTCTCAATGGGCACACGCAAACACAGTTCTTATTTAAAGGTATGAACTGTAGTATGTAAGTAAAGACACACACCATATTTTCCAGCTTTCTGTCATTGCTGAGTGTGGGACAAGTGTTGCACTGTTCTCCCAGGTTAACTTTTGAGGCCTGTAGAAGCACCTTCTTGGCCTCAGATCATGGTTCCCGATGGCTGCCTAAATTTCAGGCCTGCACTTAGGTTAGGATTAGAAACCAGTCCAACAAGCACAGTGTTTTAAAATGACTTCTCCATTCACGTAGACTAATCTCTTGATTAATAATAAGAAACTTCCCTTTGATTGAACGACCTTGTATTTTTTACATGTTCAAGTATAGAAAATAAAATCATCTGGACTGTTAAGTTTAGAGTGACCAAAGGATAATTTTGTATTGACATTGTTGATTTAAGCATCAAAAACAAAAAGTACTGCTCCCACGTGATAAAACGTTGGCATCCCAGCTCAGTGAAGTTGCCTTCATTTCCGATTTACAGGTTTGAGGTTATGTCCCTATGGGATATTAGTTTCTAAATGTTTAGGTGTGATATACATACATTATTTACTTGCAAATAAATGGTTTATTAAATATTTAAAGAATTGTTTCAAGAGAGAAAAAAAAGATAAGAAAAGTACAGGCCTGTGGAGAAGAATTCGGAGTATGGGGTGATGTGTGGGGGTGATGTGTAAGGGTGCTGCCCTGATAGGTGTCTCTCCCTACAGACTCATATATCACATACCAAGTCACTTTAAGTTTCAGTTTTCTTGTAAGTAACATGTATCTGAAAATAATTATGCCTAACTTAGAGTTACAGGAAAAATAAAATGAAACAGTATGTGTGAAAGAACATTAAGTAAACATTACTTTTTCTTACAACAAGAAACATTCCTATTTTATTTTGAAATTTTAAACGTTGCATACTAATGACCAGAAGGCGGAAAGATGGAGGAGACATTATAATCAAAAAGGAGAACAAACAGGTTTATATACAGGAAACATCTTGTTTTGTGAAGTGGATTGCATAATCACATTCCTTCCACATTGTGTCACTTGCTTCTTAGGGCAGGAAGCTCGCTAAACCTCTCACTGTGGGACCTACTGAGGCAGAGAGGAGGGGACAGAAGTACTACTGTAGAGAAAGAGGAATTGCTGGAATACATGGAAGGTGGTGTCTGTCTTCTGAGCTTGGTCTTTCTGGCCACCTGCCACATAACATTCTAAAAGACACAAACAAGAAAGCAGCCAGCAGCCAGTCCACTCCCCTGAAAGCATCAGCCACACAGTGAGTCATGCTTCTTGTCAGCATGGATGCAGTCAGAAAGGGATGTGTGGCTAGCAGTGGCTGGATACAACCTCCCAGCCCTTTTGGCTCAGTGGCCTGACTGACTGGTTTAGATTTTCCAGTAACAGAACAGAACTTTCTAGACAAGAAAGAATGAAATCAGTCTACCCTACTTCTGAACAGAACCTGGAGAACAGAGTGTATATGGTTTTAACCTTAAGTAAACAAAAACGATTCCAATAACAATTCCAAGGCACTTGCTGCTTCGCAGAGCCTTGCAGACAAGTCAGGAACGGCAATAAATTTCTTACACTGATCAAGACATGTTTCTTGCAGCATATAAAAGAGTGTCGTTCTTCTCACCTTGCTCCAAGATCCCTCTACCCGAGCATCACTAACTGAAACCCGGCTATTCTCATCACACTTAACACAACTGTATGGCACAGCTATGCTGAAGCAAATCAGCAATTCATTCTTTTGTTGCCAAGTAAGATTTTATTAAGTGGCTACACCAAATTTTATTTATCTGTTCCTTGGCTGTGAACATTAAAGTTGTTTCAACGTTTGGGCTGTAATGAACAGTGTTGCTAAGACACTTGTGCTTTATAGGGACATGTCTGTTTTTTGGAGAGTATATACCTTGAATGGAAATTCTGGGTCACACAGTAACTACATCCAGATACTATAACTTTCAAGCTGTTCTCTAATATGTTTGCAGCATTTTATAACCTTACCAGAAATGTATGGAGAGTCTAATTGTTCTACACCATACTCGTCACTATCTCTGTGTTGGGTACAGCTATGAGAGGGTGTGAAGTGGCACCGCACTGTGATTAGCATTTCCCAAGTGAGGAATGATGCTGAGCACCTTTCCAAGGCCTTATTGGACATTTGTATATTATCTGGAGAAATACCTGTCAAAATATTTTGCCTGTTTATAAGTTAGCATACAAAGTAATGGGTTTCAGTATGTCATGTTCATTCTTGTATATAATTATACTTTTCCTTATTCACCCCTCCCCCACAGCACTCTCACATCCTCTCTTGCTAGTTTCCTTACCCTTCAAATAGTCATGCCTTCTGTTTTTATGACACAAGTATTATATTACTGCCATGTTTCCTTTATTCCCTCCCCTCAACAACTTTTCCTTAACACACACACAACACACACACACACACACACACACACACACACCCCCCTTTTTATCCACTCATTTTAACGAACATCTTGCCTATTTTAAAATTGGGTTATTTTTCTTTTCTTTTCTTTTCTTTCTTGGTTTTTTGAGACAGGGTTTCTCTTGTAGTCCTGGCTGTCTTGGACTTCCTTTGTAGACAAGGCTGGCCTCAAACTCAGAGATCTGCCTGCCTCTGCCTCCTTTAATCCTGCTGGGATTAAAGGCATGTGGCACCACACAGGGCTATTTATCTTTTCTACCACCGAACTATAAATGTTCTTTTATATTTTGGAAAGTAATTTCAAACAGTAAACCCAATCTCTTCACTCCTTGTAGATATGTCTGACCTGTGGCTAGGCTGTATGTATCCCAGAGTAGCTATGAATGTAGCCTAGCATATTTTTAGACAATTTAAAAATATTGATATCCCTATGTGGTTCCCCAATTAATTTAGAACAGAGCCTCAAACTGCCACTCTGGCTTATAAAGCCCACATGATCAGGCCACTGCCTGCCTCTGAAGAACCTACTCAAACCGCCTCCCCCAAGCCTGCATACCCTAGTAAGAAGATCTTCATTTTGCTTATGCATGGTATTAGCGGCACAGTGTCAGTGGTTCTGTCTGTATGCCTGCATTCTCTTTTTCTAGATGGTACCTTCTTATCTCCTAGGTTTCAATTTAAAACTTTACAGACAAATTTTCCTGAGAAGAAATTCTGAGTAAAGACGACTCCTCTCCACAGATAACTTTTGAAAGATGAGAGACATATTCATTATTTTGACGACAGTACTGGTACCATGGATGCATATTATATTAAAATTTTTCAAAATGTACTTTTAAAATATGGCCTTCTTTGTATGTGTTGAATATTGCATCCAGGACCTTGCTCATGCTATGACACATACTCTACCATGAAAGTAGAAGACTGTGTATTTGTGTCACTGATGAATCCTCAGTTTGGCTTACAATGAGGCAATTAACAAATATTTAATTAATGAGTGCCTTCTATAAATGTTTAGAAAAAACCTGAAACAATAAGGTAAATTTCCATTCTTTCAAAAGATTCACTGGTATGTTTTAGACTTAAGATAATGGGGTTATTATTTTTGTTACTAAGAGTATCTCTCTCAAAATCTCTCTTGGATATGAGAAACCAGCCTGCCTCCATCTTGAGCTTGAAAGCCTTTTGGTAGTAAAGACACAGTCGATTCATTCCTGTTTATAATTAACTCTTGGTTTCTCAAGGACTAGGATATGCTTCACCTGTAACTTCAACTACAAACGGTTCTGTACTTCCTATTTCAGGAAATGGCAGCTGTGCCTTTGTTTCAGGAGGTTGTTATGATCACCTTGCAACCATGCCTTTGCTTCAGAAAGTTGTTATGACTACCTTGTTATGCCCACCTTGCAGCCATGCCTTTGCTTCAGGAGGCTGTTAGGACCAACTTAATGTTCACTTTGTAACAACTCCCATTTGCCTGTCAAATGCCACGGTTGGGAACACACTACTCCTCAACCCTCATCTCATACAGACGCAGACACACGTTTGCACTCACAGAAATCCCACAAAAACGCAAAACTGGAAACTATAATATTCACAAAGACCTGAAAAATAACGATGATGATGATGATGATGATGGTAATTCCTTGGCAAAGCATTATGAGATGAAGAACCAAAAATGCAACTGTATTTGTTTTGTGTTGGCAATCTGCTGCTAGGCATGGGGCCTGCCCTTAAGAGTAGTTTGTATACCAGTGTGACTCAGAGAAAAATAATTTTTCGTTTGTGAGAAGTTATAAATTGGCATTAACTTCTGGGTTAGGGATGTAGGCTTGTGTCCACCTCCCCTCTCAGTGCTAGAACTCCATCTGTCTCAGACTGCATATGCATCCTGGCCCTGTGCACTCTGCTGTAGGCTCTGTGAGCGCATGCACACAGCAGCCCTGTGTCTCTGCATCTGTATGGGTTCTTGTGCTTTTTCCTTGGCTCTCTTCCTTCCGTTTGCTTGTTTTATCCTAGGTCTTATTCTAATATACTTATATTATTTTTCTTATTTTATTATTATTTTTAGATACTTGTTACACAGAGAGGGTGTGTGTGGAGTCAGATGGGCAGGGAATTTGGGAGGATCTGGGGGGAAACTAAACAGCAATCAGAGTATCTATTTTTAATTTAAAAAAAAAGAAAAGAAAAAATCCCTTATTTCACTCATGTCCAATTTATTTAATTTTATTTTATGTGCATTGGTGTGAGGGTGTCAGATTACCTGGAACTGGAGTTACAGAGAGTTGTGAGCTGCCATGTGGGTGGGAATTGAACCTGAGTCCTCTGGAAGAGCAGTCAGTGCTCTTAACCAATGAGCCATCTCTCCAGCCCCAATGCTGATCTCTTGAACCCTGCCTTTAAGAAGAGACAGCGTGTGTACATGAATTTAAAAAGCTTGCTTTAACTAATTTGGCCATGATACGGGTCAATGGTCTTCTCACATCTGTGGGACTAACAGATGACCTCCACTATCATTATACAAGTATTGTTTATGTTTCATTTAGTATTTGGTGCTACTATATTCCCCCAATTGTAGTGGTTAATTTTGTGGTATTACAATAGTGATGATATGGTACAGTAATAGTCTAGTATAACATGTATAATCTAGTACTAGTAATAAATATACCATATAGCTATAACAATAGCCACAGAAATACACTAGAAATAGTCTTGGAGCTTGCTATTTTCCAGATATGGGCATTTTGTCCAAGTGATTTCAAAGAATTTTTTGAAGTAGGTGTTCTTTTATAAATAGGAGTTTGAAAGACTCTACCCAGCAGGGGATCAAAGCAGATGCTGAGACTCATAGACAAACTTTGGGCAGAGTGCAGGGAGTTTTATGGAAGAGTTGGGAGATAGAGGGACCCAGAGGGGACAGAAGCTCCATAAGAAGACCAACAGAGCCAACAAGTCTGGACCCAGAAGGGCCTGTGGAGACTGATGCACCAACCAAGGACCTAGGCCCCCTGCTCATATGCAGCCAACAGGCACGTCAGTTTCCATCTGGGTCCCCTAGTAAGAGCAACGGGATGGTTCTGCCATGAACTCTGTTGCCTGCTCTTTGACCACTTCCCCCTGGCAGGATGGCCTTGCCAGGCCACAGAAGAAGAGGATGCAGCAGTCCTGATGAGAATTGATAGGCTAGGGCCAATTGGTAGAGGAGGAGGGCTCCCCCTTTCTGAGGACTAGGGGAGGGGAAGGGAGGTTGGAGGAAGGAGAACTGGGAGGAGACCAAGGAGAGGGCTACAATCAGTGATATACAGTGAATAAATTCAAAAAATAGTTTAAATGTTAAAAAATGGGAATTTGAGGTTTAGAGAGGTGAATTAACTGTTGGTGACAGGCAAAGCTACAGCCTATCCTCAACTGCCTTATTTCAAAGGCTCTACTTTGTTCATCCTGTTGCAGTATTTCTTAAATGCTCATTAATAGTGTTTCTCAGCTTACTATCCAATTCCTAAGGCTTGGAGGAAACATTTGTCCTGAGAATGACAAACTTTTAAATGGGTTAGGGGCAAAAGTAGGAGTTACCTGGTTCTAAGTTGGCATATTTAAATTCATTCGATCTGACTTCTGCACTGTTAGTGATTACTCCCTGGAGGCCCTTGATTTGTATCTAAGGAGCCATCCCCCACTCTTCCCCTGCTTACAGTGAGGAGTGCTAGTAAAGGCACATTGACCACAACAGACTTGGGGGGTTTCTTTCACCATCTAAGCTCTGGCTTCAGGGGACTACAGGTGTCTCCTTACCTTTGGTGCCAGGTGGCTGCAGATTATCTCCAGTCAAAGAACACCAGCCCACAGGAAAGATGTCCCGGGAGTCAAAGCGGCACCAGTAGTCAAATGCTCCTCGCCACCCATCAAAAGTGACAAGCACCTCTGAGCCTCGAACTTCTCCAATGGTGGCTGGACAAATGAAATGAGGGTTCTTTCTGTCTACAGCTTCTAATTTCATTCCCATTTTGAAGAAGTTGTGGGAAGGTGATGGTGGCTCCTAGATGAGAAACAAATATTCAGACCTACCTCTAATTTGTGAGGTAGCTAGGCAGATCAAACATTAAATAAATTCACTGTCCACTCTGCTCTTTTCTTCTAGGAAATGATCACCTGGTTCAAAGTTTCCCTCTACCTTGTCATTCTTCAGCATTCTTTCTCTATCTCTCAAATGAATTAATCAGCCTTTCAAGTTATAAAAACCTTATTGGATCTTGACTGGAAATGTAATGCATTTATAGTGATTTGGGAAGAAATAACCTTTATTACTGGCAACATTAAACCTTATCTATGCATATGATCATCTTTCTCTTTAAAAAATTTTTAATACAGATTTCTCCTTTATGCAAAATTTAAATCTCCTCTATAAATAGATCATGCTTTAAAATTTTTGTTACATTTATTTATTTTGTGTGTGGATATGTGGTGTATGTGCTATGGCACACATGTAGTTAAAGCACAAATTATGAGAGTTGATTCCTTCTCCCATGCTGCTCTCAGGGATATAAGACTCAGGTTGTCAGGCACTTGGCAGTGAACACCTATCCCACTGAGCTATCTTAACAGCCCCTCATGCTATTTACTAACATTTGTTCTCAGTATATTAGTGTTCCATTGTTACCATGAATGGTACTTAAAGCATTTTTATTATCAAACTACTAGCTTCTATAAAGTAGGAAAGATGCTTTAAAAGTTGACCAATGATACTCATTGAGACATGAATTTTTGCCTGCTTTACTTACAAATCCCCGAGTGAAATCCATGGAAGTATTTCCTACTGATTGAAGGTTTTCCAGTTTTGTTGTGCTGTCAAATGAGCAAGCAGCTGCCATGTTCATCAGAGCAGCTGCAGCTGCTTACAGCAGACCACCACTAGCTGCCTGCTGATGTTCCCTCAGAGAAGGAGGGCAGAGGGACTCTCTCATGAGATTTGGCTGTTCCCTCCTGTACCTCCCAGTCATTTGTATGCAATTTTTCCATAACCGCACACAGTCTTAGGGCCTGTTGAGGTACCAGAGTACATAGGCTGAGGAAAGTAACTGGAGAGAGGAGCTCCACCTGTCTATGAAGCCATCGTCTATGCTGGATGAAGACTTTGCAGTGCAGCTGCTGTGAGGTCACCCCTGTTCTGTAGGTATGCCCAATGAACTCACTGGATTCCTATGCTGAACTTGGCTTTGTCACTGGGTCTTATAAGGAAGAGGCTAGACTTTGTCACATCTTCCTAGGAAAAGAATTCCTGCATCACCACTTTTTCTTCATGTACTCTGAGGTTATTTTCAGGAGCACACGTACTATGATTGCTTTGTTTTCTTGGTGACTTGTTACTTTTTAATCAGCACTTTGTGACTTCTTTAATGCTTTTTAGCATCAATATTTGTTTGACTTAAGTATACTTTATATCATCTTAATAAAAGTTTGCTTGGTACTTACAAAGTCCTCTCTCTCCTCTCCCCCCACCCCTCTCCATATATTAGGGTTTTACTATCCAGCCATGGCTGGCCTGGAGCTTGCTATATAGACTATACTGTCCTTGTACAAGGAGATCCACCTGCCTCTGCCTCCTGAGTGCTGAGATTAAAGGTTTGTGCCACCATGTCCAGTGGCTACTATCAATATTTTTATGTTATTATGTTTAAATAATGCCTGTTACAAATGATATTCTGTAACTAAAACATTTCTCAGGATAATATGATATTTATTTATTCAATTTCTAAAAGAGGTGGTTTGATAGGTTTTCCAACTTTGACCCAAATTCCTGGGCTCAAGGGATTCTCCCATCTCAACCTCCTGAAAAGCTGAACAGGTTCCACTAAGCCCATCTGAATTTATTACAAATATCGTACTGCCTATGTTCCTATTAAGTTTGATTTATGGATCTTTTACCTTTTCAATTAACTAAGAAAGTTTCCCCCACTTTCTCTTCACTGACTGAGAAGTTAAACATTCTATTTATAACTGTTTGGTGGATTCCCTTAAGGCTTCAACTGTATGGCTGATACAGAAATTCTAAAACATCTTTATTAAAATTTCTCCCCCTTTTCTCCTTTACTGACTCAGAAATTATTCTATTTATAATTCCTTTGTGAATTCCCCTAAGAATTTAACTGTAGAGCTGGGTGGTGGGGGTACATGCCTTTAACCCTAGCACTCAGGCAGCAGAGCCAAGCTGTGACTTTGAGGCTAGCCTGGTCCACAGAGTGAGTTCCAGGACAGCCAGAGCTACACAGAGAAATTCTGTCTTGAAAAGCAAAACAAAACAAAACTAAACAAAAACAACAACCCAAAAACCCAAAAACTAATTAACTGTATAGATGACATACTAAGTCTAAGCCATCTTTATTTGTAGTCCTAGACAATGGAAGCACTTTAGACTACTTTAACTATTCCTAGACTATATAGGGATAAGTAATTAGTTCCTATGTTGCTTTTACTCCTGATTAACCACTTTTGTTATTATAACTAAAGTTTATACTAATCTACATGTTATCAAACCCAATTCCTCACCAATTCTTCTTGCATCTCATTCCTACTTTGTGGTTCGATTGCTTTCTTCCTGAAACATACTCAACGACTACGCTAGGCTCTGCCTGCACTGGCTTGTTTGACAGTCTGATTTCCACCTCATTCTGAAATGACAGTGTAGTTGGAGGTCAACTTCAAGGTCGATGACGTAGCACTTTGGAACAGTCTATTGCCTTTGGCTTGAACCACTGCTGTTGGGAAATGTGCTGCAGCTACGTAACTACTCTGAAGGCATCCTGCCTATCACTTGCTCAGATCTTTTGCTTTGACCTAAGTTTCCCAGTCATAACAATTCCTTATTCTTACAATGTGCATTTGTTTCAATGATCTTTTCAAATATTACTCCCTTTTTACTTTTTCTAACTAGTCTTCCTGGTTTTCATGCTCTCCATGTATGAAGTCTCCTTGTTTTTTCTCCTTAGGATGTGTTTTCGTTTGGGGGGAGGAGCTCCATATATATGTCTTTAACTTACATCTGCACTATTAATCAATATTTTAACGTCAAAGGTTTGAAATTTCTCAGTTTTAATTTCAGACATTTAGTTTGGTCCTTTTAAAAATGTGGCATTTGACAAATGATGTTTTGAGCCAGTGAAATGACTCAGTGGTGAAGAAACTTGCTGACAAGCCTGATAACTCAAGTCCTATCTGCAACCTGAGTAGAAGGAAAGAACCTGCTCCTCTAAGTCTCCTGACCTCCATGCACACGCACGCATGCGCACACACACACACACACACACACACACACACACTGTGGCATGTAGCAACCCCACAAAATAAATATATAAAGATAAATTTAAAAATAAAAAAGTTGTTTTATATTTCTTCTTCTAGTTTCTCATGCAAAATACCTAGGCTATGCCTTTAGCTGGCATCTCCACTCTCTGAAACTACTTGAGTGTGTAATGTTTGTTATGTCTGTATCATGTAAGATTTGTTTGAAAGTTTCTGAGGGCTTTTAAAGGCAGAACCCAGTGCTCATTCTCAGCGACCTTCACTGAATTACTGTGGCATCAAACCATCTTGAGAGCTTTTGGGTTTGCTTCTACCAAGTACCTAGCAATACCTTCATACAATGTGGGGTCCCTAGACAACCAACCAAAGGGAGAAGACTAATCCAAAGTGGCTGTATCCCTGACCCCTCCAGAGTCTCCTCATTAGAAATTTCATCATCTTTTTCACTTAGAGCCAAAAGATTAACAGATCTGGCCAGGCTCTAATCTACTTTCCTCCTGGCATAGTCCAAGCCTCATCTTGTGTTTTACCATAGGTATATAAAAACAAGACTCTATACAGTAAGATTGGCAGAGCATCCAAGACAGCTAAGCACTTAGCACAAATGTTTAACATGGTTGCTTTTCTTACTTTCCAGTAAGTTCCACAAAGCACTGAAGAGAGGATTGCTGGCTCTTCCCCACATACCTACCTCACAGTTTGAGGTATTTCTCACTGAAAGAGGTTTCAAGTGGCCTAATATAATATACTTGGAAACCAGAGTTCTCTTGATTTAGATTTAATTAGCAGCAAAGGCAGGCCTAACTCAGTCATCTCTACAATAGTTCTTACTTCCCGGAGAAGTCAACTATTAGCAGGCTGACATTCTCTGTTTTTGAGGCACAGAAAGAACAAACACAGTTTACCCATTCCTGTTCTGTCCCTTACTAGCTATGTGACCCTCAGCAAGTTCCTTACTCAGAAGCATGCTTCCTGGGGGCTGGAGTGCTGGCTTAGCACAGGTTAAGAATACTGGATGCTCTTTCAGACAACTGAGGTTGGACACCCAGCACCCACATGGTGGTTCACAACCACCCGTAATTCCAGGGAATCTGACACCCCCTTCTGGTCTTCACAGGCACCAGGCACGTGTGTACAAATGCATTATTACAGGCAAAACACTCATACACATAAATAAAGAAGCAAATGCAATTTAAAGTATGCTTCCTTAATTATTTAGTTGAATAATTCTTAGTATATGTATTCCAGATGTGGGTTTTAAATGTGATAATAAGTACAAGGCTACAAACATATTACAGATAACTAAATAAGTCTCCTTCAGTTTTCCCTATTTAGAACACAGACTACAGAACAATTCTTACAGAATTGTTCCTTTAGGTTTGTATTATATTTCATAGTTCTAATAAACACACTTTAATTTCTTTTCTTCTCTTTGAGACATGTTTTCTGTCCTGAACTAACTTGTAGATCAGGCTAACCTCAAACTCACAGAGATCCGCCTGCCTCTGCCTCCCGAGTGCTGGGATAAAAGGGGTGCGCCACCACCGCCCGGCCAAAGATTTATTTACCATGTATACAATGTTCTGCCTGCATATAATACCTACAGGCCAGAAGAGGGCACCATTATAGATGGTTGTGAGCCCCCTTGTGGTTGTTGGGAATTGAACTTAGAACCTTCGGAAGAGTAGCCAGTGCTCTTAAGCTCTGAGCCATCTCTCCAGCCCTCACACTTTAATTTCTTAACAAGTCTGTTAAAGTTCACTTTTCAGATAAAATAAAATCTTATTAGATTATCTTGTTACTGGCAGCTAGAATCCCCAAGCCAGGAACATTATTATAGTCTAACACAATTCTCTAAAGATAAATCTGCTTCATAAGTTTTTAAACCTTCTACTGAACTAGTTTTTAAGAAGCATTCTCATGTCATAGAAATAGAAATAGAAGAGACAGCAGATGCTCTGTTACTGATAGAAGGCAAGTATCTGATCTCAAGAAGCTTGCAGATGGCAGAACTGAGGGACAGTATACCTTATGGAAAATCTTGATGGGAGCCATCTCTGCTCCATTTAGTGTCTTCAAAAGGAACATGGGCCAAGAGGAGGCATTCAGCCGAAATCCTGCAGTAAACATAATGGAGAACAGGTTAAAAAATGATCTCAAAGGGCAAGGGGATACCAAGTCCTCCCTCTGGAGTCTAGGTACTCCTGCTACTCCTATCACAGACAATCACAGAATCGTGGGCCCTAGAAAAGGGTTTAAAAACTGGATGGGAAAGCCAGGTGGTGGGGGCACACACCTTTAATCCCAGCACTCAGGGGGCAGAGGCATGCAGATCTCTCTGAGTTTGAGGACAGCCTGGTCCAGACTAATTCCAGGACAGCCAGAGTGACACAGAGAAATCCTGCCTCAAAAAACCAAAACCAAACCAAACCAACAAGCCAACAAACAAAAAAACTGGTCAGGAGAACTGGCTCATTAGACAGATGAAGGAAGAAGACCCTTCGGAGGGAATGTAAATTTATCCTAGGTAATGCAACATATAAGTAGTACAACAGGGTCTCCAAAATAATGTTCTGACTCTAAGAAAAATATTACCACAATTCCTCAAACATTTTTGTTCATAAACCCAAGACAGATATAAGATAGGATGAACAGATACTTGGAAGTGATCTAGGCAGTATACTATAAAAGAGGATCTAATAGTCTCTTAAGAAAAGTAAGTTGATTGAGTTAATTTATAAGTCTAATACACGAGTAAATCACTAAGGCTCTCTGAAGACATGCATATATACTTTTTGACTTCCTTATCTCTCCCCACCACCACCCAAGACAGGGTTTCTCTGTGTAACCCTGGCTGCCCTGGACTCTTTGTAGACTAGGCTGGCCTTGAACTTACAGAGATCTGTCTGCATTTACCTCCCGAATGCTGGGATTACAGGCATGTGCTACCAGGTCTGGCTCTTCCATATCTTCTTAAATAACAAGAACAATGAATGATGAAACTGAAGATCATTCTACCCCAAATTACTCATTTTCCAAAAAGAAGAGGCCTTACATTTTCATTGTTCATTAAAATCCACAAAGTCAATGAGAATGTACCATTGAATTAGTGAGTTGTAAAAATTAAGATAACTATTAAACTTAGTCTTATGATTCGATACCCAAGTCCGCCTTTCAACACCCTATCCTGAAATGGTTTTAAAACTGTCTTAACCTCAGCCTTCTCATCACAGTCAGAAGGTAGACAGTCTGGGTCAAAGTTGAACATATGGAACTAATGTAGAGAAATTGCAATTGAGTGTGAGTGTGAAGCTCTGTGTCAATCACTTTCCACTGACTGTTGATTCCTTAAGACAGCCTCAAGACATAGATATTATCTTCATTCTATAGACGAGGAAGGAGGCAACAGTAAAGCACACCATTTAAGGTTTCAAAGTATGGACACGATATGATCTGAGCAATGCTAGGAAAGATCACAGCTATGAGAATATGTATAGACTCAGCGTGGTAAACATACCCACGTACGACCACAGCAGGCCAGGGACGGAGAGAACTAAAGCAGTTAAAACAATCTGTTCGGACATAACACCACATAATTTCTTGGCCTTCTTGTTTATATAATTAAATAATTCTTGCCTCCTTCTTTTCTTTCTCTAATCTGGCTTGAGCTAAATTTTAGACTGCTACTCTTGTTTTGATCATAATTTTTGTTTTATTTTTTTAAAATCAAAGTCTTCCAGAAGTTCAGAGTGTGTGTGTAAAAGAGAGAGCATGGAGGCATACTCAATTAGATGCCTGTACAATTAAGTAATTTGGGAGCCGGGAGGTGACGGTGCACACCTTTAATCTCAGCACTTGGGGGGCAGAGGCAGGTGGATCGCTATGAGTTCAAGGCCAGCCTGGCCTACAAAGGGTGTCCAGAACGGGCAAGGTTACACAGAAAAACCCTGTCTCAAAAAACTAAGGGAAAAAAAAAAAGAAGAAGAAATTTGGGTTTTATATCCTTAGTTTCTATTAACTAGAGTGTTCTCCACGTAATTCAACTCCATTTTTAAAAAAGATTTATGTATTACATATAGAGTGTTCCCCTGTGTGCCAGAAGAGGGCACCAGATTTCATCATTATAGATGGTTGTGAGCCATCATGTGGTTGCTGGGAATTGAACTCAGGACCTCTGGAAGAACAGCCGGGTTCTTAACCTCCGAGTCATCTCTCCAGCCCCTTCAACCTCATTTTTAAAGAAAGGGTCACTGAGAGTCTTCTGTCTCACTTGGAACTTGAAGAGCTTAAAAATCTTTTCAGCAATATATCATATAAAGCTATCAGCACAATAGCCAATGTGTATTGAATGTATTATCCACTTCACATACTATTAAACATTTGAAATATCATAAGACAGACAAAATGATTTATCCCTAGTTTATAGAAGATGAAATGGGAAGAGAGAGGTAGGTTGTCCAAGGTCACACTAGTGTGGTGGGGATAGATCTCAATATGTGATGTTTGCCCTATATCTTTTTAAAAAATTAATTTGTTATCTCATATATTACATCTCCAAACAGTTGTCTGCCCCCACTCCCACGCCCACCCTCCATCGACTCCTCTTCTGTTTCCCTTCAGAAAAGGGCAAGCCTCTCAGAGGTATCAACCAAACATGGCATGTCAAGTTGTAATAAGACTAGGTACCTCTCCTCGTATTAAGACTGGATGAGACAGTCTAGTAGAGGAAAAGAGTCTGAAAGGCAGGCAACAGCCTTCGCTCCCAATCTCAGGTGTCCTGCAAGAAGACCGTGCTACACAAGCATAACATATATGCAAAGGGCCTATGTCAGACCTATGCAGGCTCCCTGATTGTTGGTTCAGTCTCTATGAGCCCAGCTTAGTTGATTCTAAGGGTTTTCTTTGGTATCTCTGACCCCTCTCTTCTACAGTTCTTCCTCCCTTCTTCTACAGGACTCATCAAGCTCCGCCTAATGTTTGTTAGCTCTGTAGTTTATAGTTCTTTGTTTCTTTGCCTCCTAGCAAGCATCTTTAGGTGTAGAACGACAAGATACACATGCTAGCAAGGCAATAGTAAGGAGTCTTATTCCAGGATGTGCAAGGTGATGTAGACCTATTTCCCCATCCAAATTCAAGAGACTAGGTAATTTGTTTCAATATTCTTGGAAGGCGTAGATCTGAGTTTTACATTGAAAAGGAGCTTGGAGGTGAGCTACTCAAAGATTTTATGTTGTAGAAAACAAAACTAAAGTTCAGAGAAGGCAAGAAACTCTTCATAGCCACTCAAGCTGTTCTTGTTGTTATGCTGGAATCCTAGGACTTATTTTACTGTGTGTGTGTGTGTGTGTGTGAGTGTATAGGTGCATGTGAACGTGGTGACTTCATGTGCATATGAAGGTTGGAATCGCTTCACTTTATTTTTTGACTCAGGGACTCTCTCATTGAACCTGGAGCTCACTAATTGGCTATACTGGCTATCCAGGAAGCTTCACTGATCCCCCTTGCCTCCCCTTTCTCCTTCACCCACTAGGCTAGCTCTAAAAGGTAATGTTTACTATACATATATGTGTCAGGCTCCACTGAACTACTAAGCACTTTAAGTGTGTCATCTCCTTTAATTCTAGACACAAGTCTGACTTAGAGACTAGAAAAGTGGCCCTGCTTCTAGTGGCAGATGGCCTAGTTGAGGCATAGCTTGCTGTGCCCTAGGTGTATAGTATTTGGCAAACTAAAATACCTCTTTAAGCTCAGTTTCCTTAATGACGTGGGATAAAGGTAGAACTATGTATTAATATATGAAAAGGACATAAAATAGTGCCAAGCATATAGTATTGAATAAATTATGACTATTATTTTTATTACTAGAGATGAAGACTGAGGCTTAGAGAAACTGGGTAAAACATCAGGTTAGTAAGCTAGGAAACAGGAAAGCCAGGCTGCGAACCCAGCCCTTCTGTCTCCAGTCTCCATCACCACCCATCATGTTAATACCTTCAATGATTTTATTAACTACTTCTACCACACTGTCTCAGTTAGGGTTACTACTGCTGTGATAAAACATCATGACCAAAACCAACTTGGGGAGGAAAGGCTTTATTCTCGCTTACAATTCTTAGGTTACAATCTATTATCAAAGGAAATTAGGCAGGAACTCGAGGCAGGAAACTAGAGACAGGAATGGAAGCATAGGCTATGAAGGAATGCTGCTTACTGGCCTGCACCCTGTGGCTTATTCAGTCTGCTTTCTTAAAGCAGGCCCAGAGGTGGCACTACCCACAGTGAGATGGGCACTCCTACATCAATCATCAGTTAAGAAAATGCACCACAGGCTTGCCAATAGGCCAATCTTGTGGGGGCACTGTCTCAAATGGTGTTCTCTCTTTCTAAATGACTCTAGCTTGTGTCAAGTTGATAGAAAAACCAATCAGCACACACATATAACTTGGTAAGAAGAGCTGGGTTTACAAAGCTGTGAAACAGGGAAGAGAAATGAGATAAAACCAAATATGAAACTTTCAAGTTAAACAATGGTCTTTAGCCTCTAAATGTGAAAGTACCTCAGTCACTGGTCTTGTCATGTCTTGGTCCCCATACTTGACTGCCCATCTCTATCTCTAGCCCAGACCTGTGCCCTGAAGGTATGACTAGCTGCCTTCTCCCATAACTGTTAGATGCATAAAAGAACTCACAGTGAGTAAACCTAATGCAGCATTCTTAGTGTTTCTATCCTCTCTAAATTACTCCATCTGAAGCTCAGGAAACACTGTGAAAGAGGGGATAAGAAAAAAAGATCCAGATTAAAGGCGGTGGTACATGCCTTTAATCCCAGCAGAGAGGCACAGGGTAGAGGCAGAGGCAGTGTGGATCTCTGAGTTCAAGGCCAACCTGATCTACAGAGTGAGTTCCAGGACAGCTATAAAGAGAAACCCTGTCTCAAAAGACAGACACACACAAAAGGAAGGAAAGCAGGGTAGAGTGCTGTGGAGCACTGTCTTCAGGGCACAGCATGCATGCTATACTCAGGATCTCAGCTGTACTACTTATAGAACACCTACACAGGTTTGGGTCTGTCAATATCCTGTTATGGAATGGGAAGACATTCATAAAGCTTAACCCTTCTTTCAAGATATATAAGCAGTTAATGGTTTCTGGGGGAGGGAAATCATTTTTTTTAGTTGTGTAGCCACTGGTAAGGTACCCATCCCCTTATAAATCCCTTACCCATGCTTATTCACAATCCCTACAAAACTATTTGTGTCACCAATAAATAATTAATTAAAGACATTAAAACAGAAGGGGGACTAGTTGGGAAGAGAAAGAGGATAAGTAGGAATGGGAGGGGTATAAGGTGAATGAATATAATAAAATATACTACATGCATGTATGAAAATGTCATATTAATACATTCTAATAAAATATAAAAAGACAATAAATCTTAATATATGTTTTATTTAACTAGAGTAAGATTGATTGATAAGCGTTTTATTGAAGGAAAAAGACCTCCATTTGTTAAATGGGTGTCTGCCTTCACAGATGGGCACTGCAGTAGGAAGAGCAGCACGAGAAAGATGGCGCAGCGATCTGCGCTGACAGGCTGGTAAATGGCAGAAGGTCAGGAGTTCCAAAGTCATCAGTGATACTGCAGTGTTACAACCCTTAGGCTAAGCTGTCATGTAACAGCAGAGGGTGCGGGCAAATGGCTGGAACTCCCAGTCTGCTCTGTGGTGGTCAGTGGCTCGCAGTGGTTGAATGGGCTTCAGCGACAAATCCTTCAGGGAGGAGGGGAGCCAGCAATTCCTTCCCCAGAATAAATGATGAGTCTCAGACAGTCATGATAGAGGAATGGAGTGAGACAGAGTTTATTTTGTGAATCAGGGACATTATAAACCTTCGGCCATGGGAAGGGCTTTGGGGGGTGAATGTGTTTTCTTCACTGGGGCTAGGATGCAGGTATGGTTAGAAGTATGGGAAAAAGTCATTGGCTGAAAGCTAAGGTACCAAAACATCTCATTAGCATTGGGGGGTATTTCCAGGAATCCCCAGGTGCACATTGAATGGTTTCTTATCAGGAAAGGGTTGGGCCTGTATCTGAGGTTTCCCCAGATCAGGCAGAGGAGAGGGAACTCAGCTGAGGAAGGGACTCCAGCATTTTTGCACCGAGCTCAGGGGCTATCCGATAATGCCAGACTTTGACCTTAACATCAGGGTCCATTAGAGCTCTACTATAATTATAATTTGTACCCTCTAGTGGCATGCAATAGAATATCATTCACTACAGTTAATAGGTGGGTCCACCTCCACTCTACCATTACCACTGTCCTCATGGCTCCTTGCTAGGGTCTCCTCCCTGAAGAACCTCGCATATGAATGAACATACAGAAGCGTGGCATTATTAGTCCTATGGACTTTCATTTCATTTCCTTGTTTCTGTATTTGCCGGGCAGGACACTCACCCGAAGCAATACCTCCAAGCCTGCTTTGGAGTTATCAAAATTTCACCTTGAGTGGAAGAAAGGAAAAACAGAACTAGAAGAGAAGTGCTGAGGAGGAGACTATAGGTCTGCTTTTACTTGGGAAGGACTGTCAGGATTCTGGGTTCTAGAAAGGCTCTCCTATATAGATTTATAGGTTTAAATGATCTTATTTAGATATTATTATCACTGAGAATTTATAGTTTTAATAATCTCTGAAGATGCTTCTATTCTATTGTTTTGTCATGGCCCCATGAATCCCAAGCTGGCCTTGAACTCACTACGGAGACAACAATGACATTGAACTTCTGGTCCTCTTACCTCCATCTCCTGCAATGCTAAGATTATAACATGACCCACCACACCCAGTTTATTCAGTACTTGGGGTTGAACCAAGGATTCAGTATCACAGATGCTAGGTAATCTCTCTACCAACCGAGCTACATTCTCAGTACTAAAGATTTTTCTTCTTTTTTTTTTGTAGTACTGGGAATTGAACCTAGGGTTTCATATATGGTATACAAGTGTGAAGTTGCCTACCACTGAGTTATATTCCCAGTTCATAAAATAATTTCCTTTTGTTATTGCTGTTTGCTTTGTTGTGGTTGTTTTTGAAGTGCTGGAGATTGAACCCAGAGATTCATGCATACTAGGCAAGCATCCTACCAACTGAGCTATAGCCTCAGCAAGATGCTTCTACACTGCTATCCAAAAGTAGTACAATAACACAGCACCATGTAACTGGAAGAAGCAATAGGAATAGTTCTATTTCACTGTGAACTCATCTTTAGAACACACCAGTAAACAAAAAGGACAAAGCTAAGACAAGTATGTAAAGTATGCTATCTTTCTTAGGCATACATGTGTATATACACATTTACATATGTATATAGACATATTTTCATTACTTTTAATTCTTGATATAATTATTAATAGTAATTAAACTTCTGGCACAAATATATACATATTAATATATAAGTTACATACATGTGTATACACATATAGTTACCTAAATGCTTTGTTTGCTATTATACTTTTTCAGTGTTAGGTAATAAATTCAGGATCTTGTGTATCATAGGCAATGTTCCATCTCTGAACTATGTCCCAAGTCCATGGCTGTAGTCTTTTAATTTTATTTTATTAATTTATTCAGATTTCATCTAAATTGTTGTCCCCTCACTTTTATCTTCAAGTTCCTCCCTCCCTCCCTCTTTCACCCTTTTCCCCTCCCCTAGGTCTGTGACAGAAGGGAACCTTTCCCCCACCATAACACCACAGCCTATCAAGTCTCATCTTGTAGCCTGCTTATTCTTTTTCTGGGTGCCACAAGCCTTCCCACCAAGGGGAAGTGGTCAATTAGGGGGCACCAGAGTTCATGTCAGAGTCAGTCCCTGCTCTCCACACAATTGTGGAGAATGTCCTATCCACTGGCTAGATCTGAATAGGGGTTCAATGTTTACTGCATATATTGCCCTTGGTTGGTGCAGTAGGTTGAGCAGAGCCCCCCCCAAGGCTATATATTTTTAATGAAAAACAATAAAGTAAAGCATAGTGGTTACATATTTGAAAAGAAAAACTACACTGGGAGGAATTTTTGTGAGTATACTTTGTTTCATAAACCTTATTTTAAAATGGATATACTTTTGTATTTGTAAACTCAATTAAATAAAGTGATTCTCCAATATATAAATAAATGAACTTTAATTCTTAAGTTAGTGACACAGCCAGCCAGAAAAAAATTAATCCAAATAACCTTACAGTCTGCATTTGCCTTGAGAGTTAAGAAAAATGCAAATAACTAAAACAGTACCCATAGTCACCAAGGTGACAGCTGGCTAAGAGTCTGAGCCCACTGCTGTGTGCTGTGGACTAAAACAAGTTACTTTGTTTATATTAGGGCAGAAAGAAGATGTAAGACAACAGAGGCAAAGTAGACAAGTATGCCAATGTCCTGAATTTAAATAGGATACATCAAAATGAATGAATGTTCCCCAAGAAAGGAAAAAAAAAGTAGATTCTGCCTCTTTAGTCCAATAAGTCTCAAAACAAGGGAAGGAAAGAAAGGAGTAAAGGTGGCATGGTAGTAAGAAAATTTAACTACCAAATGTTTACTGGTATTAAGAAATAAGCTGAATCAGATAGTGGTGGTGCATGCATGGTCTACAGGGTGAGTTCCAGGGCAGCCAGAGAAACCCTGTCTCAGAGAGGAAAAAAGCCTGGCAGTAGTGGCATGGGCCTTTAATCTCAGCACTTGGGAGGCAGAGGCAGGCAGATCTCTGAGTTCAAGGCCCGTGTGGTCTACAGAGCAAGTTGCTGGACAGCCAGGGTTACACAGAGAAACCTTGTCTCAAAAAACAAAAAATAAACAAATAAAATTTATTCATATGTGATAATGATGGTATAGTTATGTTTTAAAAATATCCTTGCCTATGGGAAAGATATACCATTTCTTGATAAAGTGGTACTATATTTGTACTTTAAGGCACAATCAAATACAGATAAAATAAAATTGAGTACACACTGATACTTATAACAATAGACTGATATGATTATTTTTCTTTACTTTGATACATATTTGAAAATTTCCCACACATTTTTTACATGAAATAAAGTGTTAAGTTCTCTTAAATAATACATATCTCCTAAGCTCAATTAATAATGTTCAGCATCCTGCAGGGAACACATCCCAAAATGTATAACTTATCACTCTCATGAAGACTCATTGCAATCAATAGTAACTGTTAATAACTGATAAGATGGCCTGATTTTCTCAGTCATTGGGGCAGGAAAGGATGACTATGATCTGAAAGATAAGTGTGATTATTAGATTAACTCAAAGAATAGACTTCTATAAGAATGAATTCTTAATGAGAAAATTCCAAGGACCATCTAAGAACTAGGAGAGGACATAAAACACTCTTTAGCAGCTATCCTTTCTTCCAGGTGAGTTTTCTTTCTTGTTTTTTGTCTTTTGTTTTTTGTTTTTTTGTTTTTATGTTTTGTTTTGTTTTGTTTTTGATTTGGTAAGAGATTTATGGCGTGTGTGTGCAGTTACCTTTATGTTTTTTGAGTTAGGTTAAATGAAACAATTACCTTCCATTTTTAAATTTCAGGATAAATGAACACTGCCATAAATGAGAAAGAGTATGATTTCTTGTTAAGTTAAAAAAAGGCTGTGTGAGGACTAGACACCCTACACTAATGTAAAGAGAAAGCACTGTATTTTAGGTGGGCTTTTAAGGAGATACTCTATGAAAAAGCAAGGCTTTGCCATATTACAATGTATACTTTTTGGAACCTACCTGATTTGCCAGGGAGAGCAAGGCTCTGGTTACTCACCTAGAGGGGGCTGCAGCATCCCACCATTCTTCTCACAGTTTCCAATTGGTTGGATTTCAGAGGAGTCAACAAGTCTCCAGAAATCATTCTTGTTGTCACTGCCATCAAGGCGCAGACGGAGTCTGGCACCTGTCAGTCCGACTACTGTGGCAATACAGGTGGATGTTGTATTTCTGGGATCCTGTGCTTCCAATTTCATGCTGATCTTGAACTCATTGCTTGGAGGTGTGTAGGACTGAGGAGAACAAACCAAGGGAATTAGGCAGACTAAGCATGAACTCTATTAAAAGAGAAATGTTAAAGAGAACTTGAAAATATATACATTAGATTCAAATTGGTTATAGATGGGTCAAGAACAACCGGCCTTGCTTATCCCCTAACATTTCAGAAAGGTTTTGTACAAACGAAGCATGGGAAAGTAAGATGAAGGGAAAAGTTACTTTCCTCTGACGTATCAAATATTGACTCACACCAGTACAAGAAAAGGTACAGCTGTCTGATGACGTCTGCTGCTCATTTGCTTTTCTACATCTACCATACAGATTACCAGGGGTTCATTTTTTTCTTACTTTAATAGTAACTCATAAATCAACTAACATAACTGACATATAGTAAACTGTACAGTTGGTAAGTCTTGACATGACATCGCATGTACTATCTACCCCTAAAAACACCATTACGATCAAAATAATCCACATGCCATCATCTTCAAGTTCTCACATGCTTCATTGCAATTACCTTTTCCAGCTCCTCCCCTTAGATAGACTCATAGAGGAGTACTGTTTTTACTGTCAGTTTTTTAGTCAGTATAACTATTCTTATATTCTCAATAGTATTGATTATATCAGTACAAGTAGAGAATACCTAATCTAAAAATATGAAATTCAAAATGATTTAACACTGACATGCTGGTACAAGAAAATTCTGTATTTAGCATTATATGATGTGTTGAAGTCAAAATACAGACCATTAAAATGTTGTATAATAATTACCTTTAGACCATGGGCATAAGGCATGTAAGAAACAATAATAAATTGCATGCTTAGATGGGTCATATCCACAATATACTTTATTATATAGTAAAATATTCCAAAATATGAAATGTAAAACACTTGCAATTTCAAAAGTGTAATGACCTTGGATCTGATATGCATTTTCTTTTACTGTTAAGTAGAAGACCATTTGGTTTAGTTTTGGCTCTTACGAATACATGGATATATACATTCATAAACAAATCTTTGTATGGAAATATGCAACAGTCCACTCATATCTACAAGGAATTAATACTCCAGTAGATGTTCAAACCCCACGTATAAAATTGTGCAGTGTTGGTGTGTAGTCTATGAACATCCTGCCATTTACTTTTTTGTTTTTCTTGATTCAGTCTCACTATGCAGTCCAGACTGTTAGAATTCACAATCCTCTTGAGTGCTGAGAATACAGCATATGCTACTACATCATGCTCTCAGCATCTGTACATTATTTATAATAACTAATAGATGCTATACACATATTTGTCATTGTATTGTTTAGGTAATAACAACAACAACAACAACAACAACAACAACAACAACAACAACAACAAATACCTTCTGTATACATTAATACAGAAACCCTTTTACCCACGCACTCCCATTTTTAAGATAAGTGTCTCAACCATACTCCAGCTGGACCTAGACCTGTGTTGCTTAGACAGGCCTGATTCCTGCAGTCCTGCTGCCTCAGCCTCCACACTATTGGGATTACAGATGTACAATTCCACACCTGGCTTTTCCCAAACATTTGTGATCTGCTATTCATCCCATCTACAGATACAGTATCTGCAGGTAGAGGCCACTTTTTTTTTGTCTTGTGCAAACTTCTAACAGTGGGTTGGCTGGGTGATGTGGGTAGGTTTGTGTGTAAGCCATACACCAGAAGTTAATTCCTTTACAGTATATAACTCAACGCTTTTTAGCACAGCCACAGTTGTATAAATACCATACCTATTTTATAACATCTTCTTCACCATCCTAAAAGAAACCCCATCACTGCCAGGAGTGGTTTTCCATTTCCCTCTCTGCAAAGACCTTAGAAACTATTACTTAATTTGGTATGGACACACTCCATTTTGCTTATTTATCATCGATAGATATTTGCATTGTTTTCTCTTTGGATAATACATATGGCTAACGTTAAGAAAAGTAATTACAACTTTCTCTTGGAGAGTCCACTCCCTCACTTAGGTATGTCTGTTTCATACAAAGTCTAGATTAAACTATTTAATAATGAAGATACACAACTGTTTTATAATACTTAATTCTGAAATTCTCTTTTCATCAAAGCCAGGAATCCCAGTTTGTCTTGAGTCAAGGTCTTAAAAGATTAGGGAACTCCTCAGGCTGCTGAGAGTAACAGTGTGGAGAGATGTCCCTGTCCCCTCACCACTGACAGAATTACATCATCTGCAAAGAGTAGGATATACTTTTCTCTTTCTTTTGCCTAAGTGCTCTGGTTAAAATTTGTAGTATTATATTAAATAAGACCTGTGGCAATACAAAACTTCAACACATACTAAGAGCCATATAAATCATGCTAGCAGGATGTTTTCTGATTCTTACCTGAGAGAAAATATTTTCAGTTTTCCTCATTTAGTAGGATGCTGCCTAACTGTCTGTAACATACAGGCTTTATTGTGTTAAGGCACAATCTTTCTATAGCTATTATGTTCAGGACTTTTATCATGAATAATACTGGGTGATATCACTGCTGTTTCTGCATCCACTGAGATGATCATATGATTTTTTATAATTTATTCCATTTAGGTAATATATTATGTATACATTATGTAATATGTGTTTGGTTTGCATATTCTGAACCATTTTTGCATCCCTGGAAAGAAACCAACTTGAACATGGTGTATGATTTTTCTGGCAAGCTTTTGATTTTAATTTATAACTATTTTCTGGAGGATACTTGCATTTTTGTCATTCAGGGTTATTGTTCTATGGTTTTCTTTTGTTGTATTGTCAGGCTTTGGTAACAGGTATTTCGAGCTGAACTGAGACGTTGAGAAGGGTCCCCTCACAGGTGCTAGGTAACACTGTAACATTTTAAAGTATGCTTTCGCTGTTCTTTACCTCTCACCCTCGTTCCCTGTGGTGGACACACACACACAATGATCCTTGCCTTCTCTCACGGCTTGAGACACATTAGTGTTCTTTAAAAGTTTGGACAAAATCAGGAGCTTGGGATGTGGTTCACTTGGTAGAGTGCTTGCCTTCTGTGTATAAAGTTCTGAAATTCAACTCTCAATACTGCATAAAATTGGATGTGGATGAAGGAGGATCAGAAGTTCAAGGTCATCCTTAGCTATATAGTGTTTGAGGCCAACTTAGAATATATAAGACTATGCACCCCCTCAAAAAAAAAAGAAAAGAAAAAAGAAAAAAGAAAGAAAAGGAGAAAGAAAATTTCTTAAAAGTTGCATTAAATTCAGTAACAATCTGTTCCTGGGCTTTTATTGAGACTTTATTTCTGATTCAATCTATCAATATTATTGATCTACATTTTTGGGTGTGTACAAGTATGCCTGTGGTGTAAGTGCGTATGTGTAAGCATACATCCACAGCGGCCAGAAGATGCCAGTGGGTGTCCTGCTGTATCCTTCCCCATCATATATTCTTGAGACTGTCTCTCACTGATTTTGAAGCTTTACAAGAGTTACAGGCAAACATGGCATGCACGGCTTTTCATGTAGGTACTCAGGTCCTCATACAAGTGCTCTTAGCAACCAAGCCATCGTTCTAGCTCCCCATTCTGGTTTTTGTTTGTTTTGTATTGTCCTTTAAAATATCTTCTTGTTTCAACTTTGGTAGGTTATACAGGTTTTGATATTCTATTTTTATTATAATTTCCAAGTTTTTAGCATATGGTTCAAAAACAGCTTCTAGATTCTTTGAATTCTTGTAGTCTAAGTTGTGTGTTTCTACTTTCATCAGGAATTTTACCTGGGCCCTCACTCTTCTTCTATTTAAGGCTTGTTATTCATGTTATTCTTCTTTTAGCATCTACTTCATTTGTTTCTCTTCTGAGTCTTCCTCAAATTTTGGGTATGGCTTTTGAAAAACAGAAGTTTATAATTCTGAAATTTTTCTCTTATGTTTTTTGTGTATGTGGTGTATGCACGTGTACATGTTCATGTCTGTGCATGTGTGTGCACATGTATAAGTATGCACATGTAGGCTGGAGGTCAATGCCAGATGTCTTAAATTGTGTGCTTGCCTGAATGTATGTGTGTGGAAGTCAGAGGCTGAAATCAGGATGTCTCCGCTATCATTCTCCACCTTATTTTGAGAAAGGGCCTTTCACTGAACTTGGAGCATGGGCCATCACACTTGGTTTTCATGTGGGTGCTAGGGAATCTGAAGTCAGATCCTCGTGTTTGAGCAACGAGAATTTTAATAACTAAGCCATCTCCTCAGTCCCTCCTTTTATGATATTTATTTTTTTTCAAGACTGGGTCTCTCTGTGTAGCCCTGGCTGTCCTGGACTCATTTTGTAGACTAGCCTGGCCTCGAACTCACAGAGATCTGCCTGCCTCTGCCTCCCCAGTGCTGGGATTAAAGGCATGTGCCACCACACCCGGTGATTTTTAATTTCTTATGGAGCATATTTTGGTTAGATATTTTCTATATGTAAATTGGATATTTGTAAATTCACCTCATCCCTTTGGCTGCTATTTTAAGTGGATGTTTCTCTTCTGTTATATATTGTTTGGATTAGTTTAAATCATTGACCAAAATGCTAATTTAATACTGAGGCAAATTTTCTAGGGATTATATTATTCAATTCTAAGGTCTCTTTTCCCTTCAGTAGCATTATGTTTTCTGATAAGGGTAAGACATTGTATTTTCGCCAACAACACATGAGAGTCCCTTGTGCTCCATTCAGCATGTCTTCTTTTAAATCACAGTCATTAAAAATGTATGGTGATATCTTAGCCATCAGTACCTCACATACTCTTCTCTTTCCTTCTCTTAGAGAGCTTCAAGTACACATGTATTTGGCAAGCAGAAGCCTATGTCTTGCTGTTCTCTTCTCATTTGTATCTGAACAGCTTTCTCTTTTTGGTTCATTTTGGATAATTTCTGTTGCTGTGTCTCAGAGCTTAATATTTTTCTAACATTAATATTAAGCAGTATATTCTTAACTTTACATATAATTGAGTCTTGATGTCGTTCATTTCTCTGCTTACATTTTGAAAATGCCAAATAATTAAAATAGTAATTTGAGGTATTCCTCTGCTGTTCTATGCTCTGTATAGGTCCTGAGTTCTACCTCTTTGCATGCCTACTAGTCTGTGACTGGATGTTAGGTACCATGGATTTTATCACTGGGTACTGAATATTTTTGCATTTCTATAGATTTCTTTCTTTCTTTCTTTCTTTTTTCAAGACAGGGTATCTCTGTGTAGCCTTGGCTGTCCTGGACTTGCTTTGTAGACCAGGCTGGCCTCGAACTCACAGCGATTTGCCTGCCTCTGCCTCCTGAGTGCTGGGATTAAAGGCGTGCGCCACCACGCCCAGCTATAGATTTCTTATGATCTGTTCTAGATAAAATTTCCTAGGGACAGTTTAATCCTTTCAAGTATTACTCTTATGATATTTTTTAAAGGCAAGTCTGGAGCAGTGCTCAGAGTATGACTGTTTCTTATCAAAAGGGCCTTCTTGAGTATTCTCCCATTGCCCAATTAATGAAGCGATTTTCCAGGAACTATGCCCATGTCTTGTGACTATCGGGCTCTCTTCTAATATTTTCAGATGGATTTTCCACTGGCTGTAAGTAGGTTCCTCATCACTCAACAGCAGTACTTTCCTGAATAACTGAAGATGATCCTCTGCAGACCTGTTGGGGTTTGCTATGGTAAGCATCCATCTTCTGACACACTGACCTATAAATTCTAATTACCTGACTGTGTCTGGACTCTCAGTTCCATATCCTTGAATTAGGGAGCCTGATGGCTCAACCTAACACTCACCTTCCTTGGCACATGATCTGGATCCAGGCAGTGAGCTGGCAAGTCACACAGGCTTAGACCATTTGTTTCCCATTTCTCAGATCACTTTCAGTTGCCTCATCTTTGGTGACTTGAAAGCTATTGATTGCTTAGTATATTTGACTTAAGAATGTTTTAGGTAAAAGTACAAATTTAGACTATATTATTTCAAATAAACATAAATTTGTAATTTTTTCTTAGAAATAGATAAAACAAAGTGAAACATTGATAAGGAAGTAATTGGTGACTAAAGGAAGATCAATATAGAGAGCCTGTGGCATCCCGTTGTTTAGCAATGGTGCCTTGCTGACTTACCCACCTTATTACACACTGACATGGCAACAACACCTGCACATTGTCTGGACACTTAATTTTATGTGGGAAGCTCTTAAAAAGTGTCCCCCAGTAAGATTGCTGTAGAGGTGTTGACCACAGGAAAAGGAACACTGCTCCACATTCAAGAACCATCTAAAACACCCAGTTTTCTTTCCTATCTCTCTGAGTTAAAAGCTACAGAAAAAAATAGTTTTTTTTTTCTTCAGTAACAGAATAATAACCTTGGAGGAAAGGTGTTTCTTGGAATGAAGTTGGAAAGATGGCTGATGCTAAAACTCAGTGACCAATTTTTTCTTGAGTTCTTCTCATACAAATTTATTTTGGGATCCTCAGGTGAGAAGTCAAGGGCTCCTACCTCATGTTCTGATTACTCAAGCACCAGAAAACAGTCTCCCACCTACTACCATGCTGAAAATCAATTACCTGCTTGAAGCAATGGACAGGCGCTGGGACTGAACATGTTTCTTTTAGGTATTTGTCCCAGGTAAAATGACCTGTAAAGGAAATAGAAATCTCTATCACAGTCAGCTTCCTAAAAAAAATGCTTTTAGGATGTACTCTACACTAAACATCAAGCAAGCCACTAGTAGACTGGTTTAAACCTTTTATTTCTATTTGATCTTAACCAAAGGTAATCTTAGAGGGAAGAATCCAAGTACCCCGGGTGAATCTTCTTAAATTAATGTTTTAAAATCAGTCTTAAGATGACTTACATTGTTTTTTATGTCAGTCCCTAAATTAAATGGAAATTCTGGAGTAGAGCATAATATTACCTCAAAAAAGCACCCAGAAGCCCATGGAAAGCCGAGAAGGCAGAAGGTAGTGAGGGAACTGTTCATTTTGAACAATCTGACTCCTAGAGAGGCCCTGAACTGCTGTCAGATAACACGACTTACCACCCAATATGGCTCGATCCCATACCAAGGCTTAGGAAGTATAAAGAGACATGGGCCAGAAGACTTCAGGGGAGGAGAAGCAACATACGTGAATATGCTCTAGTCCTCACTTTTTAAACTGCCACTCCAGCTACAAAATGCTGTACTGAGGAATGGAATGATCGTGTGTGATAATTTAGCCCAAAGCAGGGCTTGGGAAGCAATTCTGATGATAATAAGGGTTGTCTAAAGAGTCTTTAGTCTCTTGATATTGCCTAACTATCTCAAAGTGTAACGAACAATGAACTTGAGAAGCAATCTTTAAGGGAACGCTATCCTGGGGCCAGGACAATATGGAAAGGCATAGGCTGTTATATACAAATATCATTGGACCACAAAAGATTACCAAGTTCTTTATTTCAAAGTTATAGCAATTTACAGTTTCCCCCTAATACCCACCTAGAGGTGACCCCATGATGGAGCAGGGAAGGTCCCAGAGACTCTCACAAGCTAAAACACTGTAGAAAACCAGCATTTCTTGAAGTTTCCTCTGTAGTGGAGCAGCACAGGGCCCCTTTGGGCCATGCAAAAAACACTAGCTGCTGGGAATAAAAATGAGTCACTGAATAGATATCTAAATCTCTACAAAGACGGTGGTAAGACTTTACACTCTATTGACTTTATAGCTTCTGTTTTAAAATTGGTCCCTTTCCCACCACCCTTAACTAAGCAAATAGCTTTGGCCAGAAATCCCAATCCGTTCTGAAATATTTCACAAGCTAGTCAATGATTTAACAACAGGACCAGACAGTCCATAGTAAATGAGAGGGTAATTTTCTGGAGTGAAGATTTAATGAGGTTATAAAATTTTAATTTTGATATTATTATTAGTTATAACTATTAGTTGAGTTATTAGTTATAACTATTAAGTTGAGAACTGAATAATGTATCATTATTTGCTTATTAGAAAAAGAAAACATTGCAAATTAGTATATCTTTACAAAAGAAAGATCTAAGTCAAGTTTTAAGTCTTGGATTTCACTGGACTAAGACCCTTAAGCTCTCTACCATCTAAAGCAGCAAGTCCAGTTCAACTTTTCTGTGAAGACAGAAATGAACTATGTATCCGTGCTATTCTAATAAGATAATTCTAGCTACATATAACTTCTGAACATTTTAACTGTGACTAGCGTAAGGAACTAAATTCTAAATTTTATTTAACTTCAAATATTTTAAAATATGCATATGACTCATAGCTAATGTGTTAGGTTTAAAGCTTGGCCAACTCTGGGCAATTGCTTTTATTAGCATGAGTTCTCATCAAAAGTACCCAAGAGACTTTGGTTTTAAGAATTATAGCAGCATTAATTATAATTACAGTTGCCTATTACACATTATCAACCATGCTAATCAATTCCTATGCTGTAAAGTAAGAAGGCCAAAAACTTCAGGCATATGCCACATAGAAAATCTATCGCTGAGTAAAGAGGAGTATGTTAAAAGCAGCCCACCCATCAGAATGGTTGACTGATTTGAACCATACCTTTTTTTCCCCTACATGACTGCCTGGGTAAATTTAAAAATGAGATAATTTTAATTAACCTATTCAGACTATTTAGACACATTATTTCATATTTATTAAAAAGTCAGATATCATGACTTTGGCATCTGCAAGCATTAAATGAATCACAAAAGAAATTGTAGTAAGTAAGGTATAGATCAAGAAATTAGTTTAGAAAAAAAAACTATTATACTTTGCAAACTACACAGTCTATGTAACAGCTGTTAAACACAGCCATTGTGGTAGTGTCACAGAACTAACAAACAATTGGAAAATGAAGGAGAAAGCCAGTATTTTATGAAACCTTGGCAAAAGCAGGCAGCAGACTCAGCATGGCCCACGCACAGCATAGTTTTACAACATAGGGTCTAAACTGTTGATTTCATAGCCATGTTCCTAAGTGCTGTCATTTCTTCACAGTTAAAAGTTTTCACTCAGTAGCTTCAAGTACCAGAGTACTTGAATCTGTATTTTTAGACTACGGGTAATTTTAGAAGATATACTGAAAGTAAAAAAGAAATGTTGCTTTTATGGCAAATATCTGGGGCAAATTTAACCTTCCAAGCATCAGTTGAAAGATGGAGATAGTTGTATATATAATACATACAACTGTATATAAATTTTTCATTTGATAAACACATAATGTCTTTTCAAGCATAAAGAACTGCATTAAATGTTATCATGACACTTTCGGTTACTATATAGGCAGAATCTTGAGCTTACTTGCACAAATACTATTGTAATCAAGGTAAGTTTAAGTCAACAAAGTAGAACAGATCACTATGAGAGCGTAGAACAGGAAAATTTAAATATTTCTTTTTGTTATTTTAATTGTGTGTGCTATGTCAGTGTTTAAGTATGTACAAAGAGGGCCTCAGATCCCCTTAGAGTTAGAGTTACAGGTGAGCCACCTGACCTGGGTGCTAGGAACAAAACTGTGGTCCTCTTTAGGAGCAGCAAGTGCTCTTAATTGCTGAGCCAGCTCTCCAACCCCAGGGTATGGAAATTTAGTTCATACTTAGGATCTGCAATCACTGAACTAATATTACTAACGGACATACAATGTTTTATAATTTAAGCACATATAAAACGAGTGTTTCAAATTGTTAACATATTACTGAAAACATTCAAATATTGTAATTGAGTTTTCAATTACTTAAGTAAAACATGTTTACCTAGCATCTTTCATAGAGTGGGCAGTTTAATTTAACAGGGAGAGCGTATGGAATTTACACTGCATTCTGGTGCATGTTAAGACACAATTAGCACAGAAATAAAAAAGGTGATAAGCATTTGAAAGGAGTAAAGTGGTGTGGAAGAAGACATAGCAAGCAAAGAGGCAGCCTTACTGATGTTCTCGTCAGCTGCTCCAGCTGGCTACTATTCTGCTTATGTTCCTCTTTAACAACTCTACTTTGATTTACTTAGATTAGAAAGAAAAATCCTTGAGGGCAACTATAATGATCAATGTCTTTGGATTAGAAATTCTACACCAAGATTACTGTCTGAACATTGTGCATATACACTGTAACTTAATAGATTCTAACAACTTGTGATGGTCATTTAAATATTGCCTAGTTTTTAAAATGCATTTCTTTGTGTATACATCTTTGAGTACTTCTAAAATGATCACTGTGATGGTTAATATTAGTTGTTAGCCTAGGAGATTATTAAGGCATCATCTTGGGCATCTGTGAGGGCATTCCCACAGGTGAATACATCAGGAAGGCTCTGACCTAATCAATGATTTAAGCTGTTGATAGATTCAAACTGTCGAAGGATTCCAGGCGTGGGGTCCAGGTGTGGAAGATGGAATCTGGCTAAGAAGCTGGTTACTTGGTGTGTGCCTTTGAAGGGCTGTCTTGTCTCTGGACCCTTTCTGTTACTCCTCTTTGCCTGTTTACAATGAGATAACCAGTTTCATTCCTTCTTTTATGATACATCTACTTTCCCATAGATCTAAAAGCAATAGAGCTGACTATGGACAAAAACCTCTGAAACAACAACCCAAAATAAATCTTTCCTCCCTTAAATTCTTTTGTGTACTTGTTTATTATTTAACTTTTTATGCTAACATATATTAATTATATATAATGTGTTTCATTAGGATATTTTGTATATGCATATAAAGCATTTTGATCATAGTCTCACCACTGCCCTCTCTTGCCTCCTACTCTCTCAGGTTTTAGTCAGTGATGAAGGTCTGACTAAGAGTCTTCCTAGGGAATACCAAAGAGTAGGCCTAATAGACAAACTGGATATTTTAAGTTCTGACACAATATATATTGATGGAATAGTCTCTAGGAAGAGTATACCAATTTCTATTACTATCACAAGTATATGAATAAAGAAGTGTTAGATATCACCAAAACACATTGTATACATATATGAAATTCCCAAAAATTAGATAAAAAATACAAAGTATATATGTGTATGTATTTCATGCTTTTGCTAAAATTATCGTTTGGCAATTTCTAGGTTTTAATATTTTGTTTTGAGACAGGGTCTCACTTATATAGCCCAGTCTGGCCTGGAACGTGGTATTTAATCTAGGCTGACCTCAAACTAGCAGTGATCCCACCTTAGCTTCCCAAGTGCTGGGAAATGTGATCTTAACACTAAAAAACAAAAACAAAACCAATGCAAAACATAATGAAATGCTTTTACTTTTCTTGGACAGTTCTTTAATTAGTAATAAGATTGATGATCTTTAGAAGCTTATTAACTAATTTTTATTTTTTGCCATCTTTCTGATAACATAAACTTGCATTTCTTACAGCTTTTAAGGTCTTTGCAGATTAATATTAGCTCTTCATCTGTATGACTAAGATGCTTGTCTCATTTGTAGGGTTTGCCCTCATGTGTCTCCATCATCTCTTTTATGACTTCTTGGTTCTTATACCACACTTTCCTCACTTCAATATTATAAAAATATTAACCCATGTTTTCTTAAAGAATGTTTCTGTTTTTGTTTTTTATACATAAGCATTTGATCTTTTTGTAATTTAGTTTATGAAATAAATGAGGCAAACATCTAGCTTTCCTTTTTCAACTCCCCCCCAATAAATGTGCTCCAATGTCATTTACTGAATAGCCATCTTCTCTCCACAGATTTGAAATCACCTTGATCTTATATTAATTTTTTATACGTTCTTAGATCTATTTCTAGATGCCATTTCATTCTCATTAGTCGGTCTACTCCTGCATCAGGAACACTGTTCCATATAATTTTATAACCAGCTTAAATAATTTGCTGTATTGAGCTCTTTTAATAACTCATATCTTCCATACTATGTATTCTTGGCATTTTTCATATGATTAATAAATGATAGCATATATAGCTCTAATAAAATCCACTTATTCTAAAATGTCTAATGTTAAATGGTTCTCTCAAAATATCCCAACCCCTTTAAATTATTAGCTTGCTATTTTAATGGGCCAGCTAAAAATAAAAAAACCAACCAGAAATAATTTCTGAAAACAAATAATAGGAACAGAATTATATTATTAGTGTCCTTTCAAATATACCACAAAGAAACCTCTTAGTTAAAAGCGAAGTGCTCATCAAATACCCTGCCTAAAAGTGGAAGTGCCACTCCCAGAATCAATGCAATAGAGTTCATTAACATACATTCCAGCCATCTCGTTTGGGGCTTTAAAATATTCATGTACAGAGAAGTGTGATTAGAGTGTACAGTCTTCATCAAATACCACAAAACTAGAGCAGAAAGTCGGGCAAAATCAAACGAAATATCCAAACCAACCCTAAAACAACAACAAAAACCTCAAACAAAACAAAATGAGCCCAAATAAACAAAAAGTTTTGCCTGTGACACTGAGTAACATTTTCTTTTTTTTTTTCTAAAGATTTAATTTTTTTGGCATACACATTTATATTATTATACATAAATAAAACATTTAAACTATTTATTTATGTATACTGTATGCGTTTAAGTTCTCTGTCTGCATGTACACCAGCAGTCCAAAAGAAGGCATCAGATCAGATTACAGATGGTTGTGAGCCACCTTGTGGTTGCTGGGAATTGAACCCAGGACTTCTGGAAGAGCAGCCAGTGCTCTTAACCACTGAGCCATCTCCCCAGGCCCCTGAATAACATTTTAATGTAGTGAGGAAAAAAAAATGAAAAAGAAAAGTCACTTGAGGTATTGTTATTTAACAGAAATAAAGCATCTAAAGCAACATTACTGATCTTTTCGGGTAATGATAGGCTTTCTGGAGAGCTCAGGCAGGGAAGCTGCAGTGAACAAGGTCTGGGTTTGGGAGGCTTCACAGGCTCAGGATCATGGCACTTAGGTAGGTGGAAGCTTAACAGTTTCCTAAAACAAACTTTTAGATACTTCGGTCTTGTACCTTTGTCCACACCACCACTATACATCAACAGACACTCAACAAAAAGACTATTTTCTCTGCAAAGCCTTCTGGTTTTCCTTATCTCCATTAAGATCCTTTCATACTCATCCCATCATATCACTGTGATGAGCTGTTTAAATTCTTCACGGATGGGAACTATTTATTCCTTTTTAACTCTCACTGTTTAACATGGAGCCTTGAACTTAGTGTAGCTCAGCCCAAGTTTCTGGTTGAATAAAAGCAAGAAAGAAGCATACAAGTCCCACTTCTGTCCTTGACCAGTTACATCACACGTGGCCAGTAAGTTGGGCTTGACTGGAGAGAGATGCAGCACAAAGAATAAAAATGGTGTCTTTGTGCTAGAGATTCAATCCATTAACATTAGTCATGAGTAAGAAAGCAAACTCTTAGAGTCATTTCCTCACCCATTCTTCCAAGAATTATCTACAGTATTGTGCTGGGCATGGAGAGGCAACCATGATCAAAACATTGCCCTTGTCTTGGGAGCTTCAGTCTAGTGAGGGACAGAAACTAAAAGATCCATGGCAGAGGGGTGTAGTGAGGGCTGCACGTGGAGAGGTGGAGGGTGCTGTAGGAGCAGGCAGAAGGTTTGTGGAAGGCTTCCCAGAGGCAGTAACGTGCGGGCTCCTAAGTATAAAAGGATAAGATAAGCAGGAGTCAAAGCAAAAGCAAGCTGTTTTAGAGAAAAGTTTCAAAAAGAGGTCGTAGACAGAAAAAGTGTTCGGGCATCAAAGCACTCTTTATAGCACATGGTTAATACAGTCAACCCAACAGGACCTAGAGGCACCATAGAAACACATTTCTGGGCATGTCTGAAGAGCTTTCTCTAGATTAGGTTAGTTGACACCTAACTAAATGTGAATGACACCCCTCAGCAGGTTCCAGACTATAGAAGATGGGAAAAGTTGGCTTAGCAGAGGCATTTACCTCCTTCCACCTCCCGGTTGTGGACACGGCTGTCCATCTCAAGCCCCGACAACACTACTGTCTTGCTCTGTGCATGCCCTGTTCATAACCCTGAACCCAGACTAAATGAAACCTTTCTTTCTTCCTAAATTGCTTTTGTCAAGTATCTCGCTACAGCATCAAGACAAAGAATTAACTCACCACGTTGGTGGGAAATGGAATACTGCTAAGTTTAGAGTGCAGTATTAAAAAACGGACTGGAGGGGATGAGGCTGGAGGCTGGAAGCCAGTTAGGGAGCTATGCCAAAAACCTAGGTGTGAAACCACAGTGATGCACTATGAAAGTGGCAGAGCGGCAGAGAGAAGGCGGTCCCTAGAACCACCATCTAATAACCAGAAAGCCAACTCTCTTCTGTATAGCCCTGAAATAATGTGGTTAACAGAAATTATGAAGAAACATATTTGGCTCAATAGATACCTAATATGAAGCAATTTCCTGAAGAGGCTATTTAATTCCTAACACTTTGAGGTACTCAAGACATTCAATAAGCAATTTGAAATGTCAATTTTTGAAATGCTACGCCAAAGCAAATAATAATTATTATTTTTAGTATCAAACCCAGGGCCTTGAGCATGCCAGGAAAACACTCTATAACTCACTGAGTTATAGCCCAGTCTTCCAAAGCAGATTATTTTAGGCTCTTGTTCAGAATGAAGGATCCAGAAATCCTCTACTTTTAATTCTCACAGAAAAAAAAAAATAGGTCACAGAGCCTTAATATGTATCAGAGAATATGCCCGTGCTACCAATTACTCTCATGAGGAAAATTGTACTTTCAAATTATAAACTCCATTGTTAACTGATACACCTCGCATAAAATGAGGAAGAAACTCCCTGTCAACAAACACACTGTTTACATAATGCCCAAGGCTGTCAAGTGAGCTACAATTGTTATCACTATTAACATTAGCAACAAGACCAAAATCAGCAGCAGCTATGACTGTGCCCCTTTTGCCTGATCACATCTGTTTCATGTTCATTTTAAAGATGAGGAATTATGCCAGAAAGATTAATTTGCTTGAAGTTATAAAACTGATGGGTTGGGAATAGGAACTGAAACAAGCCTGTCCATCTCAATGCCCATTTACACATTAGTACCATAAAAGCTTGCAGAAAAATGTAAAGAACAAAGTAATGTCTGTCACTTGTTTACCAAGTCCCAGGTACTTTGCCCTTCATCATTTCACGTCACTCACTGTTCAGCTCACATTCTTAATGCTTCACTTCAACAATGTCAGACTGGACTTAGAGAGTGAGCTTAGCTGCTGAGAAGAATGAAAACAGTACAATTCTCCAGTTTAAAGGCACAGGAAGGTTTACGATGTTTTCACATGCACTAGCTCATGTGATCTTCCCAACCCTGTGAGCGAGCACACAGGGTGAGGGTATTGTTCCATAAGGATAAAACTAGGGGCCAGAGTCATACAGTGACTAATGGGAGAGCCAGCTCTCCACAACACTGGAATTCTGCTGGCTTCTTCCTCTAGTTTTCAATTTTATTTTCTGTATCAGGATTGACAGAAACGTAGAAGAAAAGACAAGAGGAAGAAAGTAGACAAAAACTATAATACTGCTGGGAACATGTGATCATAGTAACAAAATATATCAAAATCTTGAGCAAAATTTGGTAAAGATACAAGGATATCAACACAGGTGATACACAGGACATCATAGGACTAGGAAACAGACTGGTGTTTATGTAGAAACCTTAAAAGCTGACTGAGAACCTAAGTATTAGTTTTATTGCCCAAATATTAGTCCTGAAATACACTATGCAGGATCAAAAACAAATTCAGTATCAATATGATTTGTTACATGTATATGTGTTTCTCTGTGGTTTATAAGTGAAAGATATCTTTACATTTAATTTTTGTTCAACCTATCCTATTAATAATTTCTTTTAGAAAAATCTCACTAAATGTATTATGGACAATGGAGGCTTGTTTTTAGCTTGGGCTTGGTAGATTAAGAAGTTACTTCCATCTGTAAATCTTCATTCATGCCATACAAAGAATGGCATCTAATAACTCACAGAGATTCTGCAACCAACAAGAAGCATTGTCTATGCATAGACATTCCAGTGTCAGCCGGTCTCAGACTTATTCCCATGCAGTGGAATTAGCAATATGTTACCTGCTTGTTCTTAAGTTTGAATTCTTTACATCCTGATTGTAGCCCCCTCCCTCATCCCAATCCCACCCTCCCTCCCTCCCCTAATCCTCAGAAAGAGGAGCCCTTCTCCCCTAAGATCTGACCTCAGCCTATCAAGTCTTGTCCATACAACCTGTATCATTTTCCTCTGTGGCCTGGCAAGACCACCCTGCCAGGGGGAAGTGATCAACACTGGGGGGCCAGAGTCCATGTCAGAAGTAGTCTCTACTCCCCATATTGTGGGACCCACAAGGAGACTGTGCTGCCTATCTACTACATCTGAGCAGAGTGTCTAGGTCCTCGCCATGCATGGTCCTTGGTTGATCCATCAGTCTCTGTGACATGCACCCTCCCCCACCCCCACGCACCCAGAAACTTTAAATGTGTATTTTATTTATTATAATTTATTCACATTACACTCTGATTGTTATCCCCTCCCTTATCTTCCCATTCTCTCCCTCCCTCTTCTGCCTATTCCCCTCAGTTTGGTTTGGCTTCCTGTCTTACCTACACTCCATATAATTAGCCATGTTATCTTGGTCTACAGCCTCCTGATAAGTAGGACTTGATATGACATCTAGGTTATTATGTGCTAATTACGCAAACAGTGATTCCATGGATTATGAAAAAAAAGACCCTTGGGCTTTTCCTAGTGGACTAGAATTACTTACAATCAAATTTCTGTTCTGCTAAATCCCTTATTTAACAGAAAAAGAAAAATATCTTACCTAGCTCCAGGATGTTAACAGGTTCTATTAAAGAAAACAAATGTTAACAATAGGTCATATGTAACTGAATGATAGAAAGATAAAGTTATGGAATAAAAAACAGGAGGTTGAATGAAAGTTTATCTAGTATAATTATCTCATTTTAAAAGTTTATTAATCCGGGCGTGGTGGCACACACCTAAATCCCAGCATTTGAGAGGCAGAGGCAGGCAGATTGCTATGAGTTCAAGGCCAGCCTGGTCTACAAAGTGAGTGCAGGACAGCTAAGGTTACATAGAGAAACTCTGTCTCGAAAAATAAAACAAAAACAAACAAATAAATAAATGTTTATTAAAAACTGCAGAAGCATAGCATTTCATTTTGCTTTCCTTCTGAGCCTAAGTGAGTAAAAATGGAAGTACAGAGGCTGAACAACTGTGCCTAGTGCAATAATATTAATTTGCAATTATTTATACTCAGAATCTAGATTTCCAGATCAAAAGAATATATATTGCTTTTGACAAATACCTCTATAAATGATAACATATGCTTTTGATTTAGCCAGTCAAATAACTACAAACACAGACCTCTAAGAACAACTGGCGAAAACTATTGAATACAATTTTTATGCTAAATAGTTTTTCTTACCTTGGTACTGAGATGCAGACTCTGACAGGTGACCATATTTATGTTTTCTCACATCACTCCAGCCTATTGTCACACAGAGAGGTAAGGGTAAGTCATGAGGAAAGAAAATACAAGATGCGATATTTGTGGCAGTACGCATTAGTAGTTCTTAGCAAAGAAATGCACCTTGGAGATTTCATTCTAAGGAAATAGTACAAAGATAGAAAAAAGGTTTTACTGGAAAATGTTCAGATTTTCTATGAAATAACAGAAAAAGGCAAGAGTTTCAGTATTTGGTATCTCCCGTGTGCTCAGGCTTGCTCTAGCTGGCTCTTCCTTGGCATGCTCCCATTCCCTTCTCTGGAGTCAGAGTGTATACTGTGTACCATTGAATATCGGATGTAGAGAAGCTGTTTATAGGCATTCACAGATAGGGACTGCATGAGTCTCAGAAAAGGCTGCATTTATACTTTTATATCTGTTAAAGACTAGGTTTTTGTTTTGTTTTGAAGTCGGACTGAACACATCCTGCCTTATCAGATGGCCATGAGACTATGGGACAGGCTTAAAGTGATGTATTTGGATGTCAAGCTGGCAAGGGATAGACTTTTGAAAGTTATTGTCAACTTGACTAGATCTAGGATCACTTAAAATTTCTAGGAATGTCTTTCTGGTTTCTAGATTGGGTTAAGTTGAGAAGACTCCATCATCACCAACAAATGTGGGTGGTACCATGCTATGGGCTGGTTTCCTAGAATGAATAAAAAGTAGAAAACAAGATGAGCTTCTTATAATAATTTGAAAGTTCAAATTAAGAACTTCCAGGTAAGATTGCAGATTAGCAGCTCCGTCTGCATGAGAGGATGAATAGACTATAGTTGACAGAAGAATAACTAAGGCTGCTATGCTACTGCTTTAAGACATTCCCGCTAACTCCCTTACTCACTGATGAGTGTTTTCTGTACACACCAGCAAACATCTACTAATAGACCCACGTGTATGTGAACCTTGCCTGTTCCTGTAAGTAGGCTGTCAGAGACCCAGCTGATCAGTGTAATTGTCTACCAGGGAACTGCTAGCAGGAGCAGCATAGGAGTTCTAGAGAGATCTACACTGTGACCCAGAACCTAAGACAGCCAGCAAGGGGAAATAAGCCCTGCCTCATCTCCTCCATGTCTTTTCAGAAAACAAGCTACACAGAATCTTATGAAATATGCTGTGGAATCTAATGCAGTACTCTGTCAGCACACAGAACTACTCACGTGGGCTAGCTTTCCATATCCCTTCAGAGCCTGACTCACAAAACACTCTACCTATAGCAAACAAATCCTCAGTTCTTAGCTATAAGACTATTAACTTGCTCAGGAGGGTGACAGGGCATCTCTGGATGAAGGAAAGCTAAGACATTTATGCATTAATTTCATTTCAGGTTCAACTAACATTACTATACTCATGTACTAGGCCAAAGAAACTGTCTCATATATATCATATCAGGTATTATCAGTATCTTTTTAGAGGTGAGAATTAGAGTGCAGTAAGATTAAGGAGAAGGATTGGTTGGGTAAGAGCAAAGAAAGATAAATATACAATAACATTATACAAAAATTAATCCACAGATAAGCTGAAATAATACCTAGCAGGATAACTCCCTATTTGGTTAGGAGGCACCTACAGATGCTAGAATACTGATTTTTGCCACTGTCCTTGGATACCCACAAGAACTTGATGGGAAGGCCCTGTAAATGTAGCCACACACTTACAGAACTCAAGCTGGAACTGAGCTAGAAGCTTCCTTCCTGCTGGCCAGCTCTCATTGTGTCAGAGGGCACGATGGAGACTACCGAGGGAAAAAAGCAATCAACATGTCTTACCCAGCTGTGAACCTTGCAAGCTCCAGAAGCAGCCTGCCAAGAGAGTCATTTGAGGCCCAGTCCAAAGACGGAAACCCGTGGCTGGTACTGTAAGCCTAGTAAAAAGCCCATGACTGGGGAGGATCACAGGCCCTACAGGGGAACTTACTGGTATTTTTCTGCTAAATAAACAAGTTGTCAAATTGCTTTCTAACTATTAGTGTTTATACCTACAGATTGGTGCTGTTTTCAAGTCTTGTCAGAGAAGCTTCTTATTGGTGCTGGAAACAGTTAATGAAGAAATCCAAAACTTGTCAACAAGAATAAGTTGACAGTGCTCTACCCTAAACAGGACATCTACATTACCACTTCTAAGACCCAGGGAACATTACCGAAGTGGGGACAGAAAGCATAAAAGAGCCAGAGGATGAGGAGGTGTGCTGTGAAGTCTTAAGAAGCCAACATGGCCGACACATTGATGAGCCACAGCCACTGTAGTTATATGATGAAGACCAGCCAAGATTGGGCCAGTCAACATTTCACCATGGACAGAGGAAAAGTTCATGAGCCCCCATCCATCCTTTACCTGAGGTACTATTGGCAGATAATGGGTGCTGGTGAGGGAGGTGTCATTTTCTTCAGTGGAAAGTTGTCCACACTACAGTAAATAATCCCTGACTTGGGCTGGAGAGATGGCTCAGAGGTTAAGAGCACTGGCTGCTCTTCCAAAGGTCCTGAGTTCAATTCCCAGCAACCACATGGTGGCTCACAACCATCTATAATGTGATCTGGTGTCCTCTTCTGGCCTGCAGGCGTACATGCAGGCAGAACATTGTTTACATAATAAATAAATAATTTAAAAAAAATCCCTGACTTAGGCTCATGTAAGCACAAACAACATGAAAGTAAAAAGGGGATATCTTAGGAAGAAGAAAGGATTTAGCAAGAGAGGGAGAGAAAATAAGCAAGGGAAATGGGAGTAAAATGATTTAAATTAATTATATACATATATGAAACTATCGAAGAATAAGAAAAATAGAAATAACACCTGTAACCATGCTTATGTAGGTTTATTCATTCAGCAAATATTTATCATCTGCTATTTATCAGTCACTACTCTAAATACTGAGATTTATCACTGAATAAAGCAGATGAAGAGCCCTGTTCCAGATAATATTATATGGTGTGCTCACCAGGAATTTCAAAAAAACATATTTTTTTTATTTGCAGCATCTTTTTTGTTTGTTTGTTTGTTTTTCAAAACAGGGTTTCTCTGTTTAGCCCTAACTGTACTGGAACTCACTTTGTAGACCAGGCTGGCCTTGAACTCAGAGATGTACCTGCCTCTGCCTCCAGAGTGCTGGGATCAAAGGTCTGTGCCACCATTGTCTGGCTGAGGCATGTAGGGTTGCAGGAATGTATGTGTGCATGTGTGTGGCAGGGGTGTATCTGTATACACACATGTATGTGGGTGCCTATAAAGGTCAAAAGAGGGCATTAGGTCCCCTGGATTTAAAATTACAGGTAGTTGTGAGTCGTATGTCATGGGTCTAGAATTCAAACTCCAGTCCTTTGGAAGAGCATCAAGTGCTCTTAACTGCTGAGCCATCTCCCCAGACCCTTATTTGAGGCACCTTAAAGAACCTTCATTGTACATGTCAGAAACTCAGATAATGAGACTTGCCCTGTGATTATTCATACCCAAAACTGGGCAATCAGAAAGGCTGGGTAACACTTATTACAAAGGATATGGAAAACTTTCTGAGCTGAGAAGGAATCCATGGGTTGGACAAGGGAAGTAACTAAATAAACTACTAAGATCCTAGGAAATCTTGGAATTCTCTTTCATTAATAACCAAAGAACATACTAGGCAATGGACACATTTTGTACACCACTGTATCTAAGAGCATATGCCTATCCTGACTAAGAGCCACTAACCCACATAGACTCTGCCATCTCCTCTATCATATCTCATACATCCCATTCAGTGAAATGAATGGATAGAAAAACAGTGAATCCTTCATATTCTATCATTCAGTATTATATTTAAATTCAATTTCAAACTTACTATTTTCAAAATAATTCTCTAAAGTGCCTACTATTTCCTTATGGAAATTCTGCTCCTTCATGCTTAAAATAAAAATTCATTGATTCCACATAGGTCCCAGCCTTGTGTTAGGTAATTAGAACTCAAAAAATAACAGGACATCCACTTTTTGGTCTAGTAAAGAGAGAAAGACACATAAATAAACACATTAAAGTATTACAGATATTATTTATAACTAAGTATGGGGCTCAGGAGAAGATACGGGGTGAAGAGTCATTTCTAGAACAGGGGTGGAGGAAGTAAGAGTTTAAAGAAAAGACACACTTGTGTTGAGTCTTGGAGCTGGGGCTGGCATACTGACAGCAAAGCAAAGCAATGAAGTGAAGTGAGTAAAGAAGAAATGAAGCACTGCATTACTGCTCAGTTTAACATGGTGGCACTGGCCATGTGAAGAACTGAGTACTTGCAATGTGGCTGTGGTAACTGAAAAAGTAAATATGCAGTTTTGTGTATTTTTTATTAATTTAAATTTAAAAACTGACTACAGCTACTGAGAAAACTTTTGTATATTTGAGAAAACCTTTTTAAAATTTAATTTATTATAGTTTATTCAGATTATAACCTGGTTGCTATCCCCTCGCTTGTATCTATCTTCCCATTCCCACCCTCCCTCGCTCTTCTGCCCTATTCCCCTCCCCTAGACCTCTGACAGAAGGGGACCTCCTCCCCCACCACATGACCACAGCCTATCAGGTCTCCTTCGGATAGCCTGCTTCCCCTTCCTGTGTGCTGCTGGGTCTCCCCACCAAGGGGAAGTGATCAGATGGAGGCACCAGAGTGCATGTCAGAGGCAGTCCCTGCTCTCCCCTCAACCACTGGCTGGATCTGAACAAGGGTCTAGGTTTACTGCATGCATTGTCCTTGGTTGGTGCAACAGTTACTGCAGGCCCCCTTGGGCCCAGATCTGCCAGCCTTAATATTTGGAACAAAATGTGATATGTGAACTTACTTTTCCAACTGTGATCTTTTTTCTCTTTTAGATTTATTGATTTTATGTGCAAGAGAGTTTGCCTGCATGTTTTTACAATGTGTGTGCCTACAAATGGTGTGAGCCACTGTGTGGTTACCAGGAACCACACCTTCATCCTCTGCAGGAACAGCAAGTGCTCCCAACTGGTGAGCCACCTTGTAATGAAAGTTTTGGTTTCTTTTAGGTGTTTCTTTTGTTTTGGTCCCAAATGTGGGTTGTGCAATGTGTTTATCCTCAGTTGAAAACAAACTTGTGAGAAGGCACATGATCTTGGTCACCTGAAAACAGACTCAGGAGACGCATGTGACCTTTGTTCATGGAAAACAGACTCATGAGAGGGCACTGGATATTTTGCTGGAAGCATTCTTGTGAGAGAGCATGTGATGTGTTTCTGGAAGCTGTCTTATGAGAGGGCATGTGATGTTTTGCTGAAAACAGACACAAGAGAGGGAGCGTGATGTTTAGAAAGAATATAAGTAGAAGCCCACAGTGAGACAATGCCTTTGCATCGCTACGCATTTCAACGGTTGACATTGCTTTGCTGGTCTTCCCTTCACAGAGAGAAATGCTCCAGAGAACTTCTCATGGTACTCCAGCTGAGTCTGGATGTTTTCGCTGATTTGTACTGATCTGGTAGAGCCTTGCTATTTTTGGTGGATGGTGCCTTTACTGATTTGTGTTGCTCTTTGGTGTTTATTATTGGACTGGACTGCTGGTATCCTGACAATGCAGAGTGGAATTAGCTCAGGGAACTATGTCTAGAAAGGTCCACACCCCCACCCCTATTAACCTGTGTTCTCTCCTACCTCTGGTTGGGGGTTGGAAGGGAGATAGAAGGGTTTAAGAACCCTAAATATAGTAGGATTGTGAAAAATCTAAGCCTACACACCTCTTCAGCTTGAAATCATTTAAAAAATCTAAATACAAATTAAAGTATTTCTGATAAAACCTAGGACCTGATTTAAGATATGCTAAATAGATTCTAAACACCCTTTTATTACTTTTATGTTGGTCACATGTCAAAATAATCTTTTAGGTAGAAAAATCAAGTACAGTATAAAATAATTTCCCCTGTTTTTTATCTTTTTAATGTGACTAATGGAAAAGTTCTAAATTATATATGTTATTGCACTGGTCCTCTACTGGAGAATGCCACGTTGGACATCTGTGCTTCAGTGTGGCCAGGGAATAAAGCCTTATGTGTAAAAGCATGACTACACATTTTAATGATATTTAAGTAAGTTGAAACAAAGTGCTTAGTTAGCATGAAGGGCTGGGAGCGATGGAGTACCCCTCTAATCCCAGCACCTAGGAGACAGAGGCAGATGAATATCTGTAATGGAAGTTTTGGTTTCTTCATAAACTCAGTTGTTGTTAGATAATTATGTTTTTTGTTTTAATCTTAAGTGTGGATTTCAGTTTGAGCTTAGTTTGTCCACTCTTGTTAACTGTCTCATGCGAGGCATGACTTTTGCCAGCTGGTAAGGCCTTCCTCGTGTGGCACAGGGGAAAGCATGGTCTAGGGCTCTGAGGATACAAATAAGAGCCCAGAGAGAGTGTGGTGTGGCATGCAGTGTTGACATGTGGCATGTAGCAGTGTGAAGAGATTAGAGATGGATGGCATGGTGGTTTGGAGCAGAGAGAAACGCTCTGGGCACAATGGCTGAGAGGAGACTGCGGCTGTGTCTGTTGTCGATGGAAATGGTATAGCCCCAAACACCCTTAGGCCCTGAACAGCCTGGAGAAGTAAAGGGGCCCCTCCCCGCAACTAACCTTCTCTCTCCTATGTAGGGCTGGGAGGTTGGAAAGGAGTTTGAGGCTTAAACACCCCAAAGTTTTAAAAAATGAGTGCTACAAATCTCTGTGAGTTCAAGGCCAGCCTGGTTTACACATCAAGCTCCAGGGCAGCCAGACCTCATATTGAAACCTTGTCTCAAAAATCTAAAATAAAATGCTTAGAATGTGGTGTTCACACAGATAAGAAATTTACTAGAGTTTAGGTTTTTGGTTTTTTTTTTTTTCTTTTTCCATTCTTAATAATCCCTAGTCTGGCCAAACAGAAAAATAGTTTTAGCTATTTAAAAAGCAAAACTTCCGGGCTGGAGAGATGGCTCAGAGGTTAAGGACACTGACTGTTCCTCCAGAAGTCCTGAGTTCAATTCCCAGCAACCACATGGTGGCTCACAACCATCTATAATATGATCTGATGCCCTCTTTTAACCTGCAGGTATAAATGCAGGCAGAGCGCTGTGTACATAATAATAAATTAATTAATTTAAAAAAAAGCAAAACTTCCCATCTCTTTTCACAACTTGGAAAATTCTGTTAACAACAACAACACCCAGTATAGGTATAAAGAAAAAGAAAGGAGGTTAGAGAGATGGCTCAGCCATTAAAAACATTTACTGCTTTTATAGAAGATCAGAGTTTGGTTCCCAGTGCCCATGTCAGATGGCTGTAGCTCCTGTAACTCCAGCTCCAGGGGATCCAATGGCCTCCTCTGACCTCTATAGGCACCTGCACTCATTTGTACAAATCCACATGCAGATGCATACACCAAACTTAAAAATAAAGTATGTAGAAAATAATAGTGAACCTAGTTAGTAAAAAGGAATTTCTTAAATTCACTCTTTGGTAGGTCTCCTTAATTCTATTTATTGATAGGATAGCATGAGTGAATACTTACCACTAGGCTGCATAGTCAATGGACTAAAACTAAGCAAGGAGTGATGAGGCTTGGAACTTATTCCTGGATCCACCTATATCTTGCTCTGACCTCTGACAGTTTCTCTGTATGTTAATTTCTCCATCTGTAAAGAAAGGGAGTGGAGAGAAAGAAGACAATTAAAATCCTACAGTGAGACCTGTAAGTGCTAATACTGGGCTGCAGTGTTAAGATGCATTTCTTTCTTTTCTTCCTTTCTTTTCTTTCTTTCTTTTCTTTTCCCTCCCTCCCTCCCTCTCTTCCTTTCTTTTTCCGAGACAGGATCTCTCTGTGTAGCCCTGGCTGTCCTGGAACTCACTCTGTAGACCAGGCTGGCCTCAAACTCACAGAGATCCACTGCCTCTGCCACTGCCTCCCATGTGCTGGGATTAAAGGCGTGTACCACCACTGCTTGGCAAAATAACGCATTTAAATACATATATATATATATATGTATACATATATATATATATATATATATATGTATCACCTTATGCAGACAGAGAGAGGAAGCAGTTTTACCAGGAGAGTTTTACAGAGAAAGGTTGAACAGGAGAATAAGCTAGACATAGATGAAAACAGAATGGGCCAGAGAATGAGAAAGAGCCAGAAGACTAGAAAAAATTGCTGGAGTCAGTCTGAGGCCAAGCAGAGCAATTCAGGGGCTGAGGGAGAAAGCAGATTGAATAAATCAGCTGGGAGAGTAGTTTGAGCCAAAACAGCGGCGTTGAACCAGCCAGCCCAGAGCTCAATAAGAACAAGAAAGAGTGAGCTTATTAAACTATAAATTTCAGAGACTGAAAACATTCTAGGCCTAGATTAGATTGTATGGAGGCTAGATGCTTCCAGGCCTAGGCCTAGGTTGGCAGACAGAGGCAGTAAGCCTCCCAGGCAACAAGGGAAACAGGAGAGTAAAAGTTCTATTTACAACCTTATAAAAAGTACAACTAAACTCTATACTCATAAAGATGTTTTCTTTATTTGTTCCTATGCAAATATTGAATATAAATACTTTTCAACTAACCAAAGAAAGCCAGAAAGTCCAAAAGTCACAAAAACCTATTAATATGAGTTATGACCTAAACTCCCACCATACATATTTTGAAAAGTTAACCCCACAATTTGAATGTATTTGGAGTTAGGTTTTGAAAATTTATTTTTGTTTTATGTGCATTGGTGTTTTGCTTGCATATAAGTCTGTGGGTATCAGATCTTGAAGTTACAGATAGTTTTGAGCTGCCATGTGGGTGCTGGAATTGAACCTGAGTCCTCTGGAAGAGCAGCCAGTACTCTTGACTGCTGAGCCATCTCTCCAACCATGGTGTTAGATTGTATATGGTGGTAATTACTGTAAAATGAAATCACAGTGATAGGGGTTAGTGGCAACTGTATTGGACATGAGAGAGAGAGAGAGAGAGAGAGAGAGAGAGAGAGAGAGAGAGAGAG
>OU015754.1:55235797-55270601 GCA_907169655.1 Acomys percivali | reverse complement strand
AGAGAGAGAGAGAGAGAGAGAGAGAGAGAGAGAGAGAGAGAGAGAGATTGATTGATTATAATTTTGAAAAGTTTTTTGTTTTGTTTTTTCTGAGACAAATTTTCACTATATAAGCCTCATATTTGATATGTATGTAGTCCAGGCTTGCCTTGAATTCACAATCCACTTTCTCAGGCTTCCAAGTGCTAGGATTCTATGCATGTTCCACTACACTTGCATGTATTACTGGAAATTTTTAAAAGAAAGAAATGTGGTTGAAATATCAACAGGACTATGGAAGCATTTTTCTAAATGTGATAAAACATCATTCGGACCACTCCTGAAACCAAGAAAGCTTGGACAAATTCAGCATATGATACTATAAAAATCAGCTGTAAACTGTAACATATATTAATATTAATTCTTAATGTTATATAACTATCATTAAAGTGTCCACCATATACTAGGTAGCATACTAAGCATTTCACTGACAGATACTATCTAGTCGAATATTCACCATATGGCATAATATCATCATCTCCTTTTACTACTAAGGAAGTGATACCAAGAAAGGTCAGTTAACTTTCTTTTGTTAGAAAAACCAGATTTAGCTGGGCGCAGTGGTGCACATCTGTAATCTTACCACTTGGGGAGGCAGAGGTAGATGGATTTCTGTGAGTCCGAGGCCATTCTGGTATACCAAGTGAGTTCAGGACATCCAAGGCTACATAGAGAAACCCTGTCTTGAAAAACCAAAACAGAAGAAGGAGGAGAGGGAGAGGGAGAGGGAGAGGGAGAGGGAGAGGGAGGAGGAGAAGAAGGAGAAGAAGAAGAAGAAGAAGAAGAAGAAGAAGAAGAAGAAGAAGAAGAAGAAGAAGAAGAAGAAGAAGAAGAGGAAGAAGAAGAGGAGGAAGAAGAAGAAGAAGAGGAAGAGGAGGAGGAGGAGAAGAAGAAGAAAGGAGAAGAAGGAAGGAGAAAAGAAAAATCAGAATTTGAACCCAAACAATATTCTTTAAAACCAAAAAACTTAGGGCCGGGCGTGGTGGCGCACGCCTTTAATCCCAGCACTCTGGAGGCAGAGGCAGGCGGATCGCTGTGAGTTCGAGGCCAGCCTGGTCTACAAACCTAGTCCAGGACAGCCAAGACTACACAGAGAGACCCTGTTTCTAAAAAACCAAAAAAAAAAACAAAAAACAACAAAAAAAAAAAAACCAAAACAAAACCAAAACAAAAAACAAAAAAAAAACACCCCAAAAACTTATTTTTTATTTTCATTTTAAAAAATTCCCTTTTCATAAGTGACTTAAGCCATTTTTATTTATGTATAAAAATTTTAGTTTCAATTATGTGCATGTGTGTGGGTTATGTGCGTATGAGTGCAGTTGCCTGCAGAGGCCAGAAGCATTAGATTCCCTGGAGCTGGAGCTACAGGTAGGTCTGGGTGTTGGGAAGCAAACTTGGATCCTCTCCAAAAATAAACAGTACATGCTCTTAACCACTGAGCCATATCTCCAGCCCTGTTTTTTATTTATTTACTGCATGTGTTTGTGTTTATGAACATGTGTGTGGGTACCTGTGGAAGTCAGAAGAGGGTGTTGGAGCCTCTAGAGCTAGTTACAGGCGGTTGAGGACTACCTGATATAAGTGTTGGGGACCAAACTCAGGTCCTCTGCAAAAGTAGCAAGTGCTCTTGACTACTGAGTGATATCTCCAGCATCTCTCCAATATGTTTAACTATAGTATCTCCCATCTCTGTGCTGTTCTCCATCCCCTCAAAAATGACAGAAGGAAACCCTTGAATGTTTCTAACATGCTTGTTACCTCAATCTGGATACTGACTATGATCGGCAGGGTGAATTGCTTTTTAAAAAATAAAGCTAGATTAAACGTAGAATGCCATAGGTCCCATGTTTCAACTGTTCATAAAGCTTGGAAAATATAAAAGAAACAATAGGATGAGATGTACATACAAACGAAAAGAGATTAGGAAAAAGTGGTCCAAAGGAATAGGAAGAAGAACATGAACCTGGAAAACAGATGTGTCAAATATGCTTCTGAAGACTCAGTAGGAGAAGACAACCCCTTTGGTTTTGGATAAAACATAATTCCATACCAACAAATACAGAGCTCAGAATGTAAGAGCTGGAAATAGAAGACCTGTTCAAAAGAGTCAGGGAACTGGCGTAGGACGCACAACTGATGAGCAACTTCCCTTAGCTGGTATTCTTAGTGCCTCTCAGACAATTCTCTGCCTCCAGAGCCTCTTAATTTATATACTTGATTTGGAGAAAAGAGTGAGAGTAATATTCTTCTGGGATGATGCTCCAGGAGAAGGAAGGATAGCAAACTGAGCAATCCTGTTCCCTCTACATAGCCAATGTGAACAAACAAGAGGAAGCAATCTCCCCCACTTGGGTTTTAAACAAATCATGCATCTCTGTGTGTTCATACAAAAGAGAAGAATCTCAGAGAACATCAACATTTTCTTCAACAAGCAAAGGCAGCTAGCAATGGAAGACCTAACGGAAATGCTGGGAGGCAGTAATGCCCTTTGCCCTATTGAGGTGCCTAAACAGACTCCAATATATACACTACTTACTTTTTCTAATGGCTTCTGTAAGTGAGAGCCATTGCAAAGAGAAGCTGATACCCTTTAAAATGCTTTTGACTTGTGCTTCTTGAACAGAAGTTTAGAAGTTCTACTGTTCCCAGGAAGACAAATGTAGATCTGACGTCATGAAATAAGTAATGTTCCACCATCACCATCACCATCACCACCCCTAGTTAGTACTTGGCTTTCTGTCTGTTGAGATGAAGTCTCACTATGCAATGCAAGATAGCTTCAACTTTGCAATCTTCCAAAGTATCCAAGATTTAGAGTTTCATCATGCTCGGTCTCATTGGTATTGGGAATAAAGGAGATGATAGTCCCATATGCTCTGCTTTGTGTCAGTCAGAACACATCAGAGATGGGCCCTTATTTTCAAATATAGATCCATAGCTTTGAATGTGATACAGGTACATAATCTCATTTCAAAGCAACAAGGAGAGAAAGGATTTTTAAAGATTTTTTTTAAATTTATATGTGTATGGATGCTTTGCCCAATTGTGTGTCCATATATTAAATGTGTGTATGTTATCTGCAGAAGCCAGAAGATGGCGTTGGATCCTCTGAAACTGGAGTTACACATAGCTGTGAGCCACCATGTTGGTGCTGGGAATAGAATCTGGGTCCTCTGGAAAGGCAGCCTGTGCTCTTAACTCTGAGCCATCTCTCCAGCCCAGGGTGTGAAACTATGGATAGTTAGGAAGGAAAAGATTTAAAAGAAACACACAACCTGTTTGTAACCATCTGGAGGCCTCTTATGTAGAGGAGTGATGAAGTTTGCTCTTCTTGTTCAATTACTCCAGGGGGAAAATTGTCAACTTGAGAGTGGAAGTTACAGTTACAGGTGGGAAGATGTGAGCACATTACTTAGAAAATTTGACCGTCAAAGGTATCCAAAAGTGAGATAAATTCATTGTGAAGGAAAGAATAAGTTTGGCATTACAGAGCGTCCCGAAGCAGAACTAAGATCATCTCTTGGTGAAGATTTTAAATCATTAGAAATAAGAGGGACTAGATTTGTAGCCTTAAAAGTCCTTTCAAAGTCTAACTCTTGGCTTTTAACTATAAGCAATACTGTACAACTTGAAGTTTTGCACATATATGTAACACTAATGATCTATACCTTATTGTGATTTGACTTAAGATTTTTCAGTTTTACAATGGTAAAAAGGGTACCTGTCTTAGTTACATTTTTGTTACTATGTTAAAACACCATGGCCCACATTATAGAAGAAAGAATTTATTTGAAGCTTAGCAGCAGACAAGCAAGCATGGCACAGAAGCAATAGCTGAGAGCTCCGATCTTAAGATACGATTAGGAGGCAGAGAGACACTCAACGCCTGCCCCCAGTGACACACCTCCTAATAAGGCCACTCCTCTGAATCCTTCCCAAACATTTATACCGACTGGGACCAAGTGTCAAACTTATGAACCTATTGGAGCCATTCTCATTCAAAACACCACAGTACCCAATGCAGCCATTCTGGTTTTTCATTTGCAGTACAGTATTTAACAAATAACACAAGATAGTAAAAATTTTTAACTTGCTAACAGTTTTCTAAAGATGCTGAGAAAAACATGTATGTACATATACTTATGTATATTATATATGTACACACATAATACCAGCTCTCTCAGCTTGCTTGCTGAATATGATACTAGGACAGAAGACACAGCAGCATCTTTGCTTCCTGTTTATTCATCTCTCACTTACTGGCATTTCACATACTTTATCTTAGATCCATGTAGGTTTCCTCAAACTGTGAGACTCCAGAGTAAAGCAGCAGGACACAGCTCAGTTACATACTCTTCATCTACCACAAGGCAGCTTGGGGTGCAGTATTCCCATGTGAGCCTACTTGCTTTACATAGTAGGCATAGTATCGAAGATCTAAGTGTAAACAGAATTTTTATTAAGAAATGAAGAGTATCTTCGAGACACCAACAGATTAATTTGCAACAAATACTAAGATACTATTTATGGAGGATTTCAATATCATCCCATATACTGTGGGGTTTGTTTGTTTTTTTAAATCAGATAGACATTTTCTGTCCGTATCTGACTTGTTGATGATATTTTTCAATTATAATGGAGTTCTAATGTTTTTTATAGACTTTATATGTGCATTTTTCCAATGTCCATTAAGCTGGAAAATATTTACTTTATCATGCTGATTATGGTTTGCAATATATTGGGAATCCTAAGATTTAGAGGCAAAAATATCTGTGACTAAGCCTTGCACTAAGAGTTGTAAGATTCTGAAAAAGTCTCTTAACCCACCACTGTTATAACACACGATTAACAAATGCTATTCACTTTATGAAGTGATTATGAAGACTACAGGAGATAATTATGTAGAAAGTACTTTTCAGACTATAACCAGCTATGTAGTTCGTCCATAGGATGTATTAAAGCTACAGAATAAGCTGGCAAGAAGAGGTAACTTTTTTATTCAGTCTGTTTTTGTAACACAAAACTTCATATATAGCTAAGAAGAGGGTAAGTCTATCTTTATACTATGTACACATACTCTGGCCTTTTCAAGGATCTGGTTTTGCACAGCACCATCAACTACACCTAATAGGAAATCATTCTTCCTGAGAAAGCTATGAGTAAAACACACACACACACACAGACACACACGCGCGCGCGCGCATGCACACGCGTGCGAAAGTGAACTAATGTAGATCAAAAGAGACTTGTGGGGAAAACAGGTTTCTCAACTCAGGAAGTCATCAAACTGGGTACCAGATAGACCTTTCTAAGAACAGTAATTTGGTTAGAATTCTTCCCTTAGTTTTATGGACTCTAAATAACAATTTTGTTAAAAGCAAAATAGACTCTACAAATAAAGTTATATGTTTGCCCACAATAATGAAAGGAAAAGTAGGATGGTAATTTATTTCCAGTTTTTACAAAAACCAACCATCCTAAAATTTTCAATGGCATATGACCAGGACTGTTCAATTTAACAATGCATCTATGCCAAAATCGACATGAGAATCTGAAGAGTTCTTGGGCTAGAACCAGCCGAGGCAGTGCCACAGCTTTCCTGTAAAATGTTAGCTAGCAGGATGTGGAGAAATGGCTCAGCAGTTAAGAGCACTGGCTGCTCTCGCAGAGACCCTGGGTTTGGTTCCCAGTACCTACACGGTGGTTCACAACCATTTGGAGCTCCAATTCCAAGGGATCTGAATTCATCTTCTGGTCCTCAGAGGGCACTGCATACACATGGTGTACTTACATGTCAGTAAAACATGCATATGCATAAAATAAAAATTAAAAATCTGTTTAAAATGCTAGTACTATTTTCAGTTTGATGAGCCATGTAGTATAGGCTGAAAACTCTTCAGTTTTTCTGTTGTAATATGAAAGTAGTGACAGGTAGCACAGAAATTAATAGGCACAGTTATGTTCTAATATTTTAATTAAAAAACAGACAACAACCCATGTAACTATTGATGGAAAATTCATCAACAAAAACACTAGCAAACAAAATTCAGCAACATGGTCTGAGGATTATTAGATACAAGCATAAAAAAATTATCTCCAGAATGCAAAGATGGTCCACCATATGAAAACAAAACAATGCAATATATGTCATAAATAAAAAGTTTTTTAAAAGGGGGAAATTTTTAAATCTCAAGTGATGTTAAAAAAGCATTTGACAAGAATCAACACTTTGATAATAATACCCTTAACATAATAAGCATCAAACATGAAAAACTCATAATTAATAGTATAAACAATAGGAAAAGATTGAAAGCTTTTTCTTTAAAACTAGGAACAAGACATCTCCCATAAACCATCTCTACTAATATCTATACATACATATAATGTGAATGTTGTTAGGGTAATCTTTTGTGCACTGTGTGAAGGCTGTCTCTGTATATTCAAATGTTGATTGCTGCACCAGCAAAGAGCTGAGTACTATCTGGACTTTACTCTTGTTATTCTTATGGTTCATCACCTGGCTCATATTTTGTAAACACTCTTCCTCTCTCACCTGTTGATTGGCTTAATAAAGATCTGATGGCCAATAGCTAGGCAGGAAAGGGAAAGCAGGACTTGCAGGTTGAGAGAGGGGATTGTTCTCTGTGAGAAGAAACTGTCACAGGAAGATTTGCCAACATGTCACAGGAAGGAACGGATGCCTAACTGAGTGAGTGAGAGAGAGAGAGAGAGAGAGAGAGAGAGAGAGAGAGAGAGAGAGAGAGATAATAGGCCATGTGGTGGGACATAAGCCAGGACTTGTCAGGTTAGAGTAGCTGAGAATCTGCCCAGTTATAGTGCCTAAGCTTTATAAATAATAATGTCTCTGTGTTTTTATTCACCCGCTGGTGGGTCCAAGAAAGCCCTGCAAGAGAATGTGATACAAATACTTGTTACATTATACTACTCAGGGAATAATAGAAAAAAGTTCATATATCATATCATATCATATCATATCATATAATTTATGACTGGCTGGATGCAACACATACAGAGTACTGAGGTGTAGAGTGCACAATAAGGGCTGGCTATGCTGAAGCCTATCCAGAACAATTAGGTATGAAGAAGTAATTAAAGATTTGAAAGGAAGCTGCAAAATAATCTTTGCAGCTGATAGAGTCTCATATAGAAAGCCTTAATGAGTGTATATGCACACACACACACAAGCACACAGAAGAGTTGCTAGAGCTAATGAAAGCATAGTTATAGGATATAAATGATGGATGATCAGAAAAGGAGATTAAAATCTTTGGGGTTTGTTTTTTGTTTTTTTCAAGACAGGGTCTCTCTGTGTAGCCTTGGCTGTCCTGGACTCACTTTGTAGACCAGGCTGGCCTTGAACTCACAGCAATCTGCCTACCTCTGCCTCCCAAGCGCTGGGACTAAAGATGTGCGCCACCACACATTAAAATCTTATGAAAAAATAAAATACATAGGAATCTTTTTAAAGATGTATTTATTTTTATGTGCATTGGTATTCTGCTTGCATATATATCTGTGTGAGGATGCCAGATCTTCTGGAACTGGAGTTAAAGACAGTTGTGATCTGCCATGTGGGTGCTAGGAATTGAACTTAGGTCCTCTGGGAGATCAGCCAGTGCTTTTAACCACTGAGCCATCTCTCCAGTCCAACATAGAAAAATTTTTAAGCAAAAATTAAAAAAAAAGGGCAACCTGTGTTTGTAAATTCTAAGACTAGTATTATTATGAATATATTACCCAAAGCAATATACACAGTCAAAGTGAAATTCTTTCAAGACTTCAATCATTTTTTTCATACCGATAGGAAAAATGGTCTTAACATTTACATGGAAGTAAATCTCTCTACAGAGATGGTTCAGTAAAACACTGGTTATGCAAACATGAACATCTGAGTTCAAACCCTAGAACCCACATAAGAAGCCAGGTGTCATGGCATATGTCTATAATCCCAATGCTGAGGAGGCAAAAGCTAAAGGATTTCTGAGACTTGCTAGCCAGCCATTCTAGCTCAATTAGTGAGTTCCAGGTTCAGTGAGAGAGCCTGTCTCAAAAAACAAGATGGAGAGCAACTGAGGAAGACACTTCACTGTCCATCTCTGGCCTTTACACATACTTGCACAGACACAAACAAACAGAGACCAGTCTCCAAAATGTATATAGTGGAGGAGAAGAGTGAGTGATGATATACAAATATGAAATTCTCAAAATAAATACACATTTATTTTTAATGTACATAAAACCTTAAAGAATCCCAAGAAGCTAAAAAAATATTTAAAAAAAGGTAACAAGCTTATATTTCCTGATTTCAAAACTTTCCACAAAGCTATAGTCATAAGAAAAGCTACAATCATCAAAACTAGTGTAGTGTTAATGGGAAAAGGGCATTTTTAAAAAAATGGTGCTGGGCAGCCTGGCAGTGGTGGCACACACCTTTAATCCTAGCACTCAGGAGGCAGAGGCAGGCAGATCTCTGTAACTCCAAGGCCAGCCTGGTCTACAGAACAAGTTCTAGGACAGCCAAGACTACATTGAGAACCCTGTCTTGAAAAAAATAGTGTTAGGAAAACTGGATATCTGTATGCCAGAGTAAAAATGAGCCTATGGAACATATTCACATGCACACACGCACACACACAAATCACTTAAAATCCATTAAGAGCTAAACTGTAAAACTGTTAGGAGAAAGCACAAGGAAAAAAATCTTTATTACATTTAACTTGTCAGTGATTTTTAAGTATGACACTAAAGTACAAGAACAAAAATGGGGCTGGAGAGATGGCTCTGTGATTAAAAGCATTTACTACTCTTGCAAAGGACCTGGATTTGGCTCCCAGAACCTATATAGTGGCATACAACCACCTGCATTTAATCCAGAACCATCATATCCAAAAACCTTCTAGGTTTGTGTGATCTGGCTGGAATGCACACGTCCTTAGTACATACCTTTAATCCCAAACAATGAAGGTGAAGTTAGTTTGTAGAGGAAGCACCATGTTTGAAAAGTGGCATCTAGCCAAACCCACCTGTGGCCCTCCCCTCTCTCCCTCTCACCGCTTACCCTCGGTCTCTCCCCTCCCCTCCTCTCTTTCTTCCTCTCCCTCCCCATCTCTCTATTTCTCTGTCTCTCTCTGGGGTACCCTCCCCCTTTCCTTCTTTCCCCGTGCTCATATAATAAAATTCTCCATATAAAAAAAGCAAGTGACATCTAATTGAGGAGCAGACAAAGTGACGAATCAGACAAAGATTTGATGGAATGAGTCAGAGATAGGGAATGCCCAACTCTCACGAGAACAAATAGGAAAAAACAATCTACTTAAGAGCAGTCCAAGTAGAGAGAATCAGTTCAGTCAGTTTGGAGCCTGCAGTGGAGTTGAGTTCATTTGACAGTTCAGAGTTGAGGTCAGTTCAGTGAGTTGGGAGTCAGTTGAGAGGCAATGCAGTGGAGTTGAATTTGTGGCAGTTCATGGAGTTCAGGAGCAGTTTTTACTGCGACAGTTTTATAGAGACAGGTTACAAAGAGAACAAACTAGGCATAGGTGAAGATATTATGAGCTAGAGAAAGAGAAAGAGCCAGAAAATTACAACAAATGGCTAGAGTTAATTTGAGGCCAAACAGGGCAATTCAGTCAGAAGCCAAAAGAAGCCAGTTTGAATCAGTCAGCTTAGAGAGGCGTTTGAGCCAGAACAGCTGAGTTAAACCAGCCAGCCAGAATTCAGAATGAATTAGAAAAAGTGACCTTATTCAGCAGTAAGCCTCTGAGTTGACAACTGCATCAGGCAATAAAATATATTTTTATATACTTCAACACACATGATGCACATTAACTCACACAGGTGCATATACATAAAAATATTATTATTATTATTATTATTATTATTATTATTATTATTATTATTATTTTCAACATATGAAGTTGGTTTAATTTGGTTGTTATTAATTTAGAACACCAATTTGTGAGTATATATCTTGTGAGAGAAAAGAGATCATAGTTAGCCCTGAAGCTGAGGAACAGCTTTGATCTTTGGCAGAATCTCGAAGTCCACAATTTTCTGATCAGCCTTGCGCTGCTCTGTAATCTTGTATTTCTCCTTCCCCGTGTTGAAGATCCTCACCTCCCTGTGCCTGGGCTTGTGCAGCTTCTTCTTCTTGAATAAAGTGCCAGTCAGACAGATGTTTGGGGATTTTTTAGCCTTGCTGATGTCAACTTTTGTAGAGGTGGTGATGGCAAACTTCTGGTGTGTTTGAGGGCAAGAGGTCCAGTCATAAGCAGCAAGCTGCTGCCCAGGCTGCTTCAGGAAAACCACTCTCTTTCCTCTATGGTGCCTGGTGAGGATGATCAGGACGGTCCCAGGAGTGATGCTGGCACACCGCTTTCTTACATGCTGACTGAAGGGATTTTTGCCATGGCTTGGCAGATCCTGAGGCATGTCTTCAGTAGGATACTACCTAGGATTTTTTTTTTGTTATGTTTTTTTGAAGCTTCTCCACCTGGGTACCAAGATTCTTGTCACCACCAACTGGTTTTGTGACAGCAACAAGAACCTTCTCCTTTTTCTTTTTCAACCTTGGACTTTCAGCTGAGTGTTTCCTTTGTACAAGACCTTTGTGGAATACATAGCAGCAGATCGGGAGTACCTGTCAATTCCTTTAACCGGGATAGGGTTTAGGCTGTAATGGGGTTTCCATTCTTGGACTTTTTAACCTTATGGTCACCTGTTTTGGCTGCACTAGCAGCCAGGTGCCTGGAAGATCACTGCTAGCTTTCTCAGCTGTTGGTTTCTTTTCCTTTGTGTTAGGCTCCTCAGCTTTTTCACTCACAATCTTGCAAGATGGGAAAGAGCTATTTTATTTTATTATTTTTAAAGTTTTATTTACAAATTTTAAGGCAGGGTTTTACTATGCAGCCCTGCCTGTCTTGGAACTGACTCTGTAGACCAGGCTGGCCTTGAACTCACAGACATCTGCCTGCCTCTGCCTCCCAAATGCTGGGATTAAAGGCACGTGCCACCATGGCCTGGCATGAATAAATATTTTAAGTAAACATAAATGTCATTAATAAAAACTTATTCTTTTCCATAATATGTCTTCAAATTTTGGTATGTAGTTATAAGTATAATTTATATCCATTTAAATGAGTATTTTTCATCAGAAAAATATGATCTGTATTTCAGCTTTTTAAGGTTATAGTTGAAAAAATATCTCACATATGCATGTGTTCAAAACATACTTAGGATTCTTCCAAGAGCCTAAACGAAAATTAGTTTAGGATTTAAAGTTATACTAAGTTCAAAACACAGTAGTTCAAGTCACACCCAATTGCACAGCTGATAGGGCAAAAGCTTGAAAGAATGAATATTAGCAACAGACATCTATTAAGGGTTTATTATGTACCAAATTTTCTCTACACATTTCACGTATTAAAATGTTTAATTTTATTCTATGCTTATTCTACAAGGCAAGTGGTATTATTTTCACAGTAGAGATGAAGAAGTCATTGCAATAGGTCTGAAAATTTGTTCAAGTTTACACATTTAGTTAACGGTGCAAGTTTACTCAAAAGCAATAGAATCTGGACAAATTTCTTACCTCTAAGGTCTAGTGTTTTCAAGAAAACCAGAATACTCAATTTTACTTTGTGGAAAATGCCGTCTTTTGCATATGCTTTTGCATATGAGAGGTTCTCAGTATTGACCATTTTATAGTCGTGTCTTGATTATATATTAATGTAAATTTGATCAGATCACCCTCACTTAAAATCTTTCAAAGGCTGCAAGTGCCTTCCCATGGCCTACCCAGTACAATGGGATGTGGCCATGAGCTGCCTCTCTTGTATCCCATGCCCTAGCTCACTAGTCCCTCCATTCTCCAGCCACAGGAGTCTCCTCCACCTCAACTGAGTGGTCAAGAATCTCTGCGTCACCTGGAATGTTTCATTCTTCTACTCACTTGGCTAACTTTTTATTTTTCCAGGTCTCAGTTTAAACGTAAGCTCCTCAGAGAAACCTCCCCTGACCTCTTGCTCAAAAGTTGTCATTCATACCTTCTGTTATATTATTGTTTAGTTATCTACATTGTTACTAACACCATTAAAATATTTTCTACGTCTATTTATTTCTCTCTCTCTACATGGCCTTGTCTTTGTTATTTACTCAGCCCTAGACCTCAACATCTGGAATATGCCTAGTGTCAAGGAGATAGTATTTATGAATTAAATGAAAGTACTCCAATAGCTAAGAAAAATGGTACAAATTAAAAAAAAATAGGATAAGAACAAACATAGTAATCATGTTTGAATTTTTAAAATATTTTACCTGGAAGGATTGTAATTAGAAACCATGAATAGATTTCTGAAGGAAAAATAGTTAATGAAAACCTTCTAAAATTAAACAAAAATAAGATGACTACTTTAATATCTGTAAGTCACTGTGACTTGATAGGATTATTATTTAAAGGTACTTTCATGATGAAAGGAGTTGAGTAACATAATCATGATTATAATTCAGCCTTACAAAGACTTCTGAATACAGTTTTCACAACTTATTAAGGAAATCTATGTGACACAAAGGCAAATTCTAGCTGATTAAAAGCCATTTAAAAGCCATGCACTGAAATGACAAAAGATTTTAAAAAGATATTATACACCTATATTATAGCACTGGAAATAGGGAAGAGAACCAGAGAACCAGAAATCTGGAAGAACTTCTGTAATATAAAACACAAACAGGGCTTTTTAGAAAAAAATCACTCAAAGCTGAGTATCTCTAAACATACACAGCAAACAAACAAACAAAACCTGTTTATTACTTGGCTGCACTAAAAGGCCTAACTTTTCTGAGGAGCGAGGCTGGGAAGAACTAAGATTCCAAACTCCATTTAGCACCCCTCTCTGTGCATGGAAGCTGCGGCTGCAGAGACAGTCATCAGACTACTAGGTCCAAACTGTGCCATGTGGTTTTTATTCATCTTAAACGTTACATAAAGGGGTAAAAGGCAAAGACTAGAATGTAAAAACTCCCACTCTAAATGTGACATCCTCAAGGAGCAGCTAAATGTGTTCTTCAGAATGTACAATCATTTCAGTACAAGATTAAAAAAAAAAAAATCTTTATTTGAGACAGGGTTTCTGTGTGTATGTAGACCAGGCTAGCCTCAAACTCAAAGACCTGCCCGCCTCTGTCTCCTGAGCGTGAGGAGGAAAGGCGTGCGCCATCACTGCCCATCAGAGTTTTACGGTCTGCTTCAGGATGTTCTCCAGCTCGTCTCTTTCCTTTCTTCTTCCAGGCTGTTCTAAAAGATTTGTAACACTGTGACTCATCTGCTATACACCAAACTCATCCTTTACAATTTAACCTAGAAATCAGAGAAACCTCTCTTTCAGCCCTCCTGACTCCTTTTCCTTAGTAAAGAATTTCTCTTTTATACTACAGTTATATATGGCTCACACTTAGAACACGTAAATCACATTATAATTCTCTCAAAAATAAGTTAAAAAATTAAACTGAATAAAATTTAAAGTTAGAAGCACACAGTACAAAAACACAGTATTTGGATTTTGCAAAGAATATGTTTCAAAGGGAATAAGACAGAAACCTTAAACCTTTTAGTTGAATTGTGCACAACAGTGGCAGCTGCCCTGCAGGTCTCTGTTGGTGCTCTGTGCCCCAGCTGGCCTCTAGAAGGTTCATTACTTTCATATTACCACCATGGCAATTTATTAATATGCTCAATGCAAGTAAAATAAATTGAACTGATGGTCCTGGCAACCAACATTTCATATCACTATAGCTTTCTCTCACCAGAAGTGCCATGGATAAGTCTTAGTGGAAAACAATATTTATATAGTATTCTAAAAGATCTTCAACACTGATGTTAATGCTAAGAACAATTTTTTTAAAATGGCACAAAAACTATAGGTTCTCATGAAGACAGACAGAGGAGGCCGGCATAGTGGCACATGCCTGTCAGCCTAGGACTCAGAAGTCTCAAAGGCCTCTAAACACACAGCTCCTTGGTGCTCACTGCCTTGCACTGATGAGCACAGCACCCAGATAACAATCCTATTTGCTTTTCCTAGGGCTGCTGTGCTCTGTAGCAGCTCTAGAGAGTACTGAGCTACGGTGGCTGATGTCTGACACCAAGCTGTGTGCTCTCTAATGCCTGCAGGGGAAGAGCCCTTCTTGCCTTTCAGCTCTAGCAGCCCTAGGAAACTAATAATGATGTTTCTACCAAAAAATGGAATGCTCCATTGCATAGGCAGCTGGTCCACCCCTCCATGGATCAGCATAAGGAGAGCTGGGGGGAGGAGACAGGGCAGAGAACTGAGCTGACGAATTCAGCTACCACCGAGGCCTAGATCCAGAGCCTAGAGTTGGCCCAACATCTACCCCATCTAGGAGCTGCTGGAGCACGTGAAGGGTCCTGTGCCACCATAGCCATAGGATCTCCATGACTCTGAGCAGCATCAGGATAACCAGTACTGATGGTTTAGCTGATGCCAGAGGCCTTGAACCAGACCAAGGACTCATTCATTGCAGTACACATTCATAAGTAAAGCTGTTTGGGTAAAAGGGTATACTAGGTGACAAACCACAGCTCCCAATGCTACTGCAACAAATGAGTATGTGATGGAGAGGCAGGAAGGACAGAAGAGTGGAATGGTACAAGTATGGCAGAACTGGAGGCATGACAATTTCAGTCATGTAGAGCTTTTATGAGGGAAGGCTGCAAGTGACAGAGAAGCAGGTTGTGCCCAGAGGGGTCGGCAAGATATTCTTTAATTTTTATTTTCTTTTAGAGAGGGTTACAGGATGGAGGGTGGATATGGAAGGAATAAGAAATGAGTGAGAGATTGGGTTACATTATGTAAAATTTCCCAACAATCAATAAAAAGATTTCTCCCATTTTTGTTGGAACTCTATCCTGTGACTGCCCTACCATTGTATCTTGCAAGCAGGTAGCTTGCCTTTTAGACAGTTCTGTCTAGAACTGTTCTAGTCAGTTCTATCCCAGGATAGGACATATCTAGGAGCTTACTTGTGCCAGATTCAAATCATTAGAAGAAAAGATTTGGAATTTTATTTAGGAAAGATCCTGTTTTAAAAATAAAAAAGATGGAGAGGAATGGACAACTCCTAAGAAACAACACTTGAGGTTACCTTCTGATCTACACACACACACACACACACACACACACACACACACACACACACACACACAATGTAGAGAAAAAGGAACTCTGTACACTGTGGTGGGAACATTAATAAGTGTAATTATTATGGATTATATATAAATAAGTATAGTCACATGACATAACTCCCTTATTGTTCACAGATGAAAAACCCATTATGTATAAATATCACATTTTTTATTAATTCCTCTGTTGACAGACAGGGTAGCCAATATATTGAATTGTTTTCTGTGCTTTTTCCTCTAACAGTTTCAGAGTTTACATTAAGGTCTTTAATTCATTTGAAGCTGAGAAACAGGTATCTAGTTTCATTTTCCCACATGTGAATAGCTTTTCTTTTCTTTTGAGACAGACTATGTCACCCCAGTTGGCCTGAAATTCTCATCACACTAAGTGAAATAAGCTAGATACAGAAAGACAGTCATCACATGTTTTTTTTTAAGTAGAGTTTATTTATTTATTTATTTATTTAATGTATGGGTGCTGTACCTATATGTACACCTACATGCCAGAAGAGGGCATCAGATCACATTATAGATGGTTGTGAGCCACCATGTGGTTGCTGGGAATTGAACTCATGACCTCTGGAAGAGCAGGCAGTGCTCCTATCCACTGAGCCATCTCTCCAGGCCTCATGTTTTCTCTAATATACAGGATCTAGAGGTTTAAAACGACATGGAATGGGAGGAGCACTACTTCCTGGGGATGGGGACCTACATAAAGATAAAGGATATAACGGGAAAGGAAGTGACCAAAGCACATGATATACACACACGAAACAGTCATAACCAATGTGCTATATTTTGTACAATCAATGTATACTTTTAAAAAATTACCACATGAAAAACATTGGAAAGAAATGTGATTAGCTTACCACAGTGATGATTCCATGTTCACTGATTCGCAAAAGCAAATACAAAGAATCAAGTGAGGTGCCCATCAGATGAATGGGCAAAGAAAATATGGTATCTGACTGGCTAGTTTTTGTCAACTTTACATAAGTTAGAATCACCTGGGCTGAGGGACCCTCACGTGAGAAATTGGCTCTCTCAGACTTGGTCTGCAGGAAGTCTGGGGGAGCATTTTCTTGATTAGTGGCTAATGTGGAGAGCCCAGTTCAGCCAGTCCAGGATGGCTACCCTTGGGCTGGTGGTCTTGGACTATGCGAAAAGACAAGGTGGTCAGTAAACAGAATTCCTCCATGGTCTCTCTGTTTCAGTTCTTACCTTACGCTCCGGCTTCCACCCTCGAGCTCCTGCCCTTGCTTCCTTCAAAGATGGCCTGTAACCTATCAACTGAAATACGCCCTTTCCTCCCCTAAGTTGGCTTTGATTAGTGTTTTATCACAGCAACCGAGAATTAAAATAGGATAGCATGCATCCATCCACTCATGTGTGTGTGAATATGGATAGATTATTTTTAAGCAATGAAAAAGAATGAAATCCTGTCATCTGCAGCAAGATAAATGAAACAACAAGGTTGTAGTGAAATAAGACATGCACAGAAAGACAATTACTGTACGTTCTCTCTCATCTATGGGAGGCTCAAAGAAAAGGGAAACATGGTAGTCTTAACTATAGAATAGTGGTTTCAAGAGGATGAGGAAGGGGGCTGGCTACACAAAAAGAGGGCTAGATTTGATTATACACATTGCAGTATTGAAATATTACATCAATGTGTTAAAATCAATGCATGCTAATAAATAAAATGAAGTTACATTTCAAAATAAATATATTCAAAACTTGCACTGAATTTAATAGAAAACTGTTGTGTTGATTTAAGTTTTACCTCATCTTTCATTTCATTTCATTTCATTCATTCCAGATACCAAATTCATGGCCTTATACATGCCAAACAAGTGTTCTACCACTAAGCTATACAATCTCTGTCTTGTTTTAAATTAAGCAAATAAAATAAAATAAAGGTAGAAAAAATAAAGATAAATCATTTCAACAACTCAACCAGCAGTTCTCAAAAAGTTAAGAGTAACAACGAACTATCAGGGTCAACATAAAAACAACCCTACGCATTGGCTCAACAGTAGGATTTGCCCTGCTCAATGTAGTTGCTTTGTCATTAATTAAAACTGCTTTAAGTCAGCTGCAGGAGTGGTAAAAATCTGAGAATTGAGAGTTGGAGGATTTGCTGACTGGGTTATTGAACAAGATAATTTATAGTTCTATAGGTATTTGTTTAACAACAGTTTCTAAGTTTTCTACAGCAAGAGGACCTCTGAGGTCATTAGATAATATTTATAGAATATACCTGAAAGATATACTCTATGAATGGGTTTCATTATATAATTATAACTTTTAGTTATAATGGAAATACTTTTAGTAGACCTACATACTCTGTTGAAATTTCTCAAAGAGCTTTATTCTTTGATGTGCTTGGGTGTGTGGTTACATGCATGTGTTTGCACATGTGAATTGGGACATATGCACCTATATGTGCACAGGCCAAAGGTATGTCAAACACTTTACTACTCTATGGCCCTCCACTTTAATTTTGCACACAAGGTCTCTCACTGAGCCTGGGGCTCATCAATTGGGCTAGACTGGCTGACAAGGCAAGGCCCTGGGGACATCTGCCTCTGCCTCCCAGGACTGGGATCACAGTGTGCACCAGCACACCCAGATACCCAGCTTTTCCTGTGGATGTGCTGTGGTTCTAAATTCAGGTCCTCATGTTTACCCGACAAGCATTTTACCTGCTGAGCATCTCCCTAGCCCCTGAAAAGGTTTTATTTTTAAAAGTAATTGCAGGACTTCTAAGTCTATTCTATACTTCTCATACAGCAAACATCCTAACTAGTCAACTCATGTCGATATACAAAGCAATAAGTATTAACACTTTTTTGAAACATCACACAAACAACTCAAATAAAAAACCATATCTATATATGAACTAAATTTTGTTCACAAGCCAATGTGAGGACATATTCACAATATGTCCAAATAGTGGCATTATGTTTTCAATTAAGAAGCAATATTAGAGCCCAGCATGGTGGTGCACACCTCTAATCCCAGCACTCTAGAGACAGAGGCAGGAGGATCACTGTGAGTTCGAGGCCAGCCCAGTTTACAAAGCGAGTTCAGGATAGTCAAGGCTACACAGAGAAACCCTGTCTCGAAAATACAAAAACAAAGCAATATTAGATGGTAAAAAATTGTTTACTTTTGTCTAAATGCTTTCTGTTGATGTGCACTTAGCGTATGACATGGATGTGAGAAAATTTATAGGACATCCAGTTAGCATATATTCTGGCACATAAATCTATCTGTGGATTGCAGTTTGTCAGACCCATAAAATGAGTCAGTCACTTGGCATATCACTTATCAAGAATTATGTTTTAATTAAATTTCAACTAAATAGCATCTAATCCTTTATTTGAACACTTTTAGATTTATGGGAAACTACACATATAGCTCAACATGAACTCTGCACTCAGCTTTCTGGTTATTAGTATCTTGTATCATAATAACGATGCATATTTGTTATAATTAATAAAGCAATGCCAATACCCTATTAATATAAAGCCAATATGTGAGTCACACTTTTTTAGTTCTACCTAACAACACTCTTTTTTTTCTTCCAAGATGACACCCAAGTATTATTTGTTACATCTTAAGTTTGTCTTGATAGCTTCTCAGACTTTTTTTTTTTAATCATGTACACACCTACTTGAGGAGTACTGAACAGCTATTTTTCAGACTGGTCTTCAGCTAGGATTTGTTTGATGCTCTTGTCATTAGGAAACTAGGGTAATAGGCTTGGTGAGGAAGAACACTAAAGTGAAGTTCCTCTCACTTGGATAAATAATTGAAACAGAGGAGGGACCTCCAATCTCAGAAACACCAGGCAAGTGTTATTAAAGTAGTGTTAAAACACTAAGCATTGTTAAGGTACTGTTAAAACTGATTAAAGCTAATCCCAGCATTCGGGAGGCAGAGACAGGTGGATCCCTGTGAGTTCAAGGCCAGTCTGGTCTACAGTGCAAGTCCAGGACAGCCAAGGATACACAGAGAAACCAGAGAAACCCTGTCTTGAAAAACAAAACAACACACACACACACACACACACACACACACACACACACAAACTGGTTAAAGCTGGGAACTAAGAAGATGGCTTAGTGGTTACTGTACAAGCATGAGTTCCTGAGTTTGAGCCCCAGTGTTCATGTAAAAGCTGCATGTGGTGATATGTACCGGCAATCCAAGTGCTGGGAAGGTAGAGAGGAAGAGCATCCTTAGAGCTTGCTGCCCAGCCAGTCTAGCCAAATCTATGAGTTTCAGGTCCAATGAAAGACTGTCTCAAAAAACAAGGTGGAAGGCCAACTGAAGACCACACACAAATTAATAGCTGGCTTTTATACACGCACATACCTTTCAATACATACACATGAACAGGTATACACTTAAAATATCTGCTGGCTGGGCAGTGGTGGAGCACGCCTTTAATCCCAGCACTCAGGAGGCAGAGGCAGGTGGATCACTGTGAATTCAAGGCCAGCCTGGTCTACAAAGTGAGTCCAGGACAACCAAGGATACACAGAGAAATTCTAAGGATACACAGAGAAATTCTGTCTCAAAACACAAAACAAAACAAAGCGAAACAAAATATCTGCTGAAGTCACTATTAGTGTTGATAACTTCTTCAGATTTTATTGCAGAAGCTATTGTTCAATGGTTAAGAACACTGGTTGCTTTTTCAGAGGACTAGGGTTCAAGTCCCAGAACCCAGATAGTACCTCAAAATGGTCTGCAACTCTAGTTCCAGGGCATCTAATGCCTTCACCTGGCATCTGAAGGCACCAAACACACAAGGGGTGCACAGACATACATACATGCAAACAAAACACCCATACACATAAAAATTAATTTTAAAAAATCTTATTGTAAGCATCCCTGATGGATGTTCTTTTTGCTGTAAATGAACAAAGATATCAAGGGACGGAGCAATGTGACTCTGTAACTGAATTCTCCCTTGCCTCTTTGTCTGCTGAAAAGGGGATCAAACAGCCAGCCAAACTACTATTAAACACTAACGGTTTCCAACACTCCATGGATACTTGGAAAAAACTACATAAGGACTGCAGCTGATTGCTCTGGCTTAGCCAGGTACTGTTTGAAGCAGTTTGTATTACAAGCCTCAGTAAACTCCAGATGACCCTATAATCATTTCCAATAAAGGCAGAAGAGGGAGCATTTTTCCTGATGTGACAGGTGCTAAAAGGACAATGTTGCAATTGGTGTAAAGCAAACCTTCATCTGAATGCCAGGTTTACTATGACTGGTGCAAACACCCATTCTTTGGCTATATGAGCAAGGAGTTTGGTTACCTGGTAAATTGGCTGAAAGATAACTCCTTTGCCATTGCAAAATTGGGTACAATTAAACGTTTTTCAGGTAGCCTTTCCTCGCCTACTTTTAGTGGTGGGGGCCGAGCTATTATCAGAAAGAAAGAAGCAGCAGAGAACGTAGAGCAGCAGAAAGGCAGATACAGAGGAGCAGCCAGGGCTCTGAGCTGCAAAAGCAGGAGATCTATGTGTATAGAGAGGACCACAAGACTTGTGGCCACGTGCCGCAGAAGGAGCAATCGCAACAACAGCGGCAGAAAAGCATCGGCAGTCACCTCCTGAACAGTAGCAACTGGGAAACATGATCATAGTAACATGAGGGAACTGAACAATTCAACAGGCCATCTAGGGCAGAAACAAAGAGAATGGCAGAAGTAGGAGGAGGACACAATTGAAGCCGACAAAGAATCGAAGATCATAAGAGCCAGAGAAGAGAAGCTGCAGGCCCTCTAGTCACCTGAAGAATTCTGAAAGCCAATGCCCTTAAAACAAGCCAGAGGTCTCAGACACCCCAGGCCAGGAGCTATACACTGCAAGGGCTAAGGAATCTCAACTCCCTAGGCCTACTAGGGAGCTGAACACTGTAGAGCTAAGGGTGGAGGCTGTAACACTAGAAGGCACTCTCTGTCTGCTGCTTTTCCACCTGCCTAATGCCATGGCCTCTACGGTCAAATGCAAACTGGTACCATGCTAAAGACTAGCACTTGAGCTTTGCTATGCCTCACCACTATTTCTATCCTAATAGAGCAGAAGAACTCCAGCCAGTAAACTGATAACAAGGTCAGCAAGAGAAGAAACCATGGCATCCTCCTTTGTATCATTAGGAGAGTAAGTGACTAGTTGAGATGGGGAAGTGGATGCAGGCCAAAGGTTGAAAGGGCACAGAAAGTTTGGAACTTATTAAAAAATGAATATTGGCTCTTTTAAAAAAAGGAACAAATCATACATTTTCTCAAATTAAAAATCAACCTCAAGCTGAGAAAATGACTCAACTGGTATAGTGCTTGCCATGATACAAGTTCTAATCCCCAGAACCCACATTTTTTTAAAAAGCCAGATATGGTAATGCCAACTTGCAACCACAGCACTAGAAGGTTAAGACAGGAAGATCCATAGAGTGCCACTCAGCCTAGCCTACCAGGGGAGGAGCTCCAGATCAATGAAAGACCCCATCTCAGAAATAGGCAGGCAGTATTCCTGAGGTGGTCTTCTGGCCTCCGTACATATGTGCACCACCTGCATGGGCGCCACCATGCACAAAGAATATTGATTCATTTACTGCAGCATTTCATTCTTCTACTTAGATGTTAATCAATTTTCTGTCACTCTAACAAATACCTGAGGCAATCTACTAATGAAAAGAAAATATTAAAAAAAAAAGAAAGAAAAAAGAAAATATTTATTTTGGCTCAATTTTAGAGAATTCAACCCATATTCAATTGGCCCTATCATGTTGGGCCTGTGACAAGGAAGATCAGCATTGTAGTGGCACAAAGATGTTCACCTTGTGGGAAAAAGCACACACACACGCAAAGAGGAAGATACTGAGACCCATTACTGCTTTTGGGGGCATGCCCCCAACAGCCCAGAGGCCCATTAGGCCCATATTTCAAATGTTTCAGTAGCACCAACTGGGGTGGGGGTGGGGTCTTTAACAAATGGGCCTTTTGGATGGACATTTAAAACCTCAACTATACTATCAAATTCTAGTTTGCTCATACTCTTTGATAGAAATAATATATACTCAATAAATATGCCTGTGCTAACTAACTCTCATGCATGGACTGATAAACTCCTAAATTTACACAGCCCTTCTGGGAGCAGGGTATATGGTGAATAGAAGCAGCGATGGGGTTAAGACAGGCTGGCCTGTGTTTGAAACTGTGTCCTACCACACATTTCTCAATTGTGGCCAAATATCTCAAGTCTCAGGGTCTTTTTTTTTTTTTTTACATGATAAAATAGAACTAACAATACTTATGTGCAATTAGTGAAAATGTTTCCATATTTCAATGTATTTGAAAGATAGCCAAGATACTCAAGGAAGGCTATTCTCATTGTTTAGTACCGTATGTGGAAAAGGCATCCTATAACTACATTCTAGAATAAGACACGCTATGGACAAACAAATGTGGTTGCCACTTTGATACACTGGATAAACTGAAGCAAGTTCATATGCCTTTCCCCCCCATATAACTAGTTCATGCCTGATATACAGCAGCTAATCAAGTGTCTGATAGTTCATTTATTAAATGTGGGGCAAGAGCCAACAGAACCAGATTCTAGCTTCCATGCCCTTGCCATGCTATTCCTTTCTTTGGGCCTCAGTTTTGTCGTTAAACAAATGATTTAATAGTCCCAGAACTTGAGTTAGAAGAGATCTTAGTTATCACCATTGCGATGTCTTTGCCTAAATCACAGAGCCAGCAAATGGAAGACTAGGACTGAAGACAGATTTTCTAACTACCAAGTCATACCACACAACTACGTCCCTCCCAATTGCTGAGGTTTTTGTACTAGGTGTATCTGGGGGAGGGGTGCACCCAAGTGCAGGTGCCCTCAGAAGTGAGAGGCACTGGGTACCCTGGAGTTACAGGGGCTGCGATCTACCCAGTGTGGGTGCTAGGAACTGAATTCAGGTTCCCTGAAAGAGCAATCTACACTTTTAATCACTGAACCATCTCTCCAGACCCCAATTTACAGATTGTTGAACTCTGCTGTGAAGTTCTCTTCCATCCTCTCTCTCATTTGTAAAGTATTTAAGGCTGAAATGTTCGTTAGAGTGCCCAGAAACCCTTTACTTTTTCTTTAAAGCCACTGAAAATAATAGGGTAAGTTCTATTTTTGTTGAAAATCAGAAGCTACAGAGTAAACAAAATTGTCATTATCAATCCTGATTAGTTAAGAGAAAGTATGATTACAGATTGCAAAGGGTGAAAATTCTTTTCTTTATGGTGACACACCAAGTACTTAAAAAACAGAGACCTCTTTTGAATAATATCTGACTCCATCATCTTCTCAATTAAATGGGATTATAATCACCAGCCCAGGGAGGTGGTAGGTTGAGCAATTAGCACCCTAAGAGAGCTGTAACTCTATTATCTTGATGTCCTGTACTGAAAGCATATGATTTTTTTTTCTTCTTTTTTTGTTTTTGTTTGTTTGTTTTTTCAAGACAGAGTTTCTCTGTGTAGCCTTGGCTATCCTGGACTCATTTTGTAGACTAGGCCCACCTGCCTCTGCCTTCCCAGGTGCTGGGATGACAGGCATGTGCCACTGCACTGGCTTCTTTTGAGACAGGGGTTCTCTGTGTAGCCTTGGCTGTCCTAGAGCTTACTCTGTAGACCAGGCTGGCCTCGAACTCAGAGACATTCACCTGCCTCTACCTCCCAAATGTGCATATGACTTTTCTTTTAAAGTCAATGCTGTCTTTTTTATATTTTTGTTTTGACTATCTGCGGGTTTTCACGCTGTTGATTACTCTCTTTTAACTTACTGTTCTTCCCTTGACATTCAAACACTACTTCTTATGGATTTTGCTTTACAAGCTTATTGACCATATGCATAGACTCTGGTCCCAGGTTGCCAGAGTTCAAATCTTAGTTTTACCTTAACCAACATTGTGACTGCTTAAGTTCTATGCAACAGTTCAGTGCTATGCAGATAAATGCTACTATACCTGTTCTTCCTCTTAATTCCTTCCTCCAATGCATTTCTCTGGCCTCCACTATTCCATTCAAAGGGGTCTTTGTCTCTTCCTATCTGAAAGGCTGTCTTTTTATTATCGTTCTCAGAGTTCATATGCTGTTCTCACTACAGAGGCTTCCAAAGGTCCTCTTCCTCTTCTGGCTTGGCAGATTTGTGTTCTCATAGTAATTTGAGTGTATTTCAACCCAAGCATTTGTTATGCTAGATCCAAAGAGCTTATGTAATTTAACATGGCCTGTACTAGGCTATTTCAGACCCACAAAACTAGAAATTTGGTATGATTCAACTTAGTTCTATCTTTTTCTTACTTCTACTATCTTCTTCCCATACTACACTCATAAAAAGAGCTGTATGTTATTTAAAACACAAATGGTCGGATCACTTTTTTAAATATAATGAATAGACACATATCCATTACACAGCTGAAATACAACTTAAGCTTTATATACTTGCTTTCTGAACTTTCTATACTTAAACTTTTGTGAGATTTACTCAAGTTCATTAAATTTTTATTATCATATTAGGAAATGTATCAATATTTTCATTCTTTTATTGAAAGATATTTGAACTAGTTTTGTTTGTCTGGTTTTGTTTGTTTTGTTTTGAGACAGGATTTCTATGTGGCCCTGGTTGTCCTGGAGCTCGGTATGTAGACCAGGCTGGCCTTGAACTCACAAAGATCCACCTGTCTCTGCCTCCTAAGTGCTAGAATTAAAGGTGTGCGCCACCATGCCTGATCTTAGTTCTACTTTTTGCTATAATCATTTGTGAATATTTTTGTATATTTCTTGTTATCTGTTCTTTTAGTTATTTGTTTTTCGGGTTATAATATAATTATATTATTTCCCTCTTCCCTTTCCTCCCTCCTACTTGTCCCTCCTTAACTCTATTTCAAATTCATGTCCTTTCTTTATTAATTGTTGCTACATACATATATGTATATTCCTAAATAAGTAAGTACAGCCTGCTTAGTCTGTATAATGTTACTCATATATATGCTTTCAGGGCTGACCATTTGGTACTGGATAACCAATTGGTATCCTCTTCCCAGGTGAAGACTGTTTATTTCTGCCACTCTCAGTATTCCTTGGTTGTCTGTAGTTCTTTGAGTAGGGTGAGGTCTTTTGGACTTCCCCATTCCTTCACCCTCCATTCCACCCTTCTGGCCAAGCAGCAAAAAAAAAACATTGTGCATAAAATGTAAATACATGTATATGCTTTCATTTTAAAATGAAAAATATTTATAATAAACACTGAGGTTAAAACTAATATAGCAGCTTTTATAAGCATCAAAAATTAAGAAAATTAATTCATGATGGCTATCAGGAGAACCACTATGAGGTTCAACAGTACACACAAAGTTTTTAACAAAGAGGCCCAAAGAGGCAATGAGTCAGTCACTCTGGACAAAGATGAGTGTGGTAAGACCTGGTTTTGAGGAGTCACTCTGATACTTCCTAGATGTTTGCAATTGAGTACATCGTTTCCTCCATCTGCACTTCAGTTCCTTATCAGGAAATGCTATGGACAATGTCTGGCATCCCACTGACAGGATTAGTACACACTTCAAATTTTAAAAGATGCATGCAACAGCATCTATCAATATTTTGCAGCTATAATCATCTGCCCTTCCCCACGCCTTCTACTTCCCACTGTGGCATGGAGCACCTCTGTAACTTCTAGGCAAACCTGATTATCAATTGCCCTGAGGTAGATATTAATTTGCTAGTGCTGTTGTAATAAATGCAAAGACAAGGTGGCTTAGTGACCAAGGGAGATATGGCTGACAGCTGTCTGTGAAGCTACATATGGGTAGCTAAACATAGGCTAACCCGCAGAAGAAATATCACGACTGCAGAAGGGTTTGAGTCCTGATTACGCAGGTATGCTTGGAAGCCAACTGAGCAGTTGCTTGTTAAGAGAATGTAATGGCGGGCAGGCAAGAAGAGAAAAGTTCTCACTTAAACACTACATGCACTGATGCAGCCAGCAAGGTACCCAAACACTGAAGGGCACTAAATAACAAGGCGGAAAGAAAATGTTTTAAGGAAGAGGGGAGAATCATGAAAGTAAAATACTGCTAAGACAGGAACCTGCTGCCTTTCATTCATTTGCCCACTTTAGTGCCAAGAAGGAAATGGATGGCCTTGACTAGAGCAGTTCCAGGGCCTCTGCCACTTTACTGTGGTGACTGAACAACACCAAAACCTTTCAATTTGCTTCTCTTATTTTTGAAGTACAAAGACTATCATCTCATGAGTGCTTGAGAAACTGATATAAGCAGCAATAATAAACTAATATATACATGAATGTAACATGATATACAGAGCTCCTTCAAATAGACTATGAAAAATTAAAAAACTAACAGAAATCTTAAGGTACTATAGCACCTAACAGGTACTACTATGATGCTTATGTTCAGATTAGGAAACCAGGTTCAGACCTTATTAAGTCAAGATATGGTAAAAACGAAGATCTGCAAGATGGCTCAGCATGTAAAGGTGCTTGCTGCCAAGCCTGATGACATGAGTTTAAATCCCAGGACCCCTGACCTTCACATGTGCGTGCACCACCTAAAATAAAATTAATTAAAAAGTAAAGGTGAGACAGTTTATATACTCAGTGTATAAAACTTAAGTTTGTGTATAAAGGGTAAAGAGTTTACAAGATTTATTTCATTGATAAAAGTGTGTGTGTGTGTGTGTGTGTGTGTGTGTGTGTGTGTGTGAGAGAGAGAGAGAGAGAGAGAGAGAGAGAAGGAAAAGACAGGGCTCACAGATTTAGCTTAGGCAAACAAGATGCAGGAAAATGCAGATATACAGTTTAAAGTAACTTCACTGGAAGAAGGAAAGTGAGAAAAATATATTTTTAATGATATCTACATTTTTTAAGCAGTTGGTCATATTTTGAGACTGAGAAGAGAAAGGAGGCCAAAGCCTGAAAAGAGAGTTGTTTGTTTTTTTTTTTTTTTTACACAAGACATCACAGAAAATAGGACAAAGAAATCAATATGTAGTAAAAGCCAATGGCAGCAATCAGTGCAACAGGGGTTTGTCTCAGGCTCAGTAACACTAATGGGGACAATGAAAGAGGTTAGTTTGAGTCAACAAGGTTTATGACTTCAGTCATACAGGGATAGAAAAATGAAGCATGGTACTAGAGGGTAGCAGCAAGAGACTGAACAGAAAAGTGTGCTAAAGGAAACTGAACTGGGAGGGGAAGGAAGTGATAAGATCAAGGGACAGATCTAGTGTGGATAGCCAAGGGCCAGGTCAAGGAGAAATTCTGAACAAAGCTGCCCACTTTCATTTTTCATTTCAGAGGTGGGCCAGCTCTAGGTGATGTGAAATGGCACAGGGAAGTGGATTCAGCATAGAGATGATCTTTTGAGTAGAAGAAGCCAATGTTTTAAGAGGAAATATCATCCATGTGAACACTGAAGTCACTCAGAATGAGGTGAGTGATGGGGACAGTTTGTACCATGTCTTAAATGATAAAGATTTTAAAAGGGCAATATAACATCTACTCCACAAAGCCATGGGCATTTTAACAAGAAGGAAAAGACATGGTCTGGAAATAGTGGTGACAGAAAAAGTAGTTATCCTCAACTCTCCCATTGAGATTAACGTAGGAGAAAGAGCTGTATTTAAAAGGGTTACAGAATAATTAATACCCTCACCAGGACTCAGGGGCCACACATACCACCACCAGTGAAATGGTCAGCAACACAGGAAACAGGAGTTTGGGAGAACATGTAAAAATGTTTGAGAAGAACAGAATAAGGCTTAGGAGAGAGAGGAACAGGAAGTCAGGTCAGACAAGAATAATAATACCAAAGGTGACAAATGATTAAAGAGGCTAGGAGACCAAAAGTTGCTAGGTTTGTCCAACCATAAGGTTATCAAAATAATTAGTTCTATAAAGTTCTTGATAGCTAGAGTTAGCATTAAAGCTTTGACCATGGTATCAGTGAGGGAAGAGAGACCCAACATTTCAGTACCTTACGTAACCAAGAACTTTACTCAAATTCTCTTAGTTCAACCTTACAGCTATACCTTCCCTTACTATATAAAAAAGCTGAGTATTTGAGAATCAAAGTTACCTGTCTCTATGCAGTTCATATAGAGCAACACTGAGAATCTGGGCTCTGTTTTAACTCTTAAATCAGTACGGTGGCAAAGAGAATCTTTCACCAATACAAGCCAGACTTTGTTTGAGCCTATCTGCCAAACAAAGTTGCAAGGATTGAACAATAGCTTCAAAACAAACCATAATAGTTACTTTGTTAACCTGAAATTGGTCTGGGCTGGGACTTATTTTCAAATGTGGGACTTATTTATTCAACAAAACCTGAACTAATGTCTATAAAGGAACACATAGTAAGCTGAGGTAGGAGAGGGTGTACAACTATTGCTCACTAATACGTCTAGAACCAGTTCCAAACTTGATAGTGTCAAGGCTTTCACAGGACAGGTCAAGCCCATTTCTCTAGCCAGATAGCCCATTACTGACTTAAACAAATAATCAAATTTGTGCCAAAGCAAAGAATTTTAAACAAAAGTACTCTATACATGAAATACTTGGCAGCTGAACATTATTATTTAATCTTCTGACATATGATCTCCAGGGCCCAAAGAAAATCTTGACTGTGAAGACTAAACTTGTTTCCAAATGTTGAAACTTGATTGCCACACTACTCTGCTTTTACCTCCCTTGTGTAAGGACACTCACTGTACTCTGCCGAATAATTCTGCTAAGTGTGTGTGTAAGCCTCATTTCTGAAAGCAGAGCATAAGCCCATTAAAAATAGAGCTAAGGAAATTAACACTTCACATATAGGAAGAGCCAATTGCTTGTCTAGTGCTTATATGTTTTTATATCAACTTTGTGAAATTCTATGAAATAAGAATTTATTTTATAGATCAGGGTATTTACTGTCATAAGGCTAGAAATGAACAAAGCCTAGATTTGAATCCTAGTCTTTCTAAACCCAACGCCTAGGCTTTTTCTACAAGACTGGCCCCAAACCAAGAGATAACCTCACTGCTTTATCTAATTGTTTCCTACTCACCTACCAAGCATCAGAGAAAAAGTCTTTGTTATATATGGGCAGAAAGGATTCAATATAAGGTATTTGCCTTTATTTTCAAGACTCAAAAAAAGATTCTTTGGTATACACACCAATTGATGTGAGTCCTGAATACAAATGAAGAAATTAGAAAGAACCTTGCCTGTAAGAAGGAAAAAGTAAAAGAACCATTGCTTATCTGTTCCTGTGTTTAAAAGTCCTCCATCTGGCAGTACCACTTTCTGCCCCACTGCCTCCTGTGTCATCTACTACCTCAATTAATCCTTTATCTTTATTGCACCTGGGTCACAATTTTCCTCTTTTCCTCATTGCATCATCCTAAATCACTTTGCTATCTACATGAGACACCATCAATATACACTAGCCTCACAGCTCCCTGTCATATTCCACACCACTGATCTTCACTTCTGTTGTATTTTAGTTACAAGCCCCTGACACACACATAGTCACACATACCTAGTTATCACCTAGAACAGCTCCACATCAGGCAACTCTATTATTGTTGTTGTTGTAAACTAATATTTTACTTTCTGGCCACAATCTCTTCTTTTTCATATTACTTCCATTATATTTGTTTTCTGGTCTAACCCAAGGAATTGCTAAATCTGAAACTAATAAATAAAATGAAAAAGAAATCTCCAAATGTTTCCTGTTTCAGTTAATGACCTCATGGTCATCCAAGCCAAAGGCTGGAGTAAACCACTAATCAGTCCCTCAGAGACAGAAGATCTCATAGGTTTTCTCAAGTTTGTTTCCATCTCTATGACCATTTTTAATTACTTCAACCATGTCTAGTTTTTTAGTAAGCCTTTCAGTGATTAAAAAACATCAGGCACTGAAATAATTTCAGTGTTTATATACACAAGGTCCACGACGACATAGCTTCTGCCTAAGGGAAACTCATAATTTACTACATTTTATCTTTACTGTTAGATTGCTGGCAGTCACCAAATGCTGTGGGTTGTGTGGGGGTCACTCCTTTTCTCACACTTCTCCTTTATGTATACTATTTTCTCAGAAGCATATTCTACTCCTGTTTGTCCCCTTACCACCTGGGCCTGGGCTCACCCCTCCCCGAAAGCCTTTGCTCAATGCCTGGCTAGCTCAGGGCCTTCACTTTCAGGCGACCAGAGCATTCTATGTGTAGTGCTTAACTCTGGAGATATAACCTGTGCAAGCACCACCCTGACCCGGCTTCCCAGCGACTAGAAATGTTTCTTCTTTACCTGTGTAGCCAGCTTAGCACATACACAACACAATACCTGACATACGGTAGTATATCAGTATACAAGTATGAAGTGTATAAAGGTATAGTTAAAATTTAAATTTCATTGTAATGTTCATACCAGTGTTTTCCCAGTTTTGAATCCTTACACTGGAGGGTTCAGAGACTTTGTATCTATATAGTTCTATACAGAATGGTGCTACATTATTTATTTATTTATTTATTTTACCAATTTACACAACAGTGAAACAGCATTTGTACAAGCATGCTATGGGGCTTGAGAGATGGCTCAGTGGTTAAGATCATGCACCTCTCTTTCAGAGGAACCAAACTCAGCTCCTAGCACCCAACTGTTATCTTCCAGTTGTGGAGATCTGATTCCTCTGGCCTCCGTGGGCAACTGCACTCAAGTGTGTGCACACACATACACAAAATTAAAAATAAATCTTTTTAAAAAATTGTTGACATATGTGCCACCAACTTTAAAACCACTAACCAATTTAAGAAACGAAGACATAAAAACAAAGATAATTCTGTCTGCTGGTATGCTTTTGCCTTAGTTAGAAAGACAGTGAAACTTCCCTTAGGACTTGAACAAGGTCCCAGACAGAGCACTTAGCATTTTATCCAAAAGGCATCACTTCTCTAATGGGCTTAAGTTTGCAGAACTGCTTAGGCAAGGGTTTGAGAAACTGATAAAAGATCCTTTTTAAGTACTTTAACCCTATGTACCACCAAGACTACGTGACACAAAAAACAAAAAACTAAACTTTACAAAAGTGCTCTTAAACGAGCAAAAAAAAAAAAAAAAAAAAGTTTTTCACAGCAAGCTGAGGCCTTCTGTTGGCAGGAAGGAAAAAAAAAAAAGCATGGAGTTGATTGTAATAAGGCAATTCTCTCTCCAAGCAAATATTAAATTGCAGTTTGGCACCAAACTAGGTCTCAGTCCTTTTTAGAGCAAAAATAATAAGCTCTTTTATTTGCATGATATATTACACTGTAAAATCTTTTGATATACATTAGCTCACTTGATGAAGTGTTCACAGACAGTTTTTCAAAGGAAGAGAAACCACAAAACTAGATGATCTCTTTTAGCTTGGGTGAACACATGCTACTAGACAGCTTCCCCTCGCCCCCACTCCCTAAGTTCAACCAAGCACAGAAAGGAGGAAGGGAGAGTACTTTTTATTTAAGAAGGTCAGTCCTTGAGGGTCAAAGCTCTTCCTTCAGAAACGATAGAGTTTGGCCTCTCTGCTCACAATAAGCTCTTCTGTGAGAGCGATATGGGCAAACTAGTGCTCATCAAAGGAGCGGATCAAAGACCACAGTAAGAGAAACGAGTAAAGGAATTGGGAATTAGCCAAAACAAGACCCAAGGGACGCGATTACTATCTTCACTCTTAACAGCTTCCCATAAGGAGACCGATGCAGTAAGAAGGGAAGACAGCGGTTTCTTTCCACCTATAACCAAATCCATGCAGGGTCAGACTGGGTTACTTTGGAACAATACTAAAACGAAGAGCCGCCCTAAACGGTTCGCCAAATTATTGGCGATATTATTTGGTATTTTTAAAGATACTTCCAATGGGGGAGGGGACCCGCGGGGGTGAAGGGGACGACCACACCTAGATGACTCTCAGTTCTCTACGCGTTTGGGGATGTTCTGGGGTTCACTCATCTGCCAAGGAACGAACCCCTTTCCCTGCTGTACTCCACGCCTGCCTGTTCCCCAGTCTGAGGTTCGAAACGTGCAGCAGCCGCCGGGTGCTGGTGGGGGTCCCGGCAGGGGCAGGTGGCACTCGTGAGTTTCCCCCCAGCCCCGGGACGCCGGCGGGCAGCTCCAAGCCCTCGGTCCTCCGTTGCTAGGACCCCCCCCCCGCAAGCGAGTCTCTGTCGCGACGCGTCCCACCAGCCCCAAAGAGCCTCCGCGCTGGGCCCGAGCCAGGCTTCCCGGTTCCGCCCCAGCCCCGCTGCTGCCCCTACCCCCGCCCCCGCCCGCCCGGGAAGCAGCTCGGTGCAGGGACTCGGCGCGCCGCGCCCCCCTCCCCCGACCCCCCGGCCGACCCCGGCGAGTCAGGCCGCCGCCGGCCACTGGGCCCGAGCGGATGTCGCCCAGGCCGCCGGGGCTCGGGCCGGCTAGACACGGCCACCCGAGAGCCGCGGAACCGGACACCGGGGTCAGCGGGCGGGGACTCGCTCCGGCCCGTAGCTGTAGGCGGCCCCTCAGGGCACGGGCTCGGCTGGCGGCGGCTGCGAGGCGCTTACCTGAGAGCGACGACAGCGGCGCGGGGCGCGGGAGGCTCACTCGCTTCCAGCCGCCATGTTTCCGCTGCGCAGGGAGCGAGCGAGGACGCCGGCAGGGGCCGGCGGCGGTTCGGGAGAGCCGGTAGGACGAGGCGGCGGGCGGCGGGGGGCGGGCGGCGGGGGGCTCCACCGAGGCGGCTGCGGCGGCCCAGGGGCGGGGGGCGGGGGGCGGGGGCGAGAGCTGCTCAGCCCCGCCCGCCAGAGACTCCTGCCGCGAGGTGGCGCGCGCCGCGGGCCGTTGGGCTCGGGCGCGCGGGGCGGCGGGAAGGAGCGACCCTGCTCGCGCCCCGCGCCTCCCGCCTCCCGCCTCCTGCTTCGCGGCCGCCAGCCCTAAGGCGCCCGGCCCCACTGTCCTGCTCTCGACTCCCAGACATGAGAGTGACGTCCTCTGAGTCCCCGGCTTCGAATCCCGTCGGCCCTCCGCACCCACCGGGCTGTGGAGTGACCTCAGAGCTCCTTCGCACCTTTTCTCTTTCCAATTGCTCGGGGCGGGAAAAGAAGGTTGCTGTGAGGAGAAAAAAAAAATGTGTGCGCCCCAAAAGGGTGCAACAGTGCTAACGAAAGCCGGCCTTCTCCTTTGCCCCTCCCCAGAATGGGCTTTGAACTTTGGTGCGCCAGACGGGGTGACCCAGGGTTCTTTAAGGGATGCTTCTCCCATACACCCTCCCCCCTTCCCTCTCCCCTCCCCTCGCCCCCCTTGCGTGCGAACACACACAGACACACACACAGACACACACACACACACACACACACACACGCAATTGTGTTTCATGGGCGAGATGTTTTAAGCCCAAGGAAACTGAAGTCTAAGGAGGTGAAGTTACTCATCCAAGGTCACGCAACCCCTGCCTGAGGGACAGGTGTTAGGGGAAAAGCTGGTTGGTTTTTGTCAACATGAAACAAATCTAGGCATATCTCAGAAGATGGAATCTCAGTTGTGAAATTATCTCCATCAGATTGTCGAGTAGGCAAAGTCTGCGTGGGCATTTTCTTAACGAATGATTAATGTGGGAGGCGCCACCCCTGGGCAGGTGGTCCTAGGTGCTATATAAGAAAGCAGGCTAAGTGAGCCAAGGAGAAGAAGGCAGGAAAGCAGTGTTCCTCCATGGCCTCAGTGCCGTGGTCTTTATCACACTGATGGAAGCCACACTAGAACCAGAGGGTTCCAAGGAAGCAGCCCTTGGGCCCAAGCTCATTCAAGTTGTCTCCTAAAGGAGGAAGCAGCCCAGGAAGGCACCTCAGGGAAAGGAGAGGCTGAGGGCAAAGGTGTCAAGATGTGGCAGGTATGGTTAGCAGAAGTATGAAAGACTCCGGGGACATAGTGATGATGCTTTTTAAGTTGGGGGGGGGGGCGGAGCCTGGGAGTTCCTTGCGCATCTAGATTAAAGCTTCGAATTGGTTTTTTTTTTTTTTTTTAAAGTCCATGGTAATGTGTGGTCCCTGTGTCCCTAAACTCCTCTCGGGAGTCAATGAACTGAGGTGTCTTTTTCTTTTTCTTTCTTTCTTTTCTTTTTTTGTTTGTGTTGTTGTTGGTGGTGGTGGTTTGGTTTGGTTTGGTTTGGTTTTTCGAGACAGGGTTTCTCTGTGTAGCCTTGACTATCCTAGACTCGCTTTGTAGACCAGGCTGGCCTCGAATTCACAGCAATCCGCCTGCCTCTGCCTCCCCAAGTGCTGGGATTAAAGGTGTGTGCCAATAACGCCCGGCTGAGGTGTCTTTTTCTTAATAAGGCACTGTTTGGAGCATAGCAGGAAGATCCCTGGTCCCACAGAGCACCAGAAAAACCAAAAATGTTAAGCAAGTAAGCAGTACCCGCCCCATGCCTCCTGCCTCCTGCCTCCTGCCTCCTGCCTCCTGCCTCCTGCCT
>OU015754.1:55180201-55235787 GCA_907169655.1 Acomys percivali | reverse complement strand
TGCCTCCTGCCTCCTGCCTCCTGCCTCCTGCCTCCTGCCTCCTGCCTCCTGCCCTATCTCCCCTCAGTAATGGGTTGTTACTTGGAAGGGTTAGCAAAATAATCCCCCCACCCCACCCTACCAACCGGCTGCTTTTGACCATGATGCTTCATCACAGCAATAAAAACCCTAACTAAGACAGTAAGTAATCCAAGTTTACCAGGATCTCACCAAGTAGCCTGTGAAAAGGCTCCGAGGGGCTGTTTGGGGTGGTGAGTGCTGGGAAGGCTAGCCATGGTGGCAGTTAGAAACTGTGGAGCTGACCTCGCCATCTCTGGCTTCTCTTTCCTTTTAAATGTGGTGACCCTTGAGGCAAGCAGAAAATCACCAGCTCAAACCCAGCCTGGGTACACAGTGAGACCCTGCCTCAAAAACCAAAACAGTAAAGCAGAGAGTGAGAGCTCTGTAGGGAGTATCAGATGCCTGCCTCAAGTTGTTGAAAGGCTTGACTCAAAGCATTTGGCTTCTATCGTCAGCCCTCTGCTCAGACTTGCTTATTTTCGGCTCCGTTTCTAGTATACAGTTGTGTGTGGAGAGCCCTTCAACTTTACAGGATAAGGAATAAAGTAGTGACTTCCCTAATCCTTGTCTGTCTTTGCTCAGCACTTCAGGAAACGGCACGGCCACACGCCAATCACCTAAGGGTAGACTGTGGTAGCTGTGTTAGGCTGCTTTCTACCACTGTGGCAGAGTGCAGAGAGAGAAGTCAAGGGAACACAGGTTTATTTGGGCTTAGCATTTCAGAGGTCTCTGTGCATCGCTACTTCACCTGGCTACTTCGTGTTCTATGCACGCCTGTGTGCAAGCCTGTGAGTGCAACTGTAGAGGCCTGAGGTTGACATCCAATGCTTTCCATCTATTTTCTATTGCTTTCCATCTTATTTATTGCACCTAGAGCGCAGTAGTTAGCTAGGCTGACTGGCCTGTGAAACCCAGGAATTTGCCTGTCTCCACCCCCTCCACCCCTTGCAGGCATTGAGATTAGAGATGCGTCCACTATGCCAAGCTTTCACATGGGTGCTTCATGCTTTCTCAGCAAGCACTATACCCACTGAGCTGTCTCGCTCGCCCCTACCCATTTGCTTTTATGTGTGTGGTAAGGAAGCAATATGAGAGCTCACTTTTATAGCAAAGCCCTCCTCCCCAGGCCCATTAAGGTATAAATCTGTCCCTTGATTTATTCATTCATGAGGTTAGATCGTTCATGATCCAGTCACCTCCCAAAGGTCCCAGGTCTGAACATTGCTCCACTGAGGACCATGCCTTCATCACGTTAACTTTTAGGAGACATTTAAGAGCCAAACCATAATGGTGGTTTTGAAATGACTTCCTACCCTTATCCAGATCCAGTAAAGTAGCTATAGGGTTGTAACCTAACTCCAGATTGTGTTCTCTCCAGCTTGCCGCCCACAGCTGCCAGATCCTGGCAGCGTGTCTTCTAGTTCATAAAACTTAATAAGATCTCATTAGCAATGGGACACAATCCAAACTTCTCAGCCTGGCATTCAAGACTCTCCATGGTATAACCACAGCCTTCGTTCCTAAATTTATTTCTCACTATCCTTCTCTTTTCTCTCCATTGCTGTGTGTCTTTTAAACACCTGACTCGATACTGCTTTCGTGCACTCATTAGGTGCCTGGCTTCACATGTACTGTCTTAACTCATTCATGGGATATTGACTTTTCACAACAAACCTGTGCAGTAAGTAGCATTATGATTCATATTTTGTAGATAAGAAAAATGAGGCACACACACAAAAAAGTGAATTGTTCCAACATCATGCCAGTAAGTGGTGGACACTCAAAGGAGCATGAGCAGTTCCGTTTAGAGCTCCCTTTCCCAACCACTGTTTCAATTTAAGATGATCTTTCCTATCTCTCATTAGCTCTCATAATCTTCTCTAAGGGTGTTGGATACCTTTTGTCCCATTACTGGGTAGCATGATTTATTTTGCCTATATATACAGTAAGTTTCTTATAAAATAAGGCTTTTCCTGCTGGGCGTGGTGGCGCACGCCTTTAATCCCAGCACTCGGGAAGCAGAGGCAGGTGGATCACTGTGAGTTTGAACCCAGCCTGGTCTACAAAGCGAGTCCAGGACAGCGAAGGCTACACAGAGAAACCCTGTCTCGAAAAAAAAAAATGCTTTTAATCAGTGATGTCTAAACTGCAACAGTACCTGGTAGACAACTCGTAGATATTTCTAGATGAATGAATATACAGGGTTAGAAAACTAATAATAAGAAAGAAAGAAAGAAAGAAAGAAAGAAAGAAAGAAAGAAAAGACTGATCTGGAGCAGGATCAACAAGCAATTGTCCTTGGGCTTCATCTGACCCCTCCTATTTGTGTTTGGACAGAAACTAAAAATGCTTGATTTTTGAGATTTTGTCATTTATTTATTTATGTGTGTGAAGGAGGAAGAAGAGGAGATAGAAGAAGAGGAGGAGGAGAGCAGTCACATGTGTGCCAGAGTGTATATGTGGAGGTCAGAGGTCATGTTTTAGGGAGCTGGCTCTCTCCCCCTGCCTCGTTTGAGGCACGGTCTCTGCCACTGTTTCTATTGCTGCACACGCCTGTAGCTAGCTGGAGAGCTCCTAGCTCACCTTCTCTACCTGCCATCTCATAGTAGGAGTACTGGGATCACTGAGGTCACCACCTTGTTCAACATTTTACAAGGTTTAGGGACTTGAACTCAGGCTGTCAGGCTTGCACAGAAAATGCTTTTGCCTATTGCTCTGTGTCCCCAGCTCTGCTCTTACATTGAAAGAAAAAGAAAAAGCATGCTGGGTATGATGGCACACACCTGTTATCCCAGCACTTTGGCGGCAGAGGCAGGAGGATCGGAAGTTCAAGGCTGTCTGTCCTTGGCTTCATAATGAGATCTTTTTTGAGTCTTGTCTCAAAAAACAAACAAAAACAAAAAACAACAACAGAAAAACCCCAAAACAAACTGGACAGAAGGAATCAAGAGAAGAGTAGAAAGAACCTCATGGTCTAGGAATCTCATATGACAAAATTTTGTCACAGTTTTCCGAAGCTCCCTATGGAAGGAAGCCTTTGGCTGCAATGGGCCTTGTGACATACAGAACCTAAAGAAAGCCCTGATTTGAACTATAATGTATCTGACTGTAAACACATCTTAGAACCAGCACTAGACAAAAAAGAAGAAGTAGTATGATGTTGCTCGTGGCACATTAAAGTAAATGCCAGCTTTGCTGAGGAGCATGCACATAGTAAAAATACAAAACATAAAAAGCATGAATTGAGGTTGTTGGGGGTTTTGTACTGGGTGTGTCATTAGGAAGGACTCATGGGGTTTTAACTGTTTTAAGCATTTCTAGTTAGTGGGTTACACTTTTCATCTTAACAACAGTATAAAACATTTCTTAAGAAATTAATAAGTGGTGCTCTAAGACTTTTGAACAAAAGATTCTACTTTAGTCACAAATGATTTCTTTCATGTATAGGTAGTGTGTTATGGGGACATAAAAATCCTGAGACCCCATCTCTGCTGGGAATGTCATGGATGTAAACATCACTCAGAACCCGACTTCCTTCTGGGGGGCTGGGGCGTGTGGTGTGTACCTGTGGGATGGGAATAAGACACATGTTCAACAGTGCATGTGGAGGCTAGAAGGCAACTTTGTGGAGTTGATTCTCTCTTTCCACCTTTATATAGCTTCTAAAGATCCTATAGGACCAAATACTCAGCCAAGATCTCACTGTTTCTATAAAAATGAGCATTTCTGCCTTGTTAGCATCCAAATTTGCTTTTGTCTTTGATAAATGCTAAAATTATGTTTACCAAGCCTATTTTATAGACTTTAGGTATCCAAGGTCACGTAAAGATTTTTCAGGCAAGAATGGGTTGCAAGTAGAATAAGTTTTAAAAGGAGCAGCTCTCATATCATAAGAGGTGTCCTGATGGATGGTGCACCCCTGCAAGCAGAGCGCCTTGAAGGAAGTCTAACCCAGCTTGAGCTGATTACTTGCTTTACTCTGGGGCTGGGCCCTGGAGTAGCCTAGTGATGGGAGTGTGAGTGCTGGTCTCTGCCCAGGGATCCTTCTGTGTAGTCAGTCACTCTTATTCTTGGGAAAGTAGAGTGGATCTGTATCTCTGAGTCTTACATACTCTTTCAGTCAGTGGAATTTTAGTTAGTACCTGGTGGTACCTAGATTGCAAGAATAGTTACAGCCTGAATCTGAGATCCTCCTTGTCAGGGAAGCAAATGTGTTAATAGCTATGACAGCTGTGCTGTTGCTGCATGAGCAGTTAACACAAGCTTAGCAGCATCACACAATACCTACTGCTGAGCTCTTAGCTCTGGAGATCCGAACTCAGACTCTGGCCCATGTGACTGGCTTCCCTGCTCAGTGTATCCAAGGCTGAAATCAAGGCATCTGGAGCCTCTGCTGCAAGCACCTTTGGGTTGTTGGAAGAATTCACTTCTTTGTGGTTGCTGTTCACTGCTAACTGAGAGCTTTGTTAAGGTACTTACCATGAGATCCCTTAGCTCTTCCACAGAGAGCCTCTCACTCACTCACTTACTCTCATCCTTTCGTCTCTCTGATCTCCCTTCTTCAACCAGAGAACACTCTAACCTAGTAAAAGTCCCGTAAACTCTCTTTGTAGGCTGAAGGCTTCTTGAGAGCCAGGATCCTCATTCACAGCTTTAGCTCCAATGCTCAGTCAGGCTTGGCAAAGAAGACACTGAACTACTTTGCTAAAAAGAAAATAAAACTACATACTGCCCTTTCACTCCCTGCTTTTCTCTTAGATCCAGCTCAAAACGTCTGACACGTCTCAGAAGGCTTACTGCCCCCTCGTCTGGGTAGTCACTTAGTAAACCCCAGCATATGAAGTGCATTGCGTTGTAGTGTTTTAAGTCAGGCTGGTTGGTTTCCTTGGACACTCCACTTAGTATCCCAGGAGATCAATGGTCTTTAAAGCTCAGGAAGCAGCTGGAGAATGAAATTGGACAGATGCTGTGACCTTGGGGTCATAAGTAAGAACAGCAGAGGTAATGCGGAATGAGAAAAACAGGCAAATTAATCAAGGTGCAAGCTTTTTTTTAAAAGAAAGGATGCTAGGAAGCCACATTATATGTACTACATTAAGGAATTAAACCTGGCAGAGCCTTCCAGAAGGAATAGCAAATAGAAGTGATTTTTGTGTCATTACCAATTGAAAGACCAGTATTTTACTTTGTATTGTGTTCTTGACGCTCCGGGCACTGGGCTGGTGAAGGCAGCAGAAGAGCATGGCAGCTCCTGTGCTTAGAGAAAGGGCGTGGGGACAAGGAGAGGCGTGGCCTCCAGCTGAGTGGCCTCCTTCCAGGTTCTGACAGCGTCCCCCTAGCATCTTCCTGTGTATCTTTTGTGACTGCTTTTCTGCTTTGTGGCTGTCTGAGGTCATTAAATGAGCAGTTTAAGCCTATCATCTGTGTTCCACTTTGGACTTGAATAAGGGTTGGACATTTTAAAAAACTGATTTACTAGGAGCTTTGAACCTACTGTCCCCTCACAGAAAACTGTGATGCGAACTGGCTGGTACAAGACAGCAGAGAAGGACATACCACCTGGCAAGAACAGGCACCCTATTACTACAGCTCCAAGCCCTAAGCCTCTCAAAGGCTGCTCATCTATAAAGTAAGAGCAGTGTACCTATATCACACCGTAGTAAATGTGACCAAATAGTGGCTCTCGAGTGTTCTTTGTAGGACCATTAGTATAGGTTGTTTGGCTTGGAAGTAGTCTCACCAAAGCAGCCTGCCCTTGAACTCTCTGTGTAGTATAGGTTGCCTTGAACTAAGGATGCTCCTGCCTCTGCCTTCCTAGTACTGAGATTATAGGCTTTGCTTCCATAACCCCAATTTTATTTCTTATTAGCCCATTAGACCTATGCCTGCTTCTTGCACTCCATCTATACCTCTCAGCTAGCTTCATCCTCCAGCTCCCATCAGAAACATGTAGAAACATCTTCTGTCAAAAGTCAACCAGAGTCTGATGCTGACACTGGATGTGACTTGGACTTCCAATACTCACACCCAAGGTTAAGGAGCAATTGCAGGACTAACCAAAGAAAGATAAAACGTATTCAGGTTGCCCCCTTGTGTGCTAAGTTTCAGCAAGTTCACTTAGCCACGGTGCATGCTCAGAGCCCACATGTGTACTGAGGAGCTGATCCTCTCAGTAACTACTGAGCTGCTCTGTGTATAAGACCCTTGGAAGAGATGTCAACATGGCATGTACTTCTCAAGGAGTTTAGGATCTACTGGGAACAGACTATGAAATAAGACAGGAAAATGTAAATACCACAAGGAGTATGTAACCAAAATGCTGTGGAAGACACCCAAGAAGCGTTAGAAAGAGAAGGGGAGATTTTAAATGGATCTTCAACAATTGGGAAGAAAAGCTGATTAGAGGCTTGAGGTGGGGTTGAGTGAATGGAGCCTTGTGTGGAGAAGTATGATAAGGAACACAAAACTAAAGAGATAATTAGATGATGACAAGTGGTCTATATGACCAGGACAGGGGTCCATGGAGAACACCTAGAACCACAAGCTAGTTATGGAGAATCTCAAATGTCAGCCAAGAGTTCCAAAGGCAGAGTGAGCCAGCAGCAGGGTGGGGCGGATGCAGGACCAGACGCATGGACTTTTCCAGGCCCTTCTTGTTGCCTTTTCCTGGAATGTCTCTCCTGCCAACACTCCGCATCCTATGGCCTACCACAGTGCAATCACTTTCAAGAAGCCTTGCCCTGTCCCCCAAGCCAGCCAGGCTCTCTCCTAGCTCTCAGTGACCACAGCTAACCATCTGACTCTTTCTAATGGCTTTTATCACAGTGCACATGCCAGGCAGGGATTGGAATCTACTCTTTACAAATCTTACACATGTTATATGCTTGGTAAATGGTTTTAAGCTTAACAGAGTCCTCGTGAATACGCTGCCTGCAACTTCTGGATACAAGACCAACATGATATTCAAACGTCACTTAAGTTAACCTGTAAAGTGATAGCTAGATCATAGATTTAAATTTCTTTACTCGGGAATATCAAAATTAAGTGGTACCTTAGAATTCACTAGTCTTCATTTTACCAGTGAGGCCCAGAGAGGTGCATTAAGGTCACATGGTAAGGTAATGTTCAGAAATAAAATGTATGAAGAGTTCACCACAAGGTCTACCACACACCACACGCATAAACCTGTCTGCCTCCCCGGACTCTTAAACTTTCGACCTCAAGCTGCTTGTAATTCCACCCACATTTAAGCAAAACTTCGCTCTGTTCTTGCATTTGCCATACCTGGAATTTTTCTTCCTTCAGCTATCTTCACTGAGATAATGCCTGCTTATGACTGAGGAGGAGTGCCTTCCGTGGAAATGTTGAATGTCTCTTCCATTCTTACCTAGGAATGGGGCAAATGGCTCTCCTCTTGCTGCCCTGGTAGCCTGGGCACACACTTCCATTGCTTAACTAAAATGTGTTGTCTAATTTCTCTGTCTTCTGCTGTGCTCAGAGGGTGGGAGCTTCATTTTCACAATGTCCCCAGCACCTCACAGCTGGAATAGAATTCATGTATAGTAGATGCTAATGGCATGGGGGTACACAGCAGGACCTCCCAAGCCACAGGCCAGAGAAGCAGCTTCCTTATCATCTCCCTGTAACACAGAGACCCATTTGATTTGCAGACTCTGATAACGTGAGTGCTTTGCAGAGACAAGCTAGGCCCTGAGCCTCCCTGCTTATCTAAAACACTTCTCTCCCCCCACCCTGTAAAATACCAAATAAAAATAGTTCCAGGAAGCTATGTGGTTGAGAAACTCCAGGCTCTGCCTAAGCTCTTAGATCAAGGCTGTTATTGTTGGGCAGCTGGTCATTAATCCAACATGCCTCTTCTCTGTGCTTTGGTTTTGTACCCTTCTAAAGACACTGATCCTTTTTGTCCTTGGTTGCCCTGAAGTCTGCCGCTAGCTGGTAACTGGAAAAAACAATAACTTGACAGCAGCTGATGTTAAAATGATCTATAGGTATTGTTGGCCAAAGGCTCAGTGTGCTCTGAGCTTGTGATGTTAACCAGATGGCAAGGATCCTCAGCTTTAAAACAGAAGAAAAAACATCTACCTTACCAGATTATTGAGGGATGGGAGAATCCTATACAGGGCCAAGGTATAGGGAGCACACCTTTCAAGCCACAAAACAGAGCCTCATACTCTGTTCTGCCTGGCCTTACTATGTCTGGGCCATCAACTGTTGACCTAGGTGTCATATATAGAAAGAATAGTGACAAGTTGACACCTGGAAGCAAATAACCAGCTAGTTAGTCTAAACATGAGACTTTCTAAGAAATAGATAAAATATTTGAGACTATTGCTATGCAGAACTAGGAATAGAGAGTGGTATGGCAAGGCCTTGGGTCTTCAAAAAACCGAAAACAAATGTGGGACAGGATTAATCCTGTTCAGTTCTATCACCATCGATGGTATTGGGTACTGGGAACTGAGGATGCAAAGGAAAGTAAAATACAATACATATCCTTCAGGCTTGTAGACCTCAAGGACCAAGAGAAGGCCAAAGAGGCTCTTGCAGAAACACATAGAACCTACTAGAGAATGTAGAGAAAAGAGTATTTTGCTAGACTAGAATGAACAAGCCTCAGTGGGGAAGTGACATTTGAAAGCCTTAAAGGAAGATCATGATTTCTTTAGTTGGAAGAAGAGGGGCAGGGCATGATGGCAGCAAGCACAAGGCGTACAAAGACACAAAAGCATCCTTTTGGGAAACCTTGGGGCACTTCGAGAGTGGTGCAAAGTGAGCATGTGAAGTCTTCTTAGAGTCAGGCTGTCAAGGGTCTTGATTGTTCAGCTAAACAGTTTGGACTATTTTACCTCAAGTGGGAATTGAAGAGCCATCAGAGGTGTTCAGCAGGAAATTTGATTTCAAAAGTGAAGCTTTAGCGCAGACTGCTGTCGGGGCTGCACAAAAGAGCTACATACAGAGGCAGGAAAGACGGAGAACACACACAATGAATCTTGTGCTTGTCACAGTTGAGTTTGGACATGTTCCTCAAACTCTCCAAACCTTTTGGGCTTTCAGCTTATATATCAGAATATGGATAGAAGACCCCTGAACTAAAAATATGGAACAACAAGCCGTCTGAACACCAGTGTGGTATTTAAGTTTCACATTTTGGAGTTTTGGATTAAGAATGCCCAACCAGGAAAGTCCATGCAATATACCAAAAAGCAAGAAGCTGAAGTGTGAGACTTCTGTTCCCAGGTGCTTAGAAGGGAGGTGTTCAACCCGTAAGACACATACTTTACAAAGCATGCTCTACAGAAGTGAAATGAGCTGTCCCAGTTAGGTTTTCCTGCTGTGATAAAAGACCCTAACAGAAAGCAACATAGAGGAAGGGCTTCTTTTAGCTCACAATTCCAGGTCACACTCCATTATAGGGGGGCAGGAGCTTGAAGCAGCACCCACAAGGAAGAGGGGAGAGAAGTGAATGAACATGTACAGTTCTAAGCAGCCTTCTCTGCTCTTATGTGGTCCAGGGCTTGGAACTAGAGAATGGCGCTGCCCACTCCATGCTGGGTCTTCAAGAGAATTCCTGGCAGACATGATCACAGGCCAACCTTCCTTAGGCGGCTCCTCACTGAGGCTGTCTTCTCAGGTGATTTGAGGTTGCGTTAAGTTGTTGATAGGAAATGATTTGTCCAAGGTGAGTGGTGTGTGCTCAGTAAGTGAGCAGTCTCTCCCTTTCCCTATCTCCTAAAAGACAGATCAGACAGAGTTCTGCTCACTGAAGCTTAAAATTGTGGCCAAACAATGGCAGGCATTCCCTTGGAAGGCCTGAATACATGAATGAATACATTCGAGAAGAGTATTTATTTTGTAGAGAGGGAGTTGAACCAGATAAATCTCTGAAATTCATTTCTTACTCTTAGAGTCCATTTCTACCACCTTCATGGTCCTAGTACTGGGGAGATTGCCAGGAGCCTGGGAGATTTTAGTGCTGATCTTGTTTAAAGCAGCCTCTTGGACCCAAAGGGAACATGTCTTACTTGAAAGAGTAAGACATGAGAAAGACATTTCATGACAGCAGTGTAAAATCTGGAAAGATCTTCTGTGAACTTACCAGTCTCTTGGGAGTAACCATAGTGCAGAAGCAAGAACCCTGGGGTGGAAGCTTAGAAGTCTGCACTCCAGAGTTGGAAGTTAAGGACTTTGCTCTGTGGGCTTAAATAGGTCATGGCTGTGTCTTGGCCTTAATGCCTCCATCAGGCATCCCTCTTTGAACGATCTTCTAGGGATTCTGGGAATCTAAGTTACTAAGATCATGAAACTGTGGCTACATAGATATCAGGCAATCCCAAGGGTTTCCTACAGCAGCTGTATGACTCGTACGTTATACGTGTGTCTCAGAGCATCAATCTCCATCTGACACGCCTTCCAAGATGTGTCACGTGCACTTGGGGGCAGGACGTGCCGACATTCTTCTTGGGATTAAAATTTGGGAATTCAGTACTTTTCAATTCTCAGTGTTAACTTAGCTGCAAATTGGATTATTTCGTATTTCTGGTTGAGAGGGAAGGCACCGTCTCCAGTATGGCAGGAAAATAAAAATGTCAGTCATCTGTCACAGAAGAGAGAGGTTGTTTTATCCCTGAGCTAACTTCGGGGCACAGAACTGCCTCATTTGGAAGCAGAAAAAGACACAGACAAGGTACAGGACAATGCTGCTTTTGTGCTACAACTTCCCTTCCAACTGTGGAATATCCTCACCAGCTCCTCTGATGGAAGCTGTCCCTCCCCCATCTCTGGTAGAACAAACATCTCCATCCACAGTGCTTTCCTCGTCACTTCTTAATGTTCTAACATTGATCATAGTGCATGATGATTTGTGCCTGTGATATCAATTCTCCTCGAAAGGCAAAGGCTAGTAAAGTCTGAGGACCTCCTGCAGAATGTCAGGTGTATGCATTTTACATCAGTCACATGGAGTAGCTGTTGTTATTTCCTGTTTAATTAAGAAAAGTGAGGTTAAATGACTTGGTCGACATCAGATGGCCAGTCAGTAACTGAGCCTGGCTTTGAATTAGACTGTTTTGGATTCCAAAATGTACTTGGGATTATTCATGCCCTTTTCTTGCCATCTCTGTAACCGGAACTCTTAGTATGGGGTCAGCCTTTGGTAGACATCAATTACCATTGTTGAGTGACAGCCCAGTTCTGTTCACTCAGTCAGTAAAGATTTCCTGAATGGAACAAAACTCTGGGGGAGCTACAAAGGAGAATGTAATTGGGTGGGGATCGAGCTAGCCTTTCCTTGACTTGCAGTGGGTTTCTAGAGACATCTGCTTTGAAATAAATACTCTCTTTAGCCTTGTTGGTGCCTTGGCTCAGTGGGAAGCTGTGGTAGTCTTTTGACAGGGCCAGCTGGCACGATAGACTTGTTTAAGCCAAATTAATTTCACATCTTTCTAACAATCCCACTTTAAGGTCCTCATGTCATAGAAGCAGGACTCAAAGGCAAGTGTAGGTGTGTGTGTGTGTGTGTGTGTGTGTGTGTGTGTGTGTGTGATGTGTGTGTGTGTGTGTGTATGTGTGTACTTACTGTGCCCTAAATATGCTTAGTAGTTTTGCCAGTGAAGTCCTCTAGAAGGTTACCTCAGTTTCTGCATTGAGTAGGTTGTTGAGTTAATCACCTGTCACCTCAGTTGTTTCTTCAGCAATCTCAGCTTGTGTAATTCCTTCTGTGTTGGGGGGAGGGGTGTGAGGCTTGTGACTTGCTTCTAACCTGCAGAATCAGTATGGGTGATAGAGTGCAGAGCTAACAAAGCCATTTCACATGAAAGCATGGCACCTGTCATGCAGAGTCTCTGTCACTCCTTTGCCAGCTTTGAAGAAGCAAGCTGCCTGCCATGTGCTGGGCTGCCCATGATGGGAGACCTCCAAGGTAAGAAACGGAGCTGAAGGTGGCCAGTCCGAAGCCAACAAGAAACCTGAGCTGTCAGTCCTGGCCCTGGAGGAACTGAATCCTGCCAAAACCACAAGTGTGCGTGGAAGCAGACCCCCTCCCTAAGCAGGACAGAGGAGACTCCAGCCCTGGGAAAAGCCTCCATTGATTCCTGACCCACAGATCCAGGTCAGGGACATGTAGGTTAAGCCTCTGAGCTTGAAGTAATTTGCTGTAGGAGCGCATTTGATTCCTGACGGCTGCCTAATGGCTTGTTTATAACTCCATGCTGCCTCCCTGTGGCAGTCTTCAATCAGTAACTATGTATGTCTGTATGTGTTCTTTTGGGGTTTGGGGTTTGTTTTCTCTGTGGGGCTCATACCTATTTAAGATAGTCACAATGTTATATGTTAACTTGATGGCCTACTGAGATGCCCACATACCTAGTTAGGTATTACTCCCAGGTGTGTCTTTAAGGGTATTTCCAGAGGAGATCAGTGTTTGGATTGGTGGATTGACTAAAACAGAGCCACTGCCCCCCACGCCACCCCCAGTGTCCGGGCAGCATGCATACTGTTGAGGGTCAGAAGAGAGCAGGATGGCAGCTCTCTGAGCTGGGGCCTTGATGTCCTCCTTTGGTACTCTTGTTCTTCAGACTTCTGATCTGTAATGAAATCTCTATGTCAGCTTTCAGGTTTGCAAGACTCTGAGCTCCATCCATAAGTAGCATTCCGTGTCTCCAGATATTACACTGCAGATTGTGGAACTCTTCAGCCTCCAAGACCTTGTAAGTCAGTCAGTCTGTCTGTCTGTCTGTCTGTCTGTCTGTCTGTCTGTCTCTTTCTCTCTCCTCTATCTATCTCTCTATCCTGCCATATATCTACTCATCTTTCCTTTGGTTCTATTCTCTAGAGAACCCTGACACTTAGGGTTTATACCCAGTATTCATATTTAAAATTCTTGCTCAACAGGAAATATTTCGCACATTTCCAGCACACTCAGAGACGGTTCTCATTATGTTGAGAAGCACCATCAAAAACGAGCTAGCTGAGGAAAGGCATGCACCAGCATTATGTGAATGAGTTAGTCTTCACAGCATTCTGCCTGGCTTTCTCAAACCTCTGAGGTGGGGGCTAGTTTTATAGAGGGGGCAGCAGAGCCCTGAAGAGGTTAGGGGACCTATCTTTTATTACACACTTCATATCAATTAGATCCAGGCTCTTCCTTCTTCTAGTTTCATATGGTTTAACCAATTAAGAATTCTCTATACATTTCCACATGTTAATGACTTCTATCAGAAGACCTAGCAGGTAAACTGACCCAGAAAATTCTGGAGGTGATATGAATGGGAGTCTGTCTGATTCCGATGTCTGTGCATCATTGAACTTCTAACATCACCTCAGAGGCGTAGAACTAAGACAGTGACACACAGACCTGAGTTCAAGGCCAGCTGGTATGGAGCAAGTATCAGTAAAGAAAAGCTTAGGTCCAGGCACGGTGGTACATGCCTTTAATCCCAAATGAAGGTAGATAAAGCTAGTTTGTAGAAGGAAGCACCCATGTTGGAAAGTGATGTCTATTTAGTGGCAGAAAAAGGTGATGGATCAGAGAAGATTTGACAGAATAGGATATTCCCAGCTTTCCTGAGAAGAGACTGGAAAGGGAAGCTACTTAAGAGGCAGTTTTTCAGAGAGAGGAGCAGTTTTTACCAGGACAGTAATAGAGAGATGGGTTGCAGAGAGAGAACTCAGGTAAAGATGGATTGAGCCAGAAAATGAGAATAAGCCAGAAGATTAGAGCCTAGATTAGCAGAAGGAGGCAGTAAGCCTCCCAGACAACAATTGAGGCAGGAGAATAAAAGCTACTTTTACAATGGAGGGCCTGGCTCTACCCACCTTCAGCTAGCATATGGCAGGAATTCAAGAAATAGAGGTGGTATTTTATCTTCTTTGAGGGTCTAACCTTTGCTGTGTGTCCCTTGATATGACAGGGAGGATTTAAAAAGTTGTGACAACGAAACTCAGAAACCAAAGCATGACAGAAAATACAGATTCCAAGGTCTTCCTTCTTAAGCTCCTGACTCAGTATAGCCCAGGAAACATTTTCAAACAGATCCTCTGATAGTTCTGATACAAGCAGTCATAGATCACATGAATATTAATGGCAAAATCACAGTTTGCCTGTTCTCTGACAGGAGTTGTTCCCAAACATCCCGACTCATGTTTATCGTCCCTTCTCCTCATGGCGAGAAGAAGCCAATGGTGTGTGCTGGTAAATGTTTAAAAATTGAATCTCTTTAACAACCCAACATGAAAAAAGGGGGAAAATCCCCATCTGTAGCATTTGCTGACATCTACAGTGGAAAAATCATACATGAAGGCTGATATAGCTGCTGCTGGGCCTTCCCTTAAGGTCTGTCTGTCTTTGCCTTTGCAAATTAGAAGGGACTGGCTCCCCTTTCATTGGAAGAGGTCAGAATGAAGCAGGGACTTACTTCCTCAGGACCCAGTTTCTTTACAGAGTGAGGAGTCATGAAGGGCAGTGTGCTTTCCTCAGAATGAACTGCTGCATCGTGCGTGGCCTGTGGGTTATGTGTGGGGCTGGAGGAGGCTGCTTTGAGGTAGTAGAGATGAGTGGACAACAGGGTGGGCCAGCTCTGCTCAGCCCTTCTTTCTGGGAAAGGTGGAGGTGCCCACAGCCTGGGTTGGCCAGGTGGGGGTGATGAGTAGCTGCCCTGCTGACATCTATCACACACTCTCCTCTGTGGGCTTGCCCCTGCCTTCTAGCTGGGAGGTAGATATAGTACTATGATTCAGGGTGGTCCCGGCGGGGTAAATGATACAGACCAGCATGCAGTCAGGTTTCTACAAAAGCTTTTCTCTCCTTGTCCTCAATTTTTTCCCTGCCCATGAAAGTTATCACCCAAGTTTTATTAGAGACTAGTCAGCCCAGGGCCTCAGTTTCTGTAATTCCCAGGTTAGTAAGTCACCCACGCTGTATAAATGAAAGCAAAGGTCGTGTGATGGAGGAAAACAAAGTGCATGTGTTTCTTTTTATTCCTCCATTATGTGGTATGGGATGAGTGCCTACCATTTAAATCTTTTCCAACATTTCACAACAAGGCTTCCCAGAAATACATCCTGTACTCAAAGCTGGATGACCCGACACTGTACAAATGGCATGGCGCACCATGCGAGTGTGTGCTGGCAGAGGGTGGAGGTAAGTCTATATTGGTCCTCTGTTTTAACTTTTAACTAAGAGAGGGGAGACTGGAGGGGGAGGGGCCAAGGCTGTCGTTCGTAGAACACCTAAGACATTGCTGTTGCTGAGGGGAGGGAGATGTTTGCTCCTTTTAATGATTTTGACCAGTGTTCTGGTCTCTGTCAGTACTCAAGCACAGCTACAGGGTGCTGTATTTTTGTCTCCTTGTATTATAATGGCAGCATTCTTGTCTGACTTGGTGTTCTGTGAACTGAATATTCCACAGGAGAATTCCACAGCCTGGCTATGAGTGCTGGGCGAGCAAACTGCTGACATGGCTGCCTTTTCCTCTTCATTTGTCCAGCATCAGCTGAGGTCTTGGGCACAATTACACACTTCACCACATCTCACCGCCACACCAACTCTGGGAGTCCCTTTGTCTCTGTTTTATAGGGTAGGTGCTAAAAGATGAGTGGATTTTCCAACTCACCCAGTTCAACAAAAGGCAGTGTCTGGCCAGGTTGGTGACGCACACATTTAGTCCCACCTCTCTGGAGGCAGGTGGATCTCTGTGAGTCTGAGGCCAGGCCAGTTACATAGTAAAACCATGTCTAAAACAAAACAAACAAATAATAACAACAACCAAAAAACCAAAACAAAATAACAAACAAAAACAGTGTGAGGGGACATGTCCCTAGAGAGTCCAGGAATACCCTACATTCCTTGTTGTTGGCTGAACTGGCCTCCTGGCCACTGTACAGCACAGCATCGGCCAGATCTCACATCATCCAAGAAGGTTCTGCTGGCCTGAGCTGCTCTAAAGCCTGGAAACCTGAGGGAAGAAGGCTGGGTCCCTACACATGATAAGGTGTCAGCTACCTGCCCTCCCCTCCCCATACCCTGCAGTCACGAAAAGACCCCAAAGAATAGGGTAGAGAGAATCACCATTCCTCAGTGTTGGTACTGATCACGTATATATGAATAATGTGTATATGTGTGTGCAGGCCAGAGGACAGCTTGAGGTACTGCTTTTCAGGCCTCAGCTGCCTTTTTTCATCATCATTATTATTGTGGTTGTTGTTGCTATAAAAGGGGTCTTTGTGAGTACTGGCTAATCTAGTACCCAGCTTCACAAACTGGACCCCAAAGTAGCCTGGTTTAGGATTTGGGTCTCCACATAGCCAAAGTACCTTACACAATGAAACGTAGGCGAGAACAATGCTTGCGGGGAGGGGGGGGGATTGCGCTGTCTTAAGAATGTCAAATTTTATTGGCGTTGTAAATCTGGGTGAGCCTGTGAGGGATGTGCATGCCAAGCAAATGACTTTAGCAGCTGCTTTGTCTGCAGCTGTGTGCAATGCTGCTGCAGATTTACCTTACAGGAACGAACACAGTCTTTTCCGTGATGTGCCAGGCTTCCACATGCTCGCACTCAGTGGCTTAACAAAAGGAATTCGGTTGCATGCAGAATCAATATTTAAAAAAAAATGAAGACAAAGTACTACCTGTTACAAACCAAACAGTTTGCTGAGGTTCTTATAGATGAGTACTTTCCTATTCTTACTTTTGCAGAGTGTAGGCCAAGATGGATAACTTGCCCACAGTGACACAGCTGTGAAATACCAAATCTGAGGCTCCTGCTGGCAGTAGCTTTGGAGGTCATGACCAAGTGTCTATGGTTACCTTGAGATCACCTGATTCAATCCTTTTTCCTGGTGATGATGAAGACCACTGAGGGGCAGTAAGAGCACTTAGCCAGCTCTTTTTTTTTTTTTTAACTTTTATTGAATGTCTATGATTTACATGTCATGCACCAAAATCCTTCTCCTCCCCTGACTAAAATAAAACAAACAGACAGACAAAAAGTCTTGTCACAGAAGCTGTAGTGTATCACGCAGTATAGCCTTTTGTCCACATATGTTTACTTTCAAATGTTCATTGCTGCGAGTCATGGGTCTGGTTTGAGGCCTACACTATTGTTACTGAATCCTCACTGGGACTGCTGTCAGATATCCCATTGTTGCTGTGTGTCAAGGAGATTCTTAATCTTTGAATCTGCAGGTCTGGCCCCTTCATATGTTCCAGCAGGTCATTCATGGGGTAGATGTTGGGTGAGTTCCACTCAGAGCCCTGGATCAGGGCCCACTCTCTTGTCCTCAGGGCAGGGCTGGCTCATCTGCTCCTCTGTCCTCAGGGCAGGGCTGGCTCATCTGCTCCCATGTCCTAAGGGCAGGGCTGGCTCATCTGCTCCCATGTCCTCAGGGCAGGGACCACTCTCCTGCTCCCTTGTCATGAGGGCAAGACCGGCTCACCTCCTCCCCTGTCCTCAGGGTCAGCTCTCCTGTTCCCATTCAATTTGCCAGATTGTTGCTGTCAGTCAAGGCCTGGATGGCCTCCTACTCCTGTGGGTACTGGATCTTGTGGACCATCAAGCAGGTGGCAAGTGGAGGCCCCTCAAAGTCTTTGTTGAGTTGTTTACAGAAACCATTGATGTTGGCCCAGCTCAGCTTTTTGTCCCAAGGAACTTGTGGCTCTTTTGATTCCCACCTTCCGAGTCTCTGTTTTCACTGCCTGCTCCCTCCACCATTGGCCCCCACCTTGGTGCTGCCCCTACTATCCACCTCTGCATGATCCAGCACTGAGCATGGCCCTAGCCTGTGAGGAGGTCCCTGAGGCCTGTGGTGTGGGTGGTGTAGTCCTTGCTCAGGCTTGACTCAAACAGCACCCCTCCTCCATCGCTGTCTCCTTGGCCCGCACTCTCTGTCCTGCAACCTGAAAAGCAGCGGCAACAGCAGTGGCCCAGGGTCCCTGGGGACTCACCTGAGCGTGGTCCCATGGCCCTGCGGTGGGAGAGCATGGACGATCCACATGACAGGATTTCCTTCTTTCTGGGAAACACTAGCAGTGTGTTTTGGAGCTCTCAGTATGGTCTTTTGGTGGCTGTGCAGTCACTGCTGTTCCATGGATCAGACACAATGTGTGATTGATGCCATCTTGGATGATCTCGGCTTGGGTATTTCTAATACATTGCCCTGAGCATTTCCTCCCAATCAGGCCACTCTCGGGGTTGAACATTTCTGTGTAGCTCTGGAACACAATCATTCTCAGAATGCATTGAGGACCTCATCTTTTGAACCCCGCAGACCTGTGTGCGCCACCAGCTACATGGATCTTAAGGCCTGAATTAGAATGGTTACTCCAGAAGAGGAGTGGATGCTGGGGACACAGGTCCCTGCATTCTGCCCTCTGCCCTCAAGATGTACAGCGAGCGTGGCACCCAGCGGGGGGATGAAGGGCAGCAGGGAGCAGGCAGCCAGCTCTGTTGACAGAACAGACAGTGAATGTTAAGTCAGCTAATGTGTCCTTGGCTCTGCATCTAGCAGAGTGCTTTCCTAAGGCCATTTCAGGATCAAGCCATTCTCCTCAGAAAGGCTGGCCTGCAGAAACAAATGATAAACACTAGGTGGCGGTAGAGACCTTTCAGGAAGCGGAGAGACAAGAAACCTGGGGAAATCACACTCCCTGCTTCTGAGAAGGGAGGGGCCCTGGGGACTGTGGGTCAGGTCACCTTGCTCCTGGGAAGGAGGAGGCACACTTTTGGCAGACTTAGTATTTACAACCACCCTCTCAGACCTAGCTCTGTATCACACTGAGTGGGAGAAGTTAAAATCATTTCCCAAAGGGATAAAGTTAAGAGTTGGCTTGAGCCAAGCCCACTGCTTCCAAATCCTGCACTCATCCCAAAGAGTTTGTGCCTTCCAGCCCATGGCTCACTCTTGCAACACAGCCCTGTGCTCTTGGGAGTGGGGAGCTGTGATTTGTAGTGTTTGAGGGTGATGTGCATCCTCGTTCTACTTTGGCTGATTTCAAGCTTCTGGGGGGACACCACTGAGCTCAGAGGTCAGCGGTCAGTGGCCAGTGCTTGAGAGTCCGAGGGGCTTCAACACGGGGCTGTGCTGAGGGTCTGCATGAAAAATGAAGACACACGGCCCTGGACTGCTTCTTCAGGCAAAGTATGGCTTTACTTTTCTTTTTCTTGTTCATCCTTAAGTATGCATTTCAAATCCTCCTTTAATCCTGGAAAAGTCTTAGTATTTACTGCTTTAATCTTGCTTCTCTGGAAATCCCTCAGTTCTGGAACCCCTCCACAGCACCTACCAATCTGGTGCTAGGGCCATGAAATGCTATGTGACTCCCACAGCCTAGCCTTCCTTTTCCTTAGCAAATAAAATCTGTCTTTTTGTTTGTTTGTTTGTTTGTTTGTTTTTCGAGACAGGGCTTCTCTGTGTAGCCTTGGCTGTCCTGGACGCACTTTGTAGACCAGGCTGGCCTTGAACTCACAGCGGCCCACCTGCCTCTGCCTCCCGAGTGCTGGGATTAAAGCACGAGCCACCATGCCCAGCAAAATCTGTCTTTTAATTAGGCACATGGCCTCTCAGAATAAAGACCACACTCATGAGTTTTCCACTGAAGTATATGTGTGGGTAGGTAATAGCTCTAGACAGAATAAAAGCAGGAACCTTGTGGACACATCTTTAATGCGAAGGAGTGTGCTAGCTCTTGGCCTGCCTGTTTGTCTCTATTTGAAAGATGCATGAGATGGCTGGAGTTGGGGCAGCCTTTATGGTCCACAGGGTAGAAGGCATTTGATGATGTTACAAAGTTTTCTTAGTCCTAAACTGCATAAGGCCAGGAGAGAGTCGCATCTTGGCTAAGCTGTGGTTCCTTTCCTATTCATCTCCATTTCAGTCTCCAAAAGCAAACCCTGGAACAAGGGTTTGCATGCAAGTGGCTTACCTGAGCCCAGGAAACACGGCTAAGAAGCCCTTGAGACAAGAAGGAAAGACTAACAAAAGGCTGAGCCGTGAGCGAATTATCGCTGGTTACAACTGAGACTCCATCCTGCCAAAACAAGGGTAAGACCTGTCTTAGCTGGGGTTTCTGTGAAGCTGTGAAGAAACACCATGACCACAGCAAAACATTTCACTGGGGCTGGCTTACAGGTTCAGAGGTTTAGTCCATTATCGTCATGGCAGGGAGCATGGCAGTGTACAAGGAGATACAGTGCTGGAGATATAGTCAAGAGTCCTACATCTGGATCAGCAGGCAGCAGGACAACACTGTGACACTTGGGCCTCCCTCAAGTATTTGAAACCTGAAAGCCCACCCCCAGTGACACACTTCCTCTAACAGGGCCACACCTACTCCAACAAGTCCTAATCCTTTCAAATAGTGCCACTCCCTATGAGCCTATGAGCCCCATTTTCATTCAAACCATCACAGGACACAGTGCCTAATGGGCTATGTAATTATCCCGTCTGTTCAAAAGAAGCCAGAGCATCTAGCCATGAGCTCATGTCCTCTGCAGGCCTAGCAGCTTCTCTGTGGCAAGCCGCTTTAGCACTCTGCTTGCCCCTTTATAAACTGAGCGTGGCTTTGTGGTCAGAGATGCTGTCCTATATGACTGTTGAGGTCACTAGGGGAAATGTGGGCTGGCACTGACACTATCTACAAGCCAACCTTCCCTAGAACATTCTTTATGTCCTATCTGTCTTATAATTTGACTCTTGTTGCATCCTAAGTGAAATCTCTGTTTCTTACCTCCAAATATTTAATTCTACCTTCTACCACATTCAATCAGATTTATTCTGTCTCCTGAAGCCTTGTCAGTTATTTTAAAATGGTGTGTACTTACTGTTTATACATATTTAATTTATAACCTCTTATTATTATGAATGACTGTTATTACAGACTTTTAGTGTGTGTGAGGGGGTTGTCGCAGCATATTTGTGGAGGTCAGAGGATAACTTGTAGGAATTGATTCTGTCCTTCCACTGTGTAGGCTTGGGGATCAAACTCAGGTCATCAGGCTTGGCAGCAACACCTCCACTGAGCCATCTCACCATCTGTATTCTTGGCTTTATTTAAGAAGCTTGAGCATTACATTTGAAGTTGTTTTCATATAACCCCATGACTTGCCTTTTGTCTTCAATGAAGTCATTCTCAAGCCACTGGCTTTGTTTTCCCCCTTTGTTCTGAAACTTTCTTTTAGAGCTTTTCTGAGGTAGGATTGTGTTCTGTAGACTGTGGATCCTTCCTGCCCTCCTGGGTCTCTTCCAGTCTCTTCCAGAATCAAGTTTAAACAGACAGCTCGATATGCTTGTCCTGGGCTGAGAGTGGGGATTCCACATAGCAATTCCTGAACAGCTGTGAGCTTTGCACAGCCGTATGTGTGGCTCACGTGGCCTCACTGGCCCTAAGGGAGCAGGTGCCGGGAGTCCCCAGCTGCTGGAGTCCCACCCTGGCTGAGATTCAGTCCCTGTGTTCCTGGTCCAGAGAGATGCTTGTCCTAGTTCTGAGCATGGCACTTCTTGCTCTTGGTCTTTTACATATTTTATATCATTGCTCTAAGTTTAGTGCAGAGGGTGGGGAGTATAGGACTGCGGGTCTGAGTTTGCAATGCCATCTTGACCAAAAGTTTATGAACTCCTTAATCTGTACAGGGTAGACACCGCTGGCTAAGTGCAGGGTTGCCCCAGGAACCAGCATGCAGATTCAGAGAACAAAGGGTCCTTTTGTCTAGAAATCTCTGTTCTACTACCTGAGAAGACAGATCTGGGGTGCATCTGAACCCCCAGGCTCCCAGGCTTGCTGTTCATGCACCCCAACTCTTCATAGTGCTCCTAGCCCCGGTTCTGACTGCACTCCACCTTAAGGTGTCCTCTCACTGGAGCTTCAGGTGTTCATGGCCATATTTGCATTTCAAGAAGGGACCCAGGAGAATGTTTCCGTCTTTCAAGTGTGCAGGAATGGAATGTAAATGGCAGGCTGACAGGCTGTGTGTGGGGTTGGTTGCTGGGTCAAAGCCATCACACCTGGCTGGCCGGGGGAGCCTCCTGACAACAGGAGCTGTCCAACATGAGGTGGGCTGCTGTCACTGGAGGAACTCAAGCGGTGGACAGCTGACCTTCCTCTGGAGCCTGGGGGGCTGGGTAGAAGGAGGCTTAAAGCAAGAGCGAGAAGCAAAGGAAACAGCTCCGTGAAAGCATGTGGTGCAGTGGGACCTCACGGATGCCACTACTGCTCTTGGAGGCTGAGCGGCTCCCCAGAGCTGGCCGAGCTCCCCATGCTCTAGCCACCCAGGGTCCTCAGCCCTACTCCACCATGACCACCCACCTGTGTGGGCACTCTTGGCAGGAGACACTTCTGACTCTATTAGTGTACTTCCAAACACTAACAACAAATACGTTTCTGGAACAGTTGACAGTATTTAGGGAATTTTCCTAAGGACACCTCAGGTGTAGCTATTCTGCTTGGCCATTCTGCTTAGCCCCAGCAGGTGTTCTCAGACAGGGCATCTGTCATGACCAATGGCTGTCTTGAGCACTGAAGAGACTCATCTCTGTTGAGCATCATGTGAGTCACAAGTGCTGTGTCTTCTAATGTGTATAACAACCCATTTTACAGATGAGGACCCTGGGCCCAGAAAGGCAGAATGGCCTGCACAAAGTCACACAGCTAAGAGGCAGAAAGCACTTCCTCCTCAGACACTTTCTTTCCAAATCCCCCAGTTGGTTTCTGTTCCAACTTCTCTTCCTGGGGTACTTTCTGCCAATGTGAGGATCTCTGTGTGGGCTGTACCCCTCAGGTCATGACAAAATAGATTTTAACTTTCATCCATGTGATGATTAACATCTTAGGATAACCTTTCTGATTATAAAATAGGACGTGTTCTATTTCTGGTAACTTTTTAGTTTAAAATAATTATACATTCCCAGGAAGTTGTCCAACATGTATAAAGAGGTCCCTTGACTCTTTGCTTAGTTCCCCTAAAGGCCCAAATTACTCAACATCAACACAATGTATGTGCCTTATGTCATTTGATCACATGTGTGTGCAGCCATTGTGCACAGCAACTACTGCAGTCAGGACACGGAACGATTAAAGTACTGCAAAATGCTCCCCCCCCACACACACACTATGGTTACTATCCTTCTCCTCTCCTCTCCTCTCCTCTCTCACCTCTCCTCTCCTCTCCTCTCCCCTCCTCTCCTCTTCCCTCCTGTCCCTTCTCTCTTCCTCTCCTCTCCCCTCCCCTCCCTTCCCTTCCCCTCCCCTCTCTTTTCCCCTCCCCTCTTCTCTGTCTCTGTCTCTCTCTGTGTCTCTGTCTCTCTCTCTGTCTCACACACACACACACACACACACACACACACACACACTCACACACACACACACTCACACACACACACAGCACAGAGCAGTATAGGAAAATAATTCCAAGCGCTCAGATTGGAGGAGGAGGTCTGTTGGGTTCCCTCCTGGGCATGCTGGGTCAGAACTGGCCCTGGGCTTGCACACTCACCCCCTGCAGTCTAGGGCAACACAAAGTAGACAGCACCAGGTGCAAGGCTATGTTACTCACCCCACCACTCCCAACCTGCTCCTCGCTGATGCTCCCCTGGCTGCCACTCCTCTCTGCATCTGTCTACCCATCTCCCCTTTTCTTGCTCTGTGTATTTCTATCTGTATCTGTGAGCGAGTCTCGCTTTTTATCAAACCACAAAACATGGCTAAATGCAATTTCCATTGAGTACAGTCTTGCATCTGAATCAGGACATATTTCCAGTTGCATATTTCGCCCCCCCTTTCTCATTTTCTCCCCAAGACTTTCTACCACATAATATGAGCATTTGGGGGGCTGCTTTTGACAGCTCTGCTTTTGAATGCTTTGGAAGGCAGAGCAAGTGCCTTTTCCAGTCCTGCACCACCAGGACTGAAAGCTCTCTGGCGTTCCTGTTGAGTCCATTCTTTGAGGCCAGTCTGGGGAAGGGAGGGCCTCTTGCCTGCACTCCCAAAGCCAGGGCACTGGTCACAGCTTCTGCCTTGAAAGGATCCAAGAGCTTTCTGATGGCCAGCTCAGGCCTTCTCTCTCTGGGTCCAGCTCCCCTCTCAGGCTGTTCAGACCCTCAATCCAACTCATTCAGCGCTCTGTTCTTTCATTCATACAGACTAGGGGCACAGCTTCTTGCTCCAACAGCCCCTGAAGGTTTGAAGCGAATGCAAGAGAGGACAGTCTAAAGGCTCACCACCTTAGGTATGCCTGGTTGCATCTAAATACCCAGCAAAGGAGACTTGCTAACTTTCTGTGAGATGTCCTAGAGAATCAGGTATTGAACAGCTGTTAAGTCATGGTTGGAGAGCTTTGGGGGTAAGAAAATGTTTATCATATAGTGTTAGATTCCTAATGACATAAACATGTAAGTGTAGAAACACAACTTAGAAACCCCCACGGTGCTAACAGTTCGTATTTCTGGGTGGAGGGATTATAGATGACTTACTTTTCAAAATTTCTTTTTTGAGGCTGGGGATAATGGATCATTGGGTAAGAATATTTGGTATGCAAGCATAAGGACCTGAGTTCAAATCCCCAGCATCCATGTAAAAAGCTAGGTGTGGTATTGTAACGCTGGTGGTGTGGGGAGGGTGGAGATAGTAGGGCCCCAAGGACTTGCTGGTCACCAGCCTCTCTTGCTCAGGTTCAGTGAGAGACCCTGTCTGAAATGCGCAGGTCAGAGAGTTACAGAGTAGGACCCCAGCACCCTCCTCTGGCCTCTATGCATATACACTTATGTGCACATGACATTTAAAAAATATTTAGAATAAGTATTTTTTTCTTTATAGCTGGAAACTAATATGCATCATTAAAAATAAGTGAGATCTCCAAGACATAAGACGTTGCCTCTGTAGTTTTCTGCTTGAGTGGTGTTACAGAGACCCCACTCATCCCCTTGGGCAGTAACTGCCTGGGAGAAAGGGTGAGTGACCAGACACTTTGCTTTAGATTCAGCCTCAGCTGTGAGGCCAGGCTGATGGAGCCATGCTCTGCTTTGCAGTAGAAAGACTGCTTATCTCTGTCCTCTGGGTGCGTTTTCAAGTGACATTTGTGAGGTAGGCAGGCCCAACTTGACGCCCCTACCTCCCTGCATGAAGCCAGGCCTGCCGTGTCATCTGCGAGGCTGCACAGTGGTTCTGATGCTTCCCTTGGCCCTTGTATCCCCTACACTAGGAACCACACACCGAGGCCTCACATTAGCCCTGCCTGCGTGATTCCAACACCGGCCTCCCACATCTTCTAAGTGGGACACAGAGCTCTCAGCTGTCAGCCCAGGGAGTGTTCAAGAGGTCTCAACTCTGTCATTTACTCCTGTTGCAGGGAGGAAACCAATAGTCCCACTTGCCTGTGGGGAGATATTGGGGGGCGCTTTCTGTTTGTTTCTTTGGTGCTATGGAGCAAACTCAGTCCAGTGCGTGATGTCGGCCCGATGCTCTCCCACTAAGCTGTATCTTTAGGCAGTTGTCTTTGACAAAGGCATTTTAAAGCTACTTCTGGGTGTCATTTAGGCTATGCCAGCGATGGTTTGGGGCTAGACTTGGAATCATGGCTAGGATTCCACCTCTATCACACCAGAACAATTTCCCTACTTCTTCTTTGTGTCTCGGTTTCTCTTGTGAAAAGGAGGAGTAATGATATGACCTGCTCCATCATGTCCTTGTGAGAGTCTTCACAAGTCCATTCCCAGGATCTGGAGAACAGCGCCTGTCCAGGCGTAGCACACAGCGAATGCTAGACATCACACTGATTATTCCGAGCTGTGCTCATGGGAATGCGAATGCAGGATATCTGACACTGGGGCTCTCCCAGAAAAGCCCAGGTGTGATGAATACCAAATGAGGCGCACCAATTAAAAGCCCTGCATCGAATCTGTTTCTTAGTGAGACAAGGTATAAAGAAATGTATGCTGCTCTGTAAGAAGGCCTGGGAAGAAGAAAGTGGCCAGGGGCACTGCTCAGGAGTCCTCCGTCCCCACCCCCACCCCCACTGCCTGGGCTTTGCCTTGAAAGAGGGCAGGAGCAGATGAAGGGGCCTGGCAGGAATCCTGAGCACCCCTGGGAACAGAGGGAGCTGCATTCCAGCAAGCTTCTTCAGTAACTGTGAGATCCCAGCTGGGGTTGGGGGGTGGTCCGTAGATGAGACTGGAACAAGAGATCATTCTGAATCCAACCCTGCAGTTCCCACCCTCTCTGGGATGCTGTTTTCTCTACTATGTATGGGTAGTACCTACTACCTATTTACAAACAAGGCAGTACAGGTCTACTTTGGGCAATGGCTTGCTTATGACTGCACCTGGGAAGGATGGGTGGGTCTGAGATTTGAACCCGAGACTGTACTTTACAAGTTCTCAGGTCCTGCTTTGCCAGGACTATTGACCTCTTCACTGCAGAGGAAGTCCCTCAGAGAGGGTAGACCTGAGGGCCTGGAGCAGGTGGGAAGAGGCTGAGCTATGGGGTTTCCATTCTAGTCCTGGACATTGGGGGGGCACACCCATGGGACAGAAGGGAATGATAGGATTCTGAGGGGCACAGATTGATGGTGCTGGGGTGTCAGACATGAGTTCTGTGGGGGCAGAGGCCACACACAAACACACATGCACATGCACATGCATGCACTCAAGCGCACGCGCATATACACACGCACACTTAAAAATATATGTCCAGGCATAGTGGTACACCCCTGTAGTCTCAGGTCTTGAGTGGCAGGAAAGTCACACGTTCAAGTTCAGCCTTGGGTACATAGAGTTCAAGGCCAGCTTAGGCTATATAATAACACCCTGTCTCAAAGCCACTTCACTTCCTTCTGGCTTGACATACGGATGCATGGATCTGGGGGAGGTGGAGAGAGACCTGGTCCCAGGTGTGCAGGAGACCCAGAGCTGCTGGGCAGGCACATGGAAAAGAGCAGAAAGTAGGTCAGTCACACAGGAGACAGAGCGTGAAATTAATGAGCACATGGGAGCTGGAGTAGTCACCTTCCAGGAGGGCAGCGAAGGAGGTGGGAAGTCTCTCAGGGAGGGTAGTGGGGCCTGAGGGGCTGGGGCAGGTGGGAAGAGGCTGGAGCGTAGGGTTTCTTTTCTAGGCCTGGGCACTGGGGGGCACATCAGTGGGGCTGGAGAGGGGAATGCTAGGATTCTGAGGGCCAGAGACTGGGGGTGTTGGGGTGTCAGACATGAGCTCTGTTGGGGCAGAGGCCACACTTGTTCTCTTATTGCTGACATCCCTGCTGCCTAGGACGGTGCCTGGCAAAGGATGGGCATGCTGAGGGGGTGCATGAGGAGGAGCCGCTCTTCTTTGACATTGCTGTGTAGCTCAGGGTCAGGGCAGAGGGGAGGTCTCTGATCCTTAATTCTGTTGAGAGGCATCTCCAGAACTCAGTAACATCTACCGAATGCCTGCCAGGTGCCATCTCTGGCCTGGTGCTGGACACACAGGATGTGTAAGGTAGGGGCACTCCTGTGAAACTCACCACCTGTTTGAAAGCCAGGCTGCAAATGACACAGAAATGGATGGCTAATGGGGACCAAGAGAAGAGTGGTTCTGTAGCATTGCTTTGAGTAAGGGATTGCTGGGGATGTGGAGGCTGACTCCAAAGGGACTTGTGGTGCCCTGGCCCTTCCCTCTCCTCACCTCTCTGGCTGTCCGGGTAACAAGGTGAGTGACTTTGCTCTGGCACACACTCTTGCCATGCTGAACTTCCTGGCCACAGGCCTAAAGCAATGAGGCTGATGGATCATGGACTAGAACTTCCAAAACGGTAAGCCAAAATAAACCTTTTCTCTTCATGAGCTAAAGACCTCAAGTAATTTGTCATAGTGTCAGAGAGCTGCCTTCTAGGATCCCTTCTTCCCTCCTAAGGCTGACATGGAGCTCTTCAAGTGGAGAAGAGGGAGGGTGGTTAAGTAGAAAGGCTCTGAGCCCATGACACTACCTTTGATGGCTTGCCTTTGTGCTCCCTCAGTTCCATTAGCAGTGTATCTCCTCAAAGAGAGGCTGTTACAAGTGTCAAGTGGGACATGAGGACACTAGGACAAGATGCAGACCTAGTCAGGCTCCCCTGGGGACAACATTAGATGTGACATGTTCCACCAGTGTTCACAGCAGGGAGATGAGCTAGCAAACATGCCAACTGCTGCCCTGCCCAGAGGGTCCACTTGGTCACTTTGGGCATCTGCCTGGGTCTCAGATCAGTGCCACCTGCTGCTGACTTGGGTTGGACCCTGTGTCTGGGGCACCTTTGTTGGTTCTGGCTTGACCAGGCCATGGTAAGCAAATTTGTCCGGATAAGCTGTGCTCTCTAGCCAGGCCCTTGTGATTAGAGCTCTCCAAACTGAGACACCCAGTTTGTCCTGCTTAGTGTAGAGACTAGTCCATGCCCAGGCAGCCCTTAGCCCTGGCCCTCAGCCCTGGCTGACAAGCTTGTGGAGGCAGGTCAAGGATCATGGCGTCGGTTTACAGGGGAGAAGGGAGAATAAAGTGACCCATATTCAAAGAGGGTGTGTATGGAAAACTAAGCTTGCATTTATCCTGGGCCAATCCCAAGGCATCTGAGAGGGGCTGTATAAAGGCAGAGCAGGGGCTAGAACTGTCCGGGAGAAATGGAAACACACACAAGCAGGACTTGAGTCCTTTCCTGAGGACACTTCTGGCCTCCCACTCCAGATCTGTCGGCCTGTCAATGAGAAGGTTGTATGAGGTCTGATGGGTAAAGTCAGAGGGTTTTAAATCACAGGCCCAGAGCCAGGCAGACCCTGAGGCTTTCTAGCTATCATCCCAGGCAACACACTCGGCACTGTGTGTGCAAAGGACACTCCAGCACACACACACACACACACACGTACACACACACACATGCACACACACGCATGCACGCACTCACACACACACATCTTGCTCCTCTAGGCCTTGGGTCTAGCAGGTTTTTCTACTTGTCACAATTGACATTTCAGGAGAGGTAATCCTTGAGGGACTCTGTAGTACAAGAGACTTTGTAGCATCTCTGGCATCTGCTGTCTACAGATAGTAATATCTCCCAAGAGGTGGCAACCAAAGATGTCTCTAGACATTGTCAAATGCCCCCTGGAGGTCAAACTCCTCCGGGGCACACATGCCCAAAGTTGGCTAGTGGAGATAGAACACTTGCCAGAGAAGCTGGGGTTCGGTCCTAGAATCTCTATACCTGGCCCCAGAGCTCCCCTGCCCGCACCTCCCTGCTTCTCTCCGAGTCCCCCCACTGCCCTCAGCTCCCCCAATAGGACAGGTTAGGCTCTGGGGAGCAGCCCTGCCGCTCTCAAGCAGCCTGCCTTCTCTTCCCTGGACTGGTCTCAGCCTGCCGTAGGGTTGGTGCCTAATAAGCTTTCATGCACTTTAGGAAAGGCTCTGCCTGTCCCCTGAGATGGCCCTCTGAAAGCCGACTGGGTGGCCACTTAAGTGCTGTGCTTATGCGAAGCACAATGCTTCAGCAGAGTGCTTCAGCGTAAGTACTTCCAGGTCCCCCACTCCACAGAAGCTGCAGCGTGGGAAGGAGATGGCTCTGTGGTGGATGATCCCACAGGCTGGGCTCTCAGCAATCCTCAGGACCAGCTGCGGGGCCCTCTCCAGCCCTGAAGCCTGCTGCGCTTCCGCTTCATTAGCTACAGGGGCGAGGGGCACTGCCGGCCTTCCCTTGTCTCCTAGTGCCCTGGGCCCGATGACCACTCACACAAGAGTCTTAGGAATGATGCATTTGCATATTAACTCTTTTCTGAGTTTCCAAGGGTGGTTTGTGGGGTGGGCCAGTGTTCTGTTTTTACTTTCTTTTTTCACAATTACTACTTGAATAGTCATCCACACACTTGATGAATGTTTAAGTCCCTTCTCAATGCCAAGAACTCAGCAGTGCCACACTGAATGGAGGCAGGAAGCAAACAAAAGTACATTCAGAACAATGCTAAGGCTGAGAAAGCAGGCCAGGTGCTGGGTTTCAGGTAGGGAAGACCTCTCCAGAAGGTGACATTTAATTAAACCCCTGAAGGCAATTGGAGGGAGGGTTACACAGAAGGCATTGCAGGCAGAGGGCAAAGCAAAAACTTCCCCTAGGGTCCTGAAGAGTGGCCAGGAGCAGCTGGGGGTATAGGTGAGGAACCTTGGGTGGGAAAAGAGGGTGGGGGGGGGAGGAGGGCGGAGTTTAAAGATAAAGGTCAGGGAGGGGAGGGAAGGCAAGAACTTCGCCTCTTGTCCTAAACTGGTGGAGGAAGGGCAGGTAGCTCCAGCGTGGTTGCCTGAAAGACAGAGCCCTGAGTCAGGCTGGTCACATGCTTGCTTTCTAATTGTTTTCAGGAGAACCCAGAAGAAAGTTGATTCCACCTTGCTACACTGCAGGAACTTTCTTCTGGCCAGCAGTGGGGATCACACAGCCAAGTCCCTGATGAAGCCAGGCCCTGGTTTGTCCCCTCTAAGCCCTGTGGTTTCCATCAGGCCATTCCCACCCACATTTTACTCCAGTTCACTCTAATTCTTCGTGGAGATGAGCAGAAAGCATTTTCTAGTGATTTTAAATTATTTCTGTGCCACCCAGGGATGTTGTTAAGTCTTATTTCTTATGGGTGCACATCCCTGTTACCCACGTGTCCTTGGAACAGAGAGACAAAAGGGAGAGCTTGCTATACCGGAAGGCCTGAGATCTGGTCTGGATTCTGTCCTGTTCAAGCTGTCTGACTTTCTGTTTGCAGATCTTGAATTCTCTTAACTGCGCAGACAGAAGTCAGAGACCAGAGCCAACCCTGTCTGGGGCCTTTCTCCTTTATCAAGCTGCAGTGGAGGCCAACAGCCCCTAGGTGGCGCAGTTTCATAGGCTCTATCCCAGTGAACAACTGCTAAAGGCTGTTAGAAGATTTAGGGGAAATGGAGGGGCAAGATGATCCAGAGAGTGAGTCAAATGGGAGATTGAGGCAAAAAGACTTAAGCCAGAGATCACTGCTGCTCATACACTAGGCCCTGTGGAAGTTGGTGCCCTCTGCCACTGTGGCTATGAGATCCTGCTATGGGACCCTGAAGTCTGTCGCCCTTACAGTACTGGGATCGATACAGCACAGTGCTCATTCTGTTTCCCAGATGGAGGTCCTGAAGACAGACCAGGCTTGCCTAGTCACCTGGGGAATCAGAGGCACAGCCGCTGTCTAGCTGGCCTCTGCTGGGGAAGGGCTCCTTGGCAGGGCCTTGGGCTCAAAGCATGAGGTGGCATGCCTTCCTCCCTGCATCTCTCTCTCCTTCACAGCCCTGGCTGTTCTCAGGAAGTCCTGGGAGAGGAGTTGTTTGCTCCTTATGTGCAGAGCTGCGTCTCGGGGCAATTGTAGGACATGGGGCGAGGGTCAGGAGACTTTGAGTGTCGCTTGCAATTGTAGGACATGGGGCGAGGGTCAGGAGACTTTGGATGTCGCTTGCAATTGTAGGACATGGGGCGAGGGTCAGGAGACTTTGGGTGTCGCTTGCTCCCTCTGGCTGAGGTAGAGTGCAGAAAGGGAGAGTCAGGCTAGATAGTGCCAAAGGCGCTGTCTAGTTTGAACCTTCTGAGTCGTCCCTGAAGCTCCTTCACGTCCATCAGCAAGCAGGAGGTGAGGAGGGCTCCACTTCGCTCACTGAAGGAGAATGGGGGCGTGGAATAGGTGATGTGTCATTCTGACTCTGACATCTGGCTTGGCACAGATGACAGGCAGCCACCAGAGCCAGACACATCCCCTCTGAGCTTCCACAATGACCCCTATGTTTAGGGAGACGCAGACCTACTTCGCCAGAGGAAGCCTGGCAAGGCTTGCATAGGTTGTCAGAAAAGAAGCCCTCCCACCTGTGCCCTGCAGGGCTCCTTCTTGGGCTCTGTTACTGACCCTCTGACTCCGACCTTGGGCTTTTTCCAAAATCAAACTCTTTGAGAGGAAATGAATGGGTTGCCACTGAAGAAATTCAGAGACCAACGCTAGAGGAAAAGGTGTGAGGAGAAAGGAGAGAAGGCCCACCTCTCATCTGCCAACCATGTGCTAACTACTATATGGTCCTCTCTGTGTATTAGCTCATGGCATGCTGCCAACCGCAGATGAATGTCTGCGCTCTCTTGCTGTCTGAGGACAGGTTGCAGAGGATATATGGCATTCTTCCTACAGTCCTGCAGCCGTGAGTCTTCCACAGGCCACTCTTGTCGCCCTGGAACACAAGAACCAGTGAGAGGTGACAGGGTCTGGGCCAAGACAGCTAAAGGATTGTGGCAACTGGCACTTTACAGTTTCCAAGTGGTTACCAAATCAATGTCTGATTTCACTCTCAGATCAGTCAATAGTCAGATGAGGAAACCGAGGCTCACACACCCCCAGGGACTTGCCTAGTTGTGGTCACATGGTGGCTGGGGTGGCTTTGAAGCAAGTCTTTGATCCCAAGGCCTGTGCAGCTTTAAAGAAAGCTAATTCCTGGACATGCTAGGATTCTCTTGCATTCCTTTCTTCATCGTGTGGGAATAAGGGATTAGATGAGAGCAGTGACTTTCAACCTTCCTAATGCTGCAGCCCTTTAGTACAGTTCATGTTGTGGTGACCCCTAGCCATAAAACTATTTCGTTGTTACCTCATAACTGTAATTTTGCTATTGTTATGAATCTAACGTAAATATCTGATATGCAAACCCTTTGGGTTAAGAACCGCTGGTTAAGGGCATAGGTCAGCAGGAGTCCTCAGACTCTCTTGCTAAGAACTGGGGATGGGATGCAAAGAAACCAAAGAATCAGTAACTTGAGTTTTTTTTTTTCCTCAAGTAAGAACTTTTTTTTCTCAAGTTTACTAAAAAGAACATTTTGAAGACTGGGTATGTAGCTTGGTAGAGTGCTTGCCTAGCATACACTAAGCTTTGGGTTCAATCCCAAGCACCCCATAACCTGCATGTCTATAACCCCAGCACTTTGGAGGTGGGAATTGGAGGATCAGAAGTTCAAGGCCATCTTTGGCTACATAGCAAGTTTGAAGTCAGCCCAGGCTACATGAAACCCTGTCTCAAAAAAGAACACTTTACCTTCCAAAATGTAGAAGAATATACTTTTAGCATAAAATAGAGAGAGAGAAAACCAATGATAGCCAAGAAAAGAATTCCTCTGAGGAATTAACCAGACATGCCTCACATAACACCTTGATGAGCCATTGTGTTTGTAGCAAACACTTGATACCTAGGCCTGGCTGGAGTGAGGTAGAAGGCTGATAACACCAGAGTAATTCCTTTTCCAGACTTAATGTGCAGCTAGGGACTTGGAAGGATAAACAGGTAGGTAATCTGGAAACAGAAGTGTTAGAGACCTGAAGACCACCGGCAAAGGCGCCCCAGGTGGAAGGCAGAGAATGGCCCAAGGACTTTAGGGGAAAGAATGGCCAGTATCCAGCTTTGGTTGGCAGGTGCTTTGCCTCAGGCGCCTGCTGATGCAGGGGATGTCCGTGAGCACTCACACTCAGGGGATGCAGCTTGGACTGTGCAAACTGTCAGACCCATTTGAGACCCAGCTCTGTCGCTTGGAGGTCATAGGCACAGTGCAAGCTCCAATTTCCTTCGCTGTGAAAAGGATCCAATCCTCCTGGTGGGAGATTGATGGAGGAAATAAGTGGGACGGAGGACTCGGCACAGCACTAGTGCTCAAGCCCTCACTAAACAGCCACTCAGCTGCTGGTTAGGATTAGGCAGTTATTTGGATATTCACAATCTTATGTGCTGTGGCAAGCATGTGGGAGGCTTTTGTTTGAGGAGGGGGTAAGTTTTGCTGCACAGGATCAGACATTGTATCATCAGGCGGTGGAGGGTGGGGGGTAGGGTGGAATATAAAATCTCCAACCTTAGCCCTTCCTGCTTTCTCAAGGCTGAATGCTGTCTGTGCCTGAGAATCTGCCCCCTTGGAAATGACAGCGTCTCCTTCTAGGGCTGAGCCCAGAGGGCAGGACTCCAGACAAGGACAGGCTGAGGATGGAGACTAGAGATGCAGAGGAGGGTGAGGGAGTAGGAGGAGATAGGAGGAGGGAGAGAGAGTGCTTTCAGAGACTGACAGTCATTCACAAAGGCAGAGGGAGTGTGCTTATGCCTGTTTGCATGTGAGCGTGACTGTGGAATCACATGTGTGCATCAGGTAGCAGGTGCATGCAGTGTGTGTGCGTGGGTGTGCCAGTGTATGAATGAGCGTGAAAACTGCCAGTGTTTGAGCGTGCCAGTGCATGACTCTGCATGTGTGTGTGTGTGTGTGTGTGTGTGTGTGTGTGTGAAGTTCATAAGCACATGCATCCTGGGTGGGCTTGCATATGAGGCTGTCGGTGACTCTGAGTGACAGTGAAAGGAGAACTGGCTTCTAATAGTGTCTGGGTAGCACGTGGAGTACATGTATGCCCCTGATGCATGGACTATCTAAGAGGAGGGACCTTCCACAGCTTCTAACTCCCCTGACTTCCCACCCTACCCAAACTGATTTTGTCTCCCTGCTTCTCCAGTCCATCCCAGCCCCATCACCACAAACCTGCTGATCTCAACAGTAGGGTAGGAAGAGAAGGAGAGGGACAGGGGAGGGGAAGGAGTGACCGGCCCCTCCTACCCCCAACCCTTGGTGCTGCCAGGGAAACGTCCTCCTCCACCCCCCCACCCCCCAATCACCGTGATTCCTGCTGTGAGGGAGAGAGGAACCCTCTGTTTCCATGGCAACATAGCAGCCCTGCTTCTCAGCCTGAGCCCAGGCTCCTCTGAGCCATGGAAGGAGTGGGAAGAAAGCCCTTCCTCAGGCTTCTGAGCCCCACCAGGTGTCCTGACCTCTAGACTTCCTGCCTCCACCCTGAAGACCCTCCCCCCATGTCTCCTTTTATGCTCACAAGTCCTGTGAGACTCCCTAACACATATCTACCCCTGCTGCTGCTTCTAGGGTCTGGGAATCTGTCTTGTCCTCACAGGAAGGACGAGACTTGAGCATGAACCCCAGACAGTGGCAAGATGGGGTTGAATTCCAGACTTCACCTGAAAAAGGTACCAATGTCACCACCTCTCTGGTTCCCATGAGGAGCAAATAAGTTCAGAGGGCACACAGGTTCCGTGTGTCATGTCACTGACAGGGTGTAAATTAGCCCAGTACTTTCTTCCCTGGGACTCCACTTATTTTGTGATGCTGAGGATGGACACGTGCTTTAGCCTTGAGCTACCTCATCACCTTGCGTTCCCTCTCTTGTAGAAACATACATGTTCATAGACAGGCACCCAGGGGCATTGATTGCAAAGTTTGCTCTGATAAGGAAACTCTGGACTTCACCTCAGTGCTCACCAAGAGAGGCGATTGAAGGAATGAACCCACAGTCTCAGAGATCTTAAAGAGAAATACACATGCGCAATATCAAAGATGCGTTGCTAAGTAAAGAAACATCAAGCTGAAGAAATGGGCAACGGGACACAAGTGGGTGCTCAGAAGTGTGGAGGTGAACTGCAAGGACAGGGTCCTGAAGTAGGAGGATAAGCTGAGAAGAGGCAGCAGAGGACAAGTGGCTTATTCTCTTCATGGGCACACCCTGGGCACATCATTCGTATTAGTGCCTGGACCAGGGTGTGATGATGCACAGCTTACTGGATGGGTATGAAAACTGATGGCAACGTAGAGGAAACTATAGCGTATTGATACAGGGACAAGGAGAAGGCAGGTTTGACAACAGTCATGTGCCAGCCCTTAGCAAACTCTGGTCAGCCAGGCCAGGTCAAGTCTTGCATGTGAGGTGGTAGGAGGCACTGAGAGAGGAGAGATTCTGAAACAAGTGAAGGAAGGTAAGATAAAAACAAATGACAAGTTGGCTACATAGCCCAGCCTGGGCTACAGGAGACTCTATTTCAAAAAGCAAAATAGGTCAAAAACCTTTACCTGTAATCCACACTATGCCAATCATAATAGTCCTCACAAACATTTTAAGAGATGGATATGCATATATTTATAGGGAGGAAATGAAAGTTCAGAGAAACTCATTCATCCACCTGCCCACCCACTATCATTCCTTCATCCATCTATCCATCCATCCAGTCACCCACCCACCGACTCAATCATCCATCTATCCATCCTTAGTCACCCCTCCATTTATCATCCATCCATCCGTCCGTCCGTCCATCCACCAGTTTATCTACCCATCCCCTCATTTGTCCAGCCAGCCAGCCCTTCAGCAGATACTTACAGGGCAGCTTCCACACTAGACACCATTCCAGTTGCCAAGTGATTGTAGATCCTAGCCTCATGGAGTATACAGTCTGCAAGAAAGATGGTCAAAGCCTAGTCATGTTGAGCAATCGTGAGTGCTCTGCAGAAGAGAAGCCAAACAAAGGAACTTAGCACATCTGGGATCGATGGAACAGGATGCTCTGATTTGTAGTCGGAAAACTCAATGACATAACAATGGGACCACTCTGAGAAGAGACAAGCAAAGGCCCTGGGGTGGTAGCCTGCCTGCTGAAATCAAGGGTGACAGGAAGATGGACATGAGCTTGTGGGTGAGGCTGGGAGGGTGACAGGTCTAGAATGTTTTGTTAGGCTTTCTAGGTCAAAGCCACGGCTGTGGAAGTGAGTCTGCACTGTGTTGGCTTAACTGGGACAGGATCTCAGTTCCTCGGTTGCAGAAGATCATTTTGACTGCCAAGTGTCAATAAGGTTATAGGAGGCAAAGAGTTAATTAGGAAGTCACTGTACAAGTCCCAGTGAGAGGTGGATGACACTGTGGAACACAGTGGCAGCCTCAGATCGTAAACAGAAGTCAGCCCTGAAATATATTTCAAAAACAGAGACAACGGCATTTCCTGTGAGATTGAATGTGGTGATGAGATCAAGAGAGAAGCCAAGAGTGACTCTGTGACTTCAGGCCAGAGTGACTGTGAATGTGGGTGCTGTTTGCTAAGATGGAGCCCACAGAGGAAGGACAGGTTTGGGGACAATGACGGTTGACTTTAATTTTGAGATGGCTTTAGACATCTAAGCGAGAATGTCAGCTAGGCAGCAGGATGTATGAGATGGGAGTTCAGGGGAGATGTCATGACTGAAGATATAAATTGGGAAGCTGTCAGTGTAAAAAGCATTGTTGAAAGCCATGGGGTAGGATGATATCACTGGAGGGAGGTACAGGCAGGAGTTAGGCTGCCCGGGAGCTTCAGCTTTGGTAGTGTAGGTGAGAGGAGCCAGGACCTCTGAGAACTTGTGGAGCCCTCCCTGGAAGATGTTGTGCTACCCCAGGAGGGAAACACCAAGTACTGTGCTGGTGGGCCTCAGGATTATTCAGGCTTGTTAGCTCACAGGTTGGCTGGTAGGGTAAGACCCCAGAATGCATTCTGCCTCCTCCTCTTCCTCCTCCTCCTCCTCCTCCTCCTCCCCCCTTTGAGCCAGGAACACATAGATGGGACATCAAGTATCCCAGGCTAGCCTCAAATTTGCTATATAATCAAGAATGATCTTGAATTTTGAACCTCTTGCCTCCCCCTCTTGAGTGTTGAGATTACTGACATGCACCACCATGCCCATTTACTGTTGTCTAGAGCTTTGTGCGTGCTAGGCAAGCACTCCTACGAACCGAGCCACATTCTTAGCCCGGGAACTGCATTTCTTTTTTCTCCCTTCTTCTCATGTGTTTGTGTTTGTGTATGCATGCTCACATGTGTGTGGGCCCATGCGTATGTACAAGTACGTGTGCACCTGTGTGTGCATGCATGTATGCATGTAGAGGCCAGAGGTTGCTGTTGGGATTCTTCCCCTAGTTCTTCCACCTTGCACTTTTGATGCAGTGTCTTTTCAGCAGACCTGGAGACTGCTGATGCAGCTGGTCTCACTAGCCAGCTTACTCTGGGATCATCTGCTTCTGCCTTCCAAAGCTGAACTATAGCCTGCCCACCATGCCCACCATACTCACCATACCCACCTGACATTTACCTGAATTTTGGGCATTTGAACTCTGTTCTTCATATTTACATGGCAAGTGCTTTAACCACTGAGCAAAAAAAAAAAAAAAAAAAAAAAAACTACGTATCTCTGTAGCAGGTTGCCCAGTGGTGCCACTGAGAACCTAGGAGATTTTGTTGGCCCCCAATTTACAGTGTAAGAAGGAGAAGGAACTGCAGCAGGACCTGCAGCAGGATTTTGAAGTCAGCCAAAGCTGGGTTTGAGTCTAGGCACTAACACTAACTGGCTGTGTGATCTTGAGTCACATAGCGATGGCTTTCAAGCCTGAGTCTCCCTGTCTGTGAACTGGGAACAGTCTCTCTCTGAGCTCCTGGGGTTATTAGAAAGACAAGCAAGTCACCTCTTCAGTCATTCTCAACACGTTCACAGAGGGAGTAAGAACAAGATGCTGATGCCTGCGGCGCCCCTGGGCAGGCAGGGATGGTCCAGTCCTTTTTTGGCTCATGGGGCTCCAGGTGGTCAGCTGGAAGAGTGATAGAGGAGGCCGCCTCCATGTTAGACAGTCCCTTGCTTGCTTCAGGATGCCTGGCCTCAGGTCCCACATGAGGGCAGTGTGCTACAGGGTCACCTCGTCCCTACCAGATGTCTTCTAAGTGCCTTTGCCTGCCACCTTTCCTGTAACTCGTGCCACTACCAAAGTCCTCACCTTTGCTGGTTCTTGTCCCTTGTCTCCTGTCTTTGGTGGCCAGTAACAGCTTCCCTGTAGATGCTGGCCCTGTATCCCATCTCCGTAGACATTTCCACTCAGCCTGCCCTGAAAGGGGAGTGTGTGGCCTGATGACAAGAACCTAGCCTGGCATCACACAGATGGAGCACAGCCTTGGGGACAGGGGCAGGCTGTTTTCTCTGTAGCCACAGGAGCTTTGGGGCTCACAGTAGGAGTGCTCAGCTTGCTCCTTTCTCTTCCTCATGCCAAGAGCCTTCCTCCCCCTGAGGCCTGGAGTGCTGAGAAGAGCAAGGAGGCCGCCTCCCCTCCCCCCTGTTGCTATTTAATGCCGTTAACAATAGATTCATTAGCTGGGATTAATCTCATACACCAGCTCTCTATCCCCCTGGCTATTAATCACTCACTTCATTAACAGGACAGCATTAGCCAACCTGGGAGCCAGGACATGGTGTCCATACCAAGTACCTGTGTCTGTGCCTCCTAGTCTTTGCTCCTTGCTGTTCCAGCCTTTCTTGCCTCCCCGCCTCCCTGCCTGGGCCCATTGCCTGTCACCACCCACATCTGCAGATGCACGCGCGTCTCTCTCCCTGTGTTTCCTGCTGTGGTCTTGTCTCTACCCCATGCCTCCTAGATGCCTGTTTCTCCTTTTGTCCTCCTACTCCAGGCCCCACACACAGTAGGTTCACCTTCTAGGCTGCAGAACAAAGCGCTGAGCGAACCAAGGAAGGAGCCGCCAATCCCAAGAGGCTTATTTTTTAAAATTGCCTTTTCTGTTTACAAAGATAATATATGCTCGCTGTACAAAATCCAAACAACACAAGAAAGGAAGAAAAGAAAAAAAAATACAAATTCCCTGAAATCCCCGTCAAGATAATAACCTTTTGCATTTTGGTGAGCATCGTCTCCGATCTTGAGTGATATATATATAATTTTACCTAAATGGGATCATACTAGGCATGCTGTTTTGCAACCTGCTTTTCCACTCAACAATATGTTGTGGAAATCTTTCCATATCAGCGAATATAAATATACATCAGGCTTTTTAATGGTTGCGTAGCATTCTGTCTTATGGAAATAACATAATTTAGTCAATGGATCTCCTATCGATGAGCTTTGAAAATGTTCCCATCTTTCCACGGACATATTTGACACAGAGGGCAGCATTCGTGCATCTATAGCTCTGTGCACTTGCCTAGTTAACTCCTTAAGATTCATTTCCAGAAATAAAATTTCTAGACAAAGGGTTGGCGTAGTTCACATTTTGCCATAGGAAAGCCTCATCGAGCCAGGTGCCTGAGATCCAAAGCCAATGTTACCACTGCTTAGAGCAGGGCTTGAGTAAGTCGTGTCTGTGGCTTCAGTTTTCTTATCTCCAAAACGGGGATGATGGAGGGCTGGCAGGATGGCTTAGCAGATGAAAGGGACTTGCCACCAAGCCTGAGGACCCGAGTTTGATCGCTGGGACTCCACATGATGGAAGGAGAGAACCAACTCTTGTAAATTGTCCTCTGACCTCTATACATACACAGCACACAATACCCCAATAAATTAATAAATGTAATGCAGATTTTAATGGGGCTGTTAATAAGATTTATTAATGAGTTTACTGCTAGGATTTAGTAGACAGTTACAGGCAAAACACCCAGAAAGCTGTCTACTGCCTAGTAAGGGCGGTAGGTATTTGCCTGCATGGACGCAGTGGCTGGCCGATCCTCAGAAACACTGAACCTGTCCGTGTCTTCCCCTCCATAGTGTCAGCAGTGTGGGGGACAGCTCCTTTCTTTATGCCGTTGCCAGGCAAAAATACCCTTGCCCACTTGAAAACAAAGACACGCGTCTGCACTTGCTGGGTGCCAGTGGACCTCCCTTTCCCGTTTCTTCTCTTTGATCAGCAGTGAACCAGCATGTGGACTTGAACTCAGGTCTCAGCAGACATTTACATCTCATCCCTGAGGCGTCCGAGCCTGTGCTTGGCCCACTTCTCCACCCGAGCGTTTGTCTTTTTTCTTATTCCTGGGAGCTGTTTTGCATATTAGAGATCATATCTCTAATCTTTTTCTACTTCATCCTGACTTTCAACCTTATTTATTTCTTGTCCTTCAGAAGTACTTGATTTTTTTTTTTTTTTTTTAAATGCAGTGAAGTCTGCCAGGCTTTTCTCTTTGTAACTTTTACATTTCATGTTGTGTTAGAGAGGCCTCTTTTCCAAACTGGATGCACACTTTGCTTTAGTGCGCTTGTCCACAGTCACCCTTTGCTCTTTTACACTCCGTGTTTTTGCCCTTTAGAGTTTATTTTGGTGCAAAGAGCAAGGTACCAGTTCCAGCTTTATCGTTTTCCAAATGATTGGTCAGTGTTCTAGTTTGCTTTCTGTTGCTGGGGAAAACAGCGTTATCAGAAGAAAACCAGGGAGGAAATCGGCTAATAGGCTACATAGTCCGTCATCAAGGGAAGCCAAGGCAGGAGCTTGAAACAGAAACCAATGGAAGCGCGCTGCTTATATTGCATTGCTCCCAGACTTATGAGGTTGGCTACCTTTATGAGTACAGCCTAGGCCCACTTGCCAAGGGATGGCACCACCCACAATGGGCTCAGTTCTCCTGCAGCAATTGGCAATTGTGACAATGCCCCACATGCCAACCGCTTGGAGGTGATGTCTCAGTTCCCAGGTGTGTCACATAGACAACTGAAGCTAACTGTGACAGTCAGTTGAATACTTGTTATCCAATCTAAACTCCCTAGAGAGGGAGGAAAGGTACGTGAGTACTGTTCTGTGAGAGACAGGGAAACCAGCAGGTCAGAAGAACAGTTCTCAATGGTGATCTTGCTTGTCCTGAGTGAGCAGACATGTTAGTGGAAGTGAGACAGACCCAGTACTATCGCGAAACTTCCCTTCCAGAGGGCTGGAGCCATGGCTCGGCAGTTAGGTGCCTATGCTGCTCTTCCAGAGGACTGGAGTTCAGTTCCCAGCACCACATCAGGTGGCTCCAGCGGCATCTGACACCCCTGGCTTCTGTCAGCATCTGCTCTCAAGTGCACACACCCACAAAGATCCATGCATATAATTTACATAAACATTTATGAATAAACTATTTAAAGGCGCTTTCAGAAAGAGCTGTGTGAGATAGGAGCCTTGCAGCTAGCTCTTACTAATTAAGATCAATCTGTGCCTGTTTTTTGGCGTCAAGAGCAAAGTGCCTTGTAACTTGAGACCTCACCACCGTTGTTACTTTAGCAGTCACTTCCCCTCAAGACCCTCATACAACCACAGTAACAAATAAAAAACCATCCTGCCATGCTCATTCTTATTGCTACAGCCTGGCTCCAGGGATGGTTTAGGGACCTTTCACGCTCTTCAGGAAGATGCCCAGAGCCACCGCAGCTGGTGTGTGTTATGTTAGAAGTATGTTTGTACTTGGGGGGAGGGGACGCTGTGCTGTGTCAGTAGTAGCTTCTGGGTCATCTGTGCTAGAAGAGGCTGGACCCTCACTGTCAGTGTCCAGTCTGTGGCCACTGGATCTTTGGTGCCAGTCTGTTTAAAGTGGCTTGGATTCTACCTCAATGGAGTGAGTTGTCTAGACGTTCCTGAGGCAGTTGTTCAGCCCAGGGGATCCTGGATGAGGTATCAGGTGATGTGAGCATTTCTGAGACCCACTACAAGCTTGCATGTTGACAATTTTTGTACAGCAGCCAGACCCCACCGTAAGCCAGGATGACAGGAGTGGACAAGCCTAGAATCTATTATCAGGCAGAATGCCAGGCTGGCCAGTGCTATGGACACCAAGGATAAATTATGGCACCAGAGCCCACAGAGCAGGCACAAATCATGGGCCATCAGGACTAGGGAGAGGCAACTCTAGCCTTCCTCCCCAGCAAGATTGATGGGCTCAGCTCTCAGGTCTGGGTTCGAGATGATTGGATTTTATGATGTTTCATTTCCCCAGGACACGCCCCTTGTTCAGAGCATGTCACAGCACTGTGTGTGCATGAGTGTGCACATGCATTTATCATCCCACATGGCTTGCTGGGATGCTGCAGGCAGCGGGCTCTGTGTGCCTCTTTAGGGCTCTGTGGTCTGTGTGACTGGACAGCCCCTCTGCATTGTATAACGGTTTTGTGGGAGTGGGAGTGTCAGATCACATGTGTCTAGTGTGTTTGCCGTGAGATGAAGATGTGGAGACTGGTAGAGTGACTGAAATCTGTGTTTGGCTGGGCCACAGTGGCCATGTGTTGGCTGGAGAGCATGTTGTGTGTCTGGGTGGTTTGGTCACATGACTCACCAGGGAGAAAGAGAAGAGCAGATTTGGGGATGAAGGTTTAGGGTGTTAAGCCCAAGATCTGGACAGAATATTAAGGGGGAGACAAGCCAAAAGAGATATGGGGGCACAGGGCTGGTGCAAGATATCTTCCACAAAGGATAATGCATTGGAGACAGTAGGGTTTGGCCCCCCCCCCACACACACACACCCCTCTGAAGGGTCTGAAGAGAAGATGTCTGAGGCTATGCTAACTAACTCTGGCTAGTTAGTAGTATTCGATACGAATTTCCCAGGGAGCTTACAGTGGCCTAAGAGGCACCCAGTGACAAAGAGTTGAGAGAACTTCCTGGTGGGAGTGAATACCCAAGACAGTCATAAGGGAAAGGAAAATGCAGAGGGTGGAGACAATGAGGTGGCTTTTAGGATAGGGATGGCATGGGCCAGTGTCTTGTAAGGCTTAGGGCCTAGATAGCTAGGTATTTTGCCCTTCTCAGAAGGCAAGGCCTCCTGTCTTTTCACAGGGGGGCATCGCTCGTGTCAGGTTCAGGAGAAGCGTCTGTGCACTGAGGTTACTTAAATGGGCTGGGTGGACTGGAGTCAGGGCCAGAACCACTATGGGGGACTCTAGTCAGTTTGCCAGATAACTCTGATACCTACACAAGTCCTCGGGTGGCAAGGGGTGGGCTGGATCAGTGGCATGGAATAGGCTTCAGAAGACTAGAGGAAGTGCACCCCGTCTGGGTGGCTGTAGGAAAGCCATCAGCCCAGCCAGACAAAGACTTTCTGGTGCAGCCTTTTGTGGGAGGGGCATCCGCACCCCTGTAGGGAATCCTTCATCTTCGCTCTGTAGTGAAGCCCAATAAATGTACTGGTTCCCCAGAGTGAACTTCCTTGGGCTCACACCTTGGCTTGCCATTGGAATCTCAGGAGGAGAGGCAGTCACTGTTTGTGTGTCCCCTGGGAAGGGATTTTCGCAGCAGTTGACTTTGTTGTCAGGCTGGCTCTCCCCACGATCACAAAAGGGCTCCTCAGATCCAAGCGTCTCATTTAAGCAAACAGCAGAGAGAGAGAGAGAGAGAAAAAAAGACTTCTTTTAGGAGCAAGAAATTGTCCTCACAGCTTAGTCCAACAGGCTTCTCTCCACATACCCATACCTAAACACGAAATATAATGGAAAGGGAAATGGGGGGGGGTTTGCCCATACATGCTGCTCAGGACCTGCCATGGATCTAGACGTGTGTGGGCCCAAGGCCTGCTGCTCTGAAGCAACAGGCCTCACCCAGGAGGAATTCCTACACAAAGCCACCCTACAGTTAAGAAAAGAGGGTTGGTACTCAGTAGGTAGCAGATTCTCTCTGCTCCATCAGGCATCCACCAATGCCAGAGAGCAGTGAGGAAAAAGACAAAGAGCTGCAGCGGAATTGTCAAGACCTCTACAACGAGAGACCAAATAACACCCAGTCATTTGAGGTGAGACTGCATCTTGATGCAATTAGCAGACTGGCCAGTCCCAGCTCTTCCCATGCCCACTTCAAAACCAAATGCCTTCAAGGGCTGCAAGACCCTATCTTACCCTCTGCCTTTTAAGCCTCTGTTGGACGGAGCTTCTGTCTTCCCTGCCTCAGAGGCTTTGCCCACATTGCTATCCCTCCATTCTTCCCGTTATTCCTCTACCTCTTTTATCTTGTTCTGCAGTGCATTCTTCCAGAGCACTACAAACCTCTGTGTCTTTATTATCTATACACTGGACAACACTACAGCTCCTTTTCATCAAGGACAGCATCTAACATACGCACCTTATGCTGTCTCTCTACTTAGTGCAGAGTAGGCCTCTGAAAATGTCTGTGAGATGTACGTGTGAGTAAATCCTCACAACTAGGGCATGGTTGATCCGAAGCTTTGGGCAGGCATCATGGAGGGAGGATTGATGAGGAGTGTGGTCTGGTGGAAGCCCCTGGTGGTTCTGGAGCACAGAAACATGATAGCCAGGACAGAAAGGACACTGGTGTGTGCAGGGGGAATGAGTAGCCAGCTAAGACCCTACACTCATCTCCAAGCATTAGGTGTACTCACAGAAGCAGCATCCAAAGAATTGGTACCGGTGTGTGCTGACTGTTGGCATAGGAGGCCTGATGTAAAATGATGATGGTCAAACCTGCCTACAGTCTCAGGAAGTGTAAACGCATGTGGGAAGGACTTGGTCTACTGTCAGGTGCACAGCAAGTAGCCTAGCCTTCGTCTTTACCAACCCCAACTGTACCTGTGCTGAGATTCACACATAGGGTCTGTGTGTGCTGAGCGAGTCCTCCAGTACCGAGCCACACCCCAGCTTCTTACACTGAGTCAAAACCCTAAAAGCCCAGACCCAAGCCTGTCTCTCAGTGTTTTGCCAGCCTCGGCTGGGCTTTCTACAAGTCTTACCCTAAGCTCCTGCTGAGCCTTCTTCTTTTTCTAGTTAAATGGGGTCATCATGTGGCTCTCATCTGGCTGGTAGGTCAAATAAGAGCGCGCCTTTTAGGGTGCTCTAGAAACTGTGAAGGGCTGTGAGCCGCAAGGAATCACGGTTCTCATTATCTTGTTGGAGTTGGGCTCATTCCTGGGCCTGGCATCTGCTTTGACTTTCCCAGTTCCTGTTTCTTGCCAGTCTCCGATTGCTTGTAGCCACCCACGATTCTGGCACGGATTGTGTAAGGATGGGGAATTTGAATGTAGAAGGAACGTGACAGCAGACAGCAGTCTCTGTCTTGTTCTCAATCCCAAAGGTGACCTGCCATCTTCCCAAGTCAGAAAGCCCCAAGCCAAACCATTACACATCTCAGTCCTAGTTACTGTGGGGACATCTCAAAATTCTCTAAAATGTAGGGACTTTGAACAACAATTTATTACGGCTCTGGGTTGATTTTGAGGCCCCTGTTAAGGCTGTGGTTTGTGGGTGGCTGGAGCTAGCATCTCCAAAAGTGGCATGGGAGTGGACATTCAGGATGGCTTCCCTTTCTTTCCTCTCTCACACGAGGTGGCTGGTTGCAACATCTGGAACATGCTGGTTCTCCATGAAGCTTCCCTGCAGAATGGTCTTAGCACAGCTGGGCTTTTTAACTGGCAGCTGGCTTCTCCTAAACTCAGTGGATCTCAACCTTCCTTAATGCTGCAACTCTTTAATACAGTTCCTCGGGTTGTGGTGACCCCCAACTATAAAATTATGTCGTTGCTACTCCAGAACTGTAATTTTGCTGCTGTTATGAATTGCAATGTGAATATCTGATACACAGGATGTCTGATATGCAGCCCCAAGGGGGTCGTGACCCACAGGTTGAAAACAACTTTCCTAGAGCCTGCTAAAGGACCAAAATGGGAGCTTTGTATCTCCACACTGTTCAAGTCACAGTCCTGCTGTGTTATGTTGATTGCCCAGGGTCAGTCCAGATTCTTTGTGGAAGCCATCCCTGGAGACTGGCAGCTGGCAAAGTGCTAGTCTATGGTTCGACCACAGCTCCATAGAAGACTCTTGCTGGAGTTTGGAAATGTTTGGGTGTGCCCATCCAAAGGTTCACATATTGGGACTTGGTCTCCAAGGTGTTAGGATTAGGAGATGGGTTAAGCCTTCCAGAGATGAAGGCTAGTGAGTTCAGTGAGGGGGTGTTCCCTTGGAAGGGATTAAGGAATTTCTCATTGTACCATGGTTGGTTCTCTGGAGAGGGTTACAAAGCCTGAGCATGATGAACATCATGGAAGAAGAGGCAGAAAGACTATAAGGGTCAAAGATTAGGACGGATCGAAGCAAAACTGTTTTCCAGACACAACAGGAGCCTTGCACGCACAAACTAGCTGTGGGTGTTGGCATCAATTTGCACATGCTCAAGCCAGTCAACACCCAGCATGGAGTGGGAAGGGGCTCATGAGCCCTCACCCCTGAGAAGCTGCCAGCGGTGGAGGGCTATTGGGAGAGGGAAAGTTGGTTTCCTTTAAAGGTGTGGACCTAGTCAGTTGGCCATGGGCAATGGATGACCCCACACTCGTGCACATTATGTGCAGCTCAAACTAGACTTGGTGGAATATTTCTTTTGTTTCTTTTGCTTTTGTTTTTGTTTTGTTTTTCGAGACAGGGTTTCTCTGTGTAGCCTTGACTGCCCTGGACTTACTTTGTAGGCCAGGCTGGCCTCGAACTCACAGCAATCCACCTGCCTCTGCCTCCGAAGTGCTGGGATTAAAGGCATGCATCACCACTGCCTGGTGGGACATTTCTTTAAAAAGGACATGAAGTGAGGGAACAGATCTGGAGAAGTTAGAAGTAGGGGCGAATATGACAAAATTATACTGTATGCATGTATGAATTCTAAAAGAATTATAAAAATTGTATATATATGTTTACATACATACACACATATATACATGCATGCATGCATCCTGTGTCTTGTCCCACTGGCTCCTGCTTCCTTTTCAAGTATTCTCTGCAATTGTGACATCATAGGTCATAAGGTCCTCACTGAAGCCATGTTGATGCCAGAGTGATGCCTTTGAACTTGCAGAATTATGAGTTCCACCCCCCCCTCACCTGCCTCAGGTATCTTGTTATAGTAGCAAGTCAGTTTCTTAGAGTTTGGGACACAAAGGAGGTGCTGAGCACCTGTAACTCCTAGTCCCCAACTTCCAAAAACAGACCTTGATTATGACTTAAGATCTGGGAATTTTACAGATAATTTCATGTGAGTTAAAAGCCCTAAGGCTCAGCTGAGTGGTCGTGGCGCATGTCTTTAATCCCAGCACTCAGGAGGCAGAGACAGGCAGATTGCTGTGAGTTCGAAGCCAGCCTGGTCTACAAAGTGAGTCCAGGAAAGCCAAGGCTACACAGTGAAACCCTGTCTGGGGGAAAGAAAAAGCCCTAAGGCTTGCCTTACTAAAGAAGAGTTACAGACAGAATTGTGCTCAACATTAGTCACTAGAGAAAAGCAAAGGGCATCTCAGTGAGGTGTCACTCCACACCTGCCTGCATAGTTAAAATAAGAATGAGTCCTAAGGCTGGCGATTTGGCTCAGCAGGTAAAGGCCCAAATTCCATTCAGAATCCCACAGGGTGGAAGGAGAGAGCTGACTCCAGCAGGTTATCCTCTAACTTCCATTACACTTGGTGGCATGTGTATGCATGTACATACACAGAGAGAGACTAAATAAACAAATAAAAAATAAATGCAAACTAAAATTGTTTGAAGATCAAGTTTTTAAACTGATGACATCAAGAGCTGGTAGGAATAAGAACAGTTGGAATTTGCACACTCTGGCCTGTAGGGTGCAATACGGCACAGCCATTTTGAAAGTCAGCATGGCAGCTTCTTACACACTTTATATCTGATCCAATAATCCCACTCTCAGGAGAAATGAAATGATACAACCATAGGAAGACATCCACATAGTGTCCCCAGCAACTCCCATCATAGTCCAAAACTGAAAACAGACCAACAAAGAAATCCAAGTGTCATCGAATTCACACTTAGTGGTGCATTCAAGCAGGGAAACAGGTTGCAGCCAGTGGACACTGTCTTAGTTACGTTTTCCTACCTATGACCAAATACTTAACAAGAAGCAACTTGGGGAAAGCACTGCAGCCTGAGCATGAGGCGGCTCATCAGATTGCTCCTGGTCAGGGAGCAGAGAGATGGGTGCTGGTTGGTACTTAGCTTGCCTTTTCCTTTCACTCAGTCAAAGACCCGGGTCCACGAGACAATGGTGCCCACATTCAGGATGGGTCTTCTCTCTTCAGTTCAGTTTTTTTTTTTTTTTTCTGGAAACAACCTGATAAGCACATCCAGAAGTAGTTTCATGGTAATTCTGCACCTAGTCAAATGTTCCATTAATATTAATCATCAAAGACACCAACTGTGGTGGTTTGAGTAAGAATGGCCCCCCCCATAGACTCATAGATTTGAATGCACCAGGGAGTGGCACTATTTGGAAGGATTAGGAGGTGTGGCCTTGTTGGAGGAAATGTGTCCCTGGAGGTAGGCTTTGAAGTTTCAAGGGCTCAAGCCAGACCCAGAGGCTCTGTCTCTTCCTGCTGCCTGTGGATCTGGACGTAGAACTCTAAGCTACCTCTCCAGCACCATGTCTGCCTGCGTGCTGCCATGCTTTCCACCCTGATGATAATGGGCTAAACTTCTGAAACTGTAAACTAGCCCCAGTTAAGTGTTTTCTTTTATAAGGGTTACCTTGACTATGGCATCTCTTCACAGCAATAGGACACTGACTATGACACCAGCAGATATATCTGCATGGATTAATCTCAAAAGCTTTCTTTTTATTGAATGAGGAAACCATCTCTGAAGGCTATAGATGGTACACACATTATAGCAATAGCAAGCTGCTCAGTGGCTATGAGGGCTGCCATGGGTGCGGATTTTGAGGACAAGGAAACATTCTGGGGCCATAGAAATGCTCTATAACTTGGCTATGGCCATGGTCTCATGACTACACATTTGTCAAAATGCATCAAACTGTCTACCTAACAAAAGTGACTTTTTCTGGCCAGAAATCATACAGCTCTAGGCTATCAGAGTTTGAAATTCTCGGCACCTCTTTTCGCCACTTGTCTCCTTAAATGTAATCAGTCTCTAAGCTACTTTCCATTCCTGATTTTCTTTCGAGATAGCCTGTGTACCACATTCCTATGCTACCCACCAACACATAACCACACATAACCTTCAGAAGCTCAGTCTCTACTCACTACCTCCACCCCCTCCATCCCATCTACCTGCCTGGTTAACCCTTACTTAGCCTTCACTTTCCAACAGGGGACTTTCGAACCTCTGTCTGAATTAAGTATGCCTTGTCAATGTTTGCTTTCTTTTAATTTTTCTTTTACTTTATGTTTTTTTTGCTTGCTTGTTTGTTTTGTTTCTTTGAGACAGGTTCTCTCTCTGTACAGTCCTGGCTATCCTGGAGCTCACTCTAGACCTGACGCTCACAGAGACCCTCCTGCCTCTCAAGTGCTAGTATTAAAGGCACGGGCCACCACACCAAGGTTGCTTTACTTTCTTTAATAGAGGGCTCGCTCTGTGGGGATGGAGACAGTACTTTGCTTGTGTCTGGCCCACACTAACACTTAGCTCATTTTATGAATTAGTAAACGAGGCAAGGATGGACACATCTCCCTTGGTCTTATATTGCATGGATTTGTTTACCCACAAGCATGTGATACTTCTTTCATTTTCACGTGTTTTTAAATTCCTTGTTAATATTGAAATAATCCAAAAGTTCAAAGAGTAAAAGATTAAAAAAATCTTTCACATGCAGAGTAAAAAAACAACAACAACAACCAAGGTTCTGCTTTTAGCTCTTAGTACATGGAAATCTTCCTTATTTTTAATAGGCAAGTGTGATGTTAGCTTTATTCTTCAATTTGACCCAACCTACACTCACTGAGAAGAGGGTTTCAGTGAGGGGTAGTCTATATTAGGCTGGCCTATGGGCACAACTATGAGGATTATCTTTTTTGGGGGGGGGATTATTTTAATTAAATTAACTGGTGTGTTAAGACCCAACCCACTGTGAGCAGCACCATTCCCTAGGCAGGGGGTCTGGAACTTACAAGAGCACAAGCCAGCAAGCATGGGAGCATGTAAGTAAGCATTCGTTTCTCTCTCTCTCCTTCACTGTGGATGTGGCCAGCTGTCTCAAGCTCCTGCCTGACTCCTCTGCAATGATGGATTGTAACCTGGAATTGTGAGCTAAAAGATACTCCTCCTTAAATTGCTTTTGATTAGGGTATTTTATCACAGCAACAGAAGTGAAACGAGAGCAATAGATGATAGTCCAGGATAAAATCACATCATCTTAAGCATAAATCAGTCCTTGATGGAAATTTGGGGAGCCCCCAACATCCATGTTTCAGTGTTGTCTTAATTAAACTGTGGCATTAGACAGTGGCATAGCTGTGTCACTATTGCTGGAAGACTGAAGCCTAGGAAACTGTGCTGTTAACAAAGGAGGGCTGTGTATTTTAGACATTGAGTATATCTACTATATCCCAAAAAGATACACAGGCCTGACATGGTGGTGCACGCCTTTAGTCCCAACACTTGGGAGGCAGAGGAGGCAGGCAGATCTCTGAGTTGGAGACCAACCTAATCGCTATAACGAGTTCTAAGTAAGCCATGGCTACAGAGTGAGACCCTGTCTCAAAACAACAACAACAAAGATGCATGCAAATACCTCTTACTACGGGGTATGAGGACTCCTCTGTCCACACCCTCACCAACGAGGGAAAGCAATCCTTCCCCAAGGCTTACCGCTCAGATACCATCTCATCATTTTGATGTGCCTCCCCCACACTGTTACTGTAGTTACACACATTGTCATATCACTGATAACTTTTTGTACATCTTGAACTAGGACTCCTTGGTGCTACCCTCTGCCTACTTTTATGTTTTTCCCCCCAAAGTCTCACCATGTAGTTCTGGCTGTCCTGGAACTCACTCTGTAGGCTAGACTGGCCTTGAACTCACAGAGATCCACCTGCTTCTGCCTCCCGAGTGCTAGGATTAAAGGTGTGTGTCACTATTCCCTCAATTTTTTTCTTTTATGTTCTTGCCTTATTGCTGTTAGGAGCTCCTTATGTATGTATAACATGGAAATCGTCGGCTGGAAAGTTATAAATAACTGTTAGGGGTGATGGAGATGCTCATTCTTGATTGTGGTGGCTGCTTCACAGGTGTATGCTTATGTCAAAACTCATCTGATTTTGTACTTTAAATATGTATAGTTTATTGTATGTCAATCACACACCAATAAAGCTATTTTTAAAAGAAAGCTACACACTTTACAATTTATGTCTCCTCTCACATTATTCTTTCTTAAACCTTATTTGAGACATATAGAAGTCTATACATACATGTCAATTGCCAATTTGTGTTCTAGAGTTATCTGTGTGACTTGGGCAAGTTAGCATCATCATTCTGTGCTCAATTTCCTTATGTAAAATGAAAGCATAACTACTGCAGTGGCTTAAATATATTTTAAAAAGATTTGTGTATTGGGCGCTGCTTAAGAGCACTTACTGCTCTTCAAAAGACCCAGGTTCAGTTCCTAGCACCCACATGATGGATCATAGTTATCTGTAATTCCATTTCTAGGGGATCAGATGCCTTCTATGAGGGGCACATGTATGTGAGCCACATACAGACAAACAGGCACACATACATATATGCATAAAATAAATATTTTTTAATTTAAGAGTTTAGTTATTTATTTAATTTTTGTGTGTGTGCTTAGGTGAATTTATGTGCCCCATAGAGACCAAAGAGGGCTCTGGGTCCCCTGGGACTGGAGTTACAGATGGTTGTGAGCCAACATATGGGGGGGGTGTGCTAGGAATCAAATCCAAGTCCTTGGCAAGAGCAGTAAGTGCTCTTAACCTCTAAGCCATCTCTCCAGTTCAAATCCATACACATTAAAATTTCTTACACTGATAACCAACACATGACCCCATACAATAAATTAACCATTGCTCATGATTTTGTTTCTAATTTAGGAAAATATTTTTTATCCCAGTATTATAGAACATTCGAGTTCATTTCTTTTGAGTAACTAATGTTTAGCTTTTTCAGTACATTTGAAAGTTAATCTAGGGAGTGTGAGTCAGGGGTCAATTTTTATTGTTTTCCAAATGGGTAGACAGTTGTTCGGTGCTATTTATGGAACAGTCCATTCTCTCTCTTCTAATTTCTTGAATTATCTTTTCTAAATAGTGAACTCCCATGTAGGAGTCTTCCTCCACTTTGACTAAATCCTTGCTTGCTGTATCCATTCCTTCCCTCTTACTTTCTACTGGGAAATGATTATGACTTCTACTAACCCTAATCAGGTAATAATTCTTGGTGATTTCATGTTCAAATAGATGCTTTTTTATTTTTTTTTTGGACACCTTGGTGCTATGGTTTGAGAGCTTGTGTACCTTCTGAAATGTGTTTGTGGAAACAGTGTAAAACTGTTGGAAGGTGGAGCCTTTAAAAGGTAATAAGAGGTAACTAACAGTGCTGGGGAGTTGGTTCCATGTTTAAGAACACTTGTCTCTTTTGCAGAGGACCTGGGCTTGATACCCAGCACCCACATGGCGGCTCACAACCTTCTGTAGCTCCAGTTTCAGAGGATTCCGTGCTGTCTTCTGGCCTCCTCAGCACCAGGCACATACGTGGTGCACACACATACATTCAAGCAAGACATTTCATACACTTGAAATAATAAAATAAGTACAAACATTTTAAAAAGAAGTTACAACTTAAAAGCAAATGTAATTAAAGTACTTATCCTTACAAGGCCATTGCATGGACTGACACTCTTGTTAACACGGCTTTGTAGACAGGGGCTGGCTCTCTGCTGAACTTTTTGCCTTTTACATTGCGATGCTGCTGCAAGTCTCTTCCTGAATGCTGGCACCTTGACATTGGACTTCTCAGCCTTCAGAGCATAGGCCAATAAGTCCGTGGCAGGTGCTCTGTGTAGCCCACAGTGGGCTCAGACACTGTCCCTGGCTCCTTTGGCTTCCTTTCCGCCCCTTCTTCCATTCAGGGTTCTCAGGAGGGTTAAGACCTGACTAGACTGACTAACAACAGCTCGGACTGCTCAGAAACCTTGATTTAAGCAAGTCACCTGTTATGTCACCACCTGTCATCTTTCCTGTTCGTTCTTCTTGCTAATCTATCTACTCTGAGACACCTTCAAGCCACCACGACCTACGTAGTGTCACCTGGTGTCACCATTCTTAGCTTTCACCCTCTTCCCAGGCAGATTCTGTGGTTCGTCATCGCCCCTCACACACTTCAGCTCCCAAGCCCCTCACTGTGGCCTCATCATGCTCACTCACTGACTCTCAACCTTGGCTCATCCCAGCTGTCCACAGCCCCCTGTTTTTCTTTCCTGTTCAGCTAAATGAATCTGGAGAGAGAGAGAGAGAGAAAAAAAAAAAAAACATAACAAGCTGGCCTGTCTCATATTAAATTCATGGCCGCCAGGCTCACGTGGTCCTGTGGTGGGTGGGTACAGGGAAAGAGAAAGGTTCCCAACAACTCACTATCCTGCTTTACCATTCAACACCTTGTCATCTCTCCTCAAAAGACTCGAGCCACTTTGTAAAAGAAAGCAAGCATCCAAATGGCTTTAAATGTACAAAAAAAAGGTGCTTGACTTTATCCATCATCAAAAGCCGTGACTGGGATACAGCTCAGTGGTACAGCACTTGCTTAGCATGCATTAAGTTGGTAGGTTCACTCCCAGGGACGGCGGGGGGCGGGGGGGAAGGAAAACCATAGTGGGGTACTACGACATACCCATCAGAGTGGATAAAATTAAAAATGCCCGTGACAGTGCCAAGTGGTGTGGAGAAAGTGGGCCGCTGTGCTGGTGGCGGTGTAGATTGACGCAGCACTCAGGAAAGCTGTTTGACAATATCTCCTGAGTATGAAGAAACATTCACCCCAAGACCCAGCAGTTCCAGTGCCCTTTCTACACCACACAGAGATGCACGCATTTGTGTTTGCAAGGCACATTCAGGCATGTTCACAGCAGCATTAAATATAACGGCACCAACAAGACTCCTCTGACTGCCCATCTATCAGGCATAGAGTGGACATATAAATTGTGAAATGGCCAGATAAGAGCATTCTAGATGACAATGGAAAGAAAGGGCTCATTGCTGCTGTTGGCTCACAGTGTTGAGTGAAAGAAGTCATACAGACTGGCTCTGCTGCCTGATTGCCGGAAACAGGCGATGGCAATTTATTGCTTAAGATAGTTTACCTTTGGGGAAGAGAGAGTGGAAACTGGACAGGATAGGAGGGGGCTCTAAGCACTGGCAGTGTTCTCTTTCCTCATCCAGGGGGTATTCTCACTGACACGTATTCTTCTGCAAACTGTGAGCACACACTTACAACGTGTGCACTCCTCTGAGTATCTGTTACACTTTACAAAAGGTTATATTTTATGTACATACACATGTATGTGTGTATGTAGTTTTCTCTTGGCCCTACTTCCATTCCAAACTACTATACTACTATATGATTTTCCATATTTGTCTTCTTTACTCTCCAGCCAAGATTGCAAAACATGGTTTTAGACCTCCATGTTTTCCTGAAATTGTTCTCGTCAGGGTCACCAACCGCCATGTAGCAAAACCCAACAAGCTACAAAAAGTGTTACGTTGGTCTTCATCTATGAGCAGAATTTGACACAGAAAGGTTCTTTCTTAGGTATACTTTGTTCATTTGACTTTGGTTCTTTCAGTTCTATTTGTAAGCCAGCTTTCCATTGCAGTGACAAACTGCTTGAGTTAATCAAGATAAAGGGAGGAAAGGTTTGCTTTGGCTAAAGTCCAAGGTCACTTGCATCCTGCTTTGGGCCTGTGGGGCCACTGCATATCCTGGCAAGAGCATGTGGGAGAGGGTGAAGCCAGGAAAGGATGAGAGAGGTCTAAAGTTTCAACATCCCCTTTGAGAGCACATACCCAGTGACCTCACTTCCTGCCATTAGGTCCTGCTTCCTAAAGCTTCTACTACCTTGCAACCGCATATCCTTAGTGACCAAAGCCTAAAACACACACACACACACACACACACACACACACACACACACACACACA
>OU015754.1:55150245-55180191 GCA_907169655.1 Acomys percivali | reverse complement strand
CACACACACACACACACACACACACACACACACACACACACACACACCCCATTAGGAAACATTAAGAGCCAAACCTTAGCTTTCTCTCTCTCGGGGCATCTCTTCTCAGACTGCCTCACTGGTCCTCATCCCCCTGGCCTCTAAACATCTGTTCTGCATCTGCAGTTACCCCACTGGCACCCATCGATGTTCACAGAGTTTCTATTCATGCATTGATAATTTATATTTGCATATCAAAGCTCTTTCCTGACAGGGGCTCTATATCCAACTGACAACTTGCTATGTTTGAATGTTTAATAAGCACCTCAAACTGAACATGTCCCCAAACAAGCTCCCTGTCCTCTCCTGTTTCCTTAAAGCTGTACCTCTTTGCTGTGTTCTCAGGTGCTTGGACCACATACCTCACAACAGCCTTTGACTCCTCTCTTCCTCTTCCTCTCCACGTGCAATCCGTAAGCAACTCCTCGGCTTCTTCCTCCTCTTGTCACAGTCAGTGCCATTACTTTGGAGTATGTCACCTTTATTTTTCACCTGGGTATCACACCAGTTCCATGACAGGTCCCCCATGTCCATCCTCACCTGCACCTTTCCATTGAGATCAACCCTGAGGAACAGTACCATGAGGGAAGCAGTATTGTGGGAAGACTGAAGGACAAGGCAGGGAGCAGGGAGACGGTACAGCGGTCATCAACAGTAGGCTATTACAAGCCCCTGGGCTGTAGAAGTGATGGGTAGCGTTACCCACACTGAGCTGCCTGGGAAGAAACCAAGACCCAGGCCAGCATGTTTGGCAGGGCCTCAGGGGTAGCAAGCAGAGAGAGTAAAGTGGCTACTCCTTACTGCCCTGTCTTGTCATTGGTCAAGTCCTGTCAGAAGGCAACTGACAGGATCCTTGGAAAATAGCCACAGGCTCACGCTAATGCTGTGGAGGGTCGGGTGCAGAAGGATAAGCAATGGCTCTCAACAGAGATGCTAAGGACAGCATAGGACACTTGTTCTCATCCCTATTCTTCCCCCTTCTAGAACTCATTCATGTTTTGTAGGACCTAAGGCATAGATACTTACAAAGGCTCTCATTAAGAAAAAACACAAAGGGTCAAAAACGGTAAGTTAAGTATAAGAGTGAACATTCAGGATGAGAAATCACAGAGAATTATACCACTTTTAAAGCAAATAAAGGTGTGGATGTGGTGGCTCAAACCTGCAATCTCAGCAATTGGGAGTCTGAGGCAGGAGGATTGCTGAAAGTTCAAGGCTAACATAGGCTACATAGTGAGTTCGAGGCTAGCCTGTTTCAAAACAAAATAGAAGCAACGCCAACGAAGACACCTGAAAAGACAGCCGTGCTTTTAATTAATTGCCCACCGCGTTACTTTTCCCTTTGTTTTTGATGAAGTAGTCATTTATTTTTCAGATTCTCATTCTTTGTCAAAATTTTTTTTTAAAGATTAATTCTTTAATAACTTTGTAACTTGATCATATTCCTCTCCCCTTCCACAACTCCTTCCAGATCCTACCCACCCACCTTCTTTAACCACTCAGCTTTGTGTCCCTTTTTTTTTTTTTAAGCCATGAAGACCTAATTGTGCTGCCCAAATATTATTGGATGTGTGGGCCTTCCACTGGTGCATGGTCAGCTTACCAGGGGGCTGTCCTTTTAGAGACAACTGATCTCCACTCTTCCACTAGCTAGCAATTGTCAATACCTCTGTGGCTAGGGGTGGAATTTCATGCACACCCCGTCTCCATGCTAGGATTTGGGCCGGCTCGAGACTGTACAGGCTTTGTGCATGCTGTCACAGCCACCCTGAGTCCGTATGTGCAGCTGTCCTGTTGTGTCCAGAGAGCACGAGACTACCTCATGCTCTCACACTCTTTCTACTTCCTGTTCCCCAGAGATCCCTAGTCTTGGGTGGAAGAGGGTATAATTGGGGCGGGGGGGGGCTTTATGTTTTCGATCACCAGTTTATATAATTTTGTTTGTCATGAAATTTTCAATAGAAGGGATATAAATATCTCCTCTCCTACAGCCAGTTAAAATGCATTAATATTGCTAACCCTTTAGAAAACGTTCCTCTACCCTCACCACGTGTTCTTACTAGAGGGGAGTAAGCTTTGGGATTGTCTCATTTGCCAAAGATTCATCAAATGTCTTTTATATGGGAGCAGGAAGACGTCTTGAGTTTTTCGAGTTTTCTTAGGCAGTGACTAATTTTAAAAACTTTTGCAAGATGACAACACTCAATTAAATCTCTCACGTCGAGTTCCAGGGTACGGCAGCAGAGTGGGTGGGAGGAGGGTCTCTGGAAACCATCCTTGCTCCAGGAAAGCTGGTAATAACTTCCAGTAACATGAAAGGAACCGTGGACTACACTAATACACCCTACAGAACCCAAGGGATGCCTCAGTCTGGGTCACACTCACAGCAGAAAACTCGCAGCTACTAGTTCTAGTTCAAACATCTTACTTTAGCACGTTTGCCCAAGCGTGTGCTGTGTGAGTGCACAGCTTGGGTATCGTTTCTCATGTAAGGACAGGATGTGTGGGGTCTGCAGACTGGACCATGGACAAAACCTACTCTCTCTTGCTAATAAAATCTTTCTTAATCATCCCTTTCAGGAGGTTGTTTGGGAATGGGCAGCTGAAAGGCTGGGCGTGGGTTTATGCTTGTAATACCAATGCTTGGAGGCCAAGGCAGAAGGTCTCAGTATGAGTTTGAGGCCAGCCTGGTCTATGCAATACGTTTCCGCTAACCTGAATAGCAGGCTCTTGCCGTGTCTCAGATAGAAGAGGGAGGAGGTAGGGATCGGGCCTCATGCTTCAGCCTGCTGAGAAGCAATGCTTCCTGGAGTTCAAGTGTATATGAGTTTGCCAGCACTGGAGCCCTGCATCACTCAGGCTCCTATTATAGAAACAAAACTACTAGGAGATTCCTACAGGGAATCGTGGGGCTAGTTATGTCTGCCCCAAACCCATAGTGCGGGCTGTCAGAGTCGTCCTGAGTTGGAAACTGGCATCAGTGGTGACACCTCTGAACAGACTTAGTTCTGCTCATAAAGCCACTGACTGAGCCAGGTCCTCCTAGGTTATCAGGTATGGTTTCCTTTAATTACAGGGACTTGTGGGCTGGAGAGATGGCTCAGCAGTTTAAGAGCACTGGCTGCTCTTCCAGAGATCTTGAGTTCAATTCCCAGCAACCACATGGTGGCTCACAACCATCTATTATGTGATCTAATGCCCTCTTCTGGCATGCAGGCTTATTACTGTATATTTAATAAATAAATAAATCGTTTTTTAAAAAAACCTAAAGGGACTTGTGCACTCTAATCACAGCTACTAAAAAACCCACAGTAATGCCTACAGCCACACATGGTGTACGATTGAATAACTAGGACCATACATAGCTTAACATCTAGACACGCACACCAGTCAGCTCTGCTTCTGTCTTGTTAACACAGCTTCTTCCTTTTCTTTATTATAGGTTTTAAAAACGTTGCTGGGGTTGAACCCACAGTCTCATGCTTGCTAGGCAAGTGCTCTACCAATGAGCCACACCCCCAGCCACTAAATACGTTTCTTACAATTTTGTTTTTAGTCATCCATAAAGGTGATACTTACATTTTCTTTAATATATCACTAGTAAACTAAAAAGCACCATTAGTTCATGATGTTAAAATGGAGAGTTGGTTGGGACAAACCTATTTGGTCATGATTTATCAGTTTTATAATGTAGAATAGTTAAGATGGCTGCTGTTTTATTTATAGGCCATCTAGGTGAGTAACTGATTGGGCGAATGCCCTTGTGTGTGTTGTCTGTGTTCGGCGTTGGCACCTCAGGGTCAGTGGTGCCAGCTGATAATGACAACAACCTCCGTTGATTTAAAGACTGCTTCAGTGAGCTGAGGGGGAGGCACACCCGAGGCATGGCTGCATAGGGGCTCTGTAACCAGCGGTCACCTCCTTGCTTCTGCTTTCTTCAGTCCTGCGCAGTCCTGGGCAAATGTCTGCCCAGAGGACTGTGACCTTGAGGTCAACACCCACTTCTTTCTAGAAGTCCCTGAAAAATGTCTTTCTTTTTGCTGTCTTTGGTTACAATCCCAGGCTCGCCCCAGAGTCATTCCCCACGGGTGGGAGGAAGCAAAGGCTGAGGAAGCCTGACCTGGCGCTGGAACCACAGACGGCATACAGGTCCCTGGAAGGATGCAGCCTCAGAGAGGGATGCAGTGGCAAAGCCAGGGCACAGCCCGTGGAGGGATGATGAGGAACCCAAGAGCTACAACAACAGAAGGCTAGGGTAGCCCAACCAGACAGATGCACGCACGCCTTGGGAAGGTCTCCCGCAAGGAGGGAAGTTACTTGTTCCGTGAATGTCTCCTTAACCCATTCTAGGCCTGATGCCATTTTCAGACGCTGATCTTAAATCATCCAATTTCTTCTGTGGATGTTAGTTAGCATTTTCACCTCTTCGTGAGCCCTTAAGTGAATGGGTAAACAAAACAACCAGCATTTGGCTTCGCTTTTCCACCTCTTCATTCCCTTCTCATCTTATTAAGCTCTGCCTTTGTCTCTATTAATTCCTTCTTTTTAGAATCCTTCCCTCCAGTTTTCCCTTTCCCAGCTGCTTGCATTCAATTTTCTCTCTTCCTTTCTACTAAATGTGTTCAAGGCTGTGTATTTTTCTATAGGCACCGCTCTGACCTTGACAATCAGTTTCATCTCCCAACGCCCTCAGTGCCATTCATTTTTGAAATAATCTGCCATTTCACTCTCAAGTGTTCTATACACAGTGTTTTAAGTTTCTGAGAGCTGAGTTTGTGTCTCTCATCTCTCATTGAGACGATTTCTTTTCACATTGTAGTAAGAAAATGTAGTCTGTATTCTTCCTACTCTTTGGAAATAATTAGTTTTTTTTTTTTTCACCTGTAATCAACTTTAAGAGTTGGCTATTTTTATAAGTTAAAGCACAAGTATTTTAAATGACTACGTGTTCTTGCACATTTTCTGTTGCTATAGTAGAATATTGCAGAGTGGGTAATTTATAATAAAGAGATTTATTTGGCTCATAGTTCTTGAAGCCGGATAGTGGGAGGTTGAAAGGTCACATCTGTGAGGGCCCTCTTGCCGCACTGAAACATGGCAGGGGCTGGAGGAGGCTTTATGGGTAAAGTGCTTACTGTACAAATGTGAGAACCAGAGTTCTGGTCCCTAGCATCCTTGTAGATGCCAGGTGAACACAGCAACCACTTACAATCCCAGTGCTGGGGAAGAGGACTCAGGATCCCTAGAACAAGCTGACTAGCTAGACTGGTCCACTGGAAAGCTCTAGGTTCAAGTGGTGAACCCTAACTTGATATATAAGATAGAGAGTGACTAAGGAGGATACCTGATATCAACTTCTGCCCTTCACACGCACACAGGTGCATTCATACATGTGCACCCACCCACATATGTGAATAGGCACACACATGCTTAAAAACAAAACACTAAAAACATGACAGAAGGTCAGACATGGTGGTGACACAAGCCTGTAATCTCAGCATTTAGGAAGAAAGAGGATATAGTTGATGGCCACCTTGGGCTATATAGTGAAACCCTGTCTTAAGCAAATAAACAACAACAACAACAACACAACACACACACACACACACACACACACACACACACACACAAAGCAAGAAAATAATAACAGTAAAACAGAAGAAAAAGAAAACTGCCCTAGTGGCAGGGGCACTGATGAGCCAGCCCCTGAAGGTGACAGCAATGGAGAGCTGGACCCAACACTTGTCTGCCATGAAGTGTCAAGGAGGGGGGGTGATGCCATCCTCCCTCACCACCTGTGGCAGTTGGGAGAGCTGGCCCTAGAGCCATGAGAGCCAGGGAGCTAGTCCTACCCCTCACCAACTGCAGCACTTGGGAGAGCTGGCCCTGTTCCTCTCCTGGGCAGCACAGTAGAGGGGCCATGGGTGAGCCAGCCCTAAGAGCAGAGAGCTGCCTCAGTTCTTAGGAAAATGGGCCCTGTGCTTCAGCTGGGTAGCAAAATACAGCTGGCTCTGGAGGCACAGGTACGGATGAGCTAGCTCCCAGGAGCATGACAGCAGGAGAGCTGACCGCTACCTCCTGCTGTTGGGTGACATTGAGTGGCCTAGCCAGAGCAGTGCTGAAGAGCTCACCCTGGTGGTGTGGGTGAGGAAGATCTGGTAGGCTGGCCAGCTTAGCTACCCCCAGGCCCAGATCCAGAGCTTTGAGTTGGCCCGCCCAAAAACCTACATCATCTGTGAACTTTTAGAGCTTGTAAAAGGGCTGGTCCTGCTGATCCAAAGCTGGAGGATCTCCATGACACAGGGCAACAACAGGGTAACCAGGAGGAGTCCCAGAGAGGATCCAATGACAGTGTGACTGAAGCCAGAGTCCTCAAACCAGACCAGTGGCTCATTGTAATGAGCATTTGGAAATGAAGATGTGTGGACAGAGGGATATACTGTAGGAGACACTGTGACACACTACGGCTTCCACAATGAGATGTTTTCTATGCTTTGTTTTGTTTAGTGTGTGTGTGTGTGTGTGTGGTGTTTTGTTTTGTTTTGTTTTTAGTTTCTTGGGGGAAGAGGCTGCATCAAGGAAGATGGATATGAGGGGAGGGGAGGTGCATAGGACTGGGGGCGCATGATGTGAAACTCACAGAGAATCAATAAAAAGTTTTTTTTTTTTAATGTCCTAAAGTGAAAAGAAAAACAAAACTTACATGGCAAAAGACATCATGGCATGGCTAAAGGAAGGGGCCACTCAAAAGACAGCTAAGCCGGGCTTGGTGGCACATGCCTTTAATCCCAGCACTTGGGAGGCACAGGCAGGCGGATAGCTGTGAGTTCGAGGCCAGCCTGGTCTACAAAGTGAGTCCAGCAGCCAAGGCTACACAGAGAAACCCTGTCTCAACAACAACAACAAAAAACAACCTACCAACAACAACAACAACAACAACAACAAACCCAAAAGATAGCTAACCAATCAACAAATAATGACATTAATCAAGTCAAGAGAACCCTTTGCTGCTGACTTATCACTGCTTCCTCTTCCTCTCCACAGCTTTGTTTTTTAATTGTTGCTGTTGCTTTTTAATTTCTGTATTTTATGTGTATGAATGTTTTGTCTACATGTATGTATGTATGCATACCACATGCACATCTTGTACCTGAAGAGGTCAGAATAGGGCATCAGATCCCCTGGAACTAGAATTGCAGGTAGTTGTGAGCCACAGTGTGGTGCTAGGAATCAAGTTGAGGCCTATTGTGAGAGTAACAAGTGCTTTTGACCACTGAATCACCTTCTCCTGCCCCCCTTATCACTTCTCAAAGATCCCATCCCTCAACATTGCACCCAAAACTCAGTTTCTAATACATTCTTTGAGGGACACACACACACACACACACACACACACACACACACAAATCAGAGCAGCATGTATCTGCATTTCAGTAAATTTTCTTATATAAATCTTAAATCGAACTTTCAGATTATATTATTCAAATTATTCTGTAGCTTTACTTACTTTTTTTTTTTTTTAGCTTTACTTACTTTTGATCACTCTACTTATCAATTTCTGGAGAAGTAAGTAAAAGTTAAGTATTATTGTAAGTTTGACGCCTTATCTTTGCAATTCTAAAGCTATTTCTTCCTTTATTCCAACACTCCATTGTTTTTTTTTTAATACAAAACATATCTTATTCTCATATCTTCTTGATAAATTACACCTTTTATAGTGTTCTGTTTGTTCCAGGCAATGCTATTATTTTCAATTCTATTTAATCTCACACTAATGTCTATAGACCTCGTTTTTGTTTTGTTATCACATACCTATTTTCCGTTCTGTTGGTTTTTTTTCCCCCCTGTGTTGTATTGTCTCAAATGGGACTCTATGAGGTGCCTCATTAGCATGGTAAGTAAAGTGTCAGCCTCATAATGAGAATAACATTGTGTGTAGGGACGCATACCTTCACATACATGGGTTGTTGATAGTCTCTGTAGTTTAGTAGGATATTCTAATCTATTCATATTTATTATTATTTCTGATATGTTTGGATTTCCCTCTTTTTAAACTTGTTTGATCAAGTTTTCCTTATTTTTTTTATATTTATTGGCAAGTTTTATGTACCATTTGTTAGTTCCTTACATTTTAGATAAATTTATTTAAACATTTTCCCTTCCAATAATGTCTTAAACCTCCTACTACCTCCCACATTCTGTTAAAACTTTAGATCCAAGTATTGTGATTTTACTTTACTTCTATACTTTCAAAAGAAGTCATTTCTTAAAAGCCGTGTGAACTCTTACAGATGCATTTTTATTTATTATTTAGACTCTTGGATATGTATTGGCTTCTTAAAATTTTGTGCTCCTGTGACATTCTCTTTCTTGAATTCCTTTTTTTGTTTTTCTGAAGTGCATAATTATTTTTTCAGCAGTAGTGAATGGGTAGTAAATTTTCTTTGTCCTTTATTATCTGAAAATATCTCAGATTTGTTTTTCATGCTTGATAGCTTGGCTGATGTAGAATTGCACGTTCAAAAAAATCCAGAAGCGTTGAAATTTTTGTTTTTATTTTGTAACTTAGAAATGTCACAGGATGCGTGTCTTTTTAGTACTTTCTGCTTAGCATTTGGTAGGTCTTTTTATAGTTTGAGAACTCAGATCTTTCTCTAGCTTTGGGGAAATACTTTAAAATCATATTTTAAATTATTTCATCACCTCTAGTCTTTGTCATTTTTTGTTGCTAACTCCTTTAAGGTAAATATTGGGTCTTATATTTTCTCTTATTTTGAATTTTTTTGTGTTCTCATTGTACCTTCTAAGAGATTTCTTTGACTTTATTTTCTTGCTTTTAATGTTCAAGGGTGACTTTCTCTTTGTTTCTTTCCAACAGCAATCTTTTCTTATTTTATAAAAGCAAATATCTTTTGGATCCCTTTAAGTTCTTTAACGTTCCCCGCTCTTCTCTGCATTATCTCCACTGACTCTGGGACGAATCGTTTTGGGTTTTCATTTCGTTCTTTTTCATACTCAAAAAAAAAAAATCTCGTATGTGTGTGTAGGTTGTGTGTATGCTGTGTATATATGTATTGGCTTGAGTGAGTTCAGATGCATACATGCCACAGAGTTTGTGCAGAGGTCAGAGGACATCTTCGGGTATTGGTCTTTATTCCCCACCTCATTTGAAACAGGGTTACTTCTCATTTGCCACTGCACACAAAGCTAGCTGGACATGTCGAGGGATTCGCCTGTCTCCACTCCCATTTCACTGAAGGACTGCTGGAATTACAGTTATGCACTACCATTTCCAGCTTTACTTGGGTTCTGGAGATTCAGAGTCAGGTCCTCACAGTTGCCTGGCAGTTCAGCAGGTAAACAGGCTGCATCTGGGGGCCCAAGATGGCTTCCTTCTCCTGGGGGCGGGGACTTGGTGGCTGACATTCAGCAGAGACACCTCACTTTTCCACCAGGGGGCCTCCTTCTCTTCATGGTTTTGTTGTTCGTTTGTTGTTGTATTGTTTTGTTTAATTCTTCAGAGACTCCTCGGGGAGGCTAGGATGGACTTCCCTTTAGAGTTGCAGCTGGCTTCCAGGGGACAAGCCCCAGTGTATGTACTTATGTGGTCTCTGCTTGTTGATGCCTGCTGGCTAGAGCAAGTCACATGGTATCAAGTTGAGATGCAGGGAACCCGCAAGCATAGGAACGGCAAGAGAAGCAGCAGTCCATTGCCTCAGTTTACTGCATTCTGTGTCTGTTGGGAGAGGAAGGGGCTGGACCTTCTCCTTGCTTGTTCTGCAGTTCTTTGCCTGGGGTCTGCTTTGTGGTCTGCTCTCTGCTCCTGGCACTTAGAGTGTCTCCAAGGAAGGACAACACACACCTCTTTAGCCAATTTCTCCTGTGCTGTTGTCATCACTCTGGTTTTCCCCACAAATCTAATCCTGTCCGCTTATTATCTTCTAGAAAATCCTTAAATTTGCCTAATGTCACAACTTACAGTTTCCTTGAGCTAGTAAGGATGTGTTCTTTGGTGTGTGTGTGTGTGTGTGTGTGTGTGTGTGTGTGTCTGTCTCTCTGTCTGTCTGTCTGTCTATTATTGTAGTGAATTTTACTTTGTAAAAAGGGGAAGAAAGCAGTGAGATCCCTGGTGACGCAGGTCTGTGTTCACCCAGTAGGGGCACAGGTCTGTGTTCACCTAGTAGGGATGCTGAAGGACCACCTTACTTGGACCAGATGACATTTTTGTATCTTGCCAGTCATGCAAGATGCTGTAGATACTGAGCCGGTGGCCCCTTCTTGCTCTGGAGGCTGGCCTGGTGAGTTAGATATTTATTTTTGTGAGGCAAAATGTCCTACCCTTTATGGGGTACAGTGAGGATCCTAGGAGCTGGTTCTTTGGTTCATTTTTAACATTCTCGCTTTGTTCTTAAGAAATGAGGCTCAGAGATGGGAGCAGAATCACCCCATAAATCACCTGCAGGACTGGGTTTGAAACATGGGCCTCTGATTCTTAAATCCCCCACCTCACACTTTTCCATATCATGCTCCAGTTTGCACCTTTGGTCACCGGGCGATACCTTTATAGTACAATACCCAGGAATGAAGGATTTGACACAGGAGTTGCCCCCAAAAGAGACAGGCCTCTGTCTAACCCCTCCTCCCGAAGGCGATTATTTAAGCCGGGGATGAGCCTGCCTTTGGATCATAGATTCTCTCTCCCTCCAGCGCCCTCTGTCTCCCACTCCGTTATCTATTTACCTATCTATTTACGTGAGCTCCCCCCCCCACACACACACACAATGAATTACGTCTGCAAGGCAGTAAAATGTTATGTATTTGCAAGGCCCATAATCTTTAAAAGCCCAGTGATGCCAGCTCCAGACAGCAGCGAGCTCCCTCCAGTATGTTAATAGATAGTATTAGGGCAATAATGAAAACACTTGAGACAAGTAAGCTCCTATCAAAGGCTGAGTAATAGGGCTTCGCCGAGTGAATCACAATGCAGAAGAGATTAAGACGTCTGCCGTTGCGCAGTGTCTATTCAGACTAACAGCTGCTCCGTTTCTGATTAAAATGGGGTTGGGGAGACCTTTCTGAGCCAGTACCCCTTTTCTCCTGTGCTGTCCTCACCCTTCCCACCTCTACCTTCACATACAGAAGCCTGCATCTGTACTTAGCCACAGCCATTCGTGTGTGTGTGTGTGTGTGTGTGTGTGTGTGTGTGTGTGTGTGTGTGACACACACATACAGTGGAGTCACAAACATTCATTGCATCCTCATACACAGAGCCACCATTGCATGTGCAGCCATTAACACACAGGCATAGAGCCACACTAGAATCTCCTAGCATGTACACATACCGCATACTCATGCACAGGCACATGACCATACATGGAACCCATCTCTCACACCCTCATGGCCCCAGCTAGTCTTACATACACATTAAGTTACAATCTGTCATGAACACAGACTCACATATGCATTGAACTGCAATCTGTCTGTCTGTCTGTCTGTCTGTCTGTCTGTCTCTCTCTCTCTCTCTCTCTCACACACACACACACACACACACACACACACTTTTCACACAGTCACAAACAGACACCCAGAGACAATTGAGCAAACGCACACATAGCTGGCTGGCCATAGTCACATGCAGCCCTGGGAGGTCCTTTGTATGCAAAAGCACACGTGAACACTCACACATGCGATCACCGTTTGTCAGGGACACACAGACCTTCATTCACAGAAGCTTTTGTGCCCACACCCAGACAGTCATCAGTACCCCATGCTGCAGCCGTGTGCTCTGGCAAGACAACCCAGGCGTGCATAGCATGGTGCTCTCCTGTCCCTGAGACACAGACGCTCTCTGCACACCTGCAGGCCTCAGCTACAGGTGTGCTGTGCTCACGGCACAAGTCACAAACGCACCTGGGCCCCCACACAGAGAAAGGCATTGTTCTGCATATGACAGTGATGACTCCAGATTCAAGACCACACTACAACTTGTTCTGTGGTTTCGAATGTCTCAGGACATTGTGGTTACCATCCTCCCGTCTCTGTGAGGCTACAGTGTGGTGGATGATAGAATAGTCCACACCTAAAAGCACAAAGAGCTCTGGCCTTGTGTGGCCTGCAGATGTAGATTTAGGACCTGGAGCTAAACAGCCTCCTTTGGAGGTAGTGAGCGAGCATCTCAGCCACCAAGGTGTGCACAGAGGAACCAGAGAGCCACTAGACGAGGACCCCAGCACTGCACTGGAGTGGCCAGATGCCTTGAGGATCCATCCTGGTCCTGACCAGGACCTGAGTGTCCTGTCCCTCAGCCATTGCCCCATCAGTGGCCTCCTTTCTCAAGTGCAGCTCTACAAAAAGGAGCCTGGAGTCCTGAGCACATGCATCTGTCCCCTTGTGTAGCATCAGTTCCAAGACAGTCTTGAAGCTGTCCATTCTGATCTCTTTACCCGACCTCTGGCTTCGGTAAACTAAGAAATCACTCAACCTCCATCTTACTCCTTGGGAACTGGTAGAGCCTTTGGAGACCAATTTAGAAGTCCTTGATAGAAGGAGCTGCGTTCTTACTGACATCTGGAAATATCCTTAGTAGCCAGCTGGTGAGCTGTGGGCCTGGCTGTGAGAGTGGAAGGAGATGGGGACTTCCTGCCCACAGCCGTGCTTGGCAGCCTCTAGGAGGAAGCCTGTGGCTGTTGCCTTTCTCCTTCAACCTTCTCTTCTTGGTCTCCACTTTCACTTTGAGGGGTACCTCACTGCTCCTTTTCCCAAGCAAATCACTCCCCTCCTCAAAGATGCCTTCATCACTCTCCACAATGATATCTCCATTTGTCTGACACCCCAAATCTGAATGAACTCTATAGAGGCGGCAGCCTCAGAACCCCCTGGGCTGTTAGACAGGCATGGGTGGGTGAGCAGTTCATGGAGCAGGGACAGAAGCGCCTCTAAGCCAAGTACCTAGGCCAAGGAGCTGGAAGAAAAACCAGCTCCTGGGAAAGTAGACCTAAGGGCATAGTTGGGGAAACGAACACATATTCAATTATGCTGCACATTTGGTGGCTAGGGTTTGGACCTGAAGGGGTTAAGTAGAGCAGGGGAACCAATAGCTGGGTTGGGGAAGTTGTTCTTGGTTCTGAGAGTCAGGATCCCAAGACCAAAGAAGCAGGGAAATGAAGGACTGGGCTGAGAACAGGTTCAGACAAGTCAGGGCCTTGAGATGGTTTTGTTGGCTGTGCTAAACACACTCAAGAACTGAATGAAGGCCAAGGGTCATATGCAGAGGATCAGGCCCCAGACAGAGTCAAGGCGTGAAGTCAGGGCCTGGGAAGAATTTCAGTGTGAAAGTGCTTGCTGCGAAAGTCTGAGGACCCGAGTTAGGTGTCTCTTGCACCCTCATAAATGCAGGGTAGGAGTGGTGGCTGCCTGTAATGCTAGCTGGTGCTCAGGAGGTGGAGACAGGGGCCCCTGGGACAAATTAGTGAGACCAGCCAAAATGGCAAGCTCTGGGTTCAATTGAGAGACCCTAACTCAATAAATAAGGTGGACGATGATTGAGGAGGACACCCAATGAATGTCAACCTCTGGCCTCTACACACACACACACACACACACACACACACACACACACAGACACACACACACAGACACACACACACACACACACACACACACGTGCCTATACACATATAAACACACAGACATGCATACACAAGCAAAAATAGATAAATAAAGTGGGATCAGAAGTCAGGTACTCAAAACCTAGATGCCTGAAGTTTTTTAAAAAAAAAAGTAGTTCTATCTACCCAGACTATAGGTGCTGGCTTCCAGGAGCTGGTCTGGGCATTTCGGGGAGCTGCAGGAGCTGGGCGCTCACTGTCGGACATGAGCAGTCCATCTTCTTGGACCTCTATTCTCTCATCAGGCAGAGGATGCTTTCTAGGACAGATTTAGTTTTATGCCTGGTACATACACAGCCCAGACAGGTGGGCTCTCAGGACATTTGAATTCTGCCATTGAATTCTGCAATCTGGACTCACTCCCCCCAGCCCTCCCTAGAGTACCCCCACCCACCCACAGCTACCATCAAGGATTCACTTGACCCACCCAGCTCCCAGGACCTACCCTGCCCAACCTCAGGCACCTGGTTCCAGGGCTCAGTGGCCGTAGATTATGCTAAGATGATCTTATCCTCCATTACGTTCCATTCTAGATCCTATCTGACACCCTAGTTCTTCTATTGGTGGAATTTCAATGTATTCCCTGTTTATTTATTCAACAAATATTTACTCCACATTGTCACCAGCCAGTTCTCAATCTTCCTCTTGCCTGAGCTGTCATTCCTCTTCACAGATAATAACCATCTCTCACCCCACCCCCAACCCCCAGGCTCTCCTTTCGGCAGGCAGCACAAGGGCCTGGCTTGGCTCTTCCCTTCTGACCTCCCCTTCCCAGCCTTGTCTTATTAAAGCTGTAATCAGTGCTCAGGGCTCAATGCACCTCTCTTTGCCCTACCCCACTTCCCCCCAGAGATCAGTTCCAAGCTCTTGGCTTTAGGGTTATCTATTTGATGATGGCTCTTAAGTCTCAAGTGGATTTGTTCAACACGGATCTCGGTCCTGAACTCCAGACTGGCAGATCCCTGCGCCTCCTCGACATTTCCACCTGATGTCGATTAGACAGCTCAAATGTTAATTCTTGGTTACTTAGTCATCCTTCCAAACCCAGTCTACCCAAACTTAATCTGAGGTAGCTGCTCCATAAGCAGCGAGCCTTCTGTTGGAGACAAGCCATGAAAGAATTCACCAATACAGAAGTAAACAAAAGAATTTATCCACTATAATTCAGTGCAGTGGGTTAGACAGTCAAGAGACAGTCTGCGTTAAGACAGTCTGCGGGGCAGCTTTTATAGGGAATTTGTTATGTGGTTGGTTTGGAGGCAACGATGACTTAATAGGCGTTTTAACGTCACGATACAAATGGCAGTTAGAGTTCGTGGTTAGCTCTTTCTTGTACAGTAGTGGGCCTTCCCAGAGGCAGTAATGGCCTCACTCTGAGGGCATATAGCTCAGCATAGCCACTGGCCAAAGCTGAGCCCACACTTGCCGATTGCTCAAACCAAGGACTTGCACTTGTCTCCCAATGCTACCAACTTAGTCCAAGCCACTGTCACCTCTTGCTTGGGTCGCTGAGGAGGCCTGAAGCAGGTCTCATTGTTTCTGGCCCCACTCCTCACCAGCTGAAGAGCAGAGGCTCTGGCTGCCTTCCCACTTCTTAGCCACCTTCTCCTGACATACCAGTTGTAGACTGATGACCTTGACCCACCATGGTTTCTCTGTCTATCCTGGATTATTCTTGATTCCTTGTTCCCACAAGCCGGGCTCCTGTTCCCACTATATCTAACCTTCTGGCGACATCACCTGAAAAGGGACACAGGGAACTCTTTTGTCCCTGCTTGCTCCATCTCGTTTGTCTGCTCTCTGTCACGAGGATGTAGCACTTTTGTGTCCATACTTTGCAAGTCGTGGGCAGAGAAAACCAGGTTTAAGTCCAGGCCTTTGGCTAGTAACTCTTGGGTTCCAGGGCTTGACTAAAAAGCCCACGGGTCTAAGGCTGGGATGTTGAGGGGTGGGGACACTTCTTTTGTGTTAGGTCCTTACATTCCTATCCTCTTTAACCTTCACAGGAGTTCTGTGTGCCATGAATAGTTGCCCCTTCCCGTAGGACAGAGAAATGGCAACTGAGGATTCATGTGACCCCAGATGCACAGCAGGCCAGGATGGGCTCATCTGACCCCACACTCCTGCATCTTCCACACTGAAGAGCATTGCCTTCCTCCTCAGCCACCCTCGTATGGAAAAGAAATGACAAGAATCTTCACCAAGGCCACACACAATGACTCAGTACCTGAGCCCAAAGCCTCCTAGGCCTTCAGGCTCAGCTGGCCCTTCGTAGACCCACAGGCAGGAGGAGCACATCCCCTCGAAGCTGATCCTCTCACCGCATGGTTCAACTCCTGGCACCCAGGCTGAGACCTGCAGCCCTAGACGGAGCAAGCAACACCATCTCCCTTCCTGGGGAGGGGAAGGCAGCTGTAGCGGTTGTGGCGGGGTGGAGAGAAATTTCCTCTTTCTGTAGATTGGATCAGTCACTCTCAGAATTGATGGCAACGGCTTCATCACGAAGATCTAATGCTTTAATTATGTTGTGACATGACCTGACATGGGGGTGGCATTTGATGGATTCTCCGGTGTCATCAGCATGGCCCTGACATAGGAAAGTGGCAGAAGGCAGGGGGAGGAGGGAGAAGAAGAGCTCTTGGAGGGAAATGGGGCCTCCCAGGGACCCCCCTCCTTATTCCGCAGCTCTCTGTCTTCCAGAGAAGTTTGTGCAGCATGGAGGAGAGATCTGGGAGAGGAGGCACAGCCACTACTGTGCTGCAGAGAGCGAATGTGCACTTCCAGGATGACTCTGCACGTGTGCACAAATATGTACAAGAACCTGGATACACGGAAGTGTGTCCAAGAGGGTTCAGACCCAGAGATGACAGCAGGAGCTAGCTGCATTGCTGTCTGCCTTTCAAGGAGGACAGGGGAGGTAGGTGAGGGTAGGACAGAGCACCTAGCATGTCCTGGGGCTCTCTGAGCAGATGCATTCATACAGTCTAGAGGGCAAAGCTGAAACCAACACAGAATGTCCAGGGCGGGGTTGGGGGGTGGGGGAGGCAAGGTGTGGGCTCACTTAGCAGAATGAAGGCTGTCCTGCCACAGCATGGGGAACTCTGGGAGATTGAGGACATTCTGCCCAAAGGGAGGATGGCTTGACGCTGCCGCAGAAGGCTTTCTTCTCCTAGTGGGTACTCTAACCAGTGACTTCAGAAGCTAGGACTCCAAGTATCTGGGATGAGTGGGTGAGAATGTTGTTCTTCCCTTCGCTCCCCATCACAACATAGCTGCCTGCTCAGAGTCCTGGGGTGCCCTGGATATGGCAAGAAAGAGAAGAAATCATTAGCTCAACCATGTTCCCAGCGGCCCGGGCTTTTTGCCTTGATACTGATGCGTCCAGCCCTCCTTTTCCTGCTCTCTCCAGACTGCTCTTTTCTTTCCAGGTTAGGCTTTTTCCCTGCAGGCCTGTAGGCCCCGGACAGCTGGACTCCTAGGCCAGCTGAGTAACCGTGCAGGCTGGATGAGGGAGGAAGCCGAAGTACTTGTTGGGCACCCACACACACATCCTCCGACCAGGAGCTCGGTCAGTCCCTTCTTGGGCTGCAGCTTAAGGATCCCCCATGGCCACCTGTAACCAGGCTGTAAGCTCCATTTTGCGGCTGAAGATGGTGAGGCTCGGTGACCCAAAGCTTCCAGCCCAAGGCTACAAGTCAGGGGGGAAGCGGGCGAATTAGATTTGACTTAGCAAAGGTTTGTGGAGCGACTGGTGATGCCCGCCGGGAGGAAGCTGCAGACCCAGACAGGGACTGCGGACACGCTGATTATGTGCTCTCTCTGATTGTGTGCCCTCTCTTGATTGTGTGCCGTTGCTCTGGCCAGTGTGCCACTCTCATTTCACCAGTGGGGCTGGCTATTCACCTCACAGTAGAGGAAGGGGCACCAGAAAAAGAGGTCCAAAGAGAAGAGTATGGCTTGCTGCCTCCATCCTTAGTGAAAGTAATATGGCATCAAAGAAATATGTAACTGGAGGCCAGAGAGATGGCTCAGGTATTAACAGCATTTACTACTCTTTACAGGGCCTGCGTTCAGGTCCTAGCACCCAAATCAGGTGGCTCACAACGGCCCATTGCTCCAGTTCCAGGGGACCCCCTCTGCTTTCTTGGGGCACCTGCATGCAGGTGGTACACAGAAACTCATGAAGGCACAAACGCATATACCTTATTTATTTCTTTCTTTTTCTTTAAAGAAAGAAAGCCATGTAGAGCTGGAAAGCCTCTGAAAGCTCTATCCAAAGGGATCCTGATTCCATTCCACTCCCTGCACTGTACGGAAGGGGACACGGAAGCCCATAAAGGGTAGCTGGGCCCGTGCTTGCATTACATCTATGGGCTCTGAAGTCCTGCATCAAGGCATGCTATGGCTGTGGCCAGGGGCTGGCGCTGCTAGATACAGCGATAAAAGGCTTCCGGAGCCTTGAGATTCCTCTCGAGAGACGAGTTAAGGGAGGGCCAGCCGGAAGAGGCTCTGAAAGCCTGGAGGGGATTTTTCACAGCCTGGAGAAAGCACCACGGTATATTCTTAGCCCTTAACCCGTGTAGCCCTCCCCTCAGCAGAGGATATAGAAGATAGGATGGCCAGGCCTGCCGGAGCTGGTGGCCTGGGCTGTGTCTCGGTGGTATCAGGGCAGGAGTAAGTAGGCGTGCCTGAGCTTCTCTAAAGTCCTATGCACACCTGTGTGTTCCTGTGAGGAACCTGAGCAAGACGGGAGAGTTAGAAGCATCTCAGAGGTACAGGTGCAGCCGTGATGAGCAGCTGGCCACACACAGACGCAGGTGCTCATGGATGTGGCTGGGCGCCCAGTATCTTGGGGGCGCTGGTTCAGGCATTCAGCCGTCTCATCGGTGAGGACGTGAGCGACTACACAGCTGAGAGTGTATGACAAGAGCAGCGACAAGGAGAAGCATCTGTTGCTCAAGCAGAGTCAGTGTCCAGGTGCGACCAAGGACAAGTGCGACTGTGGAGTACTCCTCTGGGCGGTCACCACCCGGGGTTCCATTGTGATTAGCTATAACCAATGTGACCATATCTGGATATACCTGGCCCAATTTGTACGTCCCACGGGTATAGTTGAGTATGCTGATCTGACAAGTGCTTTCGGGTTCAGCTAGGTTGTTAATGGCTTTCTCTGCAGAACTCCATGTCCCAGTGTGGTACATTTGTGTGGAATTGCATGGTCCTGTTTAAATAGATCCCTGGAAAAGTTTGGCCCTGGGGCTCTGTAACAGCCTCCCCCATCACAAGGGGGCGCTGTGCATCTTCCTAAATCATTACCTTCAGCTGGTGTCCCATGGGTGAGCCCAGTATGCTGCTATCTGGCACCACGACCCCTAATCTAGGCCCAGCTGCCTTTGCCTCTGTGTTTCTGAGGGCTTTCAGGTTTCTTTTCAGATTTTCCCCACTCTGGGGGAATGGAAATGATAAGGTTAACGTCCCACTTAGTAACAAAATCCCATGGGTGGGGTCCAGAGAGGCTCAACTGCCAACTGGCCTCCTCTGAAACACGGATACAGCTAATAGTTTCAGATGGGCAAGCTACTTTTTCAGGTTCCCCTGCGGGCCTTAAAGGGCCACTCATTTGACCATGAGTATCAGTAGTGTACGGGGTTTGGGTCCTGGCTCATATGGGGCCAATGTGTGACTCTGAGTTGCTTCTATACAGGCTCTTTTCCCCCCATGAGGCTGTGTGTGCCTGATATCTGATCATTACCCAGGACTTAATGCTGCTGAGCATCAAATAGAGTCCAGCAGGGAGAAGTGGTGAACTTGAGGTCAACAGTCAGATGGGTGTGGTCTACTCCAGTGGCTGCCCCACCCTCAGCCTGTGGATGCCAATGCTTCACTGTTACAACTCGTAGTCCTTCCTGGACATGTTTCCCATTTTCCAAAGTGACCTGCCCAACATACCAGGCTGGAGACTGTCCATTCCAAGGAGGAGCCCACTTTAAGGTGAGAAAATTGTGGCTTGCCAGAATTATGATGCAACAGTTACTGATTCTGAGCTTTCCCTGACTGAATGAGAGGCCGCTGGACTGGACACTCACAGAGGTGAACTGGGGGTGACTAGGCCAGCCTTCAGAGTATCCCCCAAAGAATACAGAGACTTGCTCGGGATCTGCCAGCCTGATTTAGGCAGCAATTTGCATACAATTTTCCCAGAAAGCTGCACTGTGAAAAATATAATTACTTTTTTAATATTCTCACTCTGATGTGAATGCTTACCGCCCGTAATGAATTACTTGCTTAATGAAGATAAACCTGAATTGGAGATGCACTTCGGAGGGCTGCTGGGGCAGCCGGTTTGATGCCATCATTTGCAGCTGTTAATCTCTGAAATTGATGCCCTTGTTGGTGGATCATAAATTGAGGGGAAAATTTGAGCTGCATCTTTTCCAGCTACTTTACTGTGCGGTGGTGGCTAAGCTACTGAGCCTCTCTGAGCTGCAGTTTCTTCCTCTATGGCAAGGTTATCAGTACTGGGCTAAGTTGTATCCATAGAAATGTGGGGCATGAAGCTGGATGCAGTGGTGCACACCTGTAAACGCAGAACTCGAGAGGTGGAGGCAGAAGGATTATGAGTTTAATGTTAGCTGGCAGCTCCCTAACAAGGTGTTAGCAATAGTCTGAGCTTCATCCCCAACACTGTAAAAGATGAGTTAGTGAGCAGGAGGAAGGAAGAGGAGAGGAAGAGAAAGAGGAGGAAAAGAGGAAGGAGAAGGAAGAGGAAGAAGAAAGAAGGAGGAGACAGGAAAGGAGAAGAAAAGAAGAAGGAGGAGGAGGAGAAGAAGAAGAAACTGAAATGTCAGGCAAGATCTATTTTTAGGGGGCTGGAGAGATGGCTCAGAGGTTAAGAGCACTAACTGCTCTTCCAGAGGCCCTGAGTTCGATTCCCAGCAACCACATGGTGGCTCACAACCATCTGTAATATGATCTGATCCCCTCTTCTGGCATGTAGGTATACAAGCAAAAAGAGCACTCATACACATTAAATAAACAATTTTTTAAAAAAGATCTATTTTTATCTTTACAATGTGAGATTGGGGGAGTGACTTAAAGAAGCACACGAATTGAGGGGCTTCTGTACCACACTAGTAACTGTAGCTTCTCTCCCAGGGGCTACAGGCACCTGATCCGATTTCCTAAAAGGCTTTGGAGTTGTCTCTGTTGCATCTGGTGATGGGTGAGGAGGCCAGACTAGAGCTCCACCTTGACAGAAGAATGCCTATGGGCTTGGCTTGTATGGCCCCTGGGATCTCCGCCCCCCCTCGTTTCCACCTGATGCTGCCCATTTCTGGGGAACCAATCAGAGAAGAGTATGCTTACAGTCGGGGTCAAGGTGTGGGTGAGAGAGTCCAGGACAGCAAGTCAAGAACCTAGTAAATACGCATTTGTCACCCTCTAGGACTATGTGTCCTATACTCCAGATCAGCAGCAATGAGTAAAGACCAGTGAGGCCCCTGCTTACACAGACGTGGAATCCAGGAAAGCTGTGGAGAGCACGTAGAAAGAAAGAAGCCGACAGCAGAGGCAGTTCTGGGAAGCAACAAGTGACATAAAATTCTAAATGGATAATATGAAAAAGGGACCGACAAGAGAGTGTTGACTTGTTGGCCAAGAAGACATGCCTAGGAGGTGGCTCTATCTGTGACCTGAGATCTGTGTGGTAGTCCGGGGAACAGGGAACAAGTCACCTGTGAGACCAGAAAAGCTAGTGACAGATTCTAGTGAGCTTTGTGGCCAGGGAGGGACTTTTGTTTCATTCCCAGGTCACTGGGCTTTCATCATGGAAGCGATATGATTTATTGACATTTCAAAGAGCTTTCTAAGGCTGAGGCAGTAGTGTTGCGAGTTCCAAGCCAGCCTGGACTACAGAGTGAGATCCTGAAAAACGAAACAAAGCTAAATCAACCCAAACAGATCACTCCGTAAGGATGAGCAAATGAGGGGTGTTGAGATGACTTAGTGAGCAAGTGGGTTGGTTTTTATTCCAAGCCTGAGGACCAGAGTTAGATCCTCAGGACTGGTCTGGTGAGAAGAGATTCCTGCAAGTTGTTCTTTGACGTCTCATAAGCCATGACATGTATGTGCACACGCATCTACATGCAATAAGTGTTTTTTAAAAAAATAACAAGCCAGACATGGTGGCACACACTTTTAATTCCAGCACTCTGGAGGCAGAGGCAGGTGGATCGTTGTGAGTTCGAGGCTGTTCTGGTCTACAAAGCTAGTCCAGGACAGACAAGGCTACATAGAGAAACCCTGTCTCGGAAAAAAATAAAATAAAATAAAAATAACAAAGAATTTATGATTCTCTATATATTTTGGAGATTATCCAGGTATGGTGGCTCATGCCAGTAATCCCAGCACTCTAGAGATGGAGGCAGGAGGAGTTCAAGGCCAGCTTCAGCTTCATACTGAACTCAAGGCAAACTTGAAATATATGTCTCAAAACATTCCCTACCTACCCCTCAAAGAGAGAGAGAGAGAGAGAGAAAAGAAAAGAAATTAAATTCATAGTGTGAAACCCAACACATGGATCCTTTCACTGCTAAATTTGATCAGATGCTTAAAGACCAAATATTAACCATCTCTTGCAAGCTATCACGCAGCACAGAGGAAGAGCTCTGACTCACTTGGTTTATGAGGCTGGCAAAATCCTGGCGCTGCTCTCCCGCCCCACCCCCCCCCCTCCCCACCCCCCAAACCCCTCACCCCCACCCCCACCCCCACCTCCCTCATAAGAGCTGTCCCTGAAGGTGGTGGGTTAAAGCACACTGCTCTTACTGTGTGCTTCAGTAAGCTTGAGTCAGAGACTCATCCATGTTCCACAGCATTGGTGGCCTCAGCTGATGTGCCTCAAATGTGTGGGATATGTGACAGTTGAAAGCTGACATGACACTGTATCTTTTCCCCCCACTCCACAAGCTTCCTCTGAGCAGCATGGTGGTCTCTGGGTCGTTAGACCTCCCTCACAGTGAGTCTAAAGGTGAGGTAGGAACAGTCCCAGAGGCCTGGGAGGAGCTAAAAAGCTTCTGGTGAACTAGCCTCGGAAACTCACTGCTGTTGGCCAGGCAGCAAGAGGATTGCGCAGGATTCTCAGCGATCTGTGGCACACAGTTTAACACACTTCCCATGCAAACCCTGATGGGGGCATTCCTAGGAAAGAAAGCTACCAGTAACGGTCGTGGAAAAAAAGCATAAAGCTATTTAACAAAACAGTTCTCAAGACAAGTCTACCAACTTATAAAAATGATAACACGTTATGACTGTGTCAGTCAGTTGTCCATTATTGTGTTAAAACACGAAGGAAAACAAAGGGGAGGAAGGTGGGCTTGGGCTTAGAGTCCCAGACCTCTTGTTTAGCCCACGACTGGAGGCTGTGGAACTCTGGGCCAGCAGTGTGTAGTACAGGGGACGAGCAAACAGAACCGGGGGCAAGAGACTGGAAACAAACACAGTCCCAAGGGTGTGCCCTCAAGGGTCCAATCCCTTCAACTAAGTCTCATTTCTTAAACATTTCTGGTGGTGAATTTTATGTCAACTTGACACAAGCCCGAGTCATTTAGAAAGAGGGAACCTCAACTCAGAAGATGTCCCCACCAGATTAGTGTGTGATGTATTTTTTTTTTTCAAACATTGATGATTGATATGGGCGGACCGAGCTCTTCCTGGGTGGTGCCATCCCTGGACTCCTGCAAGCTGCAGGGAACAAACGAGTAAGCAGCATCCTTCCATGGCCTCCGAAATAATCAGTTATCGCTCCAGGTTCCTGCCTTGAGTTCCGTCCCTGACTTCCCTCAGTGTCGCAAATGACCTGACGTCTCTAATCTGAAATAAACCGGTTCCTCCCCAAGTTGTTTTTGGTCATGATGTATTATCATAGCGATGAAAATCCTAACAAAGACAGTGTCTGCCACCTCTCAGGAGCCTGTCAAAGTAGGAATTATCCATGGATGAATTCATTGATAAAGTCAGAATTTCATGAACCTATCTTCCTAACCTCAAGGCCGTTGGGGACATTTATAGATCCAAAGCATAATGGCAAAGTGGTGTTTATACTAGGAATGCAAAGCTTAACATTTAAAAAGCCAACTAATTTGATTTGCCACATTGACAGAACCAAGGGTAACACCCCAAGATCAGCTCAATAGACGGAGCAAAAGAGCATCAGGAGAATATTGAGCTGACAAATTCAATGCCCACTTGTGATCGGAAAACACAAAAATGTTCTCAGCAAACCAGGATTAGAAGGGAACTTCCTCGGCATGGTGAAGGACATCTATAAAAACACTCCATTCCGCACTATCTGCTGGAAGAATGAATGCTTCTCTTTTCTTCAGGATCAAAGCAAAGATGCTTGGCCCTGTTATTTCTATTCAGCATTTCACTAAAGGTCCTTGACAGTATGATAAGGCAAGAAAAGGAAACGAAGATGCGAAGACTGGAAAGGAAGAAGTGACACTGTTTTCATATGTGGCCAATGTAATTGGCCTTAAAACTTACCAGGGCTAAAAGGGAATTTAGCATAGTTTCAGGATATAAAACTATAAACCTAACTATGGGGAGCTAGAGACATGGCTCAGCTAGTGTTTGCTGCTCTTCCAGAGGACTAGGGTCCTTTTCCCAGCATCAATATGGCAGTTCACAACTCTTGGTAACTAGCTCCAGGGGATCTGACACCCTCTTCTGGCCTTTCCAAATACTTGTGTGCATGCGTGACTACTCACACATGGATGCACACTCATACTAAATTAATAATTGTTCCCAATTTTTTGCTGATACTTTGTGAGTTTCATATCATGCACTCCAGTCCCATTCATTTCCCCATCCCATTATATCTGCCCTTTGTGCTTGCAACCTCACTCCCAAAATACACACACACACACACACACACACACACACACCATGGAAAAACAGCTCATTGTAGATGCTATAGTATGTCACAGTGTCTCCTACAGTATATCTCTCTATCTACGCATCTTCACTTGCAAATGTTCATTGGAATGAGTCATTGGTCTGGTTCAAGGTCTCTGGCTTCTATGGCACCATCCATATTGAATCCTCTTTTTGATTATCCTGTTGTCCTGTGTCACGGAGATCCTGCAGCTTTGGATCAGCGGGACCAACAGAATCATGCACCCCAACAGTTCACAGATGATGTAGATTCTCTCTCGGGTGGGCCAACTCAGAGGCATGGGTCTGGGCCTGGGTGGTAGCTGACCTAGTCAGTGAGCTGGCTCTCCCTCATCCACATTACCAAGGTAAGTAGTTCTCCAGCATTGCTCCAGCTGAGCCACCCAATGCCCCCCTCATCAGAAGGCATGGTCAGCTCTCCTGCTCTCCTGCCCTTGGGACCAGCTCACCTGCACCCATGCTTCCAGAGCCAGCTCCATTGTGCTGCCCAGTCAAAGTTTAGGGCCCACTCTCCCAAGTGCTACAGCGCTCTCTCTTTCTCTCTCTCTCTCTCTCTCTCTCTCTCTCTCTCTCTCTCTCTCTCTCTCTCTCTCTCTCTCTCTCTCTCTTTCTCTCTCCTGAATGCTACAGCCAGGGAGGGGTAGGGATAGCTCTTCCACTCTCATGCCCTCTGGGCCAACTTTTCCAAATACTACAGATGGTTAGGGGGAAAGCATCACTTCCATACCCAAGCCACCTCATATCTGACAATTGCTCTCCCTAGGATTGTTCCCTGGGCCACTCCCACTTTGGGAAGGGAAGAAAGCAATAGAGTTTAGCACCAGGCCCAGGAAGGATGGGTTGGGAGGTAATCATAAGGATGAAGTACAGGGTTGCAGGGATACAGGGGTGGGGAGGGAGGATGGGGCACGCAGGAGAGGAGCTGGCTCACACGGTCTCAGAGGACTTACTCTCACTGGCCCAGGACGGAACTCCAAAGTGCACATTACCAGTCTTACTCCATGCATACGGAAGCTGAGGCTCAGACTGACCATACAGCCCCAAGGAGAGCCCAGATCAGCAGTGAGGCTTGTCTCTGAGGGTCTTCCGCCACTCCCAATCCATGTCTCCAGCAAAGGGCACAGGATTTGGGGAAGCCACTTAAGAGTTTCCCATCTGCAAAAAACGTTCACCTTTCAGGCTTAGGAGGATAAAATGGGATAATCCATGTTAAGCACCTGGCAGTGCTTAGCTGGACAGGCCCTTGAGGAAGAACAATGGCTGCAGCTGTGTGTGTGTGTGTGTGTGTGTGTGTGTGTGTGTGTGTGTGTGTGTGTGTGTGTGTGTGCAGTGCACAGCTCAGTCTCACAGACAAGGAGACCAACCCATTCTGGAGGAATGTGGCTGTGGCCTGAGAGGCAGGCTTCCTGAAGGAAGTGTGGTGCGAGCCACTGCATTTGGACTCACAGTGCTTCCAGATGCAGATTTGAGACATTTCAGTGTTCATGGGGCCAAATGAGGAAAAGGACATGCAATGGCTTTTGCATAAAGCTCACAGTGTTTAACGTGAAGAATTACCTTTACCTGGAGATTGGCTTTCCTACGTCGTTGGCATCAGAGCATCTTTCCCAGAAAATAGCTGTGGATGGAGGAGGGTTCCTGTGTTGTACGTATCCTTACCAACAAAAGAAAACTCTGGCAACTTTCTGCCAGCACCCACACTTTACCTTGGAGTTTGTAACTAGTTGATGAAAGTCAGATCTGAGAACCACTGGCAGCTGGACCTGGAAGACATTCTGGGTAGGAAAATTGTGCGTGCAAAGAACAGCCCGGTACGCCCCAGAACTGCCAACGAATAGCAAGCACACACGCGCTGGAGCTTCCAGTGGCTCTAAAGAAGGAACCATGCTCTTGGATTAGAGTCACCCTCCTGAAGTCCCTACCCCCTGTCTCCAAGCTACCTAAAGTGGCGGTACCTCTCTTTGGGGGATAAAACTGTTCCCTAGGGCTCTCCCATAAGTGTGCACAGTGTGTATACGTTTGTGTTTGTGTTTGTATGGTTTATAGGTGTTTGTATGGTTCCCTGGTGAGAAAGGAGGTGAGGAGCAGGAAAGCATTAAAAACAGATTCCCAGGGCTGCAAAGATGGTTCACTGCTTAAGAGCACTGGCTGCTCTTCCAGAGAACCCTGGTTTGCTTACTAACACCTACATGGTGGCTCACATCGGTCTGTAACCCCAATTTCAGACACATATAATATTATATATTATCATATATAATATATAGATGTATAATGCATAATTATGCATATAATATATTATGCATATAATATATAACTTTGAAAAATTACACAAAGTCTTTTTAAAGGGGGGGCACGAGGCTGGCCTAATGATTATTGAGGAGACACACAGGATGAACCCAGAGAAGCAGACAGGCAATGGGAGAATAGGAAGGAAAACTCAGGCATCTCTAAGCAAGGTGTTCAGCTCCTGCGTGTCTGGGAACACATGAGTGTGTGTTCACATGTGCAAACACATGTGCCCATTCCTGGAAACGATTTGCTGGTGGTGTTGGCCTTGGCTGGGGTATGTGCTCAGTGTTAGCTAGAGTGTTTCTGGCTGCTGCAAAGGTCCTCTAAAGGTGTGCGTCCTGCTCACGCTTTTGTGTAGGGAACCTAAGTCAAGCAGGAACTGACAGTGTTGAATGTGTGCTCTGTGTGTTAGTGATTCTGTATAGGAAACCCATGCTGTATGCTGACGGCAGTAAGAGTGAGTTGTCTGTCTACATGCCTGAGTGGGTTGAGTGTGAACTGACCATATCAAGTGTGTGATGCGTACGTTAGTGAATCTGTACCGGATATCTAGGTTGAGTGTGAGCTGATGGTGTCGGCTGAGTGTCTGTGTATCTGTTCACGGCTCCGTATCCTGATGCTGCTGATGGTGTTGGAACCCAAGCTGGGTCTCTCTCCTTTCCTAGTCTTTTGGGGTTCAGGCTGCAGTTCCTCTTTACTTTTATGACTTCTTTTCTCTCCTTACTTATCAATATCTGATGAAGGACCAGGGATCTTGCCAAGCCAGTCTCAGCCTTTGGTTCTCAGGGTTACAACTGTGGGTCTGACCTGAGGTGGGAAGACCGCATGGATCAGTTTGGTTCTGCAGGGTCTGGAGATGGACCTGGTACCTCCTCCCTCAATGACTTTTGTTTAGTCTCTCTTTCTGAAACTCGCCCCTGCTGTGACCTTCCCAGTAGCCCTTTGAGCCCACCGAGGGCTGAGGCCCAAAGCCTCTCTCTCTTGCTGTTTTTGCCCCCCACCCTGCCAGCCTCAGCTCCTTTCCTGGGGCTTCGCCAGATTTACGAGCTCGGGAGGTGCTGCCTCACGGGCAGCATGCTTTCCACACCTTACCGCTCTGCCCTCCTAGCCTGTGGGACCTTATCCGGATCCTGCCAGGGAGAGATATGGGGGTGGGGGAATGAAATAGCAAGAGGGGGTGTGTGGTGTGGAGGAGCCCTGCCTCCGAGTCTGTGTGTTTGTGAGCCGTTTATCAAGAGCTCACTGATACCCAGGCAGGGTGCTAACAGCTTTACCCAGATATCTCACTTAATGAGTGTGACGGTGTGTGAGAGGGTGAGAGAAACAGGATGACAAGGGTGAGCAGTCACTGGCTGTAGCCGGGAGCCCTCAGCAGTGAATTCCTTTGCTCCATGCTAGCCATGCTGCCCCTTGTGTGAACTCAACAGGGCCTCAGGTTGGGGAACAGATGCTTGAGCCCTTTCCCTGTGGGCCTTGGCTAGGGGAAGGAATGGACTATGGCCAGGTTACAGGCCTACCTCCCTTCCTTGCCCAAATTCCAGGTTCTTCTTGTCTATAAGGTGTGGTTTTATGTCGCCATTTGGGAGGTCATCAGCAGAGGCAAGGCCAGCTAACATTGGGAAATGCCTGTTGGCTCAACCTGGTCCTCACTCTGCAAAACTCACACAGGAGGAAGAAGATCTCTCAGGGCGATTTACAAACGCACATTGCTCATGCTGTGGCCCTCACTGCCAGCTGCACAGCTGTGAAGACTCGCTGTTTATCACCCCAAACTCAGCCAGAACCTTCTGCCTCCAAGAAGACTTCCTAGCTGATGTCTGCCTCCTCTGGGCTCCCACAACCAGCACACACAGACCCGTACCGTGGCACATGCCACACCAACAGCTGCCATTCTCAATGTCTGTCACGACCTGTGCAGCTCCCTAATCATCATCCCTTCCTCCCTGTGAAGAAGTGACTCTCCTTCCTCCTTTGTCCCCAGGGTCCCAAGGATGCCTTCAGTTGTGGTTCCTGCTTCTTAGCACAGGGATGAGCATGTGACCTGAGAAGAGCCAATCATCGTCCTCCCCTGAGATTGCCAGCTGTGAGTACTGGATGAGAAGAGGCCTCTCCTTTCCTCTGGGGTGCAGAATGATGTAAGCCTGGCACTTGGCATGGCTGTAGCATCTATCCGCTGGGCGCGGATGAGCTTCGGCAAGCCTCTCTGCTGTACTAAGTATGGTGATACTGCATTGATAGAATCCTATGGGACTTCCCCAGGAATACACCTGCTGAGGGCCAGCCACTTTGCCTAAAGGTTAAGATGTGTATATGTGTGTGTTGAGTAAGAAATATGGTTAAGTGCTTCAAAAGGCGATGCTGTGAATTATACAACAAAGGGTCCTGGCTTTATCATTGTTCCTATAAACCCAGGTCTTATCACTTAGTCTGCTTAGTTTGTTTACTTGTTTAGCTGTTTGTTGTGATGGAGTCTTACTATATAGCCTTGGCTGTCTTGGAAATCACTTTGTAGACCAAGCTGCCTCCAATTTGAAAAATTCCCCCCCCCCTGCCTCTGCCACCTGAGTGAGTTCTGGGAATACGGGTATGTGTAACCATGCCCAGCCTGGCAATTGTTTTTAAAGCCTTCTCATGGGGGCCTATGATATGAATCCGCAGGTAAAGGAGGCTGCTTCTAGTTCTGAGGACTAGAGATCAAGCCCTGAGACCCACCCACACGGTGCAAGGAGAGAACCAACTTCTTCTGCAACTTGTCCTCTGACCTCCTCCCACACCCGAAATCAATAGATTAGCTAATTAAAACTGGGCACAGGTGGCGCAGACCTTTAATCTCAGCAGTCAGGGAGGCAGAGGCAGGCTGATCTATGTGAGTTCAAGGCCAACCTGGTCTGCAAATCGAGTCCAGGACAGCCAAAGCTACACAGAGAAACCCTGTCTTGGAAAACCAGCACACACACACACACACACACACACACACACACACACACACACACAC
>OU015754.1:55115750-55150235 GCA_907169655.1 Acomys percivali | reverse complement strand
CACACACACACACACACACACACACACACACACACACACACACACACTTGTAGATCTTTCTCAATGGATCTATAAGAAAATATAAACACTTTTATTCTTTCTTCTAAATTATCCCCTATCTAATCTATGTCTCTTTAAAACTTTTTCATTTAATAGCATATCCTGGGGTGCTTTCTAAGAAGTTCTCTGTGGCTAGCTCTTTCTTTCCTATGAATGCCGCAGCTCCAATGCTATGGTAAGCCAGCTTTGTGTGCACCTGTTTCACTTGCATGCAATAGTCCCTGTAGACTTAAGGATCTAAACCAACCCGGAAACAAACAAACAAACAAACAAACAGAGTGTATGGACAGATTTGTTTTCAAAGACATGAACCAAATGGCTGATGGTGAGACACATGCAAAGATACTCATCTAACTACCAAAGAGCCAGTGTGCCACTTTGTATCACACCCACTGGGCTGGATGTGATAAAAAGAAAGAAAGAAAGAAAGAAAGAAAGAAAGAAAGAAAGAAAGAAAGAAAGAAAGAAAGAAAGAAAGAAAAGACGGACCTATTCTGTCTTAGTCTGCTTTGAGTAGCTTTAGCCACAGCACTAATTGCTCAGCTCCTGGAGGCTGGGAAACTCAAGGTCAAAGTGCTGTCTGGTGTGGTGTCTGGCATGGCTCATCTTCCTGGGTGGCAGACATCTTTTTCTCACTCAGTACCCGCGTGACCGGCTCTTTGCTGTGTGCCAGTGGAAAAGGGGAGCTTGGGTTTCTTCCTCTTCCCTTTGTATTTCCACTTAATTCACTCATAGGGAAATCCTTCAAGGCTGTGGAGAAGCATAGGGAAGCAAGCGTTGCTGGCCCCCGCGGAGCCTGTTCATTTCATAGCACTTTTCACCATCTTTCCTTCTCAAATCTCTCCTTTTGTAGGAAATAAAATACTGAAGGTAAAAGTCCAAGCCCAGTCTTCCCCATGGCCTCTCCTTAACCACGAATCTGGCACTGTATGTTTCTACAGTTTCATTTCATGTATAACTAAGGCCACAAAATATATTAAAGTTTTCCTATTTTACTATATTTTCCCTATTTTTTAATCTGTGTGCACTCATGTGCCCCTACACACGCATGCAGAAGCCGGAGTTGACCACACTGTGTGCCCTCTTCTGCTCTCCACCTTACTTTTGGTGACAGGGTCTGTAAATGAAACTGGACTCCTAATTGACCAGATTGACTGGCCAGTGAATTCCCCAAGATGTGCCTGCCTCTGCCTTCCCAGTGCTGAAATTATGAACATGCAACAATCATGCCTTACTTTTTTTTTTTTTTTACATAGTTTCTGAGGATCAAACTCATGCCTCATACTTGGGAGGGAAGCACTGTATACTGACTGAGCCATCTCCCACACACCACTCAAAATGTATTCCAATACCCTTTCTGTTTCTGTTATTGACTCATGTTATTTCTCTTTCTAATGTTGAGGGTATATAGGTGGGAGAGCTCTATCTTTTTTTTTGTTTTTTGTTTTTTTTGTTTTGTTTTTGGGGGTTTTTCAAAATAGGGTTTCTCTGTGTAGCCTTGGCTGTCCTGGACTCTCTTTGTAGACCAGGCTGGCCTCGAACTCACAGTAATCCACCTGCCTCTGCCTCCCGAGTGCTGGGATTAAAGATGTGCACCACCACACCCAGCTTTATCTTTTTTTTTTTTTTTTTTTTTTGTTATTGACATATATTCTATGGTTGTCAGAGAATATACTTTGGCCCATTTAAAACTTATTACACCTGGTTTTATGGTCAAATATTATCTGTTTGAGTAATACTTTTATGTCCACTTAAAAGTTTGTTTTCTGTTGTGGGAAGAATCGTATAAAGAAGATCAAGTTACGTCAAGCAGGTTGATAGTGTTCTTCAAGTTTATTACTAGCCCGTACCTCCTTTTAGTTGAAATTCTCCTCCTACAGGGAGGTTTACAAGATTCCAATCTGTATGAAACACACAAGACTCAGGAGGCTCCTGAAAATTACAGGACTCACAAGTCTCCTTTCTGAGGTTATGTAAGCAGTAGCAAGTGTTGAGGTGAACTTTTTCATCAACTTGCCTGTAGGTTGTGTAGGGATCTCTGGGAATGTGGCTTTCATGAGTTACCGGTCATGGTATGGGTGGGCTTTTCAATGACGCATCTGCTTTTGTGTCACCCACATTCCTGGAAGTGACTTTAGTCAGCTCATCAGCTCACCAGGCTAGACTTGGATGGAGTTGGATTTTGGGTGTGTCTTGGGTTAGACATGAGGCGAGAGTTGTTTGTTCATGTCTCCCTCCACCCCAGGAAAGGCCACCCAACAATGATAGACACTTGCTGATTTTCTGCTGTTTTGTTCTGCCAGCCACTGAGAGAAGGATATTGAAATATCTCCAATTATAATTGGAAATGCATCAATTTATCATTGTAGGTCTATCAGTTTTTGTTTAATGTATTTTAATGCCATGATACTAGGGATATAAATGCTTGGGATTATTATCTAGTCTTGATGAATTGATCCTTTTGTCATTATGATACAACTCTGTTTCTGATAATATTGTTTACTTGAAATCTATTTTGTCTTATATTAATGTAGCCATTTCAGTTTTGGGCTGATTATTGTAAGAGTGGGATGTTTTGTTTGCTTCACTTTTTAATCTATTTATATCATTATATTGTATGCAATATAGAGCTAGATATTGCTGTTTATAAACAAACTGACAATCTTGGCTCTTTAACTGTGGTGTTTAGAGCATTTACATCTAATGCAGTCATTGGTAGAGTGAGTTTCAAATCTGTCTTCTTGCTATTTGTTTCCTATTTACCCTGTGTGGTGTTTCCTTCTTCTCTTTTTCTGCCTTCTTTAGTTTGGATAGTTCTATATTTTACCTCCTTTTGTTGGCTTAAGTGGTTGTTTTGTTTTGTTTTTGTCTTTCAAGACAGGGTTTCTCTGTGTAGCCTTGGCTGTCCTGGACTCCCTTTGTAGACCAGGCTGGCCTTGAACTCACGGCGATCTGCCTGCCTCTGCCTCCCAAGTGCTGGGAGTAAGGGCATGCGCCATCGCTGCCCGGCTTAAGTGGTTGTTTTTGAGTGATAATGTACGTTCTTAATTTATCCAGGAGCACCTGCAAGTACCTGCCAAGGGCTGGAGAAGACATGGTCTTGGCTGATGAAGTGTTTGCCATGAGAGCCTGAGGTCCTGAGTTTGGATTCCTAGAACACCATGGAAAAGGCTGAGTGTAGCAGTGCACACCTGGAATCCCAGCACTGGGGAGGGTCTCTGAGGCTTGTTAATGAGTCCCTAGTTCAGTGAGGGACCCTGTCCGAGAAAAATAAGGTAGATAGTGATTGAGGAAGGCAATCAACCTGAAGCTCTAACCTACAGTCAGATTCACACCCATGCACACACACACACACACACACACACACACACACACACACACTCATCTAATAATGACTTCCTATTTATTAGTTCCTTGTCAATGTTTATGTTGATGATGTATTCTACTCTCTCTGTATATCATATATGGATGTGTGTATTGTCCATGCATGTATGCATGTTCACATGTGTGGGCGTACACATATGTGCACATATGTGCATGCGGAGGTCCAAAGTCGATGCTGGGTGTCTCCCTCGGTTGTTGCCCACCTTCTGTGTTGAGGCAGGCTGTCTTGCTGATCCTGGAGATGGCCACTCTGGCACACCTGCTTGTTCATAGAGTTCTTATCTCCGCCTCCACATGCTGGGATTATGGGTGAGGAGCCACCATCCTCACCTAGCTTTTACATGGGCTCGGGGATCTGAGGTCCAGTCCTCAAGCTTTCACAGCCAGTGTTCCATCCACTGAGCCATCTTCTTGCTCCCTAATTGCAGAAAAAGGAGTGTTTGCTACGTCCCCGTGCAGCTGTGTTCTTAGAGGCCTTCCTTCCTTCCTGCAGAGCTGGGGCTTCATTTAGGCATCGTCTTTTCCTCTGTCTCAAGCACTCCAGACTTCTTGTAGGCCATGTCCATTTGTGATCAGTTCTTTCAGCTTTTACAAAATATCTTGGTTTGTTGTTGTTGTTTTTAAAGATTTATTTATTATGTGTACAGTGCTCTGCCTGCATGTACATCTGCATGCCAGAAGAGGGCACCAGATCTCATTACAGATGGTTGTGAGCCACCATGTGGTTGCTGGGACTTGAACTCAGGACCTCTGGAAGAGCAGACTGTGCTCTTAGCCTCTGAGCCATCTCTCCAGCCCCTTAAAAGAAATCTTGTAAAAGTCTTATTTCATCTTGCTTTCGAATAGCTTTTATTGTGTATAGAATTGTAGATTGACAGCTCTTTGCTTTGTCTTTGCTCTTACTTTGTGCTATAAATATGTCCCACTGTCTTCTGCCTCTGAACGTTCCCAAGAAGAAGTCTGTGGCCATTCTTTGTTCTTCTGTGTGTAATGCTCTTCTTTTCCTCAACACTTTCTTAGATTTTTCTCTGTATTGCTTGTTTTAAACAACTTTATCATTGTGTGCCTTAGTGAAGCTTTAGCTATGCTTGATTGTGTTTGTGCTTGCTGGTCACTGGAGTGTTAGAATGCATGGGTTATTGTTTGTTCCAGACTTGGAAAATATTTGTTATCCCTCCAAACACCTTTATATTCCAGCTTAAAAAACAATTATTTATTTACTTTTATATGTATGGGTGTTTTGCCTGCATGTATGTCTGTGCACCACATGCATGCAGTGCCCTCAGAGACCAGAAGGGGGCGCCAGAGCTCCTGAGCCTGGAGTTACAGTCAGTCTGTGGGTGCTGGGAATTGAACCTGCGTCCTCTTGAAGGGCAGCCAGTGCTCTTAACTATTGAGCTATCCCTTCAGCTCCCCTGCCCCAAGCCAAACCCTGTTCTTAGGAACTCTAATTTTGGATAGTTTGCATTGCTACACCTTTTTTGTTTGTTCATTTTTCGAACCAGGGTTTCTCTGCGTAGCCCTGGCTGTCCTGGAACTCACTCACTCTGTAGACTAACTAGGCTGGCCTCACATTGCGTGCATCTGCCTCCTGAGTGCTGGGGTTAAAAGTGTTTATTTATCTTTAACTTGTTTATTATTGTTGTGGAGTGTGTGTCATGTGTGCATGTCGAGGTCCAAGGACAACTTTGTGGAGTTGCTTTTCTTCTTCCTTTATGTGGGTTCTGGGCATTGAACTCAGGTGGCTAGGCTTACGTGGCAAATACCTTTACCTGCTGAGCATCACTGATCTTGTCTATTAATACATTTTAAAATTATGAGTCATTTCTTCCATGTTGCCAGTCCCATCCAGCATGCTTTTTGCACCGCAAACACTAGCTCCCCACCCCCATATGCAGAGGTTCAACTTGGTTTTGTGCTGTTGGGTCTTTCCCCCACCCCCTTTCTTTCTACTTAGCATGATCAACCATTGCCCTAATTTCCAGAATCTATGGACTACAGTTAGCATAATTGTTTAATGTCTTGTGTCCTAATTCCGTCTTCCAGTCCTACTTGGGGGGGGGGGTCCATGTCTAGAGGGGTTCGCTGCATCCTCACCGAGGTTGTGTTTTCCTGTGTCTTTGCAGGCCTGGTGGTCGCTGGTTGGGCACGAGACAGTGTGAATTTCACCTTGGAAGGAGCTGATCGTTTTTGTATTCTGATAAATATTCTTGAGCTTTTGTTCTGGGACGCGGCGGCTAAGTCACTTGAAAAAAAGAGCGTTCTTCTGAGGCCCGCTTTGCCGCCTTCTCAGGCAGAGCCACCCTTTCCCCTCCAGTACAGAAGCAATCCGCTTCTAAAAAACCCACTTAGTGTGCTGGGAGTCGAGCGGGCTTGGCTGCTAGGCGTGTAAACGTACAAGGTCTGTGTGAACTTTGGAAAGTATTTCCTTGCCTCCTTTGAGATGGTCCTTGTGCTTGGCCAGTCCCCTCACACACTAGTGCGGCCCATGTTCTGGCCCGCGGGGAGCCCTCCAGGTCTTTGAAGCACCCCCGCCCCCGCGCTCCCCTCACTCCCCCCGCGCTCTCCCCACTCTCCCCCAGCTCTCTTCTCTCCAGGTCTCTGCCCTGTGCACTCCAGCTGTGTTGGCTGCTCAGGCTCCTGGTTCTGCCTCCTAGATTCAAAGAGGGAGCTGCAACGCCCTCGCCTTGAGCCTTGAGCGAAGGGGATTTGGGGGAGGCGGTGTCTGGAAACTGCCTCCAGGTGGAAGCTGGCAATCCTAGGACTCACCTCATTAACTGCTCCTCTCTCGGGGACTGCCGCTTTGTGCTACCTGGTGTTCAATGTCTGGAAACTCTTCAGCGGTTGTAGGACAGGGAGTAAATTGGCACCCTATTTTATAGTCCCAGAAGCCCTGTAACTGCATATTCACAATGAATTATCCCGATAATACTGTACTTTAGGTAGGGCAGTCTTACTTTAGAGGTAAGGAAAATTGCGACTTGAAGATGAAGTTGTAATAGGTGACTTAGTTGTAGAGTTGAGAGAGTGCACCAGGTAAGAGAGCCTACGGGGTCAACAATCCGGGATTGACTCTCAGATTCTTAACTTCTCCCTCCTCGGCTTTCTCACCTGTAACAGCTGGCATGGCGATACCAGAAATGAACGGAAAGGACTGGCGGAGGTAGCGCATAAGTGGCGCGTAATAACTATGTACTAACTGATGTTTTGAGAGCAGACTAGTTAAAAATCTAGGCTTGAGTGATGACAGCCCACTTGAATCCTAGCTCCATCATTAACTCAGTGAGGAAGTGTAGCCACGAGTGTCAGTCAAGGCTGGCTTAGAGAAGCGGAACCACTCAGGGACTCTAACCTGAGACATACAGGAAAGGCATTCTGGGAAATGTGGTTCAGCCAACCTTAGCTAATTTTGACTCTGGAGTTGACCAGGTTACCTGGCTGCTCAGAGTCCATGTCCTCCTCTCAGGGCCTGGATAGTAATGCTTCTCCTTGGATTCACTGGGTAAAATGGTGGCCATGCATAGTTCATTAAACATTGACACATAGTCTGGCCCAGGTTAGGTTTTTTACCATAGATGCTCTCAGAGATGAAAGCTGCCAGGGAGTGATCTGAAGCCACAGCTGCTATCCCCAAAGTCTGTACCCCTCTGCACCCTCTGCCTCCCCATGCTAGGAGTGATAAGGTAAGACTGTGCCTGACCCCTAAACCCCCAGTGCAGTGGTGGGTGAGCCAGGGGCACATGTGTGATGTGGTCCAGGGAAGGGGGAAGGCAGCTGGGCCCCCTCGCTCTACAGGGAAAAGCAAGGAAGGGATCTCTGGTTTGCTGTAGTCTGGCTCTGTCGTGGCAGCTTAGGTGGCTTGTGACCTCAGTTAGTCCTGATGAAAGAGTGGGCTGTGCAGTATTGTTGTCTCTGCAGCTACACAAGGGACTCTGAAACTCAGAGTGACCAGATGACAGATGGGTCCTAGGACATGCCTAGACTGTAGATGTTGTAGTTTGGGGTCTGTCCTGGAGATGGAGACTCCCCAGAGCTCAAAAGTCAGGGCTGACTTACGAGGCCCTCCCAGGTCTGGCTTTTTTTTTTATCCACACTTGCACACAGGCATCGGGCAGAAGTGCTGGTGGCTGCACAGTGATGCTAGTGGCTGTGGTTATGGAGGTATTGTTAGTGGTGGTAATATTGGCGGTGGCAGTGGTGAGAGTGGTGGTGTTAGGATAGTGACAGTGGTTGCTAATGGTGACCAATAGTTGCTATTGGTGGTGGTGACAGTGGTAAGAGTAGCAATGAGGTGGCAGTGGTTGTGTTGGTGATGGTGGTGGTAGTAGTGGTGGTAGAAGTGATGGTATTGATGTTGGCAGTGGTGGTGGTGAGGGTATTGTTGGTGATAGTATTGGTAGTGATGATGAAGGTAGTGGGTGGTGGTGAGGATGGTAGTAAAGGTGGTTAAGTTGATGGTGATAGTAGTTGTGGTGTTGGTGCTGGTGGTGGTGGTGAGGGTGACAGGGTAGTGGTGGTGGCGTTGGTGGTGGCAGCAGCAGTGGCAGCAGGGAACAGTCACACCTCGCTGTTTTGTAAACTGTTTCTCACAGCTTGTTTGTTCCGGGTTAGGGCTGGAGCGGCACCGTATGGAAGTGTGACTCATTGTTTAATGTGGCAGCTCATTAGCAGAGCTTGTTGCTGCCTCTGATTTCTCTGCTCTTGCTAATTGGAGAGCCCAGTGGGGCCCTGGCTTCCTGGGGAAGAACCGTCTAGATCCCCCAGGGCTCCAGCTGCCCCTTGCCCTTCTGACTCCCGCAGGAGGACACCCCATGCCAGTGGACACCGGTGTCTGCTAGAGAGAGTTCAAATCCCCGTTTGTCCAGACTGGGTAGCATTGGACAAACCACCCCTCTGAAGCTTAGTTTCCTTATCTGCCTCACCAGGGCCGGTGAGGCTCACTGTGAGCATGTTAAGTCTCCTGGTCTGTAGTATATGCCCAATAAGTGGCCTTGCATCGTTGTCATGATTAGGCAGACAGTCCCTCCATCCTGCACTCCCAGGCCATGCACCCAGCCCATGGGTGGCCAATGTGGTTAAAAAATGAACACTGGCAGGCATGGTGGTACACGTCTTTAATCCTAGTACTTGGGAGACAAAGGCAGGTAGATCGCTGTGAGTTCCAGGCCAGCTTGGTCTAGAGAGTGAGTCTTGGACAGCCAAAGCTACAAAGAGAAACCCTGTCTCCAAAAACCAAAAAACAAAACAACACAACACAAAATGAAGGCTGTTTCCACTGAGGTAGCCCAACAGTGCCTCTGTTCCTCCAGTCCAGGGGAAGCCACCCTGAAACCCCAGGCTCTGCTTGTTACTGCATCCTGGCTAGACAGCCCATCCCATCTGCAGACAGTCCCGGCCTTCCAGAGAGTGGAAGTCTGCTCCCACTGAGTCCCAGCGGTCCTCTCTCAGCTACACAGAACACCTGCTGCCACTGTCCTGTGACAGTTCTTTGCTATTTTAAGGTACTTTCTCTCCAAGTGGGTCATGTCCGGTGTTTTCAACTGTCCCTCATATGACATGGTTCCTGAGATCACCCAATGCAACCTTGTTCTGAGAGCTGGCAATTCTAATCACGCTCTCCAGACAGGATACCTGTGCTAGGATGCCTCCAGACATGCACAGTCTTGTGCTAGGATGCCTCCTGACATGCCCAGTCCTGTATGCCACCCAGTCTCCTGTACAGTCCTACAAAAGCCTGCACTCTTCAGTGGTGACATCAGGGGAGCCACATGTGTCATTTCACACTTTCTAATAGTCAGCTTAATAAAAGTGAAAGCAAACAGGTTAATGGCCGCTCAAAAAATATTTTTTATTCAGCCTTATCTACTCAAAAGAATCTCATTTTGGCATCTGATCAGTATCAGAAATTCTTAATGAGATTCTAAAAGAATAATAAAATTTATCTATTCAAATAAATAAATAAATAAAAATTGTACAAATTTATTTATGTAAAAATTCCAAATCTTGGGGCTGGAAAGATGACACAGGGTCACACGCTCCCTATGCAAGTCTGAGCACAGGAGTTCAAATCCCTGGAGCCTATATAAATGTCCTGAGGGTGTGGCAGCCCACTTGTAGTCCCAGCATTCTGGAGACAGAGACAGGGCATGCTGGAGCAAGCTAGCCAGCTACACCAGCTGAATTAGTGAGCCCTGGGTTCAAATGAGAGACCCTACCTCAATATAAAAAGTGGAGAGCAAACAAAGACACTTAATGTCAGTCTCTGGCTTTGAAATGCACACAAACATGCGTATGTACTGTCCATATATGTATGCACACATATGTGTGAACACACATGTGTACCCCCAATTTCAAATAACGTGTTACATACTTACAACACACCTCACTATGGACCAGCCATGCTCCCCACACTTGTGGCTACTCACTGTGGTAGCCATGGGAATGGGTGCACAGCTCTAGACGTCTGAAAGTGGATTGAGCTGGCTGAGGGTTGTGGCTGGCACAGCACCAGCTAGGAGGGAAAAACAGGCATGGCCTTGAGGGTTAGGGCCCTGGCTGGGAGAAGTTCTGGGCCCCAGTCTGCCTTCCAACATTACTTCACCAGATACATTGACACATTAGCTTTTCTTTCTTTTTTTTCTTTTCTTTTTTTTTCTTCTGAGACAGGGTTTCTCTGTGTAACCTTGGCTGTCCTAGACTCACTTTGTAGACCATGGCTGGCCTCAGACTCACAGTGATCGGCCTGCCTCTGCCTTGCGCGTGCTGGAATTAAAGGTGTACACTATCTTTGTTGTTGTTGTTTTGTTTTTGTTTGTTTGTTTTTTGCCATTGTGATCAAACACCTGATAGAGACAGCTGATTTATTTGGCTTATGGTTTCAGAGGGGTCAGCTCTTCAAGGCAAGGAGGGTGTGGTAGAGCAATCATGGTAGGGAGAGAGAGACAGAGACAGAGACAGACAGACAGACAGACACACACACACACACACACACACAGAAAGAGAAAGAGAGAGGGGGGGTAGGGAGAGGGAGAGGGAGAACAAGAACAAAATATCCCACAATTTACCCCCAGTGACTTACTTCCATCTGCGGGTCCCAAGTAATGATGATTCCACCACCACCCAAACAGCACCACCAGCTGGGGGTCAAGCCCCCAGCACAGGAGCCTTTTGGGAAAGACATGTCTTATATAAATGGAAACACTACCTATGTGGCGAATCCCTGCCCCCTTCCAGGTCCATTTCCTCATCTGGCAAAGGAGGCGACAGGAATCCCCTCTGAGCTGGGGGAGCCATTGCTGTCAAGCATGCTCTTGCAGGCTTCTTGGGAAAGCCTGTGGTGTGTGTTTTCTTGCCTTGTTTCACACTTGACCTGGACACTCACTTCTGAGATATAGATTCACACAGCTGGTGAGCTGGTGGTTTCAGCCTCTTGGCCACCGTGGACAATCAAAATGTAGGCCCAATTCTGCCTCTTCCTTTCCAGGCCTTCTTCCATGAGGAATGAGCCTCTTCCATGAGGAGCGAGCCACACATGGGCAGTGGGATGATCTGAGGTGACCTTGCAGTGGTCTGCCTGATGGAAATGCTTCCGTCTGCCTGGGCATTTTGTCTGTCCCTCGAGAGCTGGCCCACCAACAAGCTAGCTGTGACACCAGGTCTTAATTCCTCCCTGCTGTTCCTGCCCAAATGGGACACAGCTAGAGCACTGCCCAAGGCTCCCTGCCCTCATCTGTGTCCTCTCCACTTCCTCAAACCCAGATGATCACAGGCTTCCTTCCAATCCTAAGTAGAGCCACCTGTGTGACTTTGAACAGGAACACAACCCCTGACAGAATCTGTTTCCACAGGAAACACAGGGAACAATTCTACCTCCTCTGAAGCTGGCATAATGGCCACCAACAGGGTAGGATGGATGCCTCTACCTTGCTCTGTGCTCTGAGTATTTGATCCTTGTGGCCGAATCTTCAGAAGGCTCTTTTAGAGCAACTCAGCCTTGCCCGGCTGCTCTGAGCCCTTGCTGGGCATTTAGTATGTCCTAAACACCAAATCCCCTGACAGAGACCTCGGCTGCAGGTGGAAGAGCAAGCAAGCAGGCCTAGCGGAGAGCTTGTAGCCCCACCTTGATGTGTCTGTCACCAGAGCCAGTGGTCTTTTCGAACAAGGCAGACATGACTTGAGCTGAGAATCTGGAGTATGTTTTATGAGACTAGTTGACCTGACTGTGCCTCCTGGAAGATTCAGGACCACTGTTGGGCACACATTTCCATGCTGTGATGAAGAGTAGAAAGAACAATGTTTGCTCAGGGCCCTCTCGGTTTGGGGTGTCCTGTCACATGAGGTCATCCAGGTCTCATTACAACCGTGAACAAGATCTGAATGGCATTCCCTTTTCACAGACGAGGAAACTGAGGCCCAGAGATGTTTGCAGACCTACCAGAGTCTTATGAGGAAGGATCTCCCCCTACCCTCCTCCCCAAAGCCTTTTAAAGGCACACTAGGGCCCCTGTTGACCAGGAGGCTCGCTGTGACCCTGGGTCTCAGCCCCTCCCTGCACCTACCTGTTTCTGCTCAGCTGGGACACAGACAGAGCACTGCCCAAGGCTCCCTGTCCTCATCTGTGTCCTCCCCACTTCCTCAAACCCAGGAGTCCTTATGGAACCCCCTGGAGCACTCTGGCTTCTGGCAGCATCCCCCTTCTGCTCTTTGTTCTTTCCACATCTTGTTCCACAATCACCATTCTGCACCAAAAACGCAGTGGTCCACATCTCCCAAGGTCCCTTCCCCAAAGCCCACACCACAGGCCAACTGGATGCCTCCCATCGCTATCCCACTTAGCCCCAGGAAAAAATCTAGCTTCTGCCAATTCTGGAATTGAACTCTCCCCCAAATATCTCTCCTTGCCACCCCATGGCTAAGCAGTGAAGCCTCCACACTCACTGATGCATAGCTCTCACTTGGTCCCTAAGCAACCCTAAGGCTTGGTATGACCTTGTTGTTACCTCCAGTTCACAGATGAAGATGTGCTGGAGGCTCGTGGTGCACAGTGGACAACTGACTAGGGCATGCTCTCTCTCTACGCCTGTTGGTTTCTCTGTTGTTTAAAGTCATAACTTAAGTCTGTTAGGATCAAGCTGAGCCTGGGTATACAGCTAGCTCCTCCTACCAGGGACACCTCTAGATGTACCAGCTGGCTCTGAGAAGCCACTTGGCAAACTGATCCCCCAGGCTAGTTCCTTGGTTCTGTGGAAGTCTGACATGACACAGGCAACCCTGGACCTGCTTCCTTCCTTGCTGTACTTCCTCAAGGAGGAGCCTAGGGAGAACCAAGGACAGAGCTTGAGGTGTGGGAACAGGTGGTAGTGAGCCAGTGGGAGTGCTCCCATCTGCCAGGTATGTGGCCTGTCACCAAAGAGATGTTCCATCACAGTGGTTGGTGTAAAGCCAGATCTGGGCCTCATGTGGAGTAGGCATTCCAAGTGCTACCTTACAGCTAAAAGAATAACTGGGGTTCTGAGAGACAAAGCAACCTGCCCAAGACTGCGGCTCAAGCCAGGTTAAGAAGCATCAGTTGACATGTTCCTTCCAGATCAAACATCGAGGTGGCTAGTTTAGGAGAATTAAACAGTTTTTAAGATGGTGATTCAAGGGCTACAGAGATGGATCAGTCAGTAAAGTGCTTGCTACACAAGCATGGGTACCCTAGTTCAGATCTCCAGCACCCACATGAGGAGCAAATGTGCACATATAATCCAGGTGTTTGGGAGGCGGAGACCGGAGGATCACTGGGTCTTGCTGGACAGCTAGGCTAGCCAGTCAGCGAGCTCTAAATACAGTGAAAGGCTCAGTCTTTAAAAAAATTAAAATAAACTGAAAAAGTTATTGAAGAAGACACTTGCCAACATCTGGACTCCAGCCTTCACATGCATGTGCACGCACACCCCCCTCCACACATGCACACCACACACACACGCGCGCGCACACACACACGTACGCACGTACACACGCACGCACGCATGCACGCACGCACATACACACATGCACGCATACAAAAATGACTTGAGAAATGTAGGTATTGGCAAAAAAATAAAAGACTCAGAAAATGCCAACCGCAACCAATGTCACTCAGAGCTTCAGATTCTGCAGACACCTGGCGAGACTCACTCACAGGTACTCTCTCGGTTACTTCCTTACAAGGGGATTTTCCCAGATCCCAGACTTGGAAAGGAAGATGCCGCCAATAGCAGCAATGTGCACCGAGTCCCACAGGTGGCAGGTGGTGCCTGAGGGTGGGAAGCCAAGGCTTTGCGACTCTGAGCTCCGTGCTTAGTCAGTCCTCCATGGCACTGAGCTGAAAGGGCAAGATAGAGACAGATTAGGTTGTGGACAACAAGGCCAGGCTGCAGCAGGAGTCAGGAAGGACCCATGCCTTGAAGTAGAGCACTTTATGTAATGTACTGTTCCAAGCCACAGGATGCCCTTCATTTTCACAGCTACTATAAAATAGTTACTATCTTAATAATTATCTCATTGAAAATACGTTGCTGGTAACAGCAAAAAGGCCACACTACTGGTAAATGCATGGACTAAAGAAGAAAGAGAAAAATCACAGTGTTCGTTCAGGTATCTGAGGGTGTGTTCTAGTTAGTTTTCCCGTTGGCAGATAAAACATCTCACCCAAAAGCAACTTAGAGGGCAGAAAGGTTTATTTGGCTTACACTGGCAGGTCATAGTTCATCACTGAGGGAAGTCACAGCAAGAACTCAACCAGAATCTTGAACCAGAAACCATAGAGGAATGCTGCTTCCTGGCTTGTTCCTGCTCATACTTAATTAGCTAACCGTCTGTCTAGGGAATGATGCTGCCCACAGTGGGCTTGGCCCTCCTACATCAACAAACAGTCAAGGCAATCCCCTACAGACATGCCCACTGACTAATTTGATACCGGCAATCTCAGTAACTGTAGGTTGTGTCAAGCTGACAACGAACATAACAGGACAAGGACCTCTAAGATTGGGCCCTAAATGGTAGTCACAGGGTATATAGATGAACAAAGGTGGCCCTGGGTGCTGTGATGTCTGAAATTCGATAAGACCTGAAAGACTGGGAACAGGCACACACATCCTTTTATCAGCAGCAGCGGTAGGTGCTGGGGCCTGGAGAGCTACAGTAACATATTTGATGTTGCATAGTCAGAAAAGGGTAATGTGGTACTCACCTCGACTCTGCCTGCCTGAGACCTCTGCCCTCCGCACCATTCCCCACTGTCTTTGCTAACGGCTCACATGCCTGCTGAGTCTCTTCTGTAGGCCGTAGCTTGAGTCCATTGGGAGATCCATGTCTGTGGAGGAATGCTAAGTGAATGTATCAACCATCAATAAAGCGCTGTTTAGCCAATCAGCTGGGCAGAAGGACAGGAAGTGGAAGGTGGGACTTCCTGGAGGGAGGAGAAAAGTTTTGATGGTTGGAGAGGGAGAGGTTTTTTGGACGGTTGGAGGAGGACGGTGGGAACAGGATGCGGACCGGCCCAGGGGTCATAGTGGCAAGTGTTTGGAATATATGTATGTTATATGGTTTAGAGCAGTTTGTTTAGTTTATGAGTGGATTAGAATCAGTTCAGACTCTGCCCGGCGAAGTGCTGGCAGCTTTAAAGTACGTTTTAGTCTCTCTGTGTCAGTTATTTGCTTTGCAGGCTGAACGGATACAAAATACTGTAACACATGTCTCCCTCTCTTAGTCTACATCTTCCCCGTTCACACTGGCCCTGTGCTGGCTTGAGAGAGAAATAAGGAAGACAATGGCCATGTTCATCAAGAATCCACAGACTAGGACATGGGTGTGGGAACGGAGAAGTACAGTAGAGAACCCGGAACCAACAAAAAGGTGCCAAGGAACAAAGGAAGGGTTGAGGATACACTGTAGTATTTAATTTTGTGTGGACTTGACTAGGCCCAGGGGTGCACAGATTAAATGTTATTTCTGGGTGTCAGGGAAGGTGTTTGCAGAAGGGATCAGCCTTTGAGTTAGTGAACTTGAGCAAGAAGGTTGGACTCCATAGTGTGTACAGGCACTATGTGAGCTGAACCTGCCTGCCTGCTGGGAATGGGACATCTTTGGGTGAGGCTTCTCATCCCTGGCTGTCCTGGTTCTTAGATTTCCGGTCTTTAGCTGGAACTACACCACTGGCACTCTGTATCTCCAGCTTGAGAAGAAAAGATGTGAGATTTCTCGGTCTCCATAATTGCACAAGTCAGTTGTTCACTATGGGTTATCTGTCTGTCTGTCTGTCTTAACTCATCTTCTATCTACCTAGTTCCTAGTTTGAAAAAGGAGCTTGTACGACTGCTCAGCCGCCATAATTACAAGTCAGTTCTATGTGTTATCTATCTATCTATCATCTATCTACTATCTATCTATCTATCTATCTATCTATCTATTATCTATATATAATCTATATATTGCATCTATCATCTATCTGTCACCTATCTATTCATCCATCTGTATCTATCTTCTGTCTACCTTATATCTTCAATCTATATCTATCATCTATCTTCTGTCTACATACATCTATCTTCTATTTATATCCATTTGGGGGGGGGCCTTAACCAGAAATAATGCTAAAGAATGGGCCCAAGCTTCACACATGCTAGTCACCAAGTACTCTAGCACTGAACTACAGCCCCTCACTTTCTCCTCTCTATATCTGCCCACCTTTCATCCGCCTCTATTAATCACCTATTATGTGTCTCTTATCTAGCTTCTATCTCTATCTGCCTATCTTTTGTCTGTCTCCTTCTATCATCTGTTGTCTCTTATTGGTTCTGTTTTGCTGGTGGATTCTGATGAATGCAATGATGTCCAAAGAGATCGGTGGCAGGGAAGCGTCCCAGAGGAGGTGACAACCACACTGACTTCCAAGATGGGAAGCACTTCTCAGGCCCGAGGGAGACGCCTCACCAGTGCCACATGTGACTCGCTTCCTGCATCTGGGCTTCTTTCCCTCATTCATCATTCTTGCCACATTTACTTCCTAAAAAGGATTTGGGGTAGACTCTAATTTTTATAAAATGACACATACAATAACAATAGGCCCATTCAGTGGGGGAAGGAGTAAGAGCTTTCTAACAAAACGAGAAGAGGGAATGAGCCATAAGCTTAAGCTGAGGGTAGTTACTGCAGTCAAAAACAAGATTTAGCTCTATGCTTCCAGGCAGGCAGCAAGGCAGCATATCTGTATCTACTGTACTGTGGTGATGAAGGACCAGAACCACCAGCACAGCCCACGGTCACCCACCGCTCTCTAGTCACCTTGTGTCATGTCTTTCTGGCACTCTTGAATATTTGTCTGGTGCTGTCTTTCGGACCTTGAGGCCCATATGATGAGGGGCTGGTTCTGCATCCTGGCAACACTGTGGGCATGCAAATGTATAGAACCTTTAAGAGGTTATGTCATTTGAGGGTCATGTTTTTATGTGTGTGTGCATGTATGTGTTTGTGTGTGAAGTTGCACATGTGTAGGGGGTACACGCACATGTGTGTTTAGGTTAGAGGATAACTTTAGGCATCGTCTTCTTGAGGAATGGTGTCCATTTCCTTTGAGATAGGGCCTCTCGTTGGCCTGGAACTTACCAATTATGCTAGACTACTGGCCAGCAACCCCATGGATCCTTGCTTCTCTCTCCACCTCCTTAGCACTTGAATGATAAGTTCATGTCACCACTTTTGGCATTTTTCACCTGGGTCTTCATGTGTTGCTGAGGAGCCGTCCCCTAGTCCCTGGTTCTTAGAGGCTGGGAGGACTATGGTCTCTATTTCCTCATTTTCCAGCTACACTAAGAAGCATCCTCTGATACATCCTTCCTGCTGTGGTGCTGCTTTGCCGTGGGAACATGGGCAATGTACCTGGTGACCATGGATAGAAACCTCTGAAACCAAGAACCAGGATAAACCTTTCTTCTTCATATGTTGTCATAATAATGGAAAGCTGATCAGTGTGCAGAAGTGACCTCATATTATGTCTTATTCATATGATGACGTTAGAAGAAAAGCACCTACTCTGTGCCACTCTTTTACAACTTCCCACTTCTGTGACATACGTGGTTAATAAGCAGGGGCTGAGAAGTGCAGCCAAACATGGGATCCAGTTATCCCAGAGTCCCACAACCACTGGCCCCACACAGCCTATTTGCCAGGGGAGGTAGCTAAGGGTAAGATGTCCCAGAACAAATAACCAGGCTGGATGATCAACTTGCCAAGATGGCATCTCAGAGGTGGCTAAACACCTTCCCTTCAGATATCCCAGGTAGAAGGCTACATGCTGTCAGTCCTCAGGAAATGTCATTGTTTTGTCTTTTTTTTGTTTGTTTGGGTTTGGGTTTTCCAGACAGGGTCTCTCTGTGTTGGAGTTGGCTGTCCTGGACTCACTTTGTAGACCAGACTGGCCTCAAATTCACAGCAATCCGCCTGCCTCTACCTCCTAAGTGCTGGGATTAAAGGTGAGTGCCACCACGCCCAGCCCAAGAAATGTCATTGTTATTATATATTTTTATATTGTTCTCACCCCAGCCCCAGAAAGGAGGTATTTTCAATGCTGTCTTCTTACTAAGGAAGATGTCTCAGGAAGGTGACATGCCCAGCGACATTAAATTAAAGCCAAGATTATACCCAAAAATCATTGGGCTTGATTCTTGTGCTTGTCCCACAGTGTGGGACAAAGACTAGGGGAAAGTGATGGCTGAAGACAAGCAAGCAGAAGGCAGCAAAAGCTTGGGGTGTGAATAGAGTGGGCTCCCCTCATTAGGTGAGGTAGTAATAGTAATTGAATAGTAATTGAAGAGAAAAGTGGGATGCATGTGAGGCCCAGGGCCCTGCAGCTGAGGTTATATTGTTTGGATGGGCAGATGCAGACTAAACTTAGTATAAGAGGAACATTATAAAAGAGGCTGCCAGGAGGACTGCAGGGAGGGTCAAGTCCACTGAGGGGCTGCCACTTGGCACTTGGATTGATCAGAGCTTTGAAAGAGTAAGGTGGTAGCACTGGTGTGGGCCGTGTTCATGGCTTGGCCTTACTAGGTCTAACCCAAGTGTTACACTGCAACGGTTAAGCAGTGAAATTAAATAAGCACGTGGTTCCAGATAACGCTCAGGGTAGAAGCTGGCCAGCCCTGTCTCAGACAGGCTTGGTCTGGGAAGCTGTCCCACCCATGCCTAGCATCATCCACCTGTATAGATAGCAGCCAGATTTAAAAAAAAAAAAAAAAAATCAACTGTAGTGGTGGAAAGCATAGACTTTGCAGTGGGAAAACCCTGGCTCAGAGCCTGGCTGTGTGACCCGAGGAACATTATTCTGTCTCCAAGTCTCTGCTATCCCTTCTAAAATATTGTCAAACTCTCAAGTTCAATTAAGGATCGAGTGAGAAATGCGGAGGTGCCCAGCACAGCGCCTGCACTTGGTGAGGACTCGGTAAATATTAGTATCTTTGTCATTGTCATAGTCCATGAGGACTGACACAGCAAATTATAAAGCATGTAGTTTATAAGGAGTTCTGGGAGCTGATCTAAGATCAAGGCGTCGGTGAGCTCGGTGTCTGGCAAGGTCTTCATCCCCCTGGGTTAATCACATCCCACGCCACCATGTGGTGAGGGTTTCAGTTCAGTCAGGGGAGAGAGCTGTTCAGTTCTTCAGATGATGCCCCATTTCCACAGAATGAGAACAGTGGCCTACTAGTGCAGATCATGACTTTCAGGACCCACAGCACATGCCTGGCACACAGGAGGCCTTCTTGTCCCTACTCCTCTTGGCCACTTCCATCGGGCTGCCTGCTCTAACAAGCTCAGCAGAAGCCTCGGCTTCCATTCTAAGATCCCTCTTATCCCAGGGTCCTGAGGTCCACAGTCAGCTCAGGAGAAAGAGCTATAAAAGGACCTCAGAGCTTTGCACCCATCCACCTTTGAGATGACCAGCTCACCTGAGCCTCACACTTCAAAGACAAGTGACTCAGCCAAGAACATTTGCCTCCAAAGCCCAGATAGTACTGCTGAATCAGACAGACCGCAATAGACCTGGGATCAGAGGAAAGGTCACAAGCAAGGGCAATGATGCTGTGGGACACACCAGTCCTTATTCTATCATCGCTACCCCGTGTTTTCCTTGCCACTCTAGGAAGCTGGTGCGACACACACCTAAAGACGCTCTGTCAGGCAACTTAGCGAGGAAGGCAAAATTGAAATGAAGACTTTCCTGCCTCCACATCCCACACAGTTTCTGTGACACCTCGGCTTCTGGGTTCACTTGTACCCCTTTAAATGTAAGCCCTTCCTGCAACCTTACCATGTAATGCTCATTTACAAATAAAACCTTAACCAATATAATCAATTAAGAAGAGTACATACTAGAGTAGCAGGAGCCCCATGCCCTTTACAGGAAGATGGGCAACAGGAGATGACCCCGAGAAGATGGACAGGGAGGAACACCATGCTAGTGAACAGGGAGGAGAGACTGGAGCGTCTTGTCCTCACCATAAGGCCACAGAGCATTGCCATTCCACTGGAGTCTTCAGAAGCTGCACAGTCCTGCCACCGCCTTAACCTTGGGACTTGCAGCCTCCATTGCTGTGAGACAGCAGATCCCTGATGCTGCAAGTCACTCAGTTTCTAGAGCTTTGTTAGGGTAGCCCTAGCAAATGAGTGAGCCTCCTCCCATGGCACAGAAGGAGGAGTGACTCCCAAGGCTGGGGCTTCAGGGTAAACTTAGGGCAAAGGAAGAAGGTGAGGGCTAGGTTCATTTGTGTGACATTTATTTCATGATGGGCTCTGGGCTTGGCTTTTAGGTAATTTTTGAGATTGTGCCTCATGTGTTCCAGGCAGGCCTCAAACTCCCTGTGCAGTTGCGATAGTCATGAACTTCTGCTTTTCCTGCTTCTATCTCCCTACTGCTGAGGTCACGGGTGTGCACCACTGTGTATTGTCCATGCATTGCTTCGTGTCTTCCAGTCAGGCAATTTCCCAACTATGCTGCATGTCTGCATTCTGGCTGGGCATCTTGATCATACCCCAGCTACCTGCAGCCATTCTCGTTGCACAGTAAGGAGACAGAGGGGCAGGGAAAGGAAATTGATTTCCCTTCTCTCAGCTCATTTCCCATACTAGAAACATACCGTAGGCATCCCAAAAAACTAACCCAAGGCTGGGAGATGGCTCAGTGACCAAAATGCCTGCCACACAAGGGTGAGGACCTGAGTTTGAATCCCCAGAACCCACGTAAGATCAGACACAGTAGCATGTGTCTGTAACCCCACTGCTCCTAGGCAAGATGGGAAGAGGAGAGAGGAAAATCCCTGGGAGCTCACAAGCCGGCTAGCCTGGTGTACTCGTCACTGTAAAACCCAAAGGATACTGTGCATCAAGATGGAAGGCAGGCACTGACACCAGGAGTTGTCTTCAGACCTCTATACACATGCATGCATAGCATTCACATGCCCTGTGCACACACATGTGTACACACACACACACACACACATACACACACACACACACAGAAAGAGAGAGAGAGAGGAGAGAGAGAGAGAGAGAGCTCTCCCTAACCACAGTTTGAGTCGTCTCAGGAAGGCAGGAATCTCACTTGTACCTGCCTCCCTGGCACTTGTAAGAATAGTGTGAGCCCATGCTGTCACTTGAGCAGCACTCCTTCCTCAGTGCTAGCCTCTCCTCAGATCCCTGAGGATAGAGCTATGAACAGGACGGGCCAAGTTCTTGTCCCCCCCAAGGAGTCAGGTTCTCAGTCAGGAGCTCCGTTCTCAATGGAACAGAGGACACCAGAGGGCAGGATGGATGTGTTCTGGTAAGGACTCACTCTGCACTGGTTCTCTATCCCTGTTGGTGGGTGGACAGTTCTCTGGGCCAAAGAGAACACCAGGTTCCCATGTTCTCGGGAACTCCTCAGTGGCCGCGTGAGCTAGTTTTCCAAAGCCCTGAGCCCCAGGAATAGTTTGTGGAAGCAACTGAAGTGGTCTTAGTTCTTCCCAAAGGGCCCTACATGCTGCCACGCCCCTTCAGCCTTGCCTCTTCAGCTCAGCCCCTCCCACTTCCGGGCACTGTCCCAGCCTGGGCCAGGCATGAGCCTATGCTGGAGGTACTCCCAGCTGTCCTGATGTCCCCTCTGCCTTCTACAGCCACTCTTCCGTCCAACCTGGAGGCCTTCTCTGGACACCAGCCCCCGCCGCCCCCGCCCCACTCCCCTGGTTCCAGAGGTGTCCTCAGACATCACCCCTGTGCTATTCTTTTTCCCTGCCACTGTGGCATCAGATGTCAACCAGGCTCCGCTGGGTATCAGGAGGATGGCTTTTTGTTTTTCATTTGTTTGTTTTGTTTTGTTTGATAACTGTGGCTTAGGGAGGGGTCCTCCTGAGAATCCTGGGAGGGCCAGATGTGTCTTGCCATGGTCTAGCTCTGTCGAAGTAAAACCGTTTTCTCTCTGAGCCCAACTGGGGGAGGTGGCCTCACTGCTTTCACACAGAGAGAAGGACTAGGATCAGTAGACCCTGGCAGGGTCGGTGCAGGTGGCTGCCTTCCAGGTGGGCTCTGAGAGAGGGGTCCTGGGCAACAGAACAGCTACGCACTTCAGAACTCAGAGGAGCCTCCGTCTTGTCCTCACTTGCCCCTGAGTGAGCCAAAGAAACTGGCACAGAGCAGCAGGATGCAGGCTCTGGAGGGCCTTGACAGCTCAGCAGTGGTGGCAGGGGCTATTCTGAGAGCTAGCTGGGAGGGACTGAGAATGGAGAGGAAACAGTTCGCAGGGGTAGGGGGGTTAGGGGGGCAGGATTGGGTGGGGGGGGGGGGTGTTCACTGAAGTGGGTGCATTTGGGATAGTGTGTGGTATATGCTTGGCCTGGGAAGAGGTGGACCAACTGAACTACCGAGGAGGCTACTGGCATTATTTGGTTTTACAATCATGATTGAGTTGTATGGGCAAGCACACAGCGCAAGTATACAAGTGTGTGTGTGTGTGTGTGTGTGTGTGTGTGTGCGTGTGTGTGTGTGTTCCTGCTGAGGTAGTGTAAAAGCAAGTGTGCCCGTGTGTGGAAGGAAGAAACATAGAAAGGTAAGCAAGTAGGAGCCTGTCAGGGAGCAGAGTAGATGTGGGAGTGAGCAGCAGGAAAGAACAGTGAGCTGGAGAGCTTGCATGGGGGAGGGGAGTGGGGGCCAGTGGGGGGCCAGAAGACTATGGGAAGAGAAGGGTTATGGAGCAAGGCTTTGAGTATAGGGCATTCGGCAGGTGTGCACATGTGTGAGCCAGTGAAGGTGAGTGGAAGTGTGTGCTCATTATAAGAGCAGTGGAGAAGCCAGGCGTGGTGGCGCACGCCTTTAATCCCAGCACTCAGGAGGCAGAGGCAGGCTGATCGCTGTGAGTTGAGGCCAGCCTGGTCTACGAAGTGAGCCCAGGATAGCCAAGGATACACAGAGAAACCCTGTCTTGAAAAAAAACCAAAACAGTAGAGAGTGTGTGAGTTGGGAAAATACACACGAGTGATAATGATCATTTCTGGACTGACTCTGAGTCAGGTACTATTGTTCAGAGTCTCATTTCATACTTCAAATGCCCTGTGAGTGCAGTGCCATGGAGATACCTGCTGGTAGGGTAGGAAACAGGCCTCGGAGCAGCTAAATGACTTGCCATACTCCTTTTAATCAATGTTAGACTGCCTCCTGATGAGTGTGTAAACAGGGGCCAGCCTGTGAGTGAAAAAGAAAGTCCCGTGTGCCCTAGTGAGTTTGTTAGGGAGCTGACTGCGCCAGACATAAACCCCAGAGGAGAGGCCAGGCAGCAGCTGTGGCCACTAGGCAGGCAGGGGCAGAAGAGATCCTGAGTCAGCCTCTGGACATTTCTGCCAACCTGGCTTCCTAGCCCTGCAGTGGCAGCCTGTGCCAGAACCCCCAGCTAAGTTTCTTCCAGCCCTGGTATGGTCCCCAGCAAGCTCTCATGTCACACAAAGAGCCAGGCCTGACCTCAAGGATGGCAGGAATCTTGCCTGGCCCTCAGGGAACTAACTCAAAGAGTAAGCCCAGTGTCGGCTCACCAGGCGAGAAGGGAACCTTTGAACTGTGGGAAGAGACCAGCAGTGATTTTTAGCCCTGACTGGTTCTAAACAGAACCACCCGGAGCGTGTGGAAGGGATAGCCCACTGTTCCCATACCCACCCTTAAGCCTTTGAGATGTGACTCAGGCTGATACCATGCAAGTCATCTGCAAGATGGGCCTGCTCCAAGCCTGGGGGTGAGGGGTGGGGCGGCCCTCCAGCCTCGAAATCAAAGCCCTGCTTTCACTCTCTCAACCTCTCCCTGGGTTTTAATCTGAGGGAAGGAAGTTTTTAGAGAGGAGGCCAGTCTCCCTCAATGGGAACACAGTTCTTTTACTGCCTAGGGAAGGCTGCCTCAGGAAGCAGGTACTGGCCAGGAGGGGGTTAAAACTTGGAATTCTAGTGCTGGCCATGCTGGTTTTGGTAGGTTGCTTTCCCCTTCTAGGCCTCAGTTTCCCGATTGGCAAAACAGGATACCGTTCCAAAGGGACTTGCTGGCAGGGCAGCAAGTGTCTGGGCAAGCAAGGAATGGTCAGGCATGTGGGGGAGATGGAGTTAGACGAGGTGGGAGATTTAGGTTGATGTTTAAAGCTGAGTTTTGATATGGGCCTTGTGGGTGGATGGGAATGGATGAATGAAGGCAAACGGCATAGCCTGAGCAAAGGCTGGCAGATGGAGTGGTGGCTGGAGACTTCGCCTCCCGTCCCCCTTTGGGATGAGGTAATGGACTGCATAGCCTCTCAGGAGCTGCTCCCTGTGAGGTCACGTGATGATGGGATTAACATCTGAGTCCTCTACTAGTCTATACAGTGGGGACCTCATTTGTCTCCGTTTGCTGCTCTTGCCATGGGGCCCTGAAAGGAGACAGAAGCAAAGAAGATGCTCAATATATTCCCACTAAATGAATGAGTGTCTCTCCCGCCTCTCGCGCCAACCGTTCTGAACTTTGGGAGTAAGCACCTGTTCCCACAGCCCCTTTGAGAACCTCTCACAAGCTGGAAGACAGTGGTTTGTAAAATGGGGTCCCAAGCGCCTATGAGCTTGCTAGAAATGTGCAGCCTCCGCCCCAACACAGACCCGCCGCCAGAAACTCGAGGGTCAGGGTTTAGGGATCTGTTTTAATACTATGCAGGATAAACCCTGCCATACGTTGAACTTTGAGAACCGAAGCTCTAACATTGTGCTTGCAACCTCCATAAAAGCCCAGGAAGCCCCATTTGCATACAGAACAGGTAGGTTGTGGCATTGCCTGGCCTACAATCCAGGAATTATCAAACCATTCCTTTTCCCTAGACCGGTCTATGGCACAAAGAAGACGGGAGAGTTAGATCAACGCTTGGTCTGGCTGTTGGAAGAAAGACTTGGAAACGTCAAGGGTCTAGAAACAGAGGGCGGGGCATTTCTGGGGACGGTAGAAGGGGGAGGGACCAGTGTCTGGGCCCCGCCCCATTCCTGTTGCCCCGGGAAACCCCGGGTTGTAACAATAACCCGCTGACGCGCTCCTTTGAAGGCTGTGGGCGGAACAGTCCCGCTGTGCACCAATGGGAGCACTCGGGATCCGCCCCCACGTCGCCCTCCCCGGGCCCGGCGGGGGGCGGGGCCGCGCCAGCCGCTTCTCGCCTGCTCCCTAGGGGGCGCTGTGGCGTTCGGGGCTTCGGCGGGGTCGCCCTTTCGGGAGCTCCGCGCCCCCAACAGTCTACAGGCGGGGCACCCACTAAGCAAGGATTCCGCGGCACTGGGCGAGCTCGCCCCGCCTCCTTCTGCGCCGGGCCCGCCCCGTCTCCGTCCCCCGCCCATTCCGAGGTGCAGCCGGCGCTGAGCGCGGCAGGCGCGGGAGCTGGCGCTGGAGCCGGAGCGGCGGCGGCGGCGGCGGCGGCATTCACCGGGCGGCGGCGGAGCGGGCTCTGGCACGGGCTTGGGCTCCGGCATGGTGCAAGCCAGCCTTGTCCCGGGAGAGCGGGGCCCGCACGCGGGACCGGTGCCCGCGGAGCGGCGGCAGCGGCGGTGGCGGTGTTGGCTGCGAGCACAGACAGGCGGCAGGTGCTAGAAGCCGGGCTGGGCGAGGTGTGTACCCGCTGGGTTCCCGGGCCGCCGCCCCCTCATTGCCTGGATCTTTGCCTCTCTCCGTGCACGCCAGTTCGTCCAGCCCCCTGCCTCCGCGCCCCGGCCGATGGCGACCCGCGGTTGAGCCGGCGCCGCCAGGGACCCCTCCCGCGGGCCTCCCCGGGGCGCGCAGATCCCAGAGTCGCGCGCCCACCCTCCGCGGAGACTCCCTCCTTGCCTCGCCCGAGCCGGGCGGGACCATGGCTGCGAAGCTGCGAGCGCATCAGGTGGACGTGGACCCGGACTTCGCGCCGCAGAGCCGGCCGCGCTCGTGTACCTGGCCCCTACCGCAGCCGGACTTGGCGGGCGACGAGGACGGGGCGTTGAGCGCAGGGGTGGCCGAGGGCTCTGAGGACTGCGGGCCAGAACGCAGGGCGACGGCCCCAGCGATGGCCCCAGCGCCGCCGCTGGGCGCGGAGGTCGGACCGTTGCGGAAAGCGAAGAGCTCCCGACGGAACGCGTGGGGGAACCTTTCCTACGCCGACCTTATCACCAAAGCCATCGAGAGCGCCCCGGACAAGAGACTCACGCTCTCACAGATCTACGACTGGATGGTCCGCTACGTGCCCTACTTCAAGGATAAAGGCGACAGCAACAGCTCGGCCGGCTGGAAGGTGGGGCGTCTGGGCTCCGGGCAGGCCGCAGGGAGGGGGGCTTTGGAACACCCCTAGGGGTCATGGAGTGCGCGCCCAGGGCATGGGGCAGGTCGGTTGACAGGCAGGGGCGTGCTGGCAGCAGCTGTATTCATTCACTTCCCTTAGGAAGGATTCGCGGGATTGGAGGTCTGGTAGGGTGACAAGGCATGCCTTTTTGAGGCATCCCAAAGGAATATCCCTAGCCTGTCCTTGAGGGCATAGTAGCACAACTCATATCCAGGCCATGGATACTGGGGAGCCCCCTTTGCTTTGTGTGACTTGTTTTACCCTCTTCACCAGGATACCCGCTTTAACGAGCTGGAGTCATGACCTGGGGCTCCTGGCTGCTTTCCCCTCCCAAATCTCCCCTGCCCTTCCTGGAGCCGGCCCCATGGTGAAGATTGCTAACAGACCGTGGGCCCACAATTCTTTCTGTGGTGTCAAGAGTTCATCCTGGAGCACCAACTAGTCTGGGTGAAAAGCATGGCAGGTCACCTGAGATGAGTTCTTCACGGGGCAGGTGTTGTCAGCCCCTTCCTGGTATAGCATGGGGGTGGGTGCCTAATGATCCCTGCTAGTACTTGAGGGAAGGGCGTTGAGGCGCGTGGGGTGGGGTGGGATGGGGTGGGATGGGGGGGTGTCCATATCTACCCACTCTAGGAAACTTATCTCCCACCTCCCTGGCTCTCTGGGACCAGATGTGCTTAAGGAGTGGGGTACCCAAGGGAGTCCTCAGTGGCAGGCAGGGGAAAGGGGAGAGCCATCTTAAGAGAAGCCTTAGATGGGGGCTTCACTGGATTGTGTCTTCCGGATCCAGCTCCTCCTCTGGCCATCTTGTTGAGAAATGGGGCTAGCTTATGCGGTTGAGGGTGAGGAGGCTTGAGGGCACCCCTTGTGGGAGAAGGAGCTGCTATGAGGAAGACATGCTCGTGTCCAGAGATGAGGCTGTGCAGGGTGACTGGCATCGAGGTCTGAAGAGAGGAGCAGGGGCTATGGCTGTGGGCAGCTCTAGATGCGCTTGGCTGCACTGTCCTGATCTGGGAGCCCATAGCTCTTAGGATGGCCGTATCCTGGCATTTCCTTTGGCTCCCCTTGACCATTATGGGGCAGGGACACAGGACAGAGAAGTAGACTTGAGTCACATCCCACCCACTCCCCAGTCCCCTGCAGCTCGTTCCCACCAGATCACAACTTCCTCTCAAAGTGTGCCCTGCCCTTGGGCTTGTTCCCCCCACCCCCTTTAATTTCCTGAGCCCACCTTCCACTCCTTCCTGGAGATGTCCTCATTATCCTCAGGGGCACAGAGTCTCAATGCCTCCTTCAAGAAGCCTTCCAGCACGCATCGTAGGTCAATCATGTCTGTGTTGTTCCCCTCTCTTTCCCTCTATCACCTTTGAAAGACAGTGTCAGTGTCAGGACTGTTCTATACCCACAAACACCTTACACGGAGTCATGAGTTTGTGTGTGTGTGTGTGTGTGTGTGTGTGTGTGTGTGTGTGTGTGTGGTGTGTTGAGAGTAAAAGAGTTGGGTGGATGGTAAAGAAAGATTGCTAGGACCAGAACAGATGAGGAGGGCTTCCTCTAAGAGGCAGAGCTCCAGCAGGCTTGCATGGCTGGAGGAGACTGGGAAGAGACAAGGAGCAGGAACGTGAAGCCAGAAGCCAGGAGACAGCAGCAGTTCACTGAACAAACACGTTGGGGCCAAGCTCCATGCCAGGCCCCTCCTGTTTCTATAAAGCCCTCAGTAGTCCCTGAGCTGGGTTTTTAACTATAACCACGTCTAGGGGAGGACTCTAAGGCCCAGTGCACAAGAGTCAGCAGCCCTAGGTCCCACGGCTGGAAAGTGGGCAAGCTGGACTCCAACCCAGGTGTGCCCCTCTCTAGGTCCCACACCACTGGGACCTGTTCTTGCTGGCACTCCTGACAGTGAGGTGCTGGATGGCTTTGAGCAGGGGCGAATAGAAACCTTAGACCATGGTGGCAGTGTGCCTGGAGATAATCGAGCCCCGTGTGTTCATTTCTCAAACTGTGAGGCTGGGGCCCCGGGAGGTCATAGGACTCTCTCTCCCCCCTCAGGGTGTCACAGAGAAGTAGCAGCTCTGGACAAGGACCCAAGTCTCTTGTCTGCCCACTGAATGCAGTTCCCACCGCACCACATGGCTGGGGGACACACTGGCTCTCCCTGTCCCTCACTCCCAGTCCTGGCCTGGGGTCCTGAGAGAGCAGCCCCAAGCTTGGACTCCTGGCAGAAACCACCTAGACGCCATCCTCTACCTCCTCAGGGGATGCCCCCTTTTAGCCTTCCGCTTTCCCAGGGTGCCTCCTTTTTCTCTCCTTCCTGGAACTTCCTGCCCTTGAGCCCCTTCTGGCACTCCCAGTCAGTTCCTCCAGAGGCCTGGAGGAGGAGCTAGCTCCAACTCTCAGTTAATCTCTGCTTGACCAAGGCTGGGAACACCTCAAGTGCCAGGGCTGGGGATCCATCCCCTCATCCGTGTCATCCTCCACAAAAGTGTTGTCCTTGAAACCCTGAGGCGGGCCAAACCTTGATTCCATGTGTGTGGTGGGAAGTGCACTCTGACTCCTTAAGGGACCTAAGTTCTTGGCCCCACCTTCAGGAGGCATTGCTCTGAGCAGCTCCCACATTCAGACCTTGTGGTTTGAGACAGGAAAGGCTGGTGGGTGGAGCAAGGAGCTGGGGAAAGTGGCCTCCGTGTTCTAGGGAGTCAGGTGTTCCCTCACAGAGGAGGTGGCTCTTGAGCTGGCCTGTCTTCTTGGTTAGGGGAAATTAGGGAGATAGTTTTGTGAGGGAGGTGGGGAGGAAGTGACTGCCATGGTCCAAGGCGGAGAGGAGGGGGTGTGCCTGCTGGATTTGGAGGTGCTTTGCAGTTGCAGACCAGAACCTGGGGTTCTCAGACTGGCAAGAAAGTGGTCCCGGGAAGGTGGCGTGGTCACCTCCAGAAGGGAAGGGCTTGTGTACTGGGTCTTTGCCCTTAGTTCCATCTGTGATGAGAAAAGGGGTCCCAGTGCTGCAGAGGACAACAGATTCAAGGTACCCAAACCAGACAGAGGCCTGGAGAGTTAGGACTCCTTGGGATGCCTCCAAAAAGGGCCTAGTCCCACTCCTTTTGGTGTCGGGGCTTGGCCAGGAGCATAGTGGTTCTAGAGTTGTGGCTCTTAGAGTAGAACCTCCCATCCCTTCTCAGCTGCTCCACAGGACCCACGTTCCCTTGGCCTTCACTTCTTACGGGAAGCCTTCCTGGCTGCACTGCCCTGCTGTGCCTTCCACAGAACGACTCTGGAGTTAACTCCTTTTGTGTTTCCTGGCTGCTAGTCCTTGGGGAGCTCCCAGGCCAGGCCTGGGCGCCTCCCATTTCTGTCCCTAGGCCCAGAGGGGAGGAGCTCAGTGGATGGGGACTTCCCCTCTCCCTAAAGGGCTGGAGCAGCTTAGCTGCTGTGGGGTGGGATCAGAAGGCGGGTGCTAGCCCCATCTGGCCCTGGGCTTGGCCCTGTAAGTTCCAGGTGGGGTGGGGCCATGAATGAGGGGCTGATCCCAGAGGCCAGCAGCAAGGTCTTGCTCCTGGCGCTGAGCAGCGGTTGGGGGAGTAAGCGCCCCCTCCCCCCAGCCCGCTCCAACAGGGCGCCTTCCCCCTCCTTTGTCCTCGGGGATCCCCAGCCCCAAGGGCTTGTGGGGGTGCGGGAGGAGGCGGTGTGAGTCCCGATTGGGGAGGGGTGTCCTCACCCCCCTCACTGCACGAGTGAGGGGCTGGCAGCTGCCCGCCTCCTGGGCACAAGCCCGTGCCAGCCGCTCCTGGCACAGTTGCTGGCACGCCCGGCAGACTCCCACGGCCACCTGCTCACACCCACCCACGAGCTCTGGCGCGCTGCGGGCCCTTCCGGCTTCCCGGGCCTCCTGGCGCCCCTCCCCCGACGCTATGCCCGGACCCCCCTCCCCAATTCTCAGTTCCCCTTAGGCCGGCCCTATGCGACCCAGGCCCCCACCCTGCACAAGTTGGGGATCTCTCGAGGCAGGGCTGCTAGGGGCCTCCGGGGTGGCCGCGCCGCAGGAGAAGTGGGGGCCGAGAGGCAGCAGACAGACCGACAGACAGGGTGAGGGCCCCGCCTGCCACCTGGCGCCGCTCCAGCGGGACGGTGGCGGGCAGCGCCGTGCCAGGCAGTAATTGCAGACAGACTAATTTAAAGAGATGAGACGGTTATTTTTAACTCGCGTTAAGGTAATGAACGGCGCGGGGGGTTTGTGGGTTCGAAAGTTCAGCACCCTTCAGCGCCCATTTACTGCGGGTTGGGGGCTCTCTGCAGACCTTGAGGGCTCAAGCCTCCGGACTTATTTGTCCAGGGGAACTGAGGGACTGAGAAGCAGGGAGGCCCTGCCAGGGGACAGGCTAGTGAAAGGACCCATACACCAAGCACATGTTTCACCCACTGCCCATTCTAACCATTCTCATTACTGCCCTCTTTCCAGATGCGTAAGTGACTTGCCTTGAGGTCACACACCTAGCAAGTACCAGTTCCAAGTGGTAGAACCCAATTCTAGCCGTGAAACACCAGGGTAGGGCTAGTGGTTCCTTAGTTCTTCTTGGGAAGGGTTTGGGTTTGGAAAGGGTTGGGGCAGCCCACCATCCCCCATCTCCCGATTTTGAGTGCCACCACCTGAGGCTCAGGGTTTGTCTGGGCCTTGCTAGGGCTGAGGGGTGGTCAGAAACTGTGAATGACAATGAGCCTCCGTGCTTCCCTGCCCTCTCAGCTGACTCACCAGCCCCTCCCTAAGCCTGCCTTTGGGCCTGCCTCCCACTTAGGGGCTGAGTGACTGGGACACAGGGGAGTGTGGGGCTGACCCCTCCTCGTGAGGGTCCTCTCCCGCTCCAGGTCAGACTTTGGGTCACTCAAGAAGTTGAAAAGTATGAGGCTGGATGCCAGCCTCCCTTTGTCCCCTCTAACACATTCCCCTGTGGGGCTGCCATTCAATGGCAAGACACACCCTGGACAGGCTTGTCTTCTCCCCAGCAGGTCCCTAAAGCATCACCCACTTTGTGGTCCCCTCGAGTCAGGGCTAGGTAAAGTCCGACAGAGGCCCTGTGTGGGGAACATGATTCAGAGTGTGGGAGCTGGAGCGAGTCCTCCCTCTCTCGTTCTGGTCCTCAGTGTCCTCCTGCAAATCCAGAGGACCTTAACGCAGTCTCTGGACCCCTTCAGTACTGTGGCTCACAAACCTTTTGGTGCTAGGAGCTGAGAGGTTCACGATCCCAAAAGGACTTCTCACTGGTGGACACCTGTGAGTATGGGTGTGGATAGTCTTGAACCCGAGCCTCCTACTTAGAGATGCCTGCTCTACTCAATACCCAGGTGGCAACCATTCTGCTAACACAAGGGAGTGTTCACGACAGCCCCAGCTGTCCCCAGAGCAGGCAGATGGGGGCGCTCAGGGTGTTGGGTGGGCATTAGCTTGGGATCTAAGGGCTTAAGGAGGGTGCTTTGGGGGGGACAGCTGGATCTGGAGCACCCCCCTTTCTCTTGGCACCCCGGTTACCATGGAAACCCACTCCTGTTTGGGAGGGTTTGGCTGTTTTCTGTCTCTCCCCACCCCCCAACCCATATGTGGAGGTGGGAGGGGGCCAGGTGGTGTGTGTGTGTGTGTGTGTGTGTGAGGCCTCCCACACCCTACCCCCAGGGCCTCCCTCTTCACTAAGAGAAATCTTCCTGGTCTCTAAGGGGGCTGCCTTTTTCTGGAAGGGGGGGGATGAGAAGAGAATCTGGGTGCTAGGCGGTCAGCCTTACCTTATCATTTGCACAAGTTCTCCCATTTCATCCTTTAAAAAATCCTGCCAGGTATGCAGGTATGCCAGGCACAGCTGGGAGAAGGCAGAGCCCGGAGTTAGATACAGACCTGTCTGTTTCTGCCACGTTTCTCCCACTGTTTGGTGCTGTCTCACTCCCACAAAGTAGCCAGTCCTCCTGCTCCACCATCTTCAAGATCTGTTTTAGGACACTAAGGCTCATCAGCTCCCACTGGAAGCCAAGCAAGCCAAAACTACTCTGGGTCCCCTGGGCCCTCTGCTGGACTTGTCCAGGGTCCCACCTCCCATCTGTGGATCCTGCCACCTCTATGGTCAGGCACCCCTCACACAGAATTTCTAGCCCACACCCACTGCCATTGTCACATGCCTACCAAGGCAGCTGTCCTTGGTTGATCCCTTGGGACACTCTTCAGGGGAGTAAAAAAAAAAAAAAAAAAAAAAAAAAAAGGCCAGGGTGCTTGAGTATTTTGATGGAAGTCACCACCATCCAGGCGGTTCTGGAAGCCGACACATCTCCTTGAGGATCTTTGTCTAAATCCTTAGCTGTCCACAGGCCTGTCTTGTAATCAGAGAGTCTCCGGAAGCTTCCACCAGCATACTTTCCAATCTCCATCTCAATTCTTTGGACATGGGCTCTGAAATCTATATTTTAACAGGTCTGTCTGATGACCAGTCATTCAGAAGCCACTTCTTAGAGATGATGGCGGTCCAGGCTCCCAGCCTTCTCCTACCCACCCATATGCGCTCCCTGAACATCAGCTGCTTCTCTAAGCCACTTCCTAGTTAAGCCCACACTCAGGTCCCTCCCTGCTGCCCTAGGGACTTGGACCTCGTGGCACCAGTTTCAGTAGACTGAGCTTCTCCTGCCCCCAGCACCTTGTGTATCGCAGGCATCAGAATCACCCTGTCTATGACGTGATTGGAGAGACGGGAGCCACAGCCGGCACTGGCACTGGCACGTGCTGCTCCTGCCAGCCTTTGATGCAGGACGGACGGAGGTGTTGGAGGCTGATGCACAGAAAGCTCTCTGGGCTTGGAGTGTGAAGACAGTGACAGTCACACACCCTGTTCTAGCTAGTTCCCCGCAGGTGGGAGAGAGAACATCTGTACAGCCCAGCTCTGTCTGTCCATCCTTGGGATGCCTAGTGTGGTGCTCCCGGCCCAGCCCCCACCCCTTGTCAAACTTTCTTGCCCGCTTCAGTCCTCTGATGCTCGCTTTGGTCACCTTGAACTTCTAGATCTGGGATTCCACCTGCCGTGTGCCAAGGCCTAATACGTTCTCTCACTGAATTTTCACAGTTGCTTTATGATACTGCTGTTGTGGCTGTCTATCCCACTGGCAGATGAGAAAACTAAGAAAGAAATCAGGAGGTTTCAACTATGTGTGGCACCACTGGAATGCCCAGGGCTGGTTTCACCCTGATCCAGCACTCTGGCCAAGCCATTCCAAGCTGGCTTTCAGCCCCTGAGACTGGCTTTGTGCTCCCCCCTTGAAGTTTGGCCTCAGGGCTTCTAGCTTGGGGGGGATGGGCCCTGATTCCAGGCTGCCTTTCCCAGACAGACAGACAGACAGCAGACAGACAGTGCCACAGAGGCAAGGGCAGGGCAGTTTCCTGTTTCCCAGGCTGAGGGTACTGTAATCCAAGGCTACACCGAGGGGCACCTGCTATGCAAAGCTGTCAGGACTCATGCTGACCTTGAGGGCCTGGGAGAGCAAGCTTGAAAAATGAAGACACAAAGAGCCTGGCTCTGAACAAGCACCGTCAGGGCAGGCGGGGCAGGACAGAACATCAGATCATCGGCTGTGGGTGTTCAGAGGCAGGGAACCAGAGGGAGCCAAGCCCCTGGGGCTCTTTGGGGGAAACCCAGCAGGGGTAGAAGCTGGAAACACAAGAGTGGCTTGGGGTGGCAGGCAAGCTCAGGCTCCAGAGCTGGCGCTCCTGTGGGAGTGGGAGATGGGATGACACCAGCGAACACGTCACTTAAGAGTGACTTGTGGGGCAAGTCTAGCAGATGAGCCTGAGTTAGGGTCCAGATGGCAGGCTGAGCTCTCTGTGGCCAGCCCACCATGCCGTAAGACTCTCTGGTGAGTCTGGCTGGGTTGTGTTGTGAGTAAGGAGCTTGGGAAGCCAAAGGCGCCAAGGGAGCCTAGTTCTGCTTTCCTTCCATAGAGCCCTGGGCGGCTTCAGTCTTAGTTTCCGCCTCTACAAAACGGGATGGCAGGCCTATGTCTGAGCTTTCTTAGAATTTCAGGAAAGATGTCTATAAAGTCCCCCAAGGAGTCTTAACCAGAGGCCACTACTGTTATTCATTGCTCTATGAAGAAAAGGGCTGCTTGCCAGTAGGCAGAGCTCCCTGTGCACGAAAGGTAGGTGTGTGTGTGTGTGTGTGTGTGTGTGTGTGTGTGTGTGTGTGTGT
>OU015754.1:55098355-55110061 GCA_907169655.1 Acomys percivali | reverse complement strand
TGTGTGTGTGTGTGTGTGTGTGTGTGTGTGTGTGTGTGTGTGTGTGTTGCGTGTGCACATATGCATGAGAGTGTGTGCTTATTCATGTGGTGTGTGTGTGTGGTGTGTGTGTGTGTGTGGTGGGTGACTGTGTGGTGTGTGTGTGTGGTGTGTGCATGTGTATTTATGTGGTGTGTGTACAGGTGTGTATATGAGTGTGTATGCATGCACGCGGTGTGTGTGTGTGTGTGTGTGTGTGTGTTGGAGCTGAAACTGGCATCAGGATCGAGTGCCAGAGCCCAGGCTCTTGGCCATATGCCATTCTTGTCAGACTTCTCTCCCTAGTGGGTGGGCCCCAGGAGGATGCTCGCCCAGGCCCAGGCTCCGAGGAAGAATGGGGTAGGCACGAATAACCTGCTGTCCTTTCTTCTGCCCCTACATCATTTCCCTGGGGCCCCAGAGCAGGGAGGTCCTATCTTCCCTAGGAGACTGTGCCAAGCCTAGATGTACATGTGGGATGTGGGAGGCTCCAGAACCTGAGCCTAGCCCTGGGCATCAAGGGAACTTGGGCATGCCTGGGCCGTGGCTGCTGGTGGTGGGTTGCTAAGCGACTCCAAGAGGGAGCCCTGGTTACTGCTGCCTGGCAGAGGCGTCTCCCTCTTCTACCTCCCTCACCTCCTTCATGGCCTCTGGCCTCCCAGGAGGCCTCGTGGGTAAGCCAGAGTTGTCATCAGTGCCTGCCATTGGATCTTCACTGGGAGCTCTGATTAGCATCAGATGTCTAGGCCCTAAGGAGATATGCTGAGGTTCAGGCTGTCAGTCCCTCTCAGGGACACAGCCCTGATGCACATTTAGTACAGAGGCCAGCTTAGCAATCAGAAACCTAAGTCTCACTCAGTTCCAGGACACCTCTCTGGGTAACCCTGAGAAAAGCCTGGCACCCCTCTGAGCTCAGCCTCCCCATCCATCTGGCTGGCAGAACCCCTCTTACAGGGCCTTATTCTTAAAGGTGTTGAGTAGGCAGGGCTTCCCCATGCTGAGGGCTTGAGTGTATAATGATTCACATTTGCATCCAGTTTCATTTACGGAAAAAAGAGTCCTACTTTGAGGCGGGCGGGGGGGGGGGGGGGGGGGGGCAGGGGAAGTTGCCAACTTCTAGATTAGACCATTTCAAAAACTGTCCAGTGTCAAACTGGAAAACTCCACAGAGTGCAACTGGCCCAGGCCTCGGTGTGTATAAAGAGACAGCCCTGGACAGGAGGATGGTTATCCCCGAGACGTAAGACTTGGTAGAGTGGGTGGGAAGAGTACCAAGTTGGGGGTCAGGAAGCCTGGGTGCATATCCTATGACACTAAGTCCTGGGGCCAGCTTGGATAAATTCTTTCTTTTCCCTGGCCTGTGAGAGCCATGGCAAGAAGCTGGGGCTTGAACTCCCAACCTCCTGGCTGTGTCCAGGGTAGGGGCAAAGGGAGAAAACTGCAAGCTTTTATGGACCTTTATCAGGTTGAATGGGGGTATGTTTGAACCACATGCAAAGTTCTAAAAAGGAAGCCCAGAACTTGTAGGTAGCATTGACCTTGTGGCACGCACACGCACACCCGGCCTCCCACGTGGGCATCTCCTGTGTGTGTTCCACACGGGGGTGGGGGGGTGAGGGGGGTGGGGAGTTGAGGAACATGGGAGTGCTGGCTTTCTAAGAGTCACCGCAAACTCCCTGACCTTCCCTGGCCTATGGCAGGATGGAATGTCCTCCACAAAGATCAACCTGAAATCCTATTTGGCTCTGTGCCAAACAAGCTTTGTGACCTTGGCAACCCAATCCCTGAGCCACACCCTCCTCATTTGGAACTAAGGAACCCAATCCCTGACCCTGTGTGGTTTGGCATGATGAGTACACAGGAGATAAGTACTTGGGGCCAAATGGACTGGTACTATCTAGGTGCAGTTAGTTACCTGGCAGTGTCCTTCCTCTCCCCTTAGCACTCTGAGCCAGGCTGGCACATAAGGACATAAAGCAGTGCCGCCTGACGGACTTCCATTCCAGCAGGACTGGGGAGGTGGGAAGGTGGAGCTTCTGGCAAGGCAGATAGTCCTAGGGGAAGAGACATGAGGCCTCCTAGGAACTGAACACAGGTGTGGAGGAGGGGCAGGGAGCCAGGTGCATGGGCGGGCCGGGGAAGGCGGTATCCACCTGAGGGAACATCACTCCCTGGGGGTCTAGCTCCCCTCCAACAGGGCCCCAGGAGAAACCAGGCAGGGCAAGGCTGGCAAGCTCCAGCTGTTGCCTCCCAAATCCATAAAGTGCCATAGACAGCCTGGTGGAAAGCTGCAGTGGTGGAGAGGTGATGGGTAGGAGAAAGGGTCTCTGGAGACTGGTTGGGGACAGGAGGCAGGAGGGAGAACCCTGGCAAATTAGCGGTTAGGGTGTGCCTAGGTGGATTAGCAGGTTAAGAGCAGGTCCAGGAGCCTGGACAGAGCTGGAGTGGTGCCTGGCATCGCTACCTAGCTGCGGGGCTGTGGGCAAATTACGTCATGCCTCTGCCATGTGGTGGATGAGATAGGGTAATGCTGGTCTCCCTAGGTGGCTGGTGCCCAGCTCAGCTTAAGTCTTGGTGTTCAGAAGATGGTCTGCTGAGTAAGGTAAGGTCTGACCAGACAAAGAGGTGTAGGAGCACCTGGGGTGTTCACAAACACTGAACCACACCCATCAGCTCATGTAATGAGCCAACAGCCTTAGGAGACTGATAAAGAGCCAAGTGACCAAATAGCCAGGCATCCTGCCCAGTCCCCTGCTAGCCAGGCCCATGCTGTCTGCACAACGGTGTCTGATCAGGAAGGTCAAGGCTACCAGAGGGAGCCCAACAGAAATTCTACACCAGGTTTTTGTGGAACTTAGGCTGGTGGAGCTGTAAACTCACAGTGTCTTTCTCTGTCCTCAAGGTAGGGCACTAATTAAGATAAAGATATAGGCAGCGTGGCAGAGGAAAGGACAGGAGGCACTGAGGGAGAGCAGACAGACCTATAGAGCCTTATTTAAGCAGGCTTCTTTGCCCGTTTGAAGCTATCTTCCTGACTGTAAATGGGAAATGTGTGGGTGATTAAAAGTCTCACAAGGAAGAAGTTTGGGGACAGAGGTGACCCAGGTGGGTCAGAGGGACAGACAGCCTCCGAACAACTACAGTGGTAACTCTGAGGTCTCCTTGGTCAATCCTGGGCCTCTGGAGTTTACAGGAGCTTAGAAGAGTTGGGGCGGGGGTGGGGGGGGGTCAATCTCCAAACAGTCTCAAGCTTATAGGCTTATGCCTGTCCGGCTCTCCCCACCCAAGCGTGTTCTGCTTTCTCTGGCCAGGCCTTCCCACAAAGGGTTAACAGTCCTCTCTACCTGCAGTTGCATTTTAAAGACACGAAATTAAAGCAGGTAATTTATTCTCCCCACACACGAAAGAGCAATTAGTTCTAAACAGGGCTTAATCAGTCACCGCGAGATTGATTTCTGGAGCCCTGGGTTTTCGGGCTCCTGGCTCCATGCCAGGCTGGGGAGGGAGGGGGGCGGACAAATGAGCCGCGGCAGTGGCATGAGCCCTTACATAATCTGCTGGGGGGCCTCATAGTCTAGCCAGCCCCTCCAGAGGCTTGACTGAGTTTGGGAGATGGGTTTCTGCTCCCCTGCTGACGGGTGGCACAGGTTCAGAGTAGAGCTCAAAGTGGTCCACATCCCTTAAGCCTCAAGCCCCGCCCTCTGGCAGGATCTACATGGGAGGTGGGGCAGGACTGGAGAGGGCAAGGGCATGTTTGGGGTAAACGATAGTTATTCTGGATTTGTCCAATGTGATACTCACACCTGCACTCTCTCTTCTTTTACCTCCTTTTACCCCAATTGATCCTTCTATTTCCTCCTGCTCTCCTCTGACTCCAACCCCCCCCCCCCCGGCCTCTTTTTGTCCCAATCTTCCCATCACTTTCCCCCCCGATTCCCTTGGCTTCCTTTCCTCTTCCCGTGACCCATGTCCCCATCTCGGGCCACAGAACTCCATCCGGCACAACCTGTCGCTGCACACCCGGTTCATCCGCGTGCAGAACGAGGGCACTGGCAAGAGTTCATGGTGGATGCTGAACCCTGAGGGCGGAAAGACAGGCAAGACCCCGAGGCGCCGGGCTGTGTCCATGGACAACGGGGCCAAGTTCCTGCGCATCAAGGGCAAGGCCAGCAAGAAGAAGCAGCTGCACCTGCCAGAACGGAGCCCTGACGATAGCCCTCCAGGCGCACCGGCTCCAGGGCCCCTGTCCGCCTCCGCCAAGTGGGCCGCCAGCCCAGCCTCACATGCCAGCGACGACTACGAGGCGTGGGCTGACTTCCGCGGCAGTGGGAGACCCCTGCTCGGGGAGGCGGCCGAGTTGGAGGACGACGAGGCCCTGGAGGCCCTAGCACCGTCCTCGCCACTCATGTACCCAAGCCCCGCGAGCGCGCTGTCGCCTGCCCTGGGCGCGCGCTGCCCCGGCGAGCTACCGCGTTTAGCTGAGCTGGGAGGTCCGCTGGGCCTGCACGGTGGCGGCGTCGCCGGGCTACCGGACGCCTTGCTGGACGGCGCGCAGGACGCGTACGGGCCGCGGGCACGCGCCGGGACTCCGTCCTACTTCGGCGGCTGCAAGGCGGGCGCCTACGGTGGGGGTGGGGGCTTCGGGCCGCCCGCTCTGGGTTCTCTGCGTCGCCTGCCCATGCAGACCATCCAGGAGAACAAGCAGGCCAGCTTCGCGCCGGCCGCCGCGCCCTTCCGCCCCGGGGCTCTGCCCGCGCTGCTACCACCGCCGCCGCCCGCGCCGAGGCCCGGCCCGCTGCTGGGCGCGCCCGGGGAGCTGGCGCTGGCTGGCGCGACCGCCGCTTATCCCGGCAAGGGAGCGGCCCCGTACGCGCCGCCGGCGCCCTCGCGCAGTGCCTTAGCCCACCCCATCAGCCTTATGACGCTGCCCGGAGAGGCGGGCGCCGCCGGCCTGGCCCCGCCGGCCCACGCCGCAGCTTTCGGGGGTCCGCCCGGCGGCCTCCTGCTGGACGCGCTGCCCGGGCCCTATGCGGCCGCAGCAGCTGGGCCGCTGGGTGCCGGGCCCGATCGCTTCCCGGCCGACCTGGACCTCGACATGTTCAGCGGTAGCCTGGAGTGTGACGTCGAGTCCATCATCCTCAACGACTTCATGGACAGCGACGAAATGGACTTCAACTTTGACTCAGCCCTGCCTCCACCGCCCCCGGGCCTGGCTGGGGCGCCGCCCCCTAACCAGAGCTGGGTGCCGGGCTGAGGGCCACCCTACGCAGTCTGGGTGCCCCGGTCCTGTCCCCAAGGGGCCTCTGTCTTCCCATCCCGATCCCCGGGTCCCCACTCCCCCGACCTAGCTCCACGGGAGGATCCAGGAGGCAACCCCAGCCCAGCTGGAGACGTCCCCCAGAGCTGAGCGCAGAGGGAGATGGGAGGGAGCGGCTGGGACACCTTGCCATTCCTGCCTGAACTCCTAAGATCCCCCGCTGGGACTGGAAGCCTGGGAGGGGTGATTGAGGTCCAGCTAGGTGGGAGTGGGGAAGAACGAGGCAAGGCGGATGGCCCACTGTGGATGCTGAAGCCACCTAGGAGGCGGGGCAGGGGCGTTTCTGACTCTTCAGTTCCTATTGCTGGGCCCTTTGTGACGCTTAGGTCACCCAACTCCAATCTCATTCTCAAATGACACGTTCCCTCCACTGGCCATAGCCCCACCACACAAAGCCAGCAACCCTCTCGTTCACACCTATCTTGGTCATCCATTCCGCTCAGTCTTCTGGTCCTCAGCTACCCTCTGGGTCAGTCTCTTCCATCTTTAACCAGTCCCGGCGGCATCTCCTCTTTCCTGTCAGTCAACCCCACACTCCTGCAGTAATGGTCACCGCCTCTCCAGCGGGCCTCAGTTCCAGATCCATGCCCCAAGTCGACACCCCTTTCTCCGGGCCAGTCCTGGCTCTTCTTTCCCATATTTATAAGTGTCCCGTCGGGGAGGGCGGTGGGTGCGGCGTCCCCGGCGCGTATCGTAGGCAGTGTACTGTGGCCGTGCCGTCAGCGTGTGCGTGTGCGTGTGTGCCATGTCGAGGCCGTGTAGAGTGCATTGTACAGCATATTTTCATGAATAAAATTGTTTTAAATATTTCCTGCGCCTTGGGTTGGAGGGAGGGGGTGAAAGGGATAGTGTGTGTGGGGGGTGATGCCAGGGTCCTTTGGGCTGCAGCTTTTTGTCTGGGTGCATGGCTAGAGGTCTACTCAGCTGGCCATTCATTGGTTAAGCTCTTACTGAGTTCCTGATGCTGGGGAAAGTCTTTGTGGAGTTCTGCACCTGTTCTTTTGGGTGTTTTTGGTTTTTAAACACATGCGAGCCGAAAGTTTCCTGCATGGGGAGATTCCTGATTCAAGCCTTAGGGGTTGGGAGAGGGCCATAGGTGTTTACTGATAATGTTACTACTACGAGGCCTTGTGTTAGCACAAGTTTTACTTCCATTATACAGATGAGAACACAAAGTCAGAGAGGGAAAATGATTTTGAAAGGTAAGACTTGGTTAAAAAGAAGCCTTGGAGGCATAGACTTCTGTAGGAATCCATCCAGTTCCCTTTCTTTACCCACCTTTGTCACCTTGAGTGCCGTAACTGTTTTCATTGCTGCAACAAAGGACCTGGGACAGAAGGGAGGAAGGGCTTAGTTTGCCTCACACTTTGAAGGTAAAGTCCATGACAGTGGGGAAAGCATGGCAGCAGGAATATGAGACAGCTGGTCACATTGCATGGGGGGAATGGGGAGAGGGGAAACGCTGGTGCCCAAATCAAATGTTTCTTTTTTTATAAGAGCACACACATACCACAAAGCACATGTGGAGACCAGAGAACAGGTTTCTGGAGATGGCTCTCCTTCCATCCTGTAGGTCTCAGGGATCAAACTCCAGTCATCAGGGTTGGTAGCAAGCTCCTCTACCCACTGAGCCATCTTAAGGGCTTCCTCCTTTTTATTCAATCTAGGACCCCCCAGCTCATGAGGACAGTTGCTCCCCACATTTGAAGTACACCTTCCCTCAGTCAAACCTCTTTGGAAATAACCTCATAGACAAGCCTCTGGGTGTGTCTCCTTGGTGAATTTAATTCTAATCAAGTTGCTAACGATTAACTGTCACAAACATGGCTCGTCCTCTGTAGCCTTGTTTCCCTAGTCAGTATTACAGCATCCAGCTTCCACCTGAGGTAAATGAGAGATGTGAAATAGCCAGATCCTGCCCTGGTGCATGTGTCTGCCAGGAAGACAGTGAGCACCTGTTCAGAGCGGGCTCTTGTACTGAGAGCAGCACATTGTTTCTGCCTTGGGGACATTTGGAGGCTCCTGGATGTTGGGATGGGATGGGATCAAGGCTGTAAGGAATGGAGGGGCCAGGGGATGCTGTAGGGCTGCTTTCACCTTTGGGCCTTGAAGGATGGCTGGCATTGGGAAAGCAAGAGATTTAGACAGGAAACGGCACAGCCAGTGTCAAGACGCTCATGGATTCTAGAACCGAAAGTTGAGTGGGCTTAAAAGCTCAGAATTGGAAAGGCTGCTGGTGACAAAGTCACCAACAGGTAGTCGAGGAAAAGAGACAGGACAAGAACACAGGTGCTGATGGTGAATGACTACCAGGGCATGGGCGAGGGCAATGGAGCTGAAAAGATTTAGCATGTTTTTGTATATGGAATGCCTGTGACTTGGCTGTGGAGTAGGGGACTGAGTCAGTGCTGTTGGGTACCTGGACAGACAGTTGTTCCCCACCGAGATGGCGAACACAGAGGCAGAAAAAGCCCTGGGAAAATAACTCTGTTTCTGTTACAGCCTACAGCGATCTACAAGAGGGAGATGCAGGAGCACTTCCATCATATGAATGGCGTTCTCAGGCTTTGGGCATCACCGCCAGCTCAAGATGTCTCCCCGGATAGGGGGAGGTCAGAGCCCTGGAAGACATCTCTCTGAACTGGAGAGGGAGTTCAGAGAATCAGAAGCAAAGACGTTATCATGGGGTGTTGGGGAGGCTTGGGGGGCTTTGCAGAGTGGGGCAAGCAAAGACTCTCTGCTGTCTCGCTCTAATCTGATGTGCTAGGGTTAGAACTCCATTGGCACCAGAAGACCACCAGCTAAGAAGTGACAGAGCCGTGAGAAGAAAGGTCCTTGCAGTTTGTGAAAGACTGGCAGATCCTAGAAAGGTCTCTAGTCACCAGGAGTCCCTCATCTCCTGCCTTTTTTGGGGCTCTGGAAGGCTAGGCAATAGTACATGTCTTTTCAAAAAAGATTAATTAATTAATTTATTTATTTGTTGTTTTTAAATATTCATTCATTTATTTATTTATTACGTATACAGTGCTCTGCCTGCATGAACAACTGCAGTCCAGAAGAGGGCATAGGATGACACTATAGATGGTTGTGAGCCACCATGTGGTTGCTGGGAAATGAACTCAGGACCTCTGGAAGAGCAGACAGTGCTCTTAACCACTGAGCCCTCTCTCCAGCCCTTGTTTATTGTTTTTTGTTTTTTGAGACAGGGTGTAACCTGTGTAACCTTGGCTGTCCTGGACTCCCTTTGTAAACCAGGCTGGCCTTGAACTCACAGCAATCCACCTGCCTCTGACTCCCAAGTACTGGGATTAAAAGCATGTGCCACCACGCCCGGCTAAAAGATGTATACACTGTTTTGCCTGCATATACACCTGCACACCAGAAGATCTCATTATAGGTCGTTGTGAGCCACCATGTGGTTGCTGGGAATTGAACTCAGGACCTTTAGAAGAACAGCCAGGTTCCTAACCTCTGAGCCATCTCTCCAACCCAATAGTACATGTCTTATAGGTTTGTTTGAGGGGCAATGACATCATTGAGGTCACACTACCAGTAAAGGGTACAGCCAGGCTTCCCTGCCCTGATTTCATGCTTCTAATGCCCACGTTCCTCTGTGGTGCTGCTGCCTCAAGGATATGACTGCTGGCAGGGGAGTGAAGGAGCTCCAAGCTAGCAGTATCTACACAGGTTCAGGCTCAGAGTTGGGAAGCTGAGACCTCACTGTTGTGCTGTGGTGTCTTTGCCCACTGGGGATCTCATAGAGACTGGATAATGCCCCAGCTCCACCCGACAGTAAGACTTAGAGACAGCCCAAGTGTGTCTGGATTCCAGATGGGCTGCCCTCACCCTAGGCTGCTGGAGGGTGGGCCGCTGGTGTGCATGTGCAGGTCTGTGTGTGTCCATGTAGCTCCATATGCATCTGTCTGTGTGGCCGTGTGTGTGTGTGTGTGTGTGTGTGTGTGTGTGTGTGTGTGTGTGTGGTGTTAGCAAGCAAGTTGGGGGGGGTTGAGGTCTTTATTGAGTGCATATTGCTGAGAGTGTCTATGTGTATGCAAGTGTGTGAATTACAGTGTATCCATCTCGGAATGTGCCCACATGCGTGTGTGAACTGCTTTCTCAGTCTCCACATGTGCATCGCATGCTTTGCTCTTTGGGTGTGCCTGCCTGACTTGGCACATCCTCCTCTCTCGGGAGCACCAGGCTGGTGTTCCCCTGCCAGAAACATCTTCTGGGTTGTTCTGCTGTCTGTGGGAGCAGAGAGGCCACTCCAGCCCCTGGGATCCAGCCCAGATCATGAGCACGGAGCCAGGAGACCACCTCAGAGCGATGACTGAGCTGCTCAGCTCAGTGACTGCCCAGCTCACTAGTGATAGTTCAGAGACAGCTTCTGTCCTCCTGGGCCCCATGAGGAGAGGGAGCAACACCCCTACAGCTGGGGGTCTGTCACAGGCCCTCCTCACCAGCCTTGGAGCCCAGCAGACGCGCCCTCCTCCGTGCCCACTCCCTGGGAGGCGTCTGACACATGATTTATTCATAAAAAGCCATTATTTGTGCCAAAGAAGAACTGAGCTGCTCGCTTTTTAAGTGCTGATAATGCTCTCAGCCCTCTCTCGCTCCTTCCCCTCCTTCCCCTCTCTCACCTCCTTTAGGCTGCCTAGCCTCTCCTCCTCCCCTTGCTTCTCTATTCCGTCAGTCATTGTTCTCCTCTCCTTTCCCGAAGCCTTTCTCCTTACTTCGGGCCCCCCCCCCCCCCCCCCCCCCCCCCCCCCCCCCTCCTCCCCCTCAGCTCCAGGCTACAGCTTCCTTTCTACCACTCAGGGAGTAAGGCAGGACACCATCCCTCCACCAGTGCTTGTCTCTTCAGGGCCATAGGAAGGTTAGGAGGGATGGAGACAGGTTGAGAAATGTGAAGGGTCACGGGAGATCGGCCTAACTTACTCCCTGTGAACCAAGGAGTGTGACCAGTCCCCTAGTATTAGCATAGACTTCTCAGAATTCCGAATAAATATTCACTCTAAGTGAAAACATTGCACTTGGAATGCAAATGCAGATTGAAAGCAAGCCCCCTAGGACTCTTTTTTTTTTTTTTCTTTTTTATTTCTTCTTCTTCTTCTTTTTTTTTTTTTTTTTTGGGCCAAGAATGCCCCCAAGTTCCCTTATAGACATTCTGGGCATGGTCTTTCGGGTGGTGCCAAGAAAGGCTGGCATGCAGAGAGGCACCTGGGTCCTTTCGCAGAGACAGGAGACAGTGGAACATGCTCCCAGATGGCAGCCTGGACATGACCACACACAAGGTTCTTAGAAGCTGACAACCTAGATCCACATGTGTTGTACCCTCATGCTTGCACGTGCCTGCGCGTGCTCGCATGCACGCGCACACACACCAGGCGTGCACTCAACCACCCACTTTCTACACAGATGGAGCACCCTTCCTTTCCCCCTCTGGAGCATTCCTCTCTGACTGAGCACCTGCAGCAGCAGGGGCTCCAGCACCTTCCCCCATCCAAACACCTGTTCATTCATTCATGCATGCATGCATTCATTCATTCATTCACTTCATAAGCCTTGCTCTTGCCACCCCTGTGCCTGTGCCAGCCCTTTGTGCTGGATGTTGGGTGACACAAATGAATGGGATTGGCACTAGGGAAGGGAGCTGAAGTAGAGGGGCTCCTGAAGGCCCTCCCCTGCAGCCTTGGTCTGGGGCCTGGGGGCCCAGCAGGCGAGGGGTTAAGTCATTTGGCATCCAGAGCTGGAGCCATTAGGCCTCCTAATTATGAAATTATCGAGGTCCTCAGGTGACTGCTAATTTCACACACACTGTTCCTCTCACGGCTAATGAACGCCCGCAGAACCCACGCCTTGTCTTTCCTGCTGAACGGTGACCTGCAGTTAATGAGCTCAGGAAGGCAGACAGGCCACCGGCTGGGTGGGTGGGGCGACAGGCCCCGAGGAGGGGGCCTCTATCCCCTTGGGTCCCTTCTGCTCCCCTTGCTGGCTGCCAGCCCCAGGGAAGAGTTCAGGGACCAAGCCCAGGACAGGGGTCCTTTAGGGCAGGGCTGTTGGGAATACTGGAAGGATCCTAATCTAGGGAGGGCTTGTGTTCTAAGATGCCAGAATGAGTCTGGAACAGCATGAGGCACGGAGACATGAGTGGAGGATACACAGTAAAGAATCATAGTTTTGCACCAGGCGTGGTGGTGCACGCCTTTAATCCCATCTCTCGGGAGGCAGAGGCTGGCGGAGCTCTGTGAGTTCAAGGCCAGCCTGGTCTACAGAGTGAGTCCAGGATAGCCTAGGCTACTCAGAGAAACCTTGTCTCAACAAACACACACACACACACACACACACACACACACACACACACACACACA
>OU015754.1:55065218-55078532 GCA_907169655.1 Acomys percivali | reverse complement strand
ACACACACACACACACACACACACACACACACACACACACACACACATATATGTATGTATTTATTTATTTATTATATGAGCATGGGGCGAGACAGACACAGACACAGAGAGACAGAGGAAGAGAAAAGTAGGGACAGCAAGAGAGGAGAAAGAGGTAAGAGAGAGAGAGAGGAACAAAAGCCCTCTGTGCCATACTAAGAGGGTGGAGCACGGAGGTTGGTGGCAGCAAGGATCTCTCTGACAGATGTGCTTTGTTTGGGAACAGTGGGAGGAACTCCCCTTAATCTAGGTGTAGGGTTACTTCAGGGGAAATCCTCAGAAAAGCTCACGGTGTCCCCTAGAGCCAGACCCTGTTTGGAGATGAGTCTAGAAGGGGGTGTTGCCTCACTGTTATTCTGGGGTGGTGCTGCAAGCCCAGGTTTCTGTGATCAGAGTAGCCTATGCAGGCACACTGTATGAAGGGGTACCACCTGATGCGTAAAGGAAGCTCTCTAAGCCTGGAAGCAGGAGCTGAGCTACCGCAGCTGCACACACCATTGCCCTACCCGGGAGATGCCAGCCAAAGGGTCCCAGTGAGGAAGCCCCCCCACCCCCCACCGCTAGGTCCCACCAGCAACATTCCCTGGGAGGGAGGCAACTTCTGGGTCCCTATTCTTCCCCCAAACCAGGCCTTACCTGCTGGCCTCAGGTGTCTTGGCCTGAGCCCTCCAGGCTGCAGAAGGGAAAGGCCTGCTAAGACTGAATGAGAAATTGGAGTTTCGATGCCAGATCAGATTGGAAATATTAACTGATTTAAAAAAAAAAAAAAGATGAGGTTGATAGTGACCGAGGGTGTTCAGAATAATTATGCGATCTGCCTAAGATAAGGTCCGGGAGAGGAAACAGCAGAACAAGCTGTGACAAGGAATCCCTGCCAAGCGGAGAGAGAACCACCAGCCATTCCAGCAGGGTGGACCTCCGCTGAAGGGCCGTAGGTGGAGGCGTTACACCCATACCGGGGCTCACTTCTTTCCATCTCTTCCTTGCCCTACCCCCACCCTGACCTATGGGCCTCTCTCTGTTCCTCAGTCCTCTACTCTAGACCACAAACACCTCGTTCTCGGTTCTGAATTCCCTCATCTCTCTTCTACCCTGACCTCCCGGAGCTGACTGGGGCTTCTTGGGACTGGGTTTCCTATTTGAACTGAAACAGGCTGTGCCCAGCAGCCTCTCAGGGATGGGCAGATGTCTCCTCTGTGGCAGACAGGAGAATTGGGGCTGGGAAACCAGGCCACCCAGGAGTCCTCAGTAGAGCCAAGCTGGCAGCACCTAAGCCTTTAGCATTCTAGTCTTGGTTTCTTGGGAGAGGTAGTAGAGCCTGGTGTAGGCAGGACTTACCTGCCACCTCACCCTTGCTTACAGAAACATACCCAGTGGGGTCACAGAGGACATAGGAAGGTAGGAAGCTCCTATTGTACCAGGTATCACCGGATGCCTGGTCCACATCAGATCAGCCGAGGTTGGTGTCCAGCCCACAAACAGACCCAGAGATGAAGACTTTGGGGGGCAGCTGTCAGAGTGCCATGTGCCAAAGCTATCTGCAGTGTCTACTCCAGTAGACTCCAGCCAAGCAGGGCTGGAAAAGTTCAGGTTCTGGGGTAAGACCTGAGTTCGGGTTTTACATCTGGTGGTAGCTATGCATCCCTGAGCGTCAATACCTCTCTGAGCCTTCGATCTGTTTATAAAGAGAGAAGGCTGGGTGTGCATTTTAAGGACTCAAGGCCTGTCTCCCAATGTCCGCACGGGACTCAAGGCTGCTTCCAGACCCCAAAGACAGTCTGGGATCCCCATTTCCCCACCGTGGAACCATGTGCTGGTAGCCTCACCAATGATTCTTTTGCTCAGCCTGCACGAAGCCTCAGGGTCACCCCATCTATTTTTAAACTTCTTTTCTTCCCTCCATCTTTTCTTCCCTCCCCCCCCCCTTTTCAGAAATGACATAATTAGAGGGGTTTAATGTTCGGCTGCTGAAATCTTCATTTTCTTGGTAATTTCCACTATTTCATCAAAGAATAATTAATTGCATTGTCTTTAATCAATTGTTTTACAAATCCAGCAGCGAGAGGAATTCTCCCCCCCCCTGCAGCTGCTCTCCCCTCCTGGGCGAGCCACCAGCTCATGCCAACCCAAGAGCTAGGCTGCCAGAGCCAGGCTGGGCTGAGGAGTTCAGGGTGGGACTCCCATGTTTCCCAGCCCCCTGGGGAGAGGAGCCCATGGGCAGCTGGGAGTCCACCTGGTGGTGTTCAGGGAGTGCCACCTGCTGCTGGTCCTGATCAGAGCTGGTGCTCTCTCAAGCTCTGGCCTCAACCTACACAGCTGGCCAGGCTTGGTCCCACTCAGCAGATGCAGATGTGGATCCAGAGGTGGAGATCCTGGAGTCTCAGGGTCTAGGGCTCACAGAGGGTAGAAAAGACCCAGAATGACATCTTGATAGTAACCAGGAAGGGGTAAGAGGAAAGGGGGCGGGGTTTCCTAGGCAGAAGCAAGAGTGACTAGAAAACCAGCAAATGGTTCTCTAGTCTTGACAAGGCTGGAATTTCAGAGCATTTACAGAGATCTCAGTAACCCTAGTAGATAATATCCACTTCACCCCCATTTACGGAGAAGAAGGCTAAGGTCAGAGGGGCCAAGCACTTTGTTCAAAGTCAGAAACTACTGTGGGTTGGGAGCAGGCAGAAGTAGGCCTTGGCCTCACACAATACCATGGACTACGCTGTTCTCCAAGGGCCATCCTGGGACAACGAATGCATCCCATCTCACCCCAATTGACATCCAACTCTAACTGACCATGGTGGCACGTGCCTATAATCCCAACACTCAGGAGGCCGAGGTAGGGAGAATGTGAATTCCAGGCTAGCCTGGCTTAAATATCAAGACCTTGTCTCAAAAAACAAAAACAGGGGCCAGTGAGATAGCGCAGGGGGCAAAGGCACATGGCACACAAACGTGATGGCCTGAGGTTAATTCCTGGAGCCCATGTAAAGGTGAAAAGAGAGCTGATTCCACAGTGTTGTTCTCAGACCTCTACACACCCACTATGACACAGTCACACAAAATGCAAATAAATAAAAACAAACAAATAATAAAGACAAATTCAAAAAACAAAACAAGCCAGGTGGTGGCGGTGCACTCCTTTAGTCTCAGCACCTGGGAGGCTGAGGCAGGCGGATCTCTATGATTTAGAGGCCAGCTTGGCCTACAGAGTAAGTCCCAGCACAGCCAGAGCTACACAGAGAAACCCTGTCTCAAAAAACCAAAAAAAAAAAAAAAAAGAAGAAGCAAAATGGCTTCTTGCTCTCTGGTTTCTGTTCTCAGTCACTGGGCTCCTGGTCTACCACCTGCCTCAAGATCTTTACTCTTTTTTTGTTTGTTTGTTTGTTTTAAACCGTCCCTACATGGTTTCTTCCTGACTCTATGGACTCTTTGCTTCAACGCCAGCTTCTTAGAGGGCTTACTCTACCACCTAAGTAAATGCTACCTTCTGTTTCTCCTTACACACCATTTTTCTCCCTAGGTCTTATCCACGGATCTGTCCAGTGTAGGCTACTACTGTTCTCTGCCCTTGGAGGGAGGTGGGTTTTGAGACCAGGAGACGTGTGTGTGTGTGTGGGGGGGGGCAGGTGAAGAAGGTCCAAGTGCCACCTGTCATTTCCAGATCTGCTACTGGGACTTGGTGCTGCTTCTGTGCAATGTCACCCCACACGCCTCATTATGGGAACTGGCCATGGAGTCCCTTTAAGTGTGGGTCCCCAAGTGAGGGCAACGGGCAGCAGAGTACCCCTCGGGAATCCTCCCAAAGAAATGTATGAGAAATATTTCTTTGTGGTTTCACACACTCCCTAATCCATCCCTCTTACTGCGCGTCTCTCTCTTTAGAACATGGCTCTCTAGGACAGGAGGGCTGCGCGCCCACTGTCCTGTCTGCCTGCCTGGCCCTTGGAGATGAGCTACAGAGTGAATGCAGAGCATGTTTCCTACTGTGGGACTTTGGGGGGATACCGTGCATAGTTGTGTAGCAGACACCTACGAAGTTCTTTCCTAAGCTGCGTGTGGTGGGTACATGTCTGTGGTCCCGGGACTTGGAAAGTGTAGGCAGGAGGATTAGGGATTCAAGGTCATCGTTGACCATGTATAGTGAGCTTGAGGCCAGCCTGGGCCCCATGAGACCCTCTTACAGAGAACGATCACAAGTTATTTCCCTAAAAAAGCAGCCTCAGTCAGGCCACAGATGCCAGAGAGGTATGGAGCTGGGTGAAGCTTGGCAGAGCGCCTTCATCTTGTATCTGTCTTCTTTACTCTGGGCTTCCTGCTGACCTCTGTGCATAAGCTTGTAAATCACTCACCGAGCTGCTGTCTAAGAGCTGGTGAGAGGAACCTCTCCCACCCTTCCTCCAGGCTGAAGGCACAAAGATAAGATAACCGAGGCAAGGGACTAGCGGCCTTTACAGTGTCCTGTTTCAGGTCCCTGAAAAGGTCTCTAGTCTGTTGTCCTAAAGCTGCAGTCACCCAGGATTCATGAAGGTCGGAGCCATGCAGACAGACCAGCCAATGAAACCACCCTCCAAGTAGGGGTGACTGCCCTGTGATGGGAGCTGAGGCTGCATAATATACAGGAGCAGTTGCCTCCTGGAAATGCACTGTCCCCTCAAGTGAGTCCCCTTGCAGAACCAGGGTGAGGTAACATCAGGCCGACTGTAGTCTAGCCACACCTACTTTACAGCGCCTGCCTCTGGCCCCATCCCAACCCTCCTCCTCAGACCCGGAAGGCAGCTGAGGCGCTTCGCTCCACCCTCCTGCTTGCCTTCTGTCAGCTGACCCTGCCGTGTCCGTTTGATCTCTGTGGAGAGCGGCCACCAGACCTCTGGCTGCGGTGACAGTACACCTGTCTTCACTGCAGCCTTCACTTCACAGGTTCTAGGATGGACCCTGGAGGAATCTGTTGGCTGCTTCTTGCCAAGCGGCAGGCTCCTACTGAGGCTGGGTCTGGAATCCCTGTGTCTGGAATCTCTTCTCTCTTCCTGCCCTGGTCCATTTGTTCCCAGGTGGACTCTGCGCTTTTCTACTGAGCACAGTGTCGGGATCATAGTGAAGAAGAAAATACATCCCCCACCCCTCTGCCACACTTTGGTTTTTCTAGACAAGTTTCTCCCTGTAGCCCTGGCTGTCCTGGACCTCATTCTGTAGACCAGGCTAGCCTGGAACTCACAGAGATCCACCTGCCTTTGCCTCCTGGGTGCTGGGATTAAAGGCATGTGCCACCACCACCTGGCTGCCTCTGAACTCATATCCCTCCCCTCCCCCGGTCTCTCAGATTTATTATTTATTTATTTATTATATATACAGTGTTCTGCCTGCATGTGTGCCTGTATACCAGAAGAGGGCATTAAATCACATTATAGATGGTTGTGAGAGACCTTGTGGTTGCTGGGAATTGAACTCAGGACCTTTGGAAGAGCAGTCAGTGCTCTTAACCTCTGAGCCACCTCTCCAGCCCTCTGACCTCATCTCTTTAAGGAACAAGACATGAGAGCTGATCATGGCGATCCATCGAGATACAAGGGTCTGAAAGAGACCAGCTGTTCGGGGTGGATCAGAATGGCTGGGTTTTGACAAATCAGTAGGAGTTCTCCAGGCAAAGAAGTGGGAGGGGAGTTCAAGAAGAGCAGAGTGAGGAAGGTGTGAAGATGTAAAGGCTAGCGTTCAGAGGGCTGGGGAGGGGGCCCGCAATTCCATCTCAGGGGAACATCAGATCTGAAACAAACACAAGCTGCAGAGGAGACTGGACAAGCAACTTGGGGATGAACATAAACAGCTTTAGCTTTCGGCCTAAGGAACTGGGGCCGTATCCTGTAGGCATTAGGGAGCTGTGGAGAGTCATGGAGCAGGAACGGTACAATCAAGCCCACAGTTTAGAAAAGCCATCTCCTTCTGCCAGAGTGGTGGACAAATTAAGTGAGGCACCTCCCTCTGCTGCTTCTCGGGGGTGGGGTGGGGTGGAGGCAAGTGGCTCTGGGTTTGTTTGAGGAGGAGGGACGTGCTTCTGTGGTGACTTGGCACATGCCCAGCCACTGGTGCTGACCACTGGTGACAGGAAGCCTCATGTCTTTTCGTTCTCCATTGTTTCCTGAGTGTCCCTACAACATGGCAGCTGGCTTCCCTCACAGAAATAACTGGCATCGCAGAAGCCCCCTTCGCTTCTGTGATTTCTTCTCTGAAGCCACACCCTGTCACTTTACACTGTTTGCACTGGTCATCTCTAATCTAGGACTTGGCTGGGGCATGACTCCCAGAGGGCGCCAAGCACCGAGGACCTCCTAGAAGCTGACAGGAACCCCCTTTGCGCCTCTTGTTCTTAGATGAGGAAGAGGAGACACAGAGACGGGCAGGGGCTTTCTTCAGGCTGCACAGCAAGTATGAGCCAAGGCTGCACAGTGATGCCCACTACAGGCTTAAGGCACTGGTATCCAGCCTTCTGCAAGCTGGCTGAGGAGTGGACTGCCTTCGCACACAGGAGAACTTCCCTGGCTGCAGCTGCCGTCCGTGGGTCTGTGGGCGGGGCTTCCTGACCCTTCTCTTCCCAGCTTATCACTCAAGCAGGACTGTACTGCAGGAGGAGCCTGCTTGCTTCATTCATCCTCTCAGTCAAGATTTTAGCAAACCCCTCCTATGTGTCTGGCATCTCCGCTGTCCACTTGGACAATATCTGGACCTCTATGTCCCTTGACTTCTTGCCTGAGATGTGGCCTCTCCTTGGCCAGAGAAATATGAGGCAAAGATACAGATGGAGCCCCATGGATGGTAAGACAGGGCCTGGAGACTGACAGGGACACTTTGCTTGTCAGACAATGAGGAAGATTCTCCAACACAGTGGAACTTAAGCCTCAGATGCCAGGGGTCAGACAGTGTTCAGAGCGATGAACTGGGTGAAGGTGTTCCAAGCAGAAGGGCCAGCCAGTGGGAGCTGGAGTTATGAGAATGCACCAGGGGAACCCCTCCTGGCTGAGCTGGGCCCTGAGGGAGGAATGCATGTGACACCATGGGTAGAAAGAGTGTGCCAGTGGACTTCCTTTGCCTGTGACTTCAGGGCTGAGGGAGGCCACCACTAAACTGGCTGTGCCCTGGACCTGCCCTGTGGCCTCCAGGAGGCAGGGTGTTCTCTAAGCCTCAGTGTCCTTAACTGTCAACTGTGCATTAGCACTCTGAGTCACAGAGACTCAGGTCCAAAGGGCTAATGAACAGGACAGGCCCTTAGTGACTGCGCGGCGTCCCTCCGGGCCCTTGAGGATTTGGGGTTTGTTGAATGAACCCTGATGGAGGCTGGATTGGGCGCTTGCTTGTCATGGCTGTGGCTCCTAGATGCAATAAGAGCACGCAGGGTCTCGCTTAGGTGGGTGCTAATTGGATTAGCAGTGTCTTCGGGGGTGACCAGGTCCCATTTACCCCTCTGACCAGCCCAGGTTATGGAAAGAAACAGAGAATAAGTGTTCTAAAAGGCTGAAGAGCAGAGGTGGAGGGAAAAGGAAATGAATCAGGAGAGAAAGGGCTTGGAGAAGCCAGAGGAGATCTGTATCCCTCGCGTGTGTGCTCATGCACCCTTAAATGGCTGTGCACAGGCATGCTCAGCTATGCAGAAGAACACACACACACACACACACACACACACACACACACACACACGCTTGTGTACAAATGAACACAGGCACAGATGTGTGCCTCATGCACATGTGAGCATAAGCACACACACACATGCCCCATGAGCATTGAGCATACCCAGGGACAACAGATGCATGCATGTGTGCGCACACAACTGGCCCAGTCCCACTCTGCCTGTCTCTCTCACAGTCACAGTCACACAGCCCTGTGACTTTCACAGTGTTGTGAACAAGGTTAGAAAGAGTCTGAGGCATAATAGGGTACATTTCACTGGGTGTGCCTCTAAGAAGGGGCCACTTCTGGGTGTTCCATCTCATGCTGGCCAGTGTCATCTCAGTGTGTGTTAAGTCAAAGGCCCAGAGGGTGGGAGGATTCCTGGAGTATCTGTGTCCATGCAGCTGTGGTCTTACTTGGACAGCTGAGGTCGGAGTGGTCTAGCACAGCTGTCCGTAGCAACCTGAACCCTACACACTGTCTCTGTTGTCCCCTCCCAAGGCCTGAAGGACAAGAAGGTGGGCATAGGTGCATTAAGCTGGATCCTGGAGGATGCCAGACCTTGATGGAGGTGGCCAAGCAAGGGGAGGCTCTGCTCTGAGTAACACACCCTGCAGCTCCCTGAAGCTGGCTCCTGCCACCTGCCAAGGGACCTGGCCAGCCTGCCACAGAGATTTATAGTTTGTGGAGATCGCCCAGACCACAGGCGACGCGGAACATAAATCAAGCTGTGGCCTGGCCTCAGATCTAGCCTCTGCTGCCTTCAAGGTTTCTTACTGCCCTGCCAGGCCAGGCCACCCTCTGGTAGGGGGCCTTAAGGCAGAATCCCTGACTATCCTGCACCTCTCTTGATTTGGCCGGACCCATGCCCAGGCTCTCTTTCCCTTCACTGGCTTGTAAACTGAGCTAAAAGCATAGTGGTGAGTCCATTTCTTTGCCTGTAATTGGCAACCTGAGCCTTGTAGGGGAGGGTCCCGTAGGTTTGCTGAAGGATTTGAAAACAGGGCCCAGGGCAAATTGCCGCAACAAATGACCCCAAAACATCACACAGGGACAAGACAACATGGGTATGGCTTTGCCTACACCTTAGGCATCTGTCTTATTATATCTAATTCAAATGCCTAGGGGAGAACAGACTTTGCCCCTGGAGGTGGCTGTAGGGTCAGTGTCCCCAAAGGGGGGCAGGACAGGGCTGATCGGCCACCTGAGGATACAGGCTTTTAGCCTCTGCAGGCTTAAAACCAGGCTCCCTGCCCCTCCCCCACCTGCTCTCTTTCCTCTCCCCGGACCAGTCTATAAAACTCTGCTTTTTAAAGAGGAGGCTGCTGTGAGGCAGAGGGTGGGAGCGACGCTGGAAAGAGGCCACATAGCTGGTAATGGGCAAGCAGGGCTCTCTGCACCTGAACCCAACCCTAGGACTTCAGCGTCTGTCAAAAATGCATCTGAGTGTCTATGACCTGTGACAGAGCAGGAATGGCAGGAGCTAGGGGATACAGCAGGTGCTTGCTAATATGAATTTCCTCCATCTCCAAGGCCTCCTCTCCATCCATACAGGGTGCCAGGCAAGAGGGTAAGAGGTGGGAGCCTATAGGGCAACGGGGCGGGGGAGGGGGACCCAGCTGAACTTTAAGCCCCATCTTAGATGCGGCTCCAGAGACAGATTGGGGTTTTGAGGCCCTCATCTCCTGGCAACATGACCCTGGGGACCCTGCCTGTCTGCCTTCAGTGCCCCCAGGGAGCCTTGCTCAACCGCCATCCCCGTGAGGCAGTGTCTGCCTCCCACCCCAGCCTTTGGAGTAGAGTAGCAGAGGGGCAAGGGTGGTTGAGGGCAAAGCTGGGGGTAATCGCTCAGTCTCCTGGCCCTGGCTCCTTGTCTTCACCTTTTCTCTCATGGCTCTGTCCCTCCCCATCTTCTCCATCTCAACTCTTCCTCCTCTGCTTCTTGAGCCTGCTTTTTCTCCTCTCTCAGGCCTGGCTTCATGTGCTCCTACCCTAGTTGTTTCTTTCATGTCTCTGAAACCCTCTTCTGCACCTCTGTGTTTCTCTGTCTCTCTATGTGCCCAGTGCCTCCTCCAGCCTCCACCCTGAGCTTCCACCACCGGGCTGATGCTTTTCTTGTCTAGGGGCTTCAGGGACTGGTGCCCCAGCCGTCCTTGGATGTCACGGAGAGGTTTGGTGCCATGTTCATCAAGGTCATCCGTTAGCCTTGGGAGTCCAAAAGCCACAGCCAGCGTCTCCTCAGCTTCGGTTTCCCTGTCCGTTAAAAGTGCGTCTAAGAGCCCTAGTGGGAAGAGCTGGGTGTTGGTCTACTGTGGTAGACCGCTCAGAATGCCGGGCCAAGGCGGCAGACCTTTTCACGCAGCTGGATCTCAGTCCTCACTTACCCTGGTTGGCCTCCACCTGCAACAGCCCTTCTCTCAAGATAGTGTCATTAGTCTGGGTCAAGGAGCCAGTAGGCACACCTGACTAGCTTCGGCTGCAGCCTGGCGCCCTCTAGTGGCACGCAGTAGGTACAGCTGCCCCTCTTAGCGCTTGCTGCTCGGCCTTGTTGAGGCACAGTTGGCACCAGGAAGGAGCTACACTGGGCAATCTCAAGCACATCTTCTCTGTCCCTACACACCAGCAGATGTGTCTGACCCCACCGCAAATGGATGCTCTTCATAGGGCTACTTGTACAACAAGTATGTATCGACTCCTGCAGGCAACCTCAGAGCAAGGAGAGCTTGGCTGTCGTTTTACAGGTGTGGAAGCAAAGGCTGGGAGAGGAGGGGCAGTCAAGGCCACCCCATGTCATTGTGTGGGTGTGAGGCACAGTTGATCCTCTTGGCTCACTGCTTAGCACAGTAAGGTGACTCAGTCATTCTGTGGACGGTTAAAGCATCTGGCACCTGGGAGACACTGTCCAGTCAGAATCGCGAGAGAGCGCAGAGTCAGTGTCACATTCTAGGACCAGGGAGGCCACTTGGTGCTTTTTGAGCTCATCTATGGGGGCCCAGATTTCCAGGAGTCAGCAGCAACCACCTGTGGAAGTGCACAGTGTGCAGAGTCATGGCAGGAGGTGTCATGATCCTGGCTCTGCCTGGCACAGTAATTAAAACAGGCAGTGTGTTGTCTGGAGGTCAAGGTTGATGGAGAAGTGGGAGGGAGTATCTGGACCCTGGGCCTTGTTGGAGTGGGGCTTATGACTCAGAGGCACACCCTCTAGCCGTGTATCTTACACAGGCTTTCCAGTACCAGTGTGTGCCAGGCCATGCCAGGAGACTGGACAGCCAACCTGCCATCCCCATGGAGGCTGCAAAACATAGAAGCTCACCCCAGAAATTAGCCTCTCATGTTGTAGGATGACAGAGATTAGAACAGTAGAGAGAAGAGGCCTGCAGTGTCCCCTGGCAACACTTCGTGGCGAAGGGAATGTTCTAGAGCTTGTTTTGGGTGGGAGATGGTATGGGATATCCAGGTAGGTTCACAGGGAGCGGTTCACATCAGATGCCTGAGTTTCACTGCGAGCAAATTTCACCTTCATGGAGGCAGAGGCAGGTGGATTGCTGTGAGTTCGAGGCCAGCCTGGTCTATAAAGTGAGTCCAGGACAGCCAAGGCTACACAGAGAAACCCTGTCTCAAAACAAAACAAACAAACAAACAAAAAACAAACAAAAATGTTCATCTTCATTTAATAGATGGCAACTAAGCCAGGCTCCTGTCTAGGGTAGAGGCAGGGAGGGAGAAACATGCAATGTCCAAGAGCTGGGAGGACTTAAAGTGACCCGCAGAGAGCTCTACGGAGTTTGCTGATGGGAGCCAAGGTTAGGACCAGAGGCCTGAGAAGAATCAGAATGAATGGAGCAGGGATCTGGAAGGCTTGGGAGCCCCGAGCATCTCTCATGGACAGGAACAGTGGCAAGAAGCCCTTGAGGCTGCATGCACTCATTCAATATACTGGTGCCCAGGTCCCCAGGATGACACTAGAAGCCCCAGCTCTGCCTTTGTCACTTTGTATTCTCTGTGATACTGACCAGTTTGCTGAAGACCTCTTAGAAATCCATAGCCCAAGCCAAGCATGGTGGCACACACCTGTAATCCCAGCACTCAGGGAGGCAGAGACAGGCAGATCTCTGTGAGTTCGAGGCCAGTCTGGTCTACAAAGTGAATCCAGGACAGCCAAGGCTATACAGAGAAACCCTGCCTTGAAAAACAAAAAAACAAAAAAAGCCATATCCCAAAGTCCTTCTAAAACAGAGTCTCTGGGCTTGAAAGTCTTCACAGCTTGCCTTACCTATCTTGGGGAGTGAGGATGAGGGGGGAACTGAGTCACAGAGAAGGGAAATGGTATACGATCGTCTCACAGCTTAGCTTGCAGCCAGGGCTGTGACCAGAAGCACAGAGCCAGCTTTCCAGCCCCTTACTGGATGACATTGTCACACCCAAGGAATTCCCAGCTGCTGGGCCCTGGGAGTGGTGGGCAAGGCCTGTAGGCACTGCAGGAAGCCTGGTCGTGGGTGGGCCCCACCCACTATGCTGGTGTCCAGGGCTTCGAGGGTTGTTTGGAGACCATCTAAGGTGGTAGGATGCCATCTTCTGCCTCTGTGACTCCAGAATGAGTCCTTGCAGGGCCCTATTGACCTACAGGGGAAAGAACAGAACCTGGCTCTGGCCCTATTTGCCAGAGGCTCTGCTCAGTACCACCCAAACCCTTGCCTGAAGTGTCTCATTAGGATGCCAGTGGCTGTGCAGGCTGACTGACAAAGTCACCAAGAGCAGCAGGAAAGTCAGGGCACCCACACTGGCCAGCATCCCACACCGCTCCTACTGACCCCAGGACCACTGGCCCTTTCCTCGGCTGGTCCTCATCTCTGCCCTGACCTTCGCTGCCTGCAGCTCTGCCCCTTCTCTTTCTCTCCCTCCCTCCCTCCCTCCCTCCCTCCCTCCCTCCCTCTCTCCCTCCCTCCCTCCCTCTTTCCCTCCCTCCTTCCCTTCCTCCTTCCCTCCTTCCCTCCTTTCCTTTCTATCTCTTTTTTTCCTTCTCTCCCCCTCTTCCTTTCATGGCCCAGAGCTCTAACCTGACATATCCCCTTCTATCTGGATCCCCTGGGGTCTGCAGAGCTAGTCTGAGCCACACCCCCACCTCCTGTGTCTTTCAATCTGCTCCCTAGCTCTGTGACCTGAGACCTCTTGGACCTTAGTTACTGGATATCTGAGTGTCAATTTACTTACTGCAAAATAGGGCCAGTAGAACACACCTTCGGAATGATCCAAACCCGATGAAGCCCTGCTTTACCTATGCCCCTGTCTTCTTTAAGGTATTGTGTTAGCAGTGGGGGCCAACAACCAACTCATCCTTCAGTATGGGTTGGGAAACTGAGGCTGAGAAAGAGCAGAGTTGGGATTGTTCTCTGCCAAGTCTGGGGCACTGAGGAAGGAGACAGGGCAGGGTCAGGAGGGTACTTTCCCAGAGCAGGGAGGGAGCCAAGGCCTGGTGGGGCACATGTGTGGACAGAAGTGATGGTCTCAGATCTTGGCATCAGTCAAGCAGGTGTGAGAGATAGAGATTTGTTAAAGGCACAGTGGCAGACAGAGCATCCAGTCTCTCTCTCTCTCTCTCTCTCTCTCTCTCTCTCTCTCTCTCTCTCT
>OU015754.1:55038677-55050158 GCA_907169655.1 Acomys percivali | reverse complement strand
ACACACACACACACACACACACACACACACACACACACACACACACACACACACACACACCCTGCATGACAGAAAGAGTAACCCCAAGGCCCAGGCCAGGAAGGGACTCTCCTTGGTAATTAGGGAAGGCCAATGGAGAGTGTGGCCCTAGTCCATCACTCCTAAACTGAGGTGCTGCCTGGGTCTCCCTGGCCCTCCCTGAATCTGCTTGCACAGACTGTTGACTCCGATAGACACCCAGATACTCAGATGATATGTTTGCTTCCAGGATAAGACAACTCACTTGTAGCCAGGCGGTGGTGGCGCACGCCTTTAATCCCAGCACTTGGGAGGCAGAGGCAGGCAGATTGCTGTGAGTTTGAGGCCAGCCTGGTCTACAGAGCAAGTCCAGGACAGCCAAGGATACAAAGAGACACCCTGTCTCAAAAAAGCAAAGCAAAAAACACACACACAAAAACAAAAAACAAGACAAAACAAAACAAAAATGACAACTCACTTGTCTCTGGTGTTTGCAAAGAAGAAGGCAGAAACTGCTGTCATGGGTAGGATGCTGGTGAAGACTCACAGCCAGATGTGGATCTGGGCTGGGCACTCCCCAGTGAGGGCCAAGGGTAGGAAGTGATAGCTTGTTTGGGAATGCGACCCAGCAGCTCGGAGTTCCCTGGGGGGGAGGATGAAGCAGCTACTTCTTCATATGTCCCTTGTGCTCAGCTAATGGCGGCTCCCATCCAAGGACGACTTCAGAGGGCAGAGCCTGAGTGCCTTGGGGCCGAGGGCTGGGGATGTCGGCTTTTGATGGCACCTGACATCATCTTACAGAGAGAAAACAAAAAAGCAAACATCTCTCCATCCCTAGGCTAAGGCATGGACCAAGACTTAGAGACTTCTGATAACTTGGAGGAAAGGCTGTCACCTTGTATGGAGGCCAGGACAAAGTGACCAGGACCCAGGCACCTGGTTTGATCTAATCAATACTGAATTCATGGCCTTTGCAGGATTCTTCTATAAAAATGTAAGAAATGTTAAGAAATGGGGAGAATTGGGAATCAGGGCAGGGCCAGACAGGAGGATGGTTATGATCACGGATCCAGATTCTTATGTCCTGTGTGGACCCTCCCACTGGCCAGACTGTTCCCCTCACCACAGGGCCAGAGTCTGCCTTTTTTTTTTTTTTGAATAGTTTCTTCGGGGTATGTGTATTCTCTGGGGAAACCATCTCTCCCCTGTCTCCCCGAGCTGCTGGAAGATCTGATCCTAGCATGTACCAGGGGACCAATTACGAAGTCAAACCTTAGAGGAACAGCTAGCTCAGTGACAGATTGCAAGATAACTTATCTTGGGGGCAAATCTGGGGTCTACATGAAGGTATAGAGTCTCGGGAGAAACGGCTCTTTAGATCTGGCTCCTCTAAGCTTTAGAGTCAATGTTCTGGTTTGAGGAGCTGAGAGAGATTTATTAGTATAAAAAATTCAGAAGAGGCTAGGTATGGTGGCACGTGCCTTCAACCCCAGCATGCAGGTGCAGATCTCTGTGAGTTCAAGGATATCCTGGTCTACATAGCAAGTTCCAGAACATCCAGGGATACATAGAGAGACCATTTCAAAAGAAGAAAGAAAAGAAAGATTAAGTTTAGAGAAGACCGGCATGGTGCAGTTCACCATATGTACCATTTCTAGTGCTTGAAATTAGAGGCAGGAGGATCAGAAGTTCAAGGCCATCCATAACTACATAGTAAGTTCAAGACCAGACTTGGATAAGTGAGGCCCTGTTCCCCCACCCAAAACCAATATGAGCTGGGCATTGGTATGGTGGTGCACACCTGATTTAATCCCAGTTATTTGCCATGAGATAACCATGCTGTAGGTCTCCTGGGAACTCAATCTCAAGACTCAAAACTACAGGCTAAGCAAACTTCTACATTCAAAAATGTAGAAGCTGGGTTCTAACATCAGCAAACAATGCAGCAGCAGCAGAAGCAGCATTAGAGTAGATGCTTTCACCAGCTAAGAGTAAAAGCAGACAGGCAAAGGCACCGTTACTTTCCCCTCAGACTCCTTATAGCCGGGCCATCTCCAGAAGGTGCCATCCACTCCGGCAGCAGGTCGCCTTCCCCCTGTCAAATGTTCTAAGAAAGACTCTCACAGACCAGCTGAGAGGCACGCCTCTTAGTTGATTTCAGATCCAGTCAAGTTGACACCCAAGATTAGCTGCCAGGAAACTCAACTCAGTGCCCTTTGAGAACAAACAGGCTATCACACTTAGCCAGAGACCAAGCAGTGAACAGGTTGCTAACCTTTGCACTAAGAATGAGGTTCATCCCTTGGGCTGTTTAGTTTTTAACACAGGCCCCACTTATGTGCAAACCCTCACACCATTTCTGTGTTAGCAAAAAGCTGCTGGTTTCAAGTGGGGTCAGAATTGGTTACGGCTCTGAGGCAAGTTCTTATTCAGCACTGGGCTCCACAGTGCTTGAGAGACAGGCGGTAGACTGCGGTGGTGCCTGGAGCCTTGGGTGAGACTAGGTGGGAGGATTGTGGCAGAAGCTCTGTACCTGGGAGCAAGGCCACACCTTTCTTTGGTGATTAATTTGCCTTGTGGAATCAGTACCTGGCTTGCCCCATTGGCACTATTTGAGTTAAACGTCTGACCATGTACTACGAGGCAATCATTTCATCCAAGACACCTCCATATTGTCTGCCCTACTGACACCTTCACATGAGCATGCCTGGCAAAGCCCGTTCACCACAGGCAGACAATGTAAATCAGCCTGGACCCCAGGGGGTTGGAGGAGCACAAGGGCATCGCCCCAGTAGGGCACCTGGGGAGCAGGTGCCCACGTACCTGCTTTCTCTACTTTCCCCCAGCCAGTGATGTGCTCTTGTAAAAATTCTGCCTAATCCACTTGCTGGACAGAAAACCTTGGGGGACTGGGAGGTTGGCCCAGCTGGGAGTGGGATGCCGGGTCGCACAGCGCCACCAAGCGGTCATGGAACGGATGGGACATGTTACTCGGGGCTGTGGTCCAGCCATGCATCTCAGTCATTGCCTAGGTCCAGAGTGGCTCAAGGCTACTGATTCAGCCAGCTGGTCAGGCACCAGAGGAGATGGAAGGGCCGGTGGTAAGGCGCCTGAGAGGCTGGGGAGATAGCTCAGTTTGTAAAACACTTGCCCAAGCCCTGGCTAGCTTTATGTTAACTTGACGCAAGCGAGAGTCATCAGAAAGGAGCGAACCTCAATTAAGAAAATGCTGCCATAAGACCCAGCAATAAGACATTTTATTACTTAGTGATCAATTGGGAAGGGTCCAGCCCATTGTGGGTGGTGCCATCCCTGGGCTGGTGGCCCTGGGTTTTATAAGAAAGCAGGCTGAGGAAAACCATGTGGAGCAAGCCAGCAAGCAGCTCCCCGCCATGGCCTCTGCGTCAGCTCCTGCCTCCAGGTTCTAGGCTGGAGTCCTGCCTGAGTTCCTGTTCTGACTTCCTGCAGTAGTGGACTATGGTGTGGAAGTGTAAGCCAAAGAAACCCTGTCTCCTCAAGCTGCTTTGGTCATGGCATTTCACCGTAACAATAGAGATCCTAACTGAGATACCTCGCAAGCCTAAAGACTCAGTGTAATCTCCAGAACCCATGTCAAAAACAACAGCAACAACAACAATAATAAAATCAGGCATGATGGAGCATGCTTGTCACCCCAGAACTGTGTAGGCAAAGACATGCAGTCCCTGAGGCTCACTAGCCAGCCAGCCCAGCTGACTCGGGGAGTGCCAGGCCAATGAGAGACCTTATCTCAAAGTAAATAATTAGGCAGACAGTGCCTGAGGAAAAACACTAGCGGTTGCCCTTTGACCTTCACACATGTGTGTAAACATATGCATGCATACCCTTATGCACACAGCCATGCACACATATGTGCAGGGAAGAGACATGTGATTGGATGAAGAGAGTGGACCTAGCGTTGTAATCCTCCTACCTACCCCCCAAAACCACATTCACCCAAAAGCTCTGGACAATCTCAGATCTCTAAACAGTGGGACAGAGACAAGGAGACTGCTCTGTGGCTGCCAGTGAGGGTCTGTCACTTCCTGGTCCTCTCATGAGTCACCTAGCGTATCCTATGCCCAAGGCTTGGATTTAGAGGTAAAATTTCAAGGATATTTGGCCTTTTCTGCTAGGGCATGGGAGGTCACTGATCTTGAACTGGAAGCAGAGAGGGCCTGGCTGGTCCTTCCAACTCCTCCTGCCACTGAGTGAACCATCAGAACAGGGAGTTGGGACTCAGCTGGGGCCGCTGAGTCTGACATTAAACAGAGAAAGACATCATGCAAGGTGTGCACACTGACAGGTGGTATGCCCTTCATCCTAACCAGAAACACACACAGGTAAGTGTCAGACCACATGCATGCATGGAGGACACAGCCCTCCATGAAGAAGTGTCTTGGTCCAGGGGTTCTTTACCACCACCTGATCTGCTTTCCAACCTTGATCCCTGCAGCGCTCCTCGCTCAGCCCTGTCCCTGCAGAGTGTGTCCTCCTTCTCAGTCACACAGAACCAGAGCCAAAGTCTGCTCTCTCTCCAGGACTTTCCCGGCGCAGCACATGCAGACATGGGGCAGACCGCAGACACGGGGCAAGTCTAGGGCCTTGCCTGGAATGGCTTAGAAAGGTCTGGAGCTCCCAGTCTCAGCCACTAAGCCAGCCTGGCACCTTCCATGACTCAGGGCCGTGGTGTCTGCTCCTGCGTGCCCCATCCTGGGCCTCTCACTCCACAAAGGGGTTGGGAGCTCTGCCTGGGCTCCCATCTACTTTGTTTACAATTACCTAGCCTGGAAGCCAGGAAGCTGTTCTGAGCAGGTTTTGGCAGACAGTCCTAGGTCTCTGCCTAAAGATCCCTTCTCCAGATAATCCCCAGGGAAATCCACAGCCATCTCACACAGCCGTCTCCTCTTCTCCTTTCTCTTCCTCCTCCCTCTAAGGAGCTTCCACCTGACCTTCACATTTCCTTAGCAGCCCCACCCAGGCCTGGCAGCTCCCCTTATCCACTAATGAAGGACTCTACTGAGTATGGTCAAGGCCTGTGGTGGCTACAAGGCTGGACCCCAGCCACCTCCGGGAGGCCAGGCCTCTCAACCACCCACAGTCCCACTTTTTCCCCGTTCATATAAACATTTAATTGGTTCTCTGGGAGTTTCACATCATCCACCCTGATCACAGTCCCTACCCAAAGCCAGGCAGTGGTGGCACACGCCTTTAATCCTAGCACTCAGGAGGCAGAGGCAAGCGGATCTCCATGAATTAGAGGCTAGCCTGGTCTACAGACTGAGTCCACACAGAGAAGCCCTGTCTTGAAATACAAAAACAAAAAACACCAGTCCCTTCCCAGTCTTTCTGTGTCCACTGCCCCCTGCCTCCCCCCCCCCCCAAAGAAAAGTAAAGGAAAAAAAAGGTCCACCAGTATTGTCTATATGCTCTCTGGAGCATGGCCAAATTCTTAGCAGCCTGCCTCTTAAATAGAATCCAGCCCTTCCATCTTCCATTCTGGCACCTCCCCCAGAAGCCACTAATGAGGAGCGGTGGGGAACTACTCTTTGATGCCTCCATCACTTTTGAAGCGTTTTCTTTGGTGGCTTCATAGTCCCATTTTTGACATGTGTTTCTTCTTTGGGCTCTTTATGACCCTGGGCCAGCCTTCAGGATTCGGATAGGGCCTGCGTTTTTCCTGAATCTTCTAGTCGCACTGTGACCCTCTCCACGCCCATCCAAGGACTTAGTTTTACATTCCCAGTACTGGGTGGATGAGCTCAGCACGATGCTGAGTTCCAGGACGCCATGGTGACTATAAATGTACGCCTTCACCCTCCATGGCCTCCTCTTCTCCCGAGAGGCAGAAGCAAGAGTCTTAGTCAAGCGAGCAGGAGATGTGGTCGGCTCTGAGGAGATAAGGAGTCATGCCTTGGCCATACAACATCCTGCGATGAACCCATGGTTGGTTCTGGAGCTCAGGGGTCTCTTGGTGTTGCTGTTTTGAGATAGTCTCTCATGTAGCCCAGGTTGGCCCCAACTTCTCCCTCTACCTTCCAAGTTCTGAGATTTCAAGCCGGCACTGACACACTCCGCTCAGGGGTCCTAAGGAAGAGGAGATGTTTGAGTCAGGATCTAAGAAGAAAAAGGATCGAGTGTCTCTGACACTATAAAAGCTCTGAGGCAAGAAACAGCTGGGCTTCTCCTTTTTTTTCTCTTTCATCAATTTAATGTCACCCCATAGGAACCTACATCTTTCCCCTGTCTCTGGTCCAGCTAGAAGGGCCTCCCTGCCGTGTGGGGAGTCTGAACCCTCCATAAGGACTTCTTCAAAGCAGCCTCTGGCCTGGTGGGTCAGTACCTGGCAAAGCTGAGCTTTGCTTGACCTCAGGCTGCTGAGTGGACGTTGGGCATCTCCAAAAGGAGAATAGTCACACCAGGTCCGACCCTCGGCTGGTATGTGAAGTAGCCTCCTGGAGCTTCAGCGTCCTCCTGTGCATGCGGAGATAGCCATGCTGACCCAAGGTCTGTTCGAAGGCGCATGAGAGAAGCTCAAGTTCCTCACAGGGTCATCTGTCACCTTCCTTACTAGCTTGGGGGAACATGGGTCCCACATATGACTGCTCAAATAACAGCCTGGGTGCTTCCTGGGTGTCCCAAGGCCTAGAGATTAAAGCCATTGCCTGGCCCTGTCCAAACGAACCCAGAGAGTTCCCTCTCCTGCCTTTAAAAGACAGGAAGGGAAAATTACACTTCCCATCAGCCCATCAGGGTCACTATTTCTGCAGCGTTCACACGGGGGAATGTTGAAGACACGCGCTGCACAGCCTCGTGGGGCTTGTCTTCTCCGCGTGCGTGATCATCACAGGTCGGCTCCAAGGTGATGGATTCCTCAGACTCCCTTCACACACTTGTCGTTCACCCCAGAGCAAAGTACCGTGGTGGGCTAAGAAAAGCTCCCAGCCGGAGCCACGTGGGAAGACAGGACCAGCTCTCCTACTTCTACCACCATCCAGAACTTACGCTAGCCAGGTGCCACTTCAGACTCTTCTTCCACTCATGGGGATTGGTGGGAGGGTTATATTTAATATAAGAAAATGATAAGAAGATAGCAGGTGCCAGATATTATACTATGTAAGGTTTATTAAATGAGTATGGGGAGAGAAGGAAAGGGGGAGAGGTACCCGAGAGAGAGAGAGAGAGAGAGAAAGAGAGAGAGAGACAGACAGACAGACAGACAGACAGAGACAGAGACAGAGGAAGAGAGCAAGAGAGCTAGGGGGTAAGAGGGGGAGGGGTGAAGTAGGTCTGTTCTTTTATATACTGGGCAGGGCCACACCCCCATGGCAGGTAGACAATGACATCACAGGCAGACTGAAGCAGAATTCTAACAGAGGGGTAAGCAGGTGTTCAGTGTGTCTTCTGGACCATGCACTATTCCAGTTTAAAAAAAAGATGCCACAGTTTGGATCTTGAATCGTGTGCTGAAGTCTTGATTCCCCAGTTTGACACCATTGGATAGTGTGATGGCCAATATCCAGGATCAACTGGACAGGATCTAGTTTCACCCAGGACACAAGCCTCAGCATATCTGGGATGGAGCTTTTAGATTAAGTTACTTCAAGTGGGAAGCCCCACCCTGACCGTGGGTGAGGGTCCTGGACTGAGGCTCTCTGACACCAGCATCCGTCTCTCTCCATCTTCTGATTGCAGATGCAATGGGACCAGCTGCCCGAAGGCCCCTGTCTCCATGACTTCTCCCACTGCGATGCAGAGCCGCAGACTCTGAGCCATAACCGGGTCCTTCCTCAAGTTGATTCAGTTGGGTGTTTGTTTTGTCACAGCAACAAAACAGTAACTAACACAGAATGCGATGGGGACACTGAAGAGTTGGGGACTGGCAGAGGGTTGGGGGCACATGTTTTCAAAGAGGACTGAGGGAATCTAGTTCCTCCCTCTCTCTTCACATCTCCTTTGCCGTGGGATGAACGGCCTCCGCGGCCACTCTAGCCTCCATGATATTCTTCCTTACCACAGAGCTAAAGCAACAGACTCAGCCAAGCAGGGACTGGAATATTCCATGTCGTGAGCCAAAACACTCCCTCCTCTCTCTGAGAGGTGACTGCTTGGTTATTTGATTACATGGACACAAGACTGATTGATTAAGGGGATGACACTAACATCGGGGCTTCTTTGAGACTTGTACAGATTTGGTCATCAAGCTTGAGACGGGCTTTGCATACCCAGAGAAGAGAGAGGACTTCACAGGGCCACAGGAAGCTCTGTCACATCCTCCACTCCCCCCCCCCCCGCGCCGGGGGGGGGGTGTCTCCTGGGTCTGCTTGTAGAGCTGAGGTGAACACGCTGTCTCCACCCTGGGGCCAAGTAACACTTCCCCATCAGAAGGGTCTCTGTCAAGCAGTTTCCCCACGGGCACTTCTGCAGAGATACCTGGCAGCCTTGACAACGCCTGTGACCTGAGTGGATATCCTCCGGAGGTGCTCTGGTACAAGTATGCCTTCCTAGTCCTTCCTCAGAAGCTGTCCCTGGAAGGTAGGCGTTGCTGCGAGGGGGCGGGGTAGGGGATGGAATGGGTGTGGCTTGTACGCAGAAGACCCTGCTGCTCTGTGAACGGCAGGTGCTGCCATGCTCATTAGACTCCCGCGGAGCTCAGCGTCTCCTCCTACATTGAACAGAGCGCTCAGGCCCCTTGCTGAAAGATTGCCTGTGCCCTGTTTTTTTTCCTGACTCAACCCAGCTCTTTGCCCACTCTGAGGGCTGAGCAGGTTCCTGATTGTCTCTCGGAGCTGTGGGTCAGAAGCCCAATCTCCTCCCCTTTAGCCCTCGGTCTCGGTCTCCGGTGAGGGCTCTGGGCTCTCCAGATGGACTCACCAGTCCTAGGAAGAGGAAAGGCAGCAGGCAACACCTGGCATGGGAAAGAGAGAAGCGAGAGAAGCAGGCATCCATCTGGCAGCCAGGTGGGCAGGCGGAGCCTCTGGGCCAGGAGAAGGGAAGTCAGAGAGTAGAACCCAGCTGGAAAAGGGCACCAGGTCACATCCTGCCTTCCTGGCACAAAGTCTTTATCGCTGCACCGTCCACTTCTGAATATAGTGAGCTATGCCATCCTTGCCTTCCTCCTCCACAGGCGGAGGCTGAGGACTAGCCTGCAGTCAGAGCACTTTAATGGGTGGTTCCACCCACGCATGGTAAGGACCCACCCGTGAGCAAGTGGCCACTGGATAATAATGTACCGGGTTGTCTTTCAGATCTGAGCTCTTTCCGTTGAGGGGAATGACCCTCCCTGAGACCAGGAGCTGAGATAGCACATGCCTCCCCTTCCTCCCCTCTCTGAAAAATGACATTAGCAACAAGTGTTAGGGAAATGAATCTGCTGGCCACATCATTCTTGCTTCTAAAGGTTCCTTAGGGGTTCTTTTGGGCTCCAATCCTGTGTGGTACCATAGTAACAGCTTTCCCTGTTAGCATTCATCAAACCCATTCCTCTAAAGCTAGCACAGCTGCGATTTCCTTTGGAGAATATAATTCAGAAAAGATAATTGCCCAAGATCCCTGCTAGTTGGTGACAGACCATGGACTGTTTGGGCAGAGCCCACCACTGGGCACTACTGCTCCACTTTCTGAGTCTACTCGCGGCGTTGCCCCTCCAGGGCAAGTGTGCCTAGGAGCATGGGTGTACTCCGTTCTGGGTTTGGTCTCTGCGGCTTTAAGAAAAACGTGTCTTCTCTTTCTGCTGCAGTTTCCTGAAGAAACTGGCAGAAGCTGGCTGGGAACTACAAGCCAAGAGAACTCTGTGCTCGAATGTCAAGCAGCCTCTTGCCTGGGAAGGCAGATGTGTGTGAGGAGGGAGGGACAGACGTAATTAGGGCAGTAGCTGGGGGGGGGGGGGCACGAGGGGGTACTTACCTCCTTCATGGGGGAAGATGCCGGGGCCATCTGTCAACAAGTCCTCTTGACTCCTTCTTGGGCTGGGCACCGTGGGGGGTAGAGTGACGGGCGGGCAGTACAGAGCTCCTTCCAGGTCTAAATGCCCTGACATGAAGACACCTTCTGTTCTCCTTTTCCCGGCCCCACCCCCAGCCCCAGGAGCCCAGATCCTGTTAGGAGAGATAAGGTTTTCACTGAAAGTGAGGGAACAATGGCATGGGTGGCTCCAAGTGTGTGGTCTATTATCTCATTAATAAGCATTTATTAAGCCTTCTGGGAACCAGACACTGGGCTAAGCAAAGGGACACAGATGCGGGGCATGAGCTTCTCTCTAAACACAAGGTCAGGGGGGAGGCACACCAGGAAACAGATGCTCAGAGATCGTGTGGTACACAGCAGGCGCCAAGTGCCAGTCTCCCTGCCTGCTGTGGGTTTCCTTATTTAATTGTCCCTAACTCCTAGCAGTGCCAGCTGTTGCAGCTCTGGTCCTTTGTGTGAGGAAACTGAGGCTCCTGACTTGCAGAGGTCCCTGGCTTGCAGAGGATCCTGCAGCTTGTATGAGGCTGAGCCAGGACACAGATCCTGGCTAACTAAGATCTCCTGTGCAAACTCCAGACAGGGTGGACCTCAGTCAGGCTGAGTGGGGCGGGGCGGGGGGGCGGGCTTGAGGAAATCACATATTCAGGGTGGTCCTTGCTTCAAGACTAGGGAATCTAGCTCTGTCTATGCAGGCAAGTTTGGAGACAGAAGTGGGTCACAGGCGTGGGGACTAGCATATCTTGTCAGAGGAGTGTTGGTTGTGTGGGTAGCAGCAGGGTGCTGCAGGGGGCAGAGTAAGGCTAAATTGTGGCTGTAAGTATGACACCTGAAGGGATGCTCAGCAGGTGTCCTGTCCAGGTGGAGGGTGGCCACAGTAAGGCTAGGGACCGGAGGCATCTTGAAGGACAGTCACATGAGATAGCTTCCGTTGGAAGAGGAGGAATATAGAAGGAGCACATGAGCGCTTCCTGAGGCTGGGTGGGAAAAGGTATGTGGAGAAGGTTAACACCAGAGAATGTGGGGGAAGTGGGTGTGGCCCAGTCACGGCGTCCAGGGTTCCAAGCACAGCTCACATGCCTGGGGCCAGAGTGTTGCTAGAGAGTGAACAAGGCAGACACAGCCACGACCCTTTTTGGAATCTGCAGTCCTGGAGCCAAGAGACCTGAATCAAGTAACCGCAGGCACCCATGGGTAGTGCGCACAGCCTGGCAGCAAGGGAAGACACAGGCTCTTCAGGGAACTGTGGGCAGGTAGGAAACATGGGATGCCGCCCTGGGCCTGATCTCTGAGGAGATGGCTTCTGGGTGAAGGAGATGCTCTCCGTATCAAGGGACCAGGTAGAGCACCGCCTGAAGCAGCAAGAAAGCAAAGCCAAATGTCGGAAGCTAGGTCAAGACAACCCCAGACGCCCACAGTGTGGGGAAAGCCAGTAGTGTGTGTGTGTGTGTGTGTGTGTGTGTGTGTGTGTGTGTGTGTGTG
>OU015754.1:54988078-55038667 GCA_907169655.1 Acomys percivali | reverse complement strand
GTGTGTGTGTGTGTGTGTGTGTGTGTGTGTGTGTGTGTGTGTGTGTGTGTGTCCAAGATGTGAGGGTTTTGAATGAGAAGTTCAAGGCAGCCTGGAAATATAAAAAGTTCTGTGTTCTAGAAAGATCACCCCTGACTATTTTAAGGGGCGTGGAATGAAAATAAGCATGTCCTGGAGAAATGTGTTGAGATGCTGTTATGAAGCAAGGATTGAATGAGGTGGGGTGAGGTGGGGAGGGGAGGGCAGAGCAGGGGAGGGCAGAGCAGGAGAGGGGAGGGGAGGGGAGGGGAAGGCAGGGGAGGGGAGGGGAAGAGAGGGCAGGGGAGGGGATGGAGAGGCCCTGTCTGTGAATCAAGGGCACCGAGAGAACTGCACAAATGATGGAGTTACTGACTGACTACGTACTGGGCACAGGGGCTTCCAGTGTTGGGGGTGGGGTGCTAGTCAAACAGACATTAGCAGACTTATCAGTTACTGAGGATGGAGCATCTCATGTGATTAAGCCATAGTCAGTTTTAACCCTCTCCTGTATCCCTCACAACACAGTAATTTTGAAGACAGGAAGACTCATAATCGGCCCTCATTAGATTTTGAAACTCCATGTGAAAGGTAGGAAAGCTTCACAACTGTCCCTTCGCAGGCTTTTAAACCCTGTGCTAGGAGGAGGGAGCTACAGGACCACAGGGCTTTGCCGAGCCTCATTATGGGACAGCTTGCTTCCTGGCAAGGTGTGGCAATTTTATAAATTTTTAAATTTTTTCTTTAATTCTGATTTAGAAGGATTGTATTTGTGTATGTATGTGTATGTATTGCTGAGCCTGCTTACATACTCATGAGCGTGTGTGTGCGTGCGCGCATGCATGTGCAAGCACACACGTGTGGACTCACAGAGGCCAGAAGAGGCTATCAGGATTTCTTGGAGCTGGAGTTACAGGCTTATGTGGGACACCCTGCTTGTCACACGGATGCTGAGAACTGAACTCTTGTCTCTCATGACTGGGCAGCAAATGCTTGTCATCATCGAGTCATCTCTCCAGCCCCCACTTTTCACTAATTCTTTTTGATCTACATTGTTCCACGATTTTTAGTGAAAAGCATGGAGTCTGAGTTCTAACCCTAACCCTGGCTAGAAACATGATATCCTAAACTGCTCCAAAGATAATGAGAACAGAAAAAATATCATCCCCTCCCTTAAGAGCTAAGCCAATGGGCTTGTCACGAAGACAGGTTAAGAAGGTGGGAGGAATAATTATTCCTTAATGAGACACATTCTTACCGACCCCGGAAGGCCCTCCCTCGACGCAGTTGATTACAGACTTCACTGCTAAGCCCAAATACTTTCTGAGTTAGAACTCAGAAAACAAGTATAGCTTGTTTTTCTTTTTTTAAGGAGTTATACTTTTTGTTTTAAGAAGCTATACTGTAAGGAGCACAGCTTTTTCTTTCCCCTTTCTTCTTCTGTTTTTTTGGATGCTTGCCCAAATCCTTAGCCTGCTCATCATTGTACTCTGAGCAGTTTTGTTTGTTGTTGGTTAGTTTGTCTGAGACAGGCTTTCTCTGTGTAGCCTTGGCTGTCCTGGAACTTGCTCTGTAAATGAGGCTGGCCTTGAACTCAGAGAGGGTTGGGATTTAAAGCATGCAGCCACTGCCCTGCTACTCTGGGTGTTCTTCCTCTCTCTTTTCTTTCTGAATGTCTGTCCCCACACGCCCTCCTTCATAGTTTCTGGAAGATTTGCATTGCCTGCTTGCTTCCTTGATCTCCAACTCAAAAAGCATGGCGGTCACACTCTCCCTTTCCCCAGTGGCTGCTAAGATTTAATTGGCCTACCCTGCTGCTTGTCTCTCAGATTCCAATACAATGGCCTTTCTGGTGATGCCAGGATGTTTAGTGGAGCTGTTTACGGAGCTGAGCTGGCAGATGGGGAGCAAGTTTGCAGAAACTTAGCTCTAGACTTTCCAGGCATAAGTACCATCCAGCCAGGTGGGAGCCTACAGGTTCCAAGTTCCCAGCCTTAGGGATCAGAAGGTGTGTCTGTGTAGATAGAAGGGTCTAGAAATCACCGGCTAGAATTAGAACTATAAGCCACGGTAGTGGTGGTGGGGAGGGGTGGGTGTAGCGGGGCACTGGGGGGACATACTCAACACTGGAGGAGCTCCAAGCAATTCAGTGGGAGCCACAGCAGTGGCCTGTGGAGGCAGTGGTATGGGCAGGCCAGGCAGACTGAAGACACAGAGTGGTCCTGTCAATGCAGTGTTCTGGGTTCTCGAGCAAGAGCAGGTTGGCCAGAGGGTGTGTGTATGGGGTGCGGTGGACAAGGATGGCCTCGTAGGTCTGGGAAGGATACCTGGAAATGAGAGGTCATGGCCAGGAAATGAGGCTGATGGAGGGAGATGGGGCCTGGTTGTCTAGTTAAAGAGAAGGGGCCGTGCAGGAGGGCTCTGAGTGAGGATGAAGTAAACTGACATGTGTCTATAAAAACGCCATACTGAAAGCCATTGCTCCATATCCAAACCAACCAACAACAATAAAATGATAATGGAGAGAGAGAGAGAGAGAGAGAGAGAGAGAGAGAGAGAGAGAGAGGCTGCAGAAGGCTCAGCCAGCATAGGAGGACAGTTAGGTGGAGGTGTCAGAGAGAGGCTGGCTGAGGAGAGGGTCCACCTTGCCTTCTTGAGCCCAAGAACAAGACGCTGTAGCACCCCTAAAGGAAAGAGATCAGGCTTTTTTTTTTTTTAGCTGAACAAGGGTAAGGCAAGGCAGCAACTGCCCTTCAGCTCTCTCAGGCAGGTCAGAACAAGGCTTCTCAGGGATGGAGGGGATGGAGGCAGAGAGGGAGAGCTGGGGAAGAGCTCTGGCAGGAAGGACAGAGAAGTACTGTCCACAGGCATCTGGAGGTTCATAAGCCTGGAGGTGGGAATTAAGCACAACTGACAGGAGTCCTGACCTCTGACCCAGCTAGCTTGGCGGTGGTAAACACTTTGGAGCCTGAATCTGTTAGCTATGTCAGCTGGGCTGGTATCACTTCAACTCTGTCTTATCCTGGGAGGCTGTAGCTTGGCCTCCACGCTGCCGGCTGTGGCCAGTACCTAGGAAGCGTGCTTGCTGTGTGGCTGTGCAAAGAGACAAAGGCATAGGTGACGATATGAAGGTAAAATACCCCAGCACTGTTGCCTGGGAAAGGGTATCACCCCACCATTTTTAAAAGCAAGGAACATATACCCCACCAAACTTGCATTGCAGGGCCACCAAGCTTCCACTGATGGACAGACAGGCCTCCTACCCTTTGAGGAGGAGGGTTCATTGGCTTAGACCACAGAGCTGGGCATGGACAAAGGTCAAACTGGATCCAGACTGAAGTGAGGATGCTAGGGGAATGGGTGTCCCAAGATAGAGGGTCAATGCTGGGACACAGTGGATGGAGAAAGGATGGACTATCCAAGAAAAAATCATGGAGGTGCTTGATGCCAAGTCAAGGGGCCTGGCCTGGACCCTGTGGGCATGGGGAGGCATGGAAAGGTTGAGAGGAAGGGTTAGCAGTCTGATATCAGGATCCATACTAGACATGTGGGGTAGGGCTAGAGTCCAGCAGTGAAATCTGGGAAAATTTGTTGGCCAGTTTGCATGTGGAAAGGACAGAGACTGACCTGACGGGGCTGCTGGCCTCTCCAAGTCCAAGGTTAAGTTGCCACCGTCCTTGGGAAGGGGCAGGAGATCTGGCAGGCTCAGCTCTGCACCCATCAGAGTGATGGGCCGGAACATGTCTGGGGGGTGTTTGTCTCTGTGATTTGGCTGTCTGTTCACTAACTGATCTGTCTTGGCTGCAACTGGGGAGCTTGCGAAAGTCCCGGCCTGCAGCTGTCTTGGCTTCTCTGGGCCTGCGATTCCATCTTTCTTTTCTAGGATAGGTCAGTGGTTATCCCTACCTCTGCTCCAAGGAGCCGCTTGTCCTCCTGACACTTGCTCTTCAGATGCAAGTCTACTTGGAGCCCAGTGGAAGTTTGCCCTGGCTTCCACCTCCCCAGAACCTATTACTTCCCACAGCTCCCCAAGGCTCTACTATCACCTCACATTTACAATGGTTCTCTTTTTATTTCTGTTTATAATTAAATATTCACTTAAACTTGTTTTTTTTAATAGTGTAGGTGTATGTGACGAAGGTGTCAACATACACAGTCAGGTAGACAGCACTCAGGAGGCCAAAAGAGCCAATGGCATCGCTGGCTGATCTGTGCCTTGAAGCTTGACAGCCCCTTCATATTCTTTCTCTTCCATGGCTCTTTCACAACCCATTTTAATTGAAGTCTCTTTTCTTTCTTTCTTTTTTTCTTTCTTTCTTTCTTTCTTTCTTTCTTTCTTTCTTTCTTTTTTAAAAAGATTTTATTTATTGATTACTTATACAGTGGTCTACATGAACATCTACAGGCCAGAAGAAGGCATTAGGTTATGTTATAGATGGTTGTGAGCCACCATGTGGTTGCTGGGAATTGAACTCAGGACCTCTGGAAGGGCAGCTAGTGCTCTTAACCTCTGAGCCATCTCTCCAGCCCTCAAGTCTCTTTTCATGCGTTAGGGCAGCTGTATATTTTCTGCTTATTTGGTGGAACTGGCCAATGTCTTTTTCTCTTTTCCATTGCTAAAACAGCATGCCCGGGGCTGGCAAATTTATAAAGGAAAGAGGCTTATTTTTGCCCATAGTTCCAGAGGTTAGGAAGTCCAAGTTCAAAGGCACAGGCAGCTTCCTTGCTTTCCAGGGGAGGCTTCATGCCATGTGTCAATCATCATAGAAAACAGAAATGGTCAAGAGAGGGGCACAGAGGAGAAGAAAGAAGGCCAAGGTTCCACCATCACAAACTCATGCCAGAGAAAGAAGCATCGCTCCACTCAGAGGACTTCTGCCCAGGCCCTGAGCCCTGGCTGGCACCCACCCACCCACACTAGGGACCCACACTGAAGTCACAGCTCCCAGCCATGCATTTAACCCTACCCTTAGCCACCATGGACAGCAGACAGTAGCAACCCCACTTCATAGATTCAAAACCAAGGCTAGGAGCTGTTCTCAGTCAGAAGCAGTGTTTGGGGGGATAGGGACCTGAGGTCAAGCCCCAATTCTCTCACTCATCAACCTGAGGGTGAGGTAACGGACGTGCATGTCTCTCGCCCTCCGTGAAATGGAGCTTCCATTTCTATCTTGGGGAGAACAGAGTATGGGTTTATCTGCCATAAGCTGTGTGCCCTCAGCAACTCCCTCAACCTCTCTGGACCTTGACGGCTTGTGCTTGGTCTAGGGATGGGGGAAATGGCTCTTGATTCATACGGCTAGCTACGGCTTACAGAAGCATGCCGGCCAGGCTGGTATTCAATAAAATACAGTTTATCTGAAGCTGCCTAACTTCTAAAGGAAACAGAGGGCCCCGAGGCTGGACCCATGCTTATCTATCATGTTGTAAATATGGCTGCTATGAACATCTGGATTATTTCCTACAGATAAAGTCCCACAGTGATTGCTGTGCAGGTAGGTCAAAGGGCAATAGCTGTATATGCAAGTCAGCAACTTTTTTTTTTTTCCTTTTGGAGCACAGTCAAGCAGTCCTGGGTGTGGCCTCTACTGGGCCAATACTGTTGTGTGGCCTTGGGTTTGTGACTCCACCTCTGTAAGCGTATGGTGCTTATCTGTCCATCAAGGATAATGCCATTGCCTGTCTCAAGGGATTGTCGCTGCTCTTGAAGAAAGTGCTCGTAAACGCTGCCTTTTATTACGGCTGGGGCTTGCTGTGCTCCTGCTTCCCAGTTAATCAATAGGGAAATCCAGGCTGAGTGAGGGAAGGAGCTGCATACCAAGGTCACACAGGCTTTATTGGTGGCCCAGAGAGAGAGAGAGAGAGAGAGAGTTGGGCCTGCTCCAGCCTCTTCTCTGGGAGGCCCAACTAGAACCCAGGTGGGGCTGAATCTGGAAAGGACAGAAGCTACTGTGGGGGGCAAGGTCTGTGGTTAGCAGAAGCTGGAAGTAAGTGGAGGGATGAGGGATCCTAGGATGACCATGGCCAGGTGTGCGTTGTGGCATGGACCTGTCGTCTCAGCTCCCAGACAAGGAAACAGGAGGATGTGAGTCTGATGCCAGCCAGCCCCGGCCAGCCTATATTACATAATAAGAGAGAGAGACAGAGAGACAGAGAGAGACAGAGAGACAGAGAGACAGAGAGACAGAGACAGAGAGACAGAGAGAGACAGAGAGAGACAGAGAGACAGAGACAGAGAGAGACAGAGAGACAGAGAGAGACAGAGAGACAGAGAGACAGAGACAGACAGAGAGACAGAGAGAGACAGAGACAGAGAGAGACAGAGAGACAGAGAGACAGAGAGAGACAGAGAGACAGAGAGAAACAGAGAGACAGAGAGAGACAGAGAGACAGAGAGACAGAGACAGAGAGAGACAGAGAGAGACAGAGACAGAGAGAGACAGAGAGACAGAGAGAGACAGAGAGACAGAGAGAGACAGAGAAACAGAGAGAGACAGAGACACAAAGACAGACAGACAGAGAGACAGAAACAGAAACACACAGAAAGAAATGGATGTAGTGACATGTCTGTAATCCAGCTTTTGTAGGTAGAGGCAGAATGACCAGAAGCCAAAGTCATCTTGGTTATCTAGAGGTATGAGGGCCAACCTTACCTACACAAGAGCCCATTTCAAAACAAAACCCAATGAGAACCTATCCAAAGCGACTGAAAGTCCCCCAGGGCTCTCCACTGCATCCCGAGTGATGCCCAGCACACCGCTCCCCTTTTCCACCTTGCTTCTGCTGTGGCGCTGCAATCATCTTGCTGACCACTCTGCCTTAAATTTAATGACCTTCTTACTCCCTGAGCTGAGACGTTGGCGCCTCCTTCATCTGTCTCCTGAGGTCACAGCATGCCGTAGGGGACACTGATTAAACAGAAGGAACTTGGGGGATTTCAGAGCTGGCCTGTCAGCGATCTCTCTCTTTTTTTTTTTTCCTAATAGGGAATGGGGAAAACATTGCCCAAGGAAACATGATCAATCATCGATCCTCTCATAAATATCTACCAAGATTTCCTCATGGGCCAGGTGCTGAGGTGGGAAGCTGGGGTGGCAGAAGAAATAGACCCAGGAATGGAAAAACAAAACAAAAACAAACAAACAAACAAAACCAAAATAGCACCAGCACCAACAAAAAAAACCAACCCCAAACCAACTCGGGTTCAAATCTACTCCAGTCCTCCTTTCTTGGACCACAGGCTTCTTATGGCTTTTCTTCTTGGCATGACAAACCCCACCCACACCTTGAGGATCCTACAAGTAGGAGTTAGCGACACCATCCCCATGTTACAACAGGCACAATTGGGCCCCTGCACAGAGGTGGCTCCAGGAGACAAGTCGGATGATGTCTGAAGTCCGGTAGATCCTAGATCGAAGTCCGGCTCTTTCAGTTACCAGCTGTGTGACCTTGGATAAGTTAATTGCCTGCTCTGAACCTTGGTTCCTCCTTGGTGAGCTCCCCAGGCTCACTCCCTGTTCCCTTCCTTCTCCGGCACCCTCTGATCTTATTTGTGCCTGTTCCTTTCTGGTTCCTCCCTAATGTTTCCTGGGCAGGACTTTATCTGCTCTTCTTTCTCCAGTATCCTGGCATCTCACCTGGTGCTCAACGAGGAGGAGGCTGGTACTTAATGGAAGGGCGGGGTGATTATGTAAATGCAACAGGGCTCGTGATTCCCCTCCTAAGAATGCTGCAGATGAAATGAGATGTGGGCTGTGCCTACCAGCGTGCACAGTAGGGCCAGTCAACTAGGAGCTGCTTACCCCTCCCCCAAACGCCCTGCAGCAGAGGCAGGGTAGCCCAGCAGCTCCTGCAGGGTGGCTTCACTTCCTGGCTCAGGCTGGGCCCTCTAATTGCTCCAGTCTCCTTGGCAGCGTCAGTAGCTAGCTAATGAGTTTGCACCCGGCTGGCCTCTGGGCTTGGCCACACAGCCCAGGCCTGCCTGCCCATCTGCAGGCAGACAAAGGCCCTCTGTCCCTGGGATCTGCTTCCTGCCTGCCCACCACATCGCTTACAAACTGAGCTCCCTAGCTGCCAAGTGCCTGTTTTGCAGCCAAGGAGCCCAAAATCTCTACATCGGTGGAGCATGCAGAGCCAAGACAGGGAAAGAGTCTTTGCCCTTCAGAGTCCTGCCCCGGGTCAGGTCTGCCCGAACTATCGGTGGGTCCTGTAGGAGGCTGCGGATGGTACAACCAAAAGCCTGCCTGCCTGGGTTGGACAACTCCCTACCTCCGTGTGATGCTGGGCAACTTTTCCCACCATCCTCTTTTTCCTCTTCTGTAGAGCAGGTACAAATCCCACAAGCATGGGTGGAAAGCACTGGGCTCAGCTCCCAACCCATTGCAGCACATCTGCATTGTTGGGGCGGGGCGGGGGGAGAGTTTTTAAAAATCTGATTTCCCCAGTCTAGTCATCTCTGGTCAGGGCTCCTCAGCACAGTGCTACTGACCCTTGGGACAGAAGCAGACCATCTGTGCTTGCAGCGTGTTTGTCAGCCTTCTTGGCACCAGCCTCTCTAATCTAGAGGTTCCTTGTCAAACTCTGAAGTCTCTGATTTGGTCTATGACCCCTAGATTCTCCCACAGCCAGACTAAGGTAGAAGCATCCTACCTCTGAGTGTCCTTAAACAACTCCTCCAATCTGGGAGCCCCAAGCAACTTGGGCAGCTGGCAGTAGGCATCAGGACAAGGAGGGTGGTGACTTCCTCAAGGACAGAAGTGGAACAGGACCCAACCCTGTGCATCCTAGCATTTCCTTGGAGCTTCCCTCTTCCTCCCACACACAGGACCACAGGCACTATCCTTGTGTATCCATTCTGTCCTGCTCACCACTATGGTCCCTGTCCAAGTCACAACCATCTCCAGCTCCTGCATCCAGCATCTAGTGCCATCCCCCATCTCCTGACACATTATCTCCCATGCCTCCCATGCAAGAGCCCCAGAACACTCTGCCTGTCTGCAGCAGCTGGGCTTTGGTCCCTGCTGCCCCAGTGCCCCTTTTTCTACTCCCCCTGCCATCATGTAGTGCTCCCAGCTCTCTGCACCAGCATAGATCTGCCCTGCTGCAGGCTCTGGACCAACCCTGAGCTCACCACCCTGCCGGAGCACATGTCTGCCCAGCATGGCATTCAGTTTATTTATGAGGCTGACTGTCTGCCCTCGATCCCGGGAGCCCTGGGGCAGGGGCCTGTCTGATTCATTGCCCGGCTCAGGGTCTGGCCAGCATCAGAGAGCATGTGCTGAGCAGCAGTGATGGGAAGCTGGCTCAGGCAGGACGTATCACAGGCTGGTTGGCACACAGCTTCAGGCTTAGGGTTGCGGGTGGCGGGCTGGCTGATGCCAGGGCTGCTGGAGAAGGCTGGGGAGCCTCCTTTGTTCCTCCTCTGTTGGGCAATGACTCATTCACTCAGCAACTTCTTGCTCATTCATACATCTGTGTGCTACCTTACCCCCCATTCAATAACACTCACTTGTTTATTCACCCCTGGTCTCTTCTGTCCGTTCTGACCATTTTAAGCCCCAACAATTTGGCTGCAGTCATTTGCTGATACATCTGTGACTCCCACCTCCCTCTCCAGCCCATCCCTCCCCGACTCTTAAAGTCTTTAGAGACTTTCCCTGAGTCCCAGGTGTTCCCACTGAGGGTGAGACTTAACTGTTGCTAGAGCTGTATTGGAGGAAAAAGCCACGTGACCACAGAGAGATTTGGGCAGGCCTCACGGAGGAAGGGGCTCTCGAGGCATGAGAGACTAGGAGATACCAGTCGAGGGCTTCATGGGGACAGAGAGAAAGAATGATGACAGAACTGGGACAGAGGGATTGTCTTTACCACTTGGAGGTTGCTTGGCTAGATGATGGGAGGAGAAGACAGGGCAGGAACTGCCATCAGCTGCCACCTTCCATCAAGAGATACTGAAGCCAGATGTCTATTTTATGCCTTACAGTGTCTTAGTGGCTGGGGATGCCCTAAGAACATAGGACATGATCTCCAAAGAGCTCATGCGCTTGGTTGACAGGCAACTGCAAATGCGAGTGTTGGTGCAATGTGAGAAGTGCTTTCCCTAGTCTGGGAGCAGGGGTCGAATAGCTTTCTTCTAGAAGCCTAGAATTCCTCCAGCAGACAACACTGAGAAATGTCATAGCTCATGAAATTGTCCGAACAGTTTCCTCCTGGGAACCTCACTTGCTGGGGGCAAGGACTGATACAATTCAGCCAGTGCCAAGCCTTGTACACGTGCTACTGTGCAGCCCATGGTGGACAGTAGCTCTGTGCTTGTCTCGAATGCCTGTCTGTCTGTCTGTCTGCTCTGTGAGGCCACCTGGCACCTAGACCTGGGACAGCCTCTCCATCTCTGTGCTCAGCACAAGTTTGGTACCTGCGGCCAAGGGTGAGGCACAGAAGCAAATGGAGCTCCATGGTACTATAGACATCTGGAAGTTCCCCCTGCGCCCACACACAATCAACTCATTTAAGCTGGTGTGCGGGATGAGGGGGTACAGGGGTTCTCGATGCTTATGGGGAACAGGTCTGTCAGTTGGGGAGAAGAATGGAGGACCAGGTGAGACAGTACACTGGCCCCTCAGGCCCATCCACCCAGCCCAGCCCAGCCCAGGCGCCGCTGCAGTGAGGATTGAGGCTCTGCTCCCCTGGCTCCAGCTCTGAGCTGAGAGCCTCTCCCAGCTGATGTGTGTGGGGTACAAACTCTGCCACAGCCCTTGTGGAATGTCAGAAAGAGCCTGAATACACCACCCTGGGCTAAGCTGAGAAGGACCTTGAGCCCTAGGCCAAAAGGAATGCTGCTAGCACTGGGGCCGAGCAGGTACTCAGAACTCTGGTGTGTTGGGCCATTGGACTCTGGTCCCCAGAGTCTGTGAGCCTCTCTGGAGATACTGAGGGTCTTCAGCTCTGTCTAGGAGGATGCAGGGCTCCAGAACGGGCATCCCAGTCCCTGCAGGGCTGTGAACAGCCGCTGGCCCTTGGGAGGACTATATTGGCAGTCAGTTGCATCTTCTGCCCAGAGGGGGATTTGAGGGAAGGAGGCCGACCTTGGGAAGGCGAGCTGCAGCCCCTCTCTTGACCCCCAGGTGTCGCCACAGTTTTTGGTGGCAACTGCCATTGCTCAAAGCTTTGGCTAACATTTTTGTTATTGCTGTTGTTCTGTTTTTGGTGTTTTGAAGTGCTAGATTGTGAGCCGGGGGCCTTGCCATACTAGACAAATGCTCTACCGCTGAGCTGTATTCAAGCCTTAGTCAAGTCTTCCCTGTGGCAAGAAACATTCATTCTTTTGGACCAGCAAAGATTAGGACAGTTAAGGAGTTCTTGAAAAACTCCATGCCCAAAATCTTAAGAAATTGTTACTGTTTCATTCTTTGTCTGTCTCTCTGTCTCTTTGTTCTTATCACCACCATTTTCTTTGGTTTTTGTTGTTGATGTTGTTTAATCAGGGTCTCATGTAACCCAGTTTGGCTTAAAACTTGCTCTGTAGCCTAGGACGGCCTTGAACTAACTCTTCGTTCTCCAGCCTTTGTGTCCCAGGTGCTGGTATCACAGGTGTGCGCCACCACACCCAGCTTCATTTCTCTTTTTCTTTTCTTTTTGAGACAAGGTCTCACTAAGTAGCACTGGCCAGCCTGGAGCTCATGTAGACCAAACTCTCCTGTCTTAGCTTCCCTCAGTGCTGAAATTATAGTTGTCTGTCACCATGCCTGGCTTTGGGCCATTTCCCTTGTCTGTAGATAAACTGCCCCTAGAGTAAGCACCTAGGGGGACTCTGTCTTATATTACTTTTTAACCCAGAAAAATTTAAGTAACAAATCACTTTATACTAAAAATTCAATTGGAATTATAATATATAACCTAGAGAAGAGACCCTTTCCCCCCAAACTCCTTATACTGGAGACAGCCCCATCTGACAGTGTTGGGGGGCTTTCTCCAGGTTTCTGTACAGACGTCAGCTACCACCACCAACTATCTGAAATATAGCAATGCCTGTCCCCTCCCAGTTCTTGGGAGGGGTTGTCCTCCTGGTCATGGGTGCATCATTGGCCCCAGAGAGAATTTAGATAATCAGGACAGTGTCAGAGATAGAAACAGAAAAGCATTCTGAGCTTTAAATGGTCTCAAACCCCACGGCAAGAGAACAGTCTGGAAATCTGGCTTTGCTGAGTAGCATATTGAGCAGGAAGCTTTGTGGTAAGGAGACGTAAGTCCAACACACGCTGGCTTAAACAGAAATAGCCTGCAGGGGTGTCTCACACCTGTAATCGCGCAGCAGAAGCAGGAAGACACTATAATTCAAAGCCAGTCAGGGTAACATAGCAAGATTCTGCCCCAAACTAACAGGAGCCAGCAGGGCGGTTCAGTGGGTAAAGGTGCCTGCCACCAACTCTGACAGCCTGAGCTAGTTCCCTAGGTCCACATAGTGGAAGGACAGGACCTCTTCCTGCAAGGTGCCCTCTGACCTCCACACTTGTGCCATAGCACACAATGCACCCACCCCAAAAACAAGTGGACAAAACCAACAGAACCTGGTGATAGCTGGACCTGCTTAACCAGCCTGTGAGGATAGGGTGGTCTTCAGAACAAGACTAATCCAGCCGCTGTGCCCATCTCTTTATAGTCCCCTTGTCTGCCCCTCCTCCCCTCTTGTGTGTGTGTGTGTCTGTGTGTGTCTGTGTGTGTGTGTGTGTGTGTGTGTGTGTGTGTGTGCGTGCAATCTGATGCTCACTGGCCTTGAAGTTGCTGCATAGCCTGGATTGACCTAGAACTTCTTCCCCCAGCCCCTCAAGGGCTATAATTATAGGTGTGCATGTACACATACACAACAGCCCCTGTCCCACTGTTTGAGACTTCATCCCTGAGCTGGCTTCCCTCTGAACTGCTAATAATGAGGCTCCATGCCAAGAAGAAAATGCTTTCCCCAAAGCTCCCAGCAAAGCTCCCCTCCTGCCTCGCCTACTGGCTATGATCTCAGGCCTGTTCCTGTGTCCAGCGGTAGGTACATGCTGCACTGGGTCTCAGGCTTAAGACTGAATTGCTATGGTTCCACAACAGTGGTTGGAACTGTCCCCTGGTACTGCAATTGGAGTCAGGTTCCTCTGAAACATACTGGTAAGGGTAGAGTGGATTCTAGACTGAAAATGGGTACTTTTAGGGGGAAAAATGAACAGAAATAGAGGTGCTAGTGAATCAACTCCCCCATCTGACTAAAGTGAAAGGAAGTGGATTTTTCTGTTTCTGAGTATTTCCAATATTTCCTTTAGATAACAAAAGTAGTCTCATAGAACTACTCTGGAATGCTACCCTAGTGCAGAATTTAAGGAATGCTACAAAGAGAGGCCCTAGGCCACATGGGAGTAAGTAGAGAACACTTCTCAGAGAAGACCAAGAAGTTGGGGAAACAGATATGTTTATGAGGCAGCAGTGAGGTGAAGCCGCTGCCCCAGGGACCTGGTGTCCCACTCTTCCTTTTGAGCCCCAGTCACAGGCAATGGAAGATGGAGCCTAGGTGGGGTTTCTGCTCACCATGAGAATGCTAGGACTCTGCAGCTGCTCCACTGAAGGATGCTTGACCACATCCTAGCAGCGCAGCAAAGGCAGTGGGGGCTCGTGGGATGCTGTGGGTTAGCATCCTGAGGCTGCAGCGACCAATGCTTTCTTTGGTCCGAAATGCAGTGTGCTTGGGGGGCTGCGTCCCCACCATAGGTTCTAAGAGGTCATCTCCTTTTTGCTTCTTCCACATCTGGTGGCTTTTGACGTTGCTTCTGGCCATCTCACTCTGGTCCCTTCCTGTCTTCCCACAGCCTTCTCCTCCCTTGCTGATTCATCTCTAGGTCCTGGATCCCCTGACAGTCTCTGAAAGGAAACACATGTCTCCAGATTCAGAATCCACTGGGACCACCCAAGATGACCGCATCTTTGAGATCTGTAGCTCAATTGCATCTGAGACTCTTTTTTTCCAAGTTGCATCTCCAGCTTCCAAGGGTCACGACGTGCACATCTTAGGAGCGATCAATAGTCACGGAATTTAGTGGTGAGAGCGCCAAGGATATAGGCCTGGAAATGCTCACCTCCTGTCTGGTGCAGAAGAGTGCCCTCAGGGCCTAGACGAAAGCACAAAGACCCTGGAGAGCTGCCAAGGGCTGCTTGCCAATCAGGACCCTGGACAGGGGTGCAAGGGCTCTGAGGCTGCTGTATAACCCTCAGGGAATGCGCCCTTTCCCCTCTGCTCCTGTGGAGTGCTTCCTTATCTGCTCCCCAAGGTAGAAAAGACTCCTGCTTCTATCTGCCTCACAGATTATGTCAGCCTGTGGACAGCTACCGAGGAGGAGTTGCCTGCTTGGGCAGTTGTGACAGAGCCTGAAAGGCCTCTTCTAGGTTGCTGTGAGGGAACCTGTCACAGAATGAATGGACCCTCCAGGACTGACGCTGGAATCCAATTGCCACTAGGGTTGTCTGGAGAGGTAATTAAATGATTAGGTCATGAGGGCTCCACCCTCATGAATGGGTCAGTGTCATTGCTATGTGTGTGTGTGTGTGTGGGGGTGGGCTGGTTGCCATGGTGTTGGGTGGCTATAAAATTGGAGGCCTTTGGAAGTATGTTCTCCATCTCTTTTTTCTCTCCCCTTTTCTTTGAGTCTCTCTTCTTTTTCTTCTTTCCTTCTTTTTTCACTCTCTTCTTGGTTTCTTGTTCCTTTCTTTGATTCTTGTCATCTCTCCTTCTTCCCCACCCTGTTCCCACCTCTCTCTCTCCCTCCCTCCTTCCCTCCCGCATCCCTCCCTCCCTTCCTCTCTTCCCACCTCTTTTTCTTTATATCCACTGCCCATCCCCTGCCAGTGGCTCATGTAGACAGGAAGCTTGAGCAGTTTCACACACGGATGTATCCAGGTACTTAGCGATGTCGGCAGCTACAGCTTCCCCCATTGTCAGATGGACCTGTATGTTCTTGGCTTTCTTTCTGGTCAAGTTTCCCTGATTTGGTGTTAGATGTTTACTGTCCTCTACAACTTATCTCACACTTCAGTCTCACTAGAGATTCCTGAAGATTCCATCTAGCAAAAACGTCAGGGAAGATTCCTATTGGAATTTACACTTGAGTAGCAACTGGCCCTGAGTTCCCGTGGGAGGAGGTCCCCCCCGTTTCCCCTCCACACACTGGAAGTTACCTGTGCCACTCTGGCTTGCATGGGGAGGATGGATGTTACACAGGTGCCCATTCTGCCTGGCCCCGTCAGGCCCTCTTTGGCTTTCCCTGTATGGGAAGAAGGTTCTGGATATTTGGCTGGGGAGCTGCATGCGATGGCTAGATTCCAGACATCCTGAGCAGCTAGACCCTGCTCAAACCTGTCCTCAGTTCCGGCTTCTCGTGTGCAGGCTATAGCAATGCCGGGAACGGGGGCAGGCTGCCTGCGAAGGCCCACACACCAACCAGCCTTTCTCTGACCCTTACTTGGCCTTTGTGTGCTGCAGACTCTGTGGCCAGGGCAAATATGCTTTCGTTTTCTGAGCTGGCCTGGAGGAGAAGCACCATCTGACTTCAGGGGGAGGCTGACATCCAAAATGGCTCTTTCTCAGAGTGTTAGGGTGCTTCTTAGCTGGAGGCCTTTTGTTCAGGTCCAGGCTGTGGGGTCAGCTCTGGACCTTCCTCTCCCATCTCACGAGAGCCTGGCATCTAAACAGGAAGCATACCTCCCACCCTGGGAATCTTGGCCACCTGGATCTTTGCTTCCCCACCCAGACTCAAGCCTGATGTGAGAGACTGAGGTGCAGCCAGCTCTCCTGGCTATAGGGAGTGTTCTTGGGTTCCAAGGTCCTTGCTATGGCAGGAGCTGGCTGAGGGACAGTGAAATATCTGGGACCCCTTGAAAGACAACATTTTGGAATGGACTTAGGGACAGTGCCCAGTTTCAGCTTCTAAGCAGCTACTTTCCTAGACAGATTCCACTTCACATTAGTCTGAGTTCCTAGAAAGCAGTGACAGCCACTTTATCAATAGCTACATCAAGAGAACAGGGTCATGGTGTTGCTGTACCCTGGGAAGGCCATGCTGCCAAGGGACAGAGTGTTAACACAACTCCAGCACATAAATACACATGCACACATACCGCAAAATACCCTCAACTCATGGCCTACAAGAATTAGTATATTAGAATCCAATTTGGGCATGATGGAGTTTGCCTGAAATTCCAGCATTACGGAGGATGGTGAGTTCGAGGCCAGCTCAGAGTAGATAGCTAAACTCTCTCTCAAAAACCAAGCAATCAAAAACCAATCCAGACCTGTTTCTCCTCGGATATGTTCTTTACATTTATACAGTTTCCTTATAGCCACCTGGAATTCTGCTCTAGAAGTTCAAAGGAGCTACCTGCTTGTAAACACAGCTTCCCGCCTCTCCCAGCTCACTTAGTCACCTCTGGTCCCTCTAAGGTCACCGACTGCCGGGATGTACTGTGCCCCCCTTTCCCATGCTGAATCTAGCCCTCTGGTGCAATTGTGTATGGAGATGATTCCTGTTTGGGCAGTAGTTCAGGTTAATGGAGGCTATAGGGATTGTGATCTAACAGGACTAGTGTCCTCATAAAGAGATGAGTCCTGCAGGGTGGCTAATGTCTATAACCTCAGCACTCAGGAGGCGGAAGGATTGCCATGAATTTGAGTTTGCCTGGGGTACATGTGTGTGTATATGCATGTATATATGTGTATATACATATGTGTGTGTGTGTGTGTGTGTGTGTGTGTGTGTGTGTGTGTTTCAAAAACAAGAACAAAATCAAAATGAAAAAGGGCTGGGGACACAGCTCAGTTGGTCGAGTGCTTGCCTACCGTCCACAAAGCCTTGAGTTCCATCCCTGGCGATGCATAAACCAGGCATGGTGCCACGGGCCTCTGATTCCTGCACCCCAGAGATGGAGGTGGGAAGACCTGAAGATCAAGGTTATTCTTAGCTAGGTAGTGAGTTGGAGGCTAGCCTGGGATCTTGTCTCAGAAAACAGAGGGGGAGGGGGATGGAGAGATGGCTCAGTGGCTAAGAATACTCACCGCCCTAGGAGAGAACTGAAGTTCCATTCCCAGACACCACTTTGGGCAGTTCAAAATTGCCTGTAACTCCAGCTGTGGAGCATCTGACGCCCTCTTCTGGCCTCCAGAGGCACCTACAAGATGGGAACACATCCACATCCACATATATCTAATTAATAAAATAAAATTTAAAAAGGAAGAAGAGGAGGAGGAGGAGGAAGAGGGCGGACACTGGGTATCTTTCTCTACATTTGCATGTAAAGATAGTGTGGAGGGGCTGGGCACAAGCCAGGCAGGGGTCCTCACAAAAACAGAACCCTGGAGCAGACCTTGGTCTTGGACTTCTAACTGTAATCCCTCCGTGTGAGAAAATACTTTTCTGTCTTAATAATTACCCAGCCTGCAACATGTTCTTAAAAAAAAAAAAAGAATTTCTTTATTTTTAGTGCATTGGTGTTTTGCCTGCATGTATGTCTGTATAAGGGTATCATATCTTGGAGTTACAGACAGTTGTGAACTGCCATGTTGGTTCTGGGAATTGAACCTGGGTCCTCTGGAAGAGCAGTCAGTGATCTTAATCACTGAGCCATCTCTCCAGCCCACAGCATTTTCTTATAGGAGTCATGGTAGACTGATACACCCAACATGCTTATTCTTTTCTTAAAACATTATTTGCTTATTTGTTTGTTTGTGTGTGTATTTGCATGTGTATTCATCTGTGAGCCCATGTGCCACAGTGTGTATGTATCAATCAGAAAAGCACCCCATGGGAGTCAGATCTTTCCCGCCACCACATGAGGTCTAGAAATCAAATACAAGGCAGCAAGTCAATGCTGGGCAGCGAGCACCTACACCCACTAAGCTGCTCACCAACCCTACACTGCTCATTTTTTTTTTTTTTTGACCATATCATTTCAAGTCTGCCTCTAGGAGACACAAATAAGACAGGTGCATGGAGCATCAAGGAGACAGAAATGAAAACCACAGGGCGACACCGTGTCTCACCCACCCAGACAGCGGGCAGGAATCTGTCCACGGCAGTACTGATCAGGGCACAAAGCTGTTATGTGCAGCTGACAGATGTGTGAACCAGCAGGACACTCTGTAGAAGTATTTTCTCATCCCCAGCAAAGCTGAGGCAGGGTAGCGCCAATGACCCAACAATTTTGCTCCTAAGTATAGACTCAGCTTCTAACACCGTGGCTTAGTGGTGCCCGTGGTCAAGGTATGAATGGCATGGGGTGGCCAGTACCATCCGGCTGTGCACTTTGAATAAACCAGGTTGTCATGTTCTACATGTTGTGACGTTACAGGGTCTTGTTATAATTCCTGTGTTTCTGGGTGACTTCCGGTTTAGGGGGGGCGTCATAAATATTGCTCAGGTAAACATTCCCTCCTCCTTTCTCTTGAAGTGAACATCTAGGCCTGTCTTTGAGTAAACACCTGGCCCTTGTCAGCTTTAATTCCATTCTTTGTCTTCTCCATCTTCTAGTCCTGGCCTCTTTGAGCTCCCCTCCCCTCAGCATGTCTCCCTCCCCCGCCCCCAGCAGCCTCTGGCTCCCCTCCCCCCAGCATGGCTCCCTCCCCCGCCCCCCAGCAGTCTCTGGCTCCCCTCCCCTCCAGCATGGCTCCCTCCCCCGCCCCCCAAGCAGCCTCTGGCTCCCCTCCAGGTGAAGTCAGCAGGCCTACTTGCCCCAGGGCTGGCCTGCCTTCTCATCCTAGTGCCTTGAGGCTGTAGGAGCTGGTTGGTGAAAGGAGTAGGCTCTGTGTGTGGTGTGGTTCCTTTAAAAGCCTGGCTCAGGACTCCGCCTGCCTGAGGCCAAAGGTATCCCAGGCAGGGCAAGCACCCAGCCCCATTCTCAGCTGCCCCAAGGCCAGATGCAGAAAGAGGGCCAGTGGGTGAGACTTAGGTCAGGGCCAGGTCAGCAGAGGAGAGGTTGGACCAGGCTGAGCACCACCCGGGCTGGGTGGCAGGAGCTGAGCTGAGGAGGGGCTGGGGTTCCCTGCTCTGCCCACCTGAGTGGGCTGGCTTCTGCGGCACCTGCCTGATCTTCCTGGGGGCTCCATTGCCTCCTCTGCCCTGAGGAATCAGTTGCTTTTCTTCCCAAGGACGGAAAGCTACAGAACACTTTGGAAGTTTGTGGGGACATGCCGTGCTGCTTGCCCATCTCACCACCAAAGCTGGAGTTGAGTGAGATGAGTTAGCCTCTTCAGGCCATCGACAACCTGAAGCCAAATCCATTGGCTGAAGATGACACTGTTCTGCTTCTTTTTCCTGTCTGCCTTGGTGATGACATGGTTTAAGTTTAAGAGGAGGGAGAGCCAGCCCACGTTGTCCAACAATGTCCTTCCATTTGAATCTTTTCTTCTGGGTCAGAGCATCCTCTTTCGGAGTCATGTAAGCCAGGGGTAAGAACTCCTCTGAGACTCTTGGGGGTAAGCCTTTCCGGACAAAGCTAGAGAGGAGTCCTGCAGGGTGCTAAGACTTCCTTCTTCCACCCAGGGGCTCTTCCACATCATGGACTGAAAATCAGACCAAAGAAAAAGAGGTTCTCAGAGGTTCTCAGAGTCTTGACCAGGGCCAGTATCACAGTCACTAGGTCCCCTGGGTCAGGGCAGAGGTTATCTAGGAAGCAATTCTGAAGAAGGGAGGGAGGCGTGGGTGTGGCTCTGGTCTGAGGGCCTCTGTGGTTGATGCCCTGTCACCTTCTCATGTATCTGCAGCCTCTCTTCCTGCCTGGCCCATCCCAATGGCTCCTCCTGTTGTCCCCGGCTGCATGTAGCTGCTTTTGAGCCTGTCCAAGGCCCCTGTATCCTAAGATACTCTTTGGAATAAGGTTTCATGTGTGGCCTGGACACCTGCTAGCTGTCTGTGTTTGGTGGGCGCTCCCAGAAAGAGACCAGCAAAAAGGGCAGGACATGGTGGTGCACACTTTTAATGCCAGCCTTCGGGAGGAAGAGGCAGGCGGATCTCTGTGAGTTCGAGGCCAGCCTGGTCTACAAAGAGAGTTCCAGGACAGCCAGGGCTATTACACAGAGAAACCCTGTTGAGAAAAACAAAAACAAACAAACAAACCAAAGGATTTGGGGGTACAGCGTATGTGTACTGGGACCTGGTCTAGGCTGTGAGGAGTGTGCTAGGGAAAGTTGTCAATGTAGGTGAGCTAGTGAGCAGCGAGCGGGCAGCTAGGGTGTAGGAGACGGCAAAGGTCAATCCTTGAGGGTATCCCCAAAAGAATGGGGATGCCAGCCACCAGCCTAGATGGACCCGCCCATCTCCCAGGGCTGCTCTAGAAGGCATGGACTCTGAATTCTGAACCTGACAGTTCAGGAGTCCTGAGACTGACTCTTAGAACCTGGCTTTGTGCCAAGGGGGAGGTTAAGGAGCCCCCGGGGGTGACCTGCAGATTGGCCCAGCCCAGCTTCTTCTTACAGGTGCGTGGTGAGGCCCCGAGCTGATAAAAGCTCTAGCTGTCTGGGGTGGAGGCTTTCTCCTCCTACAGCTGAGCAAGCAGCAGGCTGACTCATGTCACCTACAGGTGCCCAGTGACATGCTGTTTGGACCAAACATTGCTGTTCACATGGCATTCTCCTTTTTTTATCTGTAAATTTTAACGTCAAATGTTGATTAATATTATATCATACTGGGCCAGGGTGGGTTGTGGGCACCTGAAAGAGCTGTAAGCTGGTCCTTGACCTGACGGAGGCCAAAGTCTAGCTGGGAAGACAGCTGGGGAGCTTTGAGCGCTGGGAGACACTGAGGCAAGCCTAGGCCAGGCAGTGGGGTAGAGACTGTTCAGGCCAGGAAGGTGTGCACATAAAAAAAAAGTGAGCAGGGGTCAGCACTCCTTTTGGGCATCTCTTCCCCGCAGAGGCAATATATGCTGTCCACAGGGCGGTTCCAGCCAAGAGCAGCTGTCTACTGGCACTGCCAGAGAAGGGGCTGGCCTGCAGCTGGGACCTCCCGCTGGGGACATCTACACCTGACCCACTCTACCTCCATCAGAGGGAGAAGCGGTGGAGCTGGGGATGACCCTCTGGGAAACTGAGGCAGGAAGAGCCCTCAGCTCTGGTGTCTGTCCTCTTGTCCCTTCTTGGTTCCTGTTGGCTGGGGCAGAAGCCTCCACTCCTTCCTGCTCTGTTCAATTCCATCTGAATTCTGCATCTGTGATATAATCATGTTTGTTTTTAAACTAAATGAGGTTTATAATGACTAGCTAATTACCAAAATAATTAATCTACATGTAAATAAAACAAGCTACTCAAAGGTTACACAATGGCATTTACCCCTTAGTGCAGTGGTTCGCAACCTTCTTAACGCTGCGACCCTTTAATACGGTCCCTCATGTCATGCTGAACCCCCCCCAACCATAAAATTAATTTTTTGCTACTTCATAGCTGTAATATTCTACTGTTATAAACTGTAATGTTTTTTTGTTTTGTTTGTTTTTTTGAGACAGGGTTTCTCTGTGTGGCCTTTGCTGTCCTGGACTCACTTTGTAGACCAGGCTGGCCTGGAACTCACAGTGATCCACCAGCCTCTGCCTCCCGAGTGCTGGGGTTAAAGGCGTGCTCCACCACGCCCAGCCTATAAACTGTAATGTTAATATCTGATATGCCGGATGTCTAATATGCAACCCCCATGAGAGGGTCATTTGACCCCCAGGTTGAGAACCACTGGCTTTGTGGGGGTAGAGGCCAGAGGGCCAGGGCAGACACAGGTGGGGTCAGGAGGAAATACCATGTCCCTCAGAATTAGGGCTCTGTGTCCAGGGCCATTGTACACCTCACCTGCAAATGCACACTTGTGAGTTCACACCCAAAGTCACACTGGTGCTCGGAGGTTCACGTGCAAGTGTGTGCATTCATAAGTGTGTCGCCTTATTTGTGTGTTCTCAGACATAGGTAGGCCACCACATGCATGCTTGCCCCAAATCTGTATTTCCAATCACTTCATGCATGTATTCTCACACATATGTAGCCTCCCAGTATGTGTGCACTCCCCAATCTGCACCAGCATTCACTCTATGCATGTGCTCTTTTTATGACCAGAGGTTTAAGTAAGAAAAATATCCCAATACTAGGAGGGACTCCTAGGAAGGACTGTTCCAAATATATGTTCTTACAGATATGCAGATCATCACATGGGTGTTCCCCCTGTCTATACTACCATTCCCCATATGAGTATGTTCATATATGTATGCAATCTTCCCTACATACATGTATACTTATGCCACTCACGTGACTCTCCATACCCACAGTCCTAGATTATCAGACACAACCTACAGGAACAGATGCAGCCTCAGACATGCACACATATGTGCACACATACCTATGCAACCCCAACCCAGGAAGAACACATTGGGGGTACTCACAGCCACACTGGCATGTGTGTGTGCAGGAACATATACATAGGAATCATAGGAGTGCACACATGTGCAGGCTGTTTGGACACCCATCATAAGAGACTCAAACTCATTGCCTATAGACTAAGAAAGGGTTCCCAGTCTCACCACTGGGAGTATGTTTCCGCTCACCTTCTTGTGTAGGTGCTCTGATGCACGAGTGACTTATAATTGCATACACCATGTCTCCTTTTGGCTAGGTAGGACACCTATGTCCAAAGTTCACTGTGTGGAATCAGAGTGGTTCAGAAGGAACCTGGTGGTTCTCAACCTTCCTCATGTTGTGGTGAGCCCCCAACTGTAAAATTAATTTTGTTGCTACTTCATAACTGTATTTTTGCTACTGTTATGAATTGTAATGTAAATATCTGATAAGCAGGATATTGATATGTGACCCCCCCCCAAAGGGGTCATGACCCACAGGTTGAGAACCACTGTTTTGGGGCTGGGGACTGGCTCAGTTGGTAGAGCGTCCCTAGCATGAGGAAGCCACGCGTTCAGGCCCCAGCACTGAATAGACTGGATGTGTGGGTGCACACCTGCCTATAAGCTCATAATTTAGAAGGTAGAAGCAGAAGAATAAGAAGTTCAAGGGCAAAGCTGGGCAGTGGTGGCGCACACCTTTAATCCCAACACTCGGGAGGCAGAGGCAGGCGGATCTCTGTGAGTTCAAGGCCAGCCTGGTCTACAAAGTGAGTTCTAGGACAGCTAAGGCTGCATAGAGGCATAGAGAAAGCCCGTCTCGAAAAACCAAAACCAAAAGAAGAAGAAGAAGAAGAAGAAGAAGAAGAAGTTCAAAGGCAGCCTGGGAAACATGAGACCCTATCTCAAAACAAAACTTCTGTAGAAACAAGCCGTGTAGCTTAATCTACCCAGGGCTAATACTCCTTTTCCGAGTGGTGAGGCCAGTGACTGGCTCCTTACTGCATTTGGTTTTAGCTACCATCTTTGTTCACACTATATTACCTCTGTAATGAAACAGATAACTAAGATTTCTCATTTTACTTCTTTAAATCAGAATTTTACATTTATTTATTGTGTATGCATATGTATGTGGGCCCATGAATGTGTGCATTCACAGCTTGTATGTGGAGACGAGCAGACAACTTGAGGGAAGTCACGTTTCTCTTTCTCTTTCTATTAGGGATTGAACTCAGGTCTTTGGGGCTGGTGACAGGAGCATTTACCTGCTGAGCCATGTTATTGTCTCCTCATCCCATTTATTTATTTTTCTGTCTTTCCTTCTTTCTTTCTTTCTTTCTTTCTTTCTTTCTTTTTTCTTCTTTCTTCTTTCCTTCCTTCCTTCCTTCCTTCCTTTTAAATTAGATTTTATTTGTTCTTTCTTATGTTGCTTGCATGTGTATCTGTGCATCCTATTTGTGCCTAGTGCCTGAAGAGGTCAGAACAGGCCATCAGACTTCCTGAAACTGGATTTACAGATGATTGTGAGACATCGTATGGGTCCTGGGAACCAAACCTGGGTCCTTTGCAAGAGAAGCTAGTGCTCTTAACAGCTGAGCCATCTTTCTGACCCCGCATCCCATTTTTTTTTTTTTTTTTTAACAGACGGCGGCCCATGGAAAGTAGGGATGAGCCCAAGGCTGGGTGGCACTAGCCAGGACTGTGGCACTAACTTTGACTCCACCAGAGGGACATTTTCTCTGCCCACTGGGGTCTCTTTGGGCGTGTACAGAGGGGTGATAGCTACGCATCAGGGGCTGTCTCAGAAGCAGGCTTGCATTGGGCTAAAGCTATGTTCCCTTCCTGGAAGACGCCCATGTTCTAAGAAGCTTGCACCTCAGCACTCGGTGTGTCCTGACATACAATCCTGGCTTCAGCTCTGCCTGCTCTGCCTGCTAGCCCCTGCCTCTGTCCCTTTTAGAAACCTGGCCAAGAGCTAGACCTGTAATCTAGCACTTGGAAGGTAGAAGAGGAGGATGGCGGTGACTCTGAAGCCTAACTCTGCAGCCAGGCTGAGTGACACAGTGTGTTCTTGGATAGGCTGGGCTAGAGAGTGTTACTCTACCTCAAAACAAACAAACTGCTGCCCAGAAAGGCCTCCTTTTGCTAAGTCCTCTGGGTGTTCCTTTGGGGGCAGTTTGCTAGGTGAGTTGGCCAATGTCATTTGATTTGGCTGAGGAGGCAGGAATCACAGTGGTTAGAGAGGGCCATCCCTCCAGAGCTTGCTGCTAGGGTGAAACCTGCTGGTTACTAGTTGTGTGATATTGGATGGCTTGACTAACCTCCCTGGACCTCAGCTTCTTTATCTGGATGCTGCTCCTAATAGCAAGACCACAGTAAGGAGTGCCAAGGGTTTAAATAAAGCCCTTAGACCAGTATGAGCAGTCCAAATGCATCAACGGGTAAGTGCAAAGTCTTATGAGGCCCCACAGAGGAAAATCATCCAGCTGTGATGTCACAGCATGAGGAAGCTTGAACACATGTGGAGGTTAATATCAGTTGCCAGCCTGACAGGGGGTCTGGAAGGAGCAATCAGTGCCTTCAGGCACACCTGTGGGAGATTGCTTAGATTAGGTTAGCCTCCGAGGATGCTCATCTTGATGGAGTTAACTGAAGTGGGAAGACCCACCCTGAAAGTGGGCAGTGCCATTCCCTGCACTTGAATCTCCAACTGCCACAAAAGCTGTGACCAGCTGCCCCAAGCTCCTGCTACAGAGACTGCCCCACATGCTGGACTGCAGAGCCAAGTAAAGCCTTCCTTCCTTAAGGGGATGCTGACAGAGTTTTATCGAGGCCACAAGACAAGTGCTGCAAAGTATTAGTGAAGGAAGAAAGACACAAAGGGCAACATACCGTCTGATTCCATTCCTAAAGAAAAGTCCAAAGGAGGTAAAGAAAAGTAGCAAGTTAGATGGTTGGTGGCTACCAATTTTCTTTTGGGAGTGCTGAGAAAATCCGAGAATTCTAGCTCTGAAGACTATAAAACTCTGCAAGTCTGAAAACCCTTGCCTTATGCACCTAGAGTTTTTATTTTGAGAATTGCATACACGAGTACTGTATTTACATCATTTCCAACTCTTCATCTCCATCTGCCAGTTCATCTTCTACCTTTCCCAACTCCCTTTCAAATTCATGACCATGACCTCTTCTTTAATTATTTATGGTTATACACGCACGCACACACACACACACACTATACACACACACACACACACACATATATATACACACACATATACACAACCACGCACACACCTGCTGAGCCCATTTAGTGTTGCTTATACTTATCTGTACTTAAGGCTGACCTCTTGGGAATAGCCTATCAGGGGCTTGTCCTTGGAGAAAAGTCCCACTAATCGCCCATAGCTCTTTATCCAGGGGTCCAGTCTTGTGAGATTTCCCCCATCTGCACTGGCATGTCAACTTTTGCTACCATCATGCAGGTCTTGTTTAGGTGACCGTATTGTTGAGACTTTATGGGGTGCAGCATCCATGACATATACAGAAGATGCTATCTCACAGCAGATGGCCTGACTCTTATTCTCTTTCTGCTCCTCCTCTTTGATGTTCCCTGAGTCCCGGGTACCAGGGTATCAACATGGGGTAGGCACGCCACGCTCAGCTCTTCTCTGCATCTTGGCTAGTTGTGGGGCTCTATAATGTTCTCTGTAGAACATCTTTCTGCTGCAGAAAGAAGATTCTTTGATGGGAGGCAGCGGCTAGGATCCTTATCTGCGGGTATAAGGGTAGCATTTAGAATGCAGTTTAGTTGGTCACAAACAATGTGGGTCACTGGCCATTGTTGACCCCAGTACTTGGTAAGGCAAGATCCAACTGCTGAAGCCACCACACAAGGGACTTGGGAGAATGGAGCTGTTTCTGGCCTGGAAGCTTCCTCTCTTAAGACTAGCTCTCATAGTGTGTGCTATGCAAGCTGCCAAGGGAGAAAAGCAGCCATTAGTCCTCCCCAACTGTAAAGCCAATGAACCAAAGCAATGACCAGCCCAGCAAAATATTCTCAGGGTGCTAAGACTAGCTGCTTCCTCCATCCCCTCGCCCTCCCCTCCATCCCCTCCCTCCCTCTCAGCCCTTCTCTCTTCATTCCCTCCTCCCTCTTCCCCCTCCCTTTCCCTTCCTCTCCTCTCCCACTTTTCCTCTCTGCTTCCTCTTCCCCCTCCATTTCTCCTTCCCCATTGCCTTTAACCTGAAACAATCCTCATGTGAAAGAGATGTTTGGGGTAGTGGTACCCTGTAATTCCTACCGGGGAGAAACTGTATAAATGTAAATGTGTACCTGTTGGGCAGGAATGCATTACAGAACAACTTTATAATGGTATGTTATGCAGCAGTGAATGGACTCTTGTTTGCAAATTATTTTTCCTTAAGTAAAACACTCAGGATCTGGCCCTACCACTCATCTCCCATTCAGTGGCATGGAAAAGGGAGAGACTCCCTACTCTTTCCTCTCTCTTCACCCCTCATCACCTGCAGCAGGTGGGAGAGCTGGACCTGTACCTCGCCTGGGCAGCACAGCAGAGCTGGCCCTGGATGTGCAGATTGCAGGCGAGCCAACCCAAGGGTGTGAGCATGAGAAAGTGGGCCCCACCACTTGCCTGCCGAACAGTGAAATGGACAAGAAAGAGATGCCCCCACCTTTCGCCCTTTGCTACCTATAGCAGGCTCGGAGAGTTGTCTGCAGGTCATCAGATCAGGAGAGCTGGCCCTGGATGTGGTGGTTGCAGGTGAGCTGCCCAGAGGGTGTGAGTGTAGAAGAGCAAGCCCTCCCTCTTGCCTGCAGTGCTGGAGTGGGCAGGAGAGTTGACTTTGAAGGAATCATGAGAGCAGGAGAGCTATCCCTGCCTCTCACCAGGTACAGTACTCAGGAGAGCAGGTCTTGCACCTCACCTGGGCAGCACAGTAGAGGTAAAAGTGCAGGGGAGACAGCCCTAAATGTGTGAATGTTGGAGAGCTGACCCTGAAACTTGTCTTCTGGGAGATGGAACGCATGAGGGAAAGACGCCCTCCTCCTCTCTCTCATCCTTTGCTATCTATGGCATGTGGGAAAGCTGGCCCCAGGGTAATGGGAGTGGGAGAACTGGCCGCAACACTTAGGAGAGCCAGTCCAGCATGTCACCTGGGCAGCAGGGTAGAGCTGGCCCTGCAGGGGTTGCTGTTCAGATGGTCCCAAGGGTGGGAAAGCCAGTGGTCTGCCCAGCTCAGATACCTCTCAGGTCCAGATCCAAGGCTTTGAGTTGGCCAACTCCAACATCTGATGAACTGCTGGAGTGCACGAAGGAGCTGGTCCTACAGATCCAAAACTACAGGACCCCAATGACACGGGGCAAGAACAGGATATCCAAAAGGAGACCCAGTGAGGTTCCAGTATTGATGGAATAGCAGAAGCCAGAGGCCTCAAACCAGACCAATGAGCCATTGCAATGAACATTTGCAAGCAAAGAAGTGTGGACAAAGGGTGTACTGTGGGACACACTGTGGCACACCACAGCTTCCACAGTGAGGGTTTTTGTTTTGTTTGGATTTTAATTTTGGGGGAGAGATTGCAAGGGTAGAAGGTAGGTACAAGGGGGGAGGGTGAGGTGAGTGGGACTGAGGTGCATGATGTGAAATTCACAAAGAACCAATAAAAAGTAAACAAACAAACAAACAAACAAAAAAACAAACCACTCAGGATTGTGCCTGACATATATAAAGTACCTTTTTGTGTGTGGGGGGATAATGTCTGCTATTAATGAACACCAGGGCAATCCAAAACTGCATCTCACTCAAGCTGCAGGAGCCGAGGCTTGGGATGTGATCTGGTTATGGTCTCCTACCCTAGCCTGCTGCCCGGACATGGACGAGTCTTGGTGTCATGCCATTGGGGCTGCCCTTCCTAGCTCTTGTTTCCTTCCTAGCTCAGGTTTTCTGCAGTGGGGCCAGCACCTCTGAGCCATTGTCTGTGTCCCCTGTACGGGCGCTTGATCAAAGGCTGCATATGCAGCAGAGTCAGCTGGTGCTGCAGTTACTGTGTTTCTGGAATAGACTCCGGCAGCTGGAACCAGGTAGGTGGGGACCCAGAATGTGATGGCTTAGGTAAATGTCTTGCTCATTGTCACAGGTAGGGTGGGAGGACCTTACATGATAGGGCTTAGTGGGAAGAGGTTAGGCCGTTGGAGACAGAGCCTTGAGAGAGATTTTGCACTTCAGCTCCCCCACCCCCTTTCTTTCTTTTTGCTTCTGGCTACCCACAAGGTAAGCAGCTTCCTTTGCCACATGCCGCAAACATGTTATGCTGTCTTGCCACAGGCCTCAAAGCAATGGAACCAAACAGCTATGGCCCCAAATAAGGGATTTTGTTATAGCAACAAAGAGCTGTCGAATACAACATTATTTCCTATAGCCTATAGCCTAGTCGGCCCAGAAATAGTGAACCACTCAATTCTTGGTGACAAGGCCGAGAGAACCCTCAGGAGCAAGGCCCCCCCCTTTTTTTCCTGACTCTTCTTGTTCTCTCTTTATTTCAGCCTCTTTTTTCAGCTGACTGTCCCTGGGAAAGGAACCAAACCTCCACAGGCCTCCGTTTCCCTCAGTGTTCCCAGCACAATGAGTTAGGCCCGATCCCAGAGACTCAGTTTCAGCTTTCTGATCACTGTGGTGGCACTAGGAGAGAAATTTATCTCTCCAGGCCTCATCTCTTTGCCGGCACAGTGGAGTCGTTATCAGTATCCCGTTTCTGGCCCGAGTAAGGATTAAATGAGAAATATCACCTAGAGTGTCAATGGTACCTTAAGGCCCGTAGGCTGCTGCTGTCGTGTTCACTCTGAAGGGGCTGAGGACACGTGTGTGCCTGAAGGCAAGGGGCAGACCCTAGTCCCTGTACTCCAGCTTCCAGCCTGTATCGGCCCCCCCCACCCCCCCACCCCCACTGCTTTACCTCTGAATGATCGACAGCCAGGCCGGTGGGGCCCTGGCAGGCCTGTCCTGGCAGCTGCTCCCACAAGGCGAGGCCTGGGAGCTTCAGAGAATTAATTAGGCCGCATTCCTCCTCCAGGGCTCCCAGCGGCCCCCTTGTGAGCTGCCGAGGGCTCTTGGCACGGATCCCTGGCAGGCCAAGTTGAGACCCACTCTGCTCGCACTGAGAGAGAGGGGCTGGGAGGGCCTCTGTAGGCTAGAAGCGCTGGCCCAGGAAAGGCTTTCGGTTATCCAGCAGCCCAAAGCCAGCTAGCTCCTGCACTGGCTTTTACTTAGCAACCTTCGCCAACTCTCCATCACTCCATTTCAAACTCCCGGGAGGCGTTGGATATTCCTCTATGCCTGGCTCCTGCCACTCTGCCTAGCCTCCTATCCCTACCCGGATGCTTCCTTGCTGCAGCCAGACATTCCTGCCCCTGCTCCCCTGGCTGTGGTGCCTTCTGGTCATGCCCTTCAAGTGTCTGCGGCAGCTGGAAGGCTAACTCACAGCATACTCCTCTCCCTGTCTTTTCCCCCTTGCCAGCCCGGGAGGCCTTCAAGGGTAGCATGTAATGTCCAGAGGCAAGAAGCACCAGAAACAGAGTCTTCAGGACAGTTGTGGCCTTCTTTCTGAGTCGCTCTCCCTCCCTCCCTCCCTCCCTCCCTCCCTCCCTCCCTCCCTCTGTCCCTCTCTCTCTGTGTGCGCACACGTGTGACAGTTGCTGCCAGTGTCCCCTGCCTATAGCCCTATACCATGTCTAGATATGGCACTCAAGACATCACGCTCATTCCTGTAAGACCCTCCCAGACTTTCCCAGCTCCCTCCCATCTTTCATGGCCTGGAGGAGACGGAGCACAGCATCCATCCTTGAAGAAGAGAGGCTTCCTCTATGCTGTTCTTTCTGTCTAGGACCCTTTCTCCCACCCTTCTCCTTCAGTCACCTCCTCCAGGAAGCCATCTTGGGCTTCCTTCCACAGGGTTCCCTCTCAGTGTGACTATTTCCTTGTCAGAGTTAGGAGGGCATGAGATTTAAGAGCGTGAGGGTTAATGCCAGCTTAGCTACAGCCAAACTGGAGATGGGCACCCAAGGCAGTTGGAAGAGTGATTGCTGAGCATACATGAAGCCCTGAATTCTTCATAACAATCTTAGCACATAGAGGCAGGAGGATCAGAAGTTCAAGAGCCTATCGAATTTGAGGCTAGCCTGGGCTACATGAGACCTTTACTCAAAACAAAAACAAACAAACAACAACAACAACACGAATGAAACAATGGGGTCTCATTATCTCCCCACCCCCACCTTTGTTTTGTTCAAGACAGGGCTTCACTATGTAGCCCTGGCTGTCCTGGAACTCAGTCTGTAGACCAGGCTGGCCTGGAACTCTCAGAGATCCTACTGCCTCTGCCTCCCGAGTGCTGGGATTAAAGACGGACACCACTATAGCCAGCCCTCCTTTCCTCTTCTCTCTCTCTCTCTCCTTCTCTTCTTCCTCTTCCTTTTTTTTTTTTTTCTTTTTTTTTAAAGGGACAAGTTTCACTATCTTGCCCAGCTAGCCCAGTTTCCTAGACTCAAGTGGTTTTTCTGCCTCATCCTCCTAGGTGCAAGCTACCACGCCCGACTTACCTCATTTGTGAGAAGGGAGTAATAATTCTAGAATCTGCTGTGTAAGGCTGCTGCTGTGAGGAGCCCATTAGCTTGCAAGAAGCTTCAGTAAATGGGCCCTGTGTGTATCTCTGTGTCCGGCAGCTCTCTTGGCCCTCAAGGCCGGGGCCACGTCCGTCTGCGCAGCTCACCAGCATCTCCACAGAGATGATTATTTATCCTCCCTGTATGAATGGATGGCCGCAGTCCAGGAGTTTATTGCTCTGAGGCAAGTGGCTTATCTGACCTGACCCTGGACTCTATTGGAGGTGGTGGCTGGGGTGGAGCGTGGGTGTGGGTGTGTGTTTGTGTAGGAATGAGTTCCCTGGGCCCGTGGATGAGGTGTGTCTGAAAGCAGCCATGGTTCAGTCAGCAGCCTCCCTGTGTAGTGCCCAACTCACTTCCCCTAATGCATGTGCCCCAGGGAAGCTGGGGTCGTTCCCGTTTCTGGCTTCTTTCTGCCTAGGATTCCAGCTGGCAGAGCATGGTTTTGCTTCAAAAAGTCTTGGAAAACGGGTTAGTGAGATGGCTTTAGTGGATAAACGTGCTGCTTGCTGCAAAGTTCGATGGCACCTGAGTTTGATCCCAGGATTCACATAGTGGAAGAAGAGAACTGACTCTCTCAAGGTATACTTTGTTCCCTACACACACACACACACACACACACACACACACACACAACACACACACACACCACACACACACACACCACACACACACACACCACACACACACACAACACACACACAACACAAACACACACACCACACACACACAACACACACAACACACACACACACCACACACACACCACACACACACACCACACACACACAACACACACACACCACACACACAACACACACACAACACACACACAACACACACACAACACACACACACACCACACACACACACCACACACACACACAACACACACACACACACACACACACACACACACACACACACAGAGGCGTGCATGCAGAAAATGCACACAAACAATCATGCTCTCAGTCACTATGGCATGCACATGCCCTTTCTTCCAAATAAACGTAAAAAGAAATCAAACCTTGGAAAAAAAGTGTTGTTGTTTTTTGTTTTTTGTTTTTTTTGGTTTATTGAAAAGGTAGAAAAGGGGGGAGACTCTTGTTGCCCGAATCCAGACTTCCTAACATGGTTCTTCCCAGGGCTGCATTTAACTCACAGTTTTTCTCTTCCCAAACTGCAGCCCATATCCACAACTACTGGGTCTCAGCTACCCGGGGTCTGTGGGAAATACGCTGGGCCTATACGGCCCCTGGGCTCTGCCCTCTCCTTCCCCAGTGCGTAGAGGTGGGGCTGGTTGAGGGACAAAACAGGGTCTCCTGAGGTAAGAGGCCAAGTCAGACATTGCTTTCTGTGACCAAGGAGCTAAAAGAACGGCCTACCACCTCAGCCAGTGTCTGCCATTCTGTCAGTCTCTAGACTGACCACGGTCCCAGGCCTGAGTTGATAGCAGTGCGCACCCTCCTCTGGAGCCTCCAGCACCCCTCACCAGGACTTGCCTGTCTCTTTCTAGCCTAGTCCTGGGGCTCTCAGGCCTGGCCACTGGGTGTGGATTTGGGGCTTCTGAGGGAGCAGGGCCAGTCTGAATGGAAGGCCCCTGTGCCAGGGATGGGAGCCTCTCATTGGTAGCCCAGCTGGGGTATGACAGGGCTCTCTGGCCTGGGATGCTAGCGTCAAGCGGCAGGGTGGGCCCCATGACCTCATGTCCTGGAGATCTCAGACCTCCCCAGGGGCAGGTGCTTGCTACATTTCTTCTCTGCTACCTCTCCCCTCACTCACTCTCAGCCCCAACTAGCTCTCTGGAGGACAGTGAGTGTCCTGGAGCACACCTCTGGCATTTTTTCTTGCCACTCAGAGTGCCATTCAGTTAGTACCCAGGGGCCCACAGGAGAGAGACCTGTCTTCTGACTTACCCTTTGAGGCCCTTACAGCTTCCTCTCTCTTGCCTGCTTTGGCTACAGAGCTCCTCTGGAGGACCTCTCTGTAACCTCACGCCCACGCTTTGCCTCCCCTCCTGGCTCATGTCTATCCTGATTCTGACTTCCTTCTATTCCAATCTTACTTATCTTTTTTCTTTTTAAAACATTTATTTTGTATTTAAAACTTTAAAACTAAGTGTGTGTGTGTGTGTGTGTGTGTGTGTGTGTGTGTGTGTGTGTGTGTAGGAGTACGTACATGTAGAGGTGAGTGGGCAACTTTTGGAAGCCAGTTTCCTCTTTCCACCCTGTGGGGATGAGGGACCAAACTCAGGTTGTGAGTTTTGGCAGCAGGTGCCTTTTTCCCACTGAGCACCCCGCCCCCCACACACACATTGGCCTCTTACTCACCTTTGACAGCACCGCTCTCGTGTGGACTCCTTTCTCTGACCCCCACCTCTACCCTAGCCAGTCCCAGTCTGCCCCCACATAGTCCCTTGGCTCAGTCCCCACGGCATGTGCCACCTGCTTCCCGGGGCCAGAGCTTGCCACTTTCTACTCTGACAGCCTGTCGGGTGAGAATTACCTCTTTCTGTTCTCTACAGGAGACTACAGAGGCCTGGAAGGAGAAAGAGTTCAAGGTCAAACTGCAATAGAGGTCCAGGAATTCAACCAACACATATTTATTATACACATGGATGCTACAGACTCTGGATTCCAGTCCTCGTGTTCTTATTTGTGTTGTGTGACCCAAGGAAAGTCTGTGCTTGTCCCTGTGTGCCACTTTTCCTCATCTACAAAACGTGGGCTCTGGAAGTCTCTACACCCCAGTGCTGCTGTGAAGATAAAATGTGTTAATCTGAGAAGATTATGACACAAGCCAATGTGCAGGGAAAGTTCAAAACATGCCAGTGCGCTGCTCTCCCAGGAGGAGGCTGGGGTTGGCTTTGTGAAGAAGGCAGGGTTGTAGCAGGTATGTAAATGACTATTGCCTGTTCCATAAATATTTTCTGACAGCGGGCTCAGGTCACAGCCTGCCACTCCCAGTATGAGCCAGCCATTTCCAGCTAAGGGAATAGGACACAGCCTGTTTGCGGGAGATTCAGCTGGTTCAAGGGTCCAGGCAGCTAGCTGCCAGCGGGAATGGTCCAGACACAGGCTCACCCTGATTTCCATCAGTCACAGAGATGTCGAATTTTACTCCTGGACCTCCTGAGGTCCCAAGGGAGAGGCAGGGCCAGGGCTAGGCTGAGGCTGGGTCTTGGCACTCATCACTGACCATCAAAGTTGCACACGGACACATCCATCGGGTTCTACCTGTCATAGGACAGCTATGCTGTGGCCTCCTAGTCAGATCCTGGCTGGACAAGATTTCTGGAGCTGAAGATGGTCTCTGCACCTCTGTAGAGCTAGCTCCTTCCAAACATGCTCTTGAGGAAGGCCTGGCCATTGTATTCTAGTCTGGTGTGAGTATATGACCCAGAGTGCTGACATCACTGCTGCAGATGGCTGTCTAAGTCATGCTGGGGGTGGGGGTGGGGGATCCAGAGAGGAGCACCTTAGGAGCCAGAGAAACTCAGCAAGCTCAGCAAGGGGCAAGCAGAACCTGGGCTCCAGCTACGCACGTTGTTGAACTTTCCTCTTCTTCCTGTGTCCTTTTACCATCCAAATGGACCCTCCTGGAAGGAGCCTCTCACCTCTGCTTGGCCAAGACAAAACTCCTACAAGACCATTTCATCCTTTATTACAAACAGGAGTTCATAAGTAAACAACGGAGGCTCTAAAAAAATATGTTAAAAATAAATAAGAATCTCAAAGTTCTCAGAGCAAGTAAGTTATATACAGATGAGGGAGGCAGAGCAGGCTCTGCACCCCCAAAAATGTCCCGAGAGAATAAGGTGGCAAGACCTCTAGGGTAGGGGGACCAGAGAGGGCCACTGGGGCCAGCCAGGACGTCAGTCATCAGGCTGACCTGACCAGTCTCCAGGTGTGGCTTAGGTAATTGTGTCCTGCTGTGGGGCTTTCTCCTGGATTGCAGTCCAGTGAACAGGACACTCCTCAGGACACAGTCAGCGTGTTCATTTGGCCTCACACAGCTCTTTCAAGCAGGGCTGTAGCCAACAGCCAGCACTGAGAGGCTGCACTGTTGCCCAGGTGCTGAGGGTGGCCCTGGCAGTATAAGGGCACAGAGCTGCTTGCTGTAAGAGAGGCCAGAGCTTGTGCTTAAGCCATCAGATGGGGCTGGCTGACCGGAGCTGAGGCCTTGGCCCAGGAGACAGGCGTAGGGTCTCCCACCAGCTGCCCATTCCCTCGTCTCCACATGGGCTTCCTTCTCAATGGTCCTGCAGCTCACGATGTTATCTCTTCCTCCGTCTAGAGTGTGCAGGGCTGGCTTCTCTTGTCACCTCCGGCCGTAGCCTGGCAAAGCGGAGCTTGGTAGCAGAAATGTCCCTGGAAATAGAGGAGGATCACTTAGCATCTCTGGAGACAGAGGATATCCTGGGCTCCCTTAGGAGAGAGGTGGTTAAGCCTAGAGCCTCTGCCTAGGTCTCAGAGAACAGCTGCCCCTGGTCAGAATGGGGCTGTAGCCCCACGCAAGGACTGCACATTGAGGTCTAGGCAGGTCAGTACAGTCCAGGCCCAGGAGCTTGGCTGCTCATGGGGGCACCTGCAGTGCTTATGCTCAGCATTGGATGCTGCCAGGATGAGGGGTCTGCCAAGAGCAGCCTGGGGGTGGTCCATGGTGTGCTATCCTTTCCCCATGCCTTGTGAATGTCCTTCATCCCTTCCTGGCATCCATCCTCCTCTATCCTAAACTGCATGGTCCTGGTGGCCTTTTGAGCTTGACTGAGGTCATTACCAAGGCTCTGGGAACTTGCACCTCTCCACTTCCTGATCCTAAGATCTCTATCTGGGAGTGAGAATTCAGGCCTTGGGGTCAGGCTGTAGGGACCTGGGCAGGACCTGCCTTCTCTGAGACCATTTCTCTACTTTTAAGATACCAAGTAGGTCCAGCATTTGAAAAGCTGAGACAGTAGGAGATCCCTGAGCTCAAGGCCTGATTCATACATACTGAATGAGAGATCCTGTCTGAAAATCAAACCATACCAAACCAACCAACCAACCAACCAACCAACCAAACAACAGGAATAACAAAAACCCTGCATTGCCACCAGGATGAATGCTTGGGTAGTAAAGCAAGCTCTGCGAGGTGCTGTGGATTTGCAAAGCCTCCCTTATTCTCAGTCAATTCCTGAGTATATGCAGAGGCCTGCCTTGCCTATCCTACCACCTCTGCTCCATTCTTCTACCTTTTCCCAAAGATGGGAACTCCCAAGGAGCCACAGCAGGTACTGTCCATCCCCAAGGACCCTTTCACAGCGGAGGCGGATATGGCCAAGGCCTCCAGAGCTCCACAGGGACATACTTCATGCACATCAGCACACCAACCTTATGAAAACCCTGCAGGATGGACATTGCTAACCTCTTACTTCAAAAGTCAAAATCTGAGCCACAGCCAGCAGCCAGAGCTCACAAAGCCTGTTTGTAGCCGAGGTGGGGTTCTCAGCCAGTAGTCTCTGCCCCACCAGGTGTCCCTAGGTCACTCTGTTGAATGGCCCATGGTGAGGTTTCTGTCCTCGAGCTAGCTTGCTTGGAAAAACATTTGTGGATCTTCTTGTGCTGAGCCACCTGTGACCATCAAGGGAGGAGATTCCATTGGGAGTACAGAAGGAGCGAGCAACACAGCGAGTCACTCACCCCAAGCCCCATACAGGGAAGGTGCTCAACTGAATAACTGTGCTTCTTCCCAATCAAAACCCTCAAGGCCCAGTACACACCTGGTGGCCCCAGAATGGAATAATTAAGAATGTAGGCTTGGGGGTTGGGGATTTAGCTCAGTGGTAGAGCGCTTGCCTAGCAAGCACAAGGCCCTGGGTTCAGTCCTCAGCTCTGGGGGAAAATAATGTAGGCTTGTGGCTAGAGAGATGGCTCAGTGGTTAAGTGCACGTCCTGCTTTTGCAGAGAACCAGGGCTCTGTTCCCAGAACCCACATGGCAGCTCACAATGAGCCACAATTCCAGTTCCAGAGGATCCAATGACCTCTTCTTAAATACAGACGACGTCTTCTTGTAACTTCTAAGGGAAACTTGCACACACTTGGTGCACATACATACATGAGAGCAAAATACTCAGACACGTAAAAATAAGTATAAGAACTTAAAAAAAGCAAAGAGCACAGGCCAGATGTGGTAAGTGCAGTGTGGCTCTAAACAAGTGGTGTCACCTGTGTGAGCCTCTGTTTTCCAGCACAGACAATGAAGACCCAATTCTGCCTCACACAGAAAATAAGGCAAACACGTAACGCATACAGAAAGCAATCAGCCACGCAGTTACCCTCACCTCAGCTTTCGGAGGAGGTCTCCCTCAGCGGCCCACCTCTCGCCAGTCTTGGATGTAGTTACGGGAGTCTGGCTGCTTGGGATGACCAGAGCTTCAGGCCTGGGTGAAGAGTAGCAAGAAGTGAGGGGCTGGCCAGAACCCTGAAGCTACCTGGCTCCAGGCCCAGCCCAGCCCCCACCCCTGCCCTCAGGAGCAGATCCATTTCCACACCGTGCACCTGGCACCCTTCCCTCACAGGCGGGGTGGGTACCAAGGAAAACTGAGCTACTGGGAATGTGTTCTGAGCCTCAGAATGAGGCAGATGGGTGGCTGGCCTTCCCAGAATCTAGCCACCTGCAGTTGCAGGGGAAACTGAGGCAGGGGTGGAGCCCCAGCTTGATCCCCGGAGGAGGAGTTTCCCGTAAACTGTCATGGGAACCGGAGCACCCAGTCCTTGCTTTCTCAATGGTTCGAAAGGAGGAAGGGACGAATGCATTCTCCTCCTTCACAGACGGGAAAACCAAGGAGACTTGGCATCCACAGCCCAGTTCCCTGACATAACGGCAACTCTGGTACCTGTCACACAGATTGCTGCCTCTAGATGTTATTCTTCTTCTAAACAAACTATGAAATATCAGAGCTTGAAGCCTGGGGGTGGGGATGCTGGTTCCTTGTAAGCCTAACACAAGGCCTGGCCTCTCTGAGCCTGGGCTATCACTTGGGCCCAGGAATGGGCATGTGTGCTCTCAGAAGCCCGGGAGCTGAGCAGAGGGAGGAACTGAGGGTATTCCTTCCTGTGGGACTTGAAAGGGACTCTGCCATAGACCCAGTGTTCTCATGGGCCCACCTCTGGGCCTCTGCCTCTATTAGTCTCCCAGATACCTTGCTTCCAGGCCTGGTCCCAGCTAGCAGTCACCCAACCTCTGAAGGCTAGGAGTCCATACATACCAGGCTCTTCGATGGCAGAAGGTGGCACAGGCAGAGTCCCCGGCAGAAGAGCACTCACAACGCCTTGGCAGGGAGCGGCGCCGGCGCCTTGGCGGATTTCCCAGGCCGTAGGGAGCTGTCTGTCTGTGGGCGAGAAGCCAGCAAGGTAGTGTGTACATGGGGTGGGGGGAGGCAGAGAGGAGAAATAGAGAGGAGAGTCAGGATTAGATAAACACACCATCAGCCAGCAGGGACTGTCTACACTGTACAGCCAGTCACACCTCCAGGATGCCCAAGAGAGGTGACCGCCTGACTCCGTCCCATATTGTCAGCCACGCAAGTACAGTCTCCTCTGTCAATGCCTCTGCACACTGCTCTGTTAGGAGCTCCTGCAGGGGAAAGTCGGCTGTCCCAGCGAAGCCCAGGTGGGTCCTCTGCGCTCAAAGGAACCCTCTATCTAGGCTGGGAGGAAGGGAGGCCTGTTCTGCTGCCAGTGAAAAGCACGCAGCTCACAGCCAAGTACCCTCCAGTTGGTTTCCCACTTGCTGGAGGAAGTATGGTAAATACACCTATGAGGTGTGTGTGTGTGTGTGTGTGTGTGTGTGTGTGTGTGTGGTGCATGCACGTTCCTGCTTGTGCATGTGTAATTGGATTGATTTCTGATCCAGTTTGGCCAAGGCAGGCAGAGTAGGGGCCCTGAGGCTAGTCCACTCAACACCTTTGGTCAACAGCTAATTTTAGGTGGCCTGGTAGTTGGAGCTACAGCGATTCTGGGTGGACCCAGCACGCAGGGACTGGCAGGGTTCCCGCCCTGAGCCAGCGTTTGGATGTGGATTAGCTCTACACACGCTTATGTGCTCAGCTTCTCTTGCCTTATGCAATTTGGAGAAGGGGGGAAAAAAACCCAACACAAACATACACAGAAACTTCAACCTGAGGTATGCAGGGCCCTGGAGGCAGCGTGGGGCAGGCAGAACCCAGCTCTGGCTCCTGCCTGGGTATCCTAGGCAGATTTCTTGTCTGCCCTGTGTGGGGCTGCAGCCTTGCCGGCCTTGTGGGGCGCCTGGAGGCTCAGCGGACAGACCTGCACTTGTGGTGCTCCACATAGAGCATGCTGTGGCCAGCTGCTCTCCTGCATGGGCTAATTCTCTGCAGGGGAAGTGTGCTTGAGATCCAGCATCCCTAGACTTGGAAAAGATTCTACCGCTTATTCCTTCCTGTGTGACCCTGAAGAGGTCACCTCACGACTCTGAGCCCCCAGCGTCCTCTGATCTAGAAACATGCAGCTAGCACCTTCCCACAGGCTGTTTGTGAGGGTTTGAAGGGTATAGGGCCCTCTGCCCAGTTCTAGTGTCTCCCACGTGGGAGTTGATCCATAACTAGTCACTATGGGTACTCTTCCAGGTTCCCATCGGAGGCTCATGGTGAGCCAGGCAGATGCAGAGGTTGCTAGCCCGCCCCAGGCTTTCACCCACCCTCTCCCACAGTCCTGGTGAATGCTTACCCTGCAGTGTTCACCCAGATGATGTCCAGGTGACAGAAGTACACGCACTCCTTGTCAAGCCAGGAATTACAGGAACAACGACGGAAACGCAGGTGGGGGCCTCGGCCCTTGGGTGCCGATGCTGGCTGCTCCAGGGTGGCAGCTGCCTGACCCTTCCCTGCACACAGGAGGGGGGGGGCGGGGAGAGAGAGGCGGAGAGGAGGTCAGGACACCTGGGCTGCCTGGGATAGGGGACGGCAGGGCTCCTCCTCTTGCACAATAAGGAAGTTGGCACTCTCCGTACTCAGGAACCACTGGCTAGCTTGGGGGAAGCCCCAGCCACCCGCGCTGTCCCTGCGCTGTGACTACACTGCAGTGGCAGCTCCTACTGTGGGCTCCTTGCTCTATGACCCCAGTTTTGGCTTTAGGAAGCACCATGCCCCTGGAAAGAGACACCAATGGATAGACCTCGGGGCAACAACAAATGAGGGAGGGCAGCTCACCTTCATGCAGAGCCAAAAGCAGGGCCAGAGCGATGGAACACCAGGCGGTTGGTGTGGAGACCATAGCAGCAGCGCGCTTGGCTGGACCGAGGGAGCAGGGAGCGCCTGTCGCCAGTGTCCTGCTGCTAAGCCGAGCTGAGAGCTCATTGCTGAGGTGCCCTGACCGCCTCTTTTAATACCAGTCAGGATGCCCGCCCCTGCTGGTGCAGCCCCGCCTCGCCTTGCTGCTGCACCTTGGGCAGAAAGCCAGGGACACCGCCTCCTCCTTGGGTGCCTGGCCCGCCCTGGCCTCCCGGTGAGGGGGGGAGGGAGGTGGAAGGCTGGGCTCCGCCCTCTGAGTTGCGCTGGAACACCTTTAGGAGTCTCCAGGCTCCCTGCAGGCCCAGGGCCCCTCTGAGTTTGAAGTCAGCCCTAGGTGCTCCCAGCCCCCTCCCTGCTCTCCCAGTGGCACTCCAGAACTGGAAGTTTGGAGCGGAGGTCTCAAAGTAAAGCCCTTCCTATTCACAGGGAATCTGCCACCCTCATCCATGCCCGCTGTGAAGCAAGCTGATATGTCCCCTCACTGCGTGGGAAGTGAAAGGCCCACTCAAGGCTTCATGGCCTTGGGCGAGTCAGAGCCCCTTTCAGACCGCTGGCCTCAGGAAGGGCACAACTCATGCTTAACCTTTGACAGCCTCATCTGAGGAAATCCACCGACCCCTTCCCTCCCTCCACCAGTAGAATCTCTGGTCCTTTATGGAAACTACTCAGTTATGCAATCATGGCCAGGGATAGCCTCCTGAGCCTCAGTTTCCTTGTTTGCCAAACAAGACCTAAACAGATGGCTCCCTTCTCTGTTTGACTCAAATGCCCCCTTGAGATAGATGAGATGCTTCAGAGCTCACTCTAGGAAGAGCTCCACTGGCGCGCAGAGGTGTCCTGAGTGCTTTCCCACTGGGGACGCAACAGAATATCTTGCCTTACCTCAGTGGCTACTTTATGCAAAAAATAAATAAATAAATAAATAAATAAATAAATAAATAAATAATGGAGAGGCAGGGAGGCTGGCAAGGTGGTTCAGAGGGTCACAGTGCTTGCTACACAAAACTGATGATCTAAGTTTGATCTATGGAACCCAGCGGTGATGCGTATCTACAATCCCATCATTCCTATGGTGAGATGAGAGGGGGAGACTGGAGAATTGCCTATAAATTTGCAGGCCAGCTTGGCTGGAGTAGAAAAACCCAGTAGCGACAAGAGAGACCTTGCCTTAAATAAGGCAGGAAGAGAGAACTGCCACCTGAACATTGTCCTTTGACCTCCACACATGTGCCACAGTGTACATTCACCCACACTCACACAAACATATCACACACACACACACACCAATAATAAATAAGTGGAGAAGGAGGATAAGGAAAAAGAGGACGGTAAGGCAGGAAGAGGGCTCTGGGCCTGGCATTCTGCTTCCAGTCTTGTTGGAGGCAAAAGCAAAGCTATACCGTGGGGCAGGGGAGGGACAGAAAGAGCACTTTGAAGCACTGGCGGCCTCTTTGTGCCTGTTCTTTCCTGACAAAGTCTGCTCCAGTAGCGCCTTTCAGGGAGCCTGCCTGCAAGTACATGGGAAAGGGGCTCAAAGTTCTAGGAATTTCTAGGGCTGCTTGACTCATCATGGCAGTGGACTTATATTCTCGAACTCCAAAACCCTGCAGAGGGCATGGCCTGCGGCCTTCCTTGTACACAAGGCACACTGCAGGAGCTCCCGTGAATGCTTTCTGAGGGACAGAGAGTGACTTAGGTCTGACCTGCTTTTAGACCGCACCCAGACTGTTCAGCATCTTTTTATGTCTGTGTGGAGTTTTTAATTCCTGCATTAAAAATGGATAAAGAGGAAACAGGGGATGGAAAGGTATAGGCTATTGTGCCTCTTCCCAGGGTAACCAGTTTGTGTGTGGTGGTAGTGGTGTGTGTGTGTGTGTGTGTGTGTGTGTGTGTGTGTGTGTGTTAGGTGTTTGTGTATGTGGTGTGTTTTGTGTATTATACGTGTATTTCTGTGTGTGTTATGTGTGTGTGCTATGTGTTTGTGTGTGTGGTGTGTTTTGTGTATTGTATGTGTGAGTATTTGTGTATATGGTGTGTGTGAGTGTGTGTGTGTGTGTGTGTGTGTGTGTGTGTGTGTGTTTGTGTAAGCCTGGAGATGTCTGGCAGAGCAAATGAAGGATGAGGCAAGCACAGTGAGTGAAAGCTGTCCCAGGCTGGCACAGAAGAAACAAGAACACACTTTCACCTATGATGTACTCAGGCCTTTGTTACTTCTCATGGTGACCCTAGGATGCAGCTCCTCTCCTCTAGGGTCAGTTCCAAGAGTGGCCACAAGGAGGCTCAGAGAGCAGAGGGGTGTGTGTGTGGGGGGGGGATGTGGGGGGATGCACATCAACTCCATAGCTGGCACACGACAGACCCCTGTTGCAACCCCAATCTTGATCTCACCAGTAAAGCCACAATGGACTGGATTCCCATGTGGGGCTCACTGCCCTTCCCCGTGCCCCAGGTCTGTAAAAACTCAGAAGAATAGCTCTGGAGTGAGGTGAGCGATTCTATTAGGTTCTGAGAGAATGTGGATAGAGACTTGTGTGGGGGTGTAGAGGGCGAGGAACCTGAAGACAGAAGAAAGAGCAGGTCAGTGGAGAAAGAGCAGGGTCAAGGTGGGGAGGAAAACAGATAAAGGCAGCGAGAACCCGGAAGCAGAGAGAAAGACAGGCGCTGGGATCTGAGAAAGTAAAAGAGAAAGGCCAGGCGCAGCCAGAGGCAGGGTTCTAACTTGTCTAATCTTCATACAAATGCAAAATGCCAGGACAATAGGGAAGTAGAGGCTCTGGGTCTGGGCAGCATAATAGGAGAATTAAATGGGGGCAGGAGACAGGATCCTTCTGGGTACGAGAAGGGTGACGGGTGACGACAGGGCAGGGGCCACTGCAGCCTCACAGGGTCAGCACAGGGAGCTGTCTTACTGGCTCTGGTTTCTCTCCTTCCCTGGCTCGGGGCTCCAGCTGGACAGGCTAGGCTATAATGTAATGGAGAGGCCTGCCTAGGAACCTGAGCGAGTCTAGCCTGTCTTAGGGGATGGAGCCTTTCCCGGAACAGTGCTACCCCACTGACAAGAGCTGTTTTCCAGGTAGAGAAATTAAGCTGAGTTAAAAATAACCTCCCTATGGGAGGAGAGGAGCGAGGGGGCTAGGATCAGGGTGTAAAGTGGGTAAGCAAGCAAGCGAGCAAACAAACAAACACATTTTTAAAAAATCCCAAGACAAACAAAATAGCCTCCCTAGACCCTGGAATCTCTTGGCCTAGGCCCTAACAATCACCTATGTCCCTCATGGTAGGTCTGGTGCACATGCCTGTTCACTGTCCCTAGTCCTTCCAAGTGACTTGGCTGCATGCCCTTGCCTCACTTTGCTGGCTTTGGTGTTGTGGTCCTCACCAACTGCCCCTGCCACCCATTTTGCTGAATCCTCTTGCTCTGCAGTGCCCTGCAAACTGCCTGGGGTCTTTCGCAGCTACAGAGAGGGAGGTGGAGGCACACCTGGCACCACCGAGAGAGAATTTGGGGGAACTTTCTTGGACAAATAAATTTCCCTCACCAGCTTGGCATTTGTCTAGGTGGGAGAGAGGGAGACAGAGAGACAGAGAGAGAGAGAGGAGAGAGAGGGAGAGAGAGAGAGAGAGAGAGAGAGAGAGAGAGAGAGAGAGAGAGAGAGAGGGGGGGGGGGGGGGAGAGAGGATTTTGGGGGAGTGAAGGCTGGCAACAGAACGACTGAAATTTATTTACGAACGAGAAGCTAGGAATTGCCCAGAAGAAATCCCCACCAGTCATCAACCCCCAATCCATAGATGAGATAGGGACCTGAGTGAGCTGTAATGGGTATGCTCGCTTAGATTCTGATCAAGACTCACCCTTCTCACACACCCATGAGTCTACCCTCGGGTCCATCTGGGCCCCTTTGGGAAAAGCTATCAGATGGACCCCACTGAAAGAAATGCTGGACACTGGGAGGTGCCTAGGCTATCTCTCTAGCACCCTTGAACCAAAGAGCAGCTGTCCTGCCCCCAGGAATACTGCAGTAGATAGAGGATTCCCAGGAGCAAGGGCCGAGTGCTCCAGGGACATTGTCCCACAGAAGAGGGATGGCCTACGGCAGGCCCTGGAGCATGAGGCCTTCGCCAGCCCCTTCCTTGCTTCTGCTATTCTGCCTTCCTACTGATGCTCTCAGCCCTGACTACCGTGGCGTTCAGAACCCAACCTCCTGTAGTTCAGAGCCCTACGAATGGAGGTCCCACAGTCTGCAGCTATGTGGGTCTGGTTCCCAGCTAGGCCCGCGCCCCCATCTCTGGAAAACCAGTCCCACCAAGCTTCAGGAAGTTTGTTTGTACCCTGGATAGAAGGCGCACAGTGTCCGGCTGGCAGGTACATGCTGTGTAGGGGACTTAGAGTGAGCAGCTGGGAACAAGACTGGCTAGGTGCCTACTGGCTGCTGCATGGCAAGGGTTTGGCCATAGGAGCCAGCCTTGGCTGGGAGCTTGGGGACTGCAGAAGTCTTCAGACATTCCCATTGTCACTTGCCTGGGAGGTTGTGGCTTGAGCCACCCCTCTTGGGGCAGGAGGGCACTTAGCCTCAGGGCCTCCTTCTGGTTGGTGGCCTGGGCCTCCTGCCATCAGTTCCAGCTCACCTGGAGCCAGCAAGACCTGCCACTGCCCACTCACATATGGGTCTTCACAAAGGCCACGTGAGGCTTGTGGGACCGGCCCCCCTGGTCCATGCTTCCTTAGGGACTACTCCTGTCTGTCCTCTCTGTTTTCACCTCAGCCCTCTTGGAAAGATTTCTATCTCCCACATAAGGCATACATTTAAGGGCATAATTCATGTGCCTTGTTTGTTATTAAACTAAGAGCAACCAGAACAGGGTTACCGAGGCCTATGGAATAGCTGGACTCCCGGAGGAACTCAGGCAGTGTCCATCAATGCTGGACAGACGCCTCTGAGAGTTTGATGGGCATTTTGAAGTAGGTCAATGAACACAAAGGTTCAGCAGTTAGGACAGAAACCTTTGAAATCCAAATGTTAAGGCCCTTGTTCCCCATTTGGCCCTTTAGGAGTTTAAGGGGAGCACACATTTATTGAGTACTTAATGTGATAAGTGATTTGCATGCACCAATCCCATGAACCATCCCAATGCGCCCATGGGATGGGTACTGTACAAAGTTCTTGTTTGATAAATGAGGAAACTGAGGCTGACAGGAAGTGACCTGTTCAGTGACAGCTAACAGAAAGTGACCTGTTCAGTGACAGCTAACAGAAAGTGACCTGTTCAGTGACAGCTAGGGAGTGGTAGAGCCAAGATTAAGAAGCACGCCCATGTTGCTCCTCAGACTCGGCTCTGGACCCTGTGTGCCTCCAATGTCGTCTTTGTGGACCTCCACACAGCAGTTCTCAGAGGACGGTTCCCTGCTCATATTAGGCAGAGAGCCCAGTGCAGGCTTGGGATATAGGGACTCCAAGAACAGACACAGGCCTCTTACCTGTGTCCCCAAACATAAAACAGCCCAAGCCTAAGAGGACAGCGTCCGAGGCCTGGACACTGTACACAGCTCACTTTTATTTTCACTGGATCCTCAAGCTGACCTGGGAGATAGGTTGAATTTGATCTCAGTACAGATGAGACACCAAGAAAAACGGCTTTCTCAAAGAAAGCCACACAGTAAGCAGGAGGTAGGGCAAGAGGTATCTCTTTTATAATTCTCTGCTAAGAACCCTTCAGTTTATCCACAGTTTATTCAGTTATCCATTACTCAACCACCCTTCCACCATCCACACACCCATCCTTTATCCAGCTGTTCACCCATCCATTTGTCCATATGTCCACCCATTTTTATCACCCGTCCTTCTTTCCATCATCCATCCACCTACCCCCTCCACCATCTGTCCACCTACCCATCCCTCCATCCCTCCATCCATCCACTCATCCATCCATCCATCCATCCACTCATCCTTTATCCATTCATCAGTCATCCATCCATCTCTCCATCCCTCCATTCATTCACTTATCCCTATTTGAGCCTTTTCTCTCCATACATCTGCCCTCCAGTTCATCTGTCCTTCATGAGGAGGATTAAGGCTTGAGCATTGGATGGAAGTTTGTGCTTTTGCTGAGACAGAATCTAATCATTTCTGAGGAAGACATCACCGTTCCCATCAGATAACGAGGCACTGGCACACACTGTTTTCTCTGGAATTCTAATTTTAGGCTCTAGCCGAGGCTTGGATACATGCACGGTACAGACTAAAGGCTTGGATGAAACTGACTGCAACAAGATGGGTTATCAGACTGAACTTTGTGTGTACGACACGTCTAATGAATAGAGTCAAGTCCCCTTTCTTGTCTGATACCATCTTTAAGATGATCGAATGACAATGAGGTAATTTTTAAGAAGAAAATTCAGACAGGCATCCAGAAATGGAAATTCCCTTGGTCGTGAACCCAGAGGAAGAAAACGAGGTTGCAGAAGACTAGCTGCCAGTCCCCAAGACTAGGAACTCACGATATTCCACCTGCTCTGTCTTCCAAAGCCCAGGCCCCTGCACATGGAGGGCTTAGAACCCAACTTTTTCCTCTGTCCCACCACCACCAGCAGCCAAGACATGTGGCTGGTATTTTTCAGGGCCACACCCACCCTGTTGCCTAGAACCCGTGTTTTCCAAGGCACACCCAGAGCCCCACCAGAAGGCCGCCTTTCCCCTCTGGGAAGGTGTGAGCCACAAGGAGGCTGGGCCTAGCTGAAGTAAAGTGCTTCATTCTAGAATTTGATGTCAGCCCAAACTAAGTGTCTGATGCTTGTATCATCTGGGTGACTTGGGTGCCCAGAAGGCAGACAAAGCTGGAGTTCCCACTGGGGTTTTAGTTGACATTCATGAGAAGAGGTGTGCCCAGGGTACCTCACCTCCTTGCCTGAAGGCATGACTTTTCTAGTGGCTCTGGGAATCCCAAGCCATGAATGACCCAGGAGTGGTACAACTGAGCTCAGGAAGGCAGGGCAGACAGGAGCTAAATTATTGCCCAGGGCAGGTCCAGGGTGTGGGGGATGAATCAGGGGTCCAGATGACAAAGGGCACACTGAATGGCAGAGGCTGTATCCATCAAAGGTATCTGAGGAGGAAATATCATGCCTGACAGCTTTGAGGTAGAGCCAAAGTGAGAAGGCCTGTGGCCAGCTTCTGTCACGCACTGCGACATGTAGAGTGTATGGACCCCACAGTGCGGATGCTGTCCTGTGAGGGAGGTGTGTGTGTGTGTGTGTGTGTGTGTGTGTGTGTGTGTGTATATGTGTGTATGTGTGTGTGTTGCATGCACATGTGCATATGTATAGGCTATTATTGGAGTTGTGCCATCCTCAGGCCATGGGCCGATTCCCACAAGCATCTTCTCTGCTGTTCTGTATTGCCTGGTCTCTCCAAAGCAAGCTGCACCTGGTTGGGCCCAGTCACTCACATTTGCTTCCACACACCATTCGGTGACACACCAGACAAGAGGTGTGCCACAACTCTGGCATCTGGACAACGGTAGCTTGCTTCCGTTGGAAGTTCGAGGCTGGGACCTAGTGTAACATCAGAGTGACCTATCTCAACAAATGCCTGTGCTGGCACTGGGTCTGTGTGAGTCTGACCCTGACCTATTTCTCCTTCCTTGTCTCCTCAGCCCTTGTCTGAGTGGCCCACACCCAACAGACCACAGCCAACTTCAGTGCTCTGCCTGGCGTTGCCTCAGTGCTTGGCAGGGCCACATATCATTTCTTGATTTCTACTTGGTTCGTTCTGTCCCTCCTTCAAGGCTCACTACAATTCTGTGCCTCGTTTTTGTTTTTATTTTTGAGGTAGTGTCTCATGTGACCAAGGCTGACCTCAAACTCCCTATATAGCCAAGGACCTTGAACCCCTGACCCTCTTGCCTCCACCCTTTGAAGGGCTGGGATTACAGACATGCGCCATCAAGCCAGGTTCCATCTCAAATGTCATCTCCCCTAGAAAACGTCCTCAGCTCTAGTCAATAAACAGGGCTGGAGAGATGGCTCAGAGGTTAAGAGCACTGGCTGCTCATCCAAAGGTCCTGAGTTCAATTCCCAGCAACCGCATGGTGGCTCACCATAATGAGATCTGATGTCCTCTTCTGTTGTTCATGTATACATGCAGACAGAACTCTGTACATAATAAATAAATAAATCTTTTTTAAAAGCCAGACAGTGCTTAACTCTCCACTGAGTACTTGCAGCCAATTATAGCTATCTTTGGCCAAGTTTTCTCTTGCTTCTCACTGGGGCAGGCTAGTGGCTGAAAACCCAGCTTCCAGCATCAGGCCGAGCTAGGTTTGAATCCAAGGTCACATCTCGCCTCAAATGGCTTTCCTCTTTCTTCGGGTCCTGGTGTCCTTCTATATAAATGGATGCTCACGGATCCATGACCAGGGTGAGGATTCCACAAGAGTCAGTCAGCGGTAACAACCCACACGTCTAATCAAATCTGGTGACAGTACCTCTGAGGTACGTAGCCTTGTCTAGTTTCAGGTTAAGAGGTCCAGGTGCTTCCCCAGGGATGTTCTAGGCTCAAATCCAGCCTGCATGGATTTGATTTCCTCCAATCTTCCTGCCCTTTGCTGTCGATGTGATGGCAACTGCGCTCCATTTCCAGATCATGTGTGTAGCCAGGAAGAGTTGCACGAGAAACGAGAGTCAGTGAGTATTGCCTCAACCGTCCTTGTCTTGAGTATCACATGCCGGTTTTTGGTACTGGCAGCTGTACAATGACCAAGGACAGCCCTGGTCAGTGCTCACTGGGGAGGTATGAACCTTCGTGAGGCGAGTGAGATCTGCAAGGTGCCCAAAGAGTCCCCAGGAGACCGAAGGGGGACACTTTTAAGTTCAGGATAAGATGGAGCGGCAGATATGGGTCAAGCTTCCAGTTGAGGGAGCTGTAGGCAAGCCCCTTCTCTTCTCTGAGCACCAAGTGTATCTGCTACAAAAAGAGGGCTCTGAGGATGCTTTGGGGACCGTAAATTGTAAGGCTGGATAAAGCACAGAAAGGCTCTTTACGGAAAGCCTTCTATAGCCCCCTCCCCTGGAGGGAAGTTCAGAACTTGGCCTGCAGAGGGCGATGTGGAACTCCTGCTCCCAGGATCCCTCCTCTGATTGGCCACTGTCATCACCTCTCCAGGAGATCAGCGTAGGCTTGGCGTGTGCCCAGCACTTTTAGAGTTAACCTCAGCTTCTGAGCACATCCCACCTACTCCTGTTGTCACCCCCACAGGAAGGTCCTGTCTAACGGAAGAGAAGCCCAAAACTCCGAGAGCAAAGGTGGCTTACGGTTCTAGGTCCACCTGCCTCACGGCCTGCAATTTTAGCCACCATCCCAGCAAGTGCCATCTTATGCATAGCAGGATCCTCATGGATGCAGCGTCATCTTGGCCTTGTTTTCAGATGAGGAATAAGTATCTGGTCTAAAGCGATTTATGGAACAAGAGAGAAGTGAGATTCGAACCCGGCTTAGTGGGAGCCCTTGACCAAAAACTCACAAAGTCCCCCATAGCTTGTCATCCTTGGGTCTTGAGGTTAGGGGCAGCAGGAGAAGACCACTATTCTTTCAACTTGACCCCCAGGCCTTTAACAGTAGGAATCCTGGGAGCTTGCGGTGGGGGGGGGAAGGGGGGAGGCTGTTTACACACTGTGATGGGTGATGAGGTGAGCTGTGGTGACTCAGGGAAGGAGGTCCTGAGTGGAGGACGGTAGGCTGTGTGTGGCAGCCCAGACTAGGCCAGGCCATTGTTGGGGTCCCCCAGGAGGAGGAGGAGGTTTGGGTAAGGCCGAGCTGACTCATGGCAGCGAGATCAGACAGGGAGCTGGGATGGCCCAATGACCTCACACTTTCATCTGGGTCTGGCAAGGAGCCTTAGGCCCAGGCGGGCCTGATGGGCCCAACCTAACTGGACATGCACACTCTCTCCTTGGTTGCCATTACCGGGGGTGCCCATGAGACCAGAGAGCCTCCCTTCAGGCTCACCAAAGTCTTTTGTTGCTGGAATCTTCGAATCCTACCTGACTAGGGGCCCTTTGGTATAAGACCAGGTGGTATATAAAATCTCAAGCTGCCTCTGTATGACCTGGGTCTCTGAGTTTTTTTTCTTTCCTGTGTGTGTGTGTGTGTGTGTGTGTGTGTGTGTGTGTGTGAGAGAGAGAGAGAGAGAGAGAGAGAGAGAGAGAGAGAGAGAGAGAGAGA
>OU015754.1:54967717-54983543 GCA_907169655.1 Acomys percivali | reverse complement strand
GTGTGTGTGTGTGTGTGTGTGTGTGTGTGTGTGTGTGTGTGTGTGTGCAGTTTTAGAAACAGGGTCTCATTAGCCCAGGCTGGTTTTAGATTTACAACTCTTTCTTCAGCCTCCTGAGTGGTAGGATTAAAAGCCTGTGCCAGCACACTCAGGTTGGCCTGTTTTTTTTGTTTTTGTTTTTGTTTTGTTTGTTTGTTTAATGCAGGGTTTCATGCACCTCAGGCTGGTCTCAAGCTTGACCTTGAACTTCTGAGCTTCCTGCTTCCACCCCCTGAGTGCTGGGGTTATAGGCATGTGCCACCACTGCCAGTTACTGTACTGTTAGGCATTGAACCTAGGCAGGCAAGCACTCTACCAGCTGAGCTAAATCCCCAGCCTTGTTCACCACTTCCCTGATTGCCTGTCTGTCTGGCATCTCCTTGTGTATGGTCTTGCATATGGGTGCATCCAGGAAGGCTGATGCCATCGAAAAAAAGGCAGAGGAGGTCCCTGTTCTCCTTGTAGCCTGAGGTCCCTGCATCTAGAACAGTGTCTTCTTCCCATCAACCACACTGAGGCCTCACTTGCAAACCTTTCAGAGTGTGAGCTGTGATTTAGGCAATTCTGGGGCCTCTGCACCTTTCCTGACCCAATGCTTTTCTGCACCTCAACTTTTGTGCCCATTTATGGGGAGCAGGCTGTGCCCTTTTGTGAGCACCGTGGGAATTTTCAGGCACAGAAGCCTTAGCACCAGGTAACTGCTGCCTCAACACTGGCCTTTGGCCTTAGCCTGCACCAGCATAGTTTCAGTGACCTCCATACCACCAGCACCCTTGACGTGCAGTGTTGTGTTAATGACAGTCCTCCCACAGACCCCTGTGCTCACAGCTTAGTTGGTTCCCTGGTGATGACATGGCATATCCTCTCCTGCTCAGACCCTGCCAGTGCAACCCAGAGATGGAGCCAGGGCCTTGCCACATGACACTGCTAGTCAAAGAAAATCTGTAATCTGCATCAAGTGGGGGCCCATGGTCTCTGGGCCCCTATGAACTCCAAGACCCAGAAGCTCTAAGGACATGGGGTGACAGGTGAGATGAGAGCAAGTGTCTGCACGTGCCCCACCCCCTGCACAATTCCTAGCACCTGAGGGCCCCGCCTTAGCCTGGCACGCCTGGCCTGCCTGGATTCCTGCCCATGTGGTTTCCCCTCGGCCTCTCCCTCACGTCCTCTGGCAGAGCATCCCCAGATGTCTGCATTCCTCTGTCATCAAGACGGCTACCTTGGGGCTGGGCCTGGCTAGGACATCCGTGAGTGCTGGCTAAGATGTGTGGGGACACACCTGCAGGCACCTGTGTCTCTGTGCCCATGTATGGCGCTGCCCCTGTATGTCCATGTATGTATGTGTGTGCACAGTTGGGGAAGCACACAATAGACATGGAGACTGCGTGTATATGCATGAGTTCACTTTTCAGAGGTGGTGGGGGCCTACTATGTAGCATCCCATTGGCCTGTGGACAGGGATCCGTGCTTGTGCACCAGGGTGCTTGCATGCCTCCTGCACCAAAGGGCCCTTGCATGTGGGGGATTGTGTGCCCAGGAATGGCCTCTCTGAAGCTCAGCTCATAGCTGCTGGAGGGAACTAGAGGAATGGGGAGACGCAGGCCAGGATAGGGTTAAATATGGAAAAGTAATTTGTCTAGTTGGGCTGGACCCTGCCCCCTTTAGCCCTCACACCAGTCCCAGAACATAGAAAGGTGGAGAAAAAGTCCCTTCTATTCAAAGCTCAGAGGGCCAGTTACTTGCCCATAGTCACCTGGTCTGGAAGTGGTAGAGTTTAGGTTCACATCTCTATCTGCCTGATTGCAGAGGATGTCAGGAGGGAAAGGAGGGGACTGCAAGGGCCTAGACAGTAGGGCATATGTACTGTGCAGCCAGGCTTATACAGTGACCAGAGAAGTGGAGGGTCTCAGAGCCCCAGCTGCCCAGGCTGGGAAATAGATAGGTGTATAACAGTTAGCATGTAACAGTTTACATGTTCTGGGACTTTGCAGTAAGGTTCTCTTGGCATGCAGTAACTTATCTAACCTCTAATAGCTCAAGTGATTATTAAACTATTAGTAGTCTACTATATAATATTTATTATATTATGTAATAATGATAAGTATTACTAATAAATAGTCTATTCTTGTCTCTTGTCTTAGATATGAGGAAACTGAGGCATAGATAGGCCAAAGAGGTTTCCCAATGTCCCACAGCTGAGAAGTGGCACAGGTTGGGCCTCACTTTCTCTGACTTGACTCCAGGGTCTGAGGGCACTGCCTCCATAGGCATTGCTACGGCTGGCATCTTCTCATTCAGGGTACCCCAGCCTCATCACCCCTAAGAGTTGAGTGGTCTTCCGTGCCATCCTACTTGCAGGCCTAAGAAGGCTGAGGGATGTCTCTGCTGGTCACCTACCTACCACACAGAAGGGGAAACTGAGTCTGTACTGGACTGGAGCTGTGGCCTGTGGACTAACTGCCCCCCCCCCCAAGGTCTTGGCTGCTTCCAGCTAGAAAGACCCAATTCTCTTCAGACTGTAGCTGTAACTTCTGTTCCATGACCAGAGAGAGTGGATAGGAAGGGCTGTCCCCAAGCTGCCAGGCAGGGAGTCCTGGAAGGAGGCGGGGCAAGCCTGGCAGTTGGCACAGAGTAGACAGGCTGCTGAGGGTGAGGCTGGGACAGGGCCGAAGCCGAGGCTCAGGAGCCGGTTTTCCCAGGCTATGTCTGAGTAATCTTGTGTCTATATTTATCCCCTCTTTTCTTGGGTGAGCAAATAGAGTCCGATGCCAAGCAGGTCTGCCACCCCCACCCAGTGCCAGCACGTTTCTCTCACCTGCCAGTGGCCTTTCATGGTACCACAGGTTTGGCCCTCAGCACAGCTTGGCCTGTGCAGGACTTATAAGGGTGCTGTGGCTTCTGTGAAAAATCTCATCGTCTGTCATGGTCAGGCATGCACCAAACTGGATGGTTGTGGTTGTGGCCATGCCAATGGCCTAGGCCATGTTGGTGCAGGGGACCTAAATCACTTGAGAACTAGGTGATCCTCCTTCAAGGAAACTTTCAATCCTGCCTTCACACTGGTCTACATGTGACCAGACTGACTCCCTCTAGGAGCTAAATTCAGAGGAGAAGGTTTGAGGGAACATGCCCTTAGGTTGAATACTACACTTTGGTCTTGAATAAAGAGGACCTCTGTGACTCATTTTCCCTTATCGTCAGTGCTGTGTTTTCCAGCTTCCACAACTCCCGTGTGTGTGTGTGTGTGTGTGTGTGTGTGTGTGTGTGTGTGTGTGCGCGCGTGCACGCACATTCATGGTTTAGGTGTGTCTGTATCTTTCTGTATGTGTGCACATATGCATGCATTGTGTGTGTTTTCTGTATGTGTGCACACATGTGTATGCACATGTGCACACATGACCATGGAGGCCAGAAGCCAACATCAGATGTCTTCTTCAATCCCCAATTGCCTTGCTTTTTGAGATAGAGTCTTAGGGCCCATCATTTCAGCTAGAGTGAGTGGCTAGAGAGCCCCAGGGGTGCTTCCATCTTCCCGGTGCTGGGATTATAGGCATTCTATGCCATGCCTGGCTGTTTACATGGGTGCGGGGGACCCAAACTCAGGTGCTCATGGTGGCAGGAACATTATCAACTGAGCCATCTCCTCAAGCCCCCTTCCCACGGATCTTGTAAGCACCAAATTAGAGGCATTAGGAACTGGTTGGTGGGAGGGAATCTGCTGAGAAGGGACCGTCGGTTTTACCTGCTTATTTCTCCCTAGCCTCGGATCCACAGCAGGGACAATGGATGCACACAGGCCACCAAGGAAAGGATATGTATGAATTATGGATGTGAATCTCACAATATGTAGGCATTGATGGGCATGCCTGATTCCGAGGTACATGTAGTCTTAGGATGAACAAAGTGGCTGGGGACACACCACAAGGTATGAAGGCCATAGGACTTGCTGAGGCCCATTCCGAAAGCAGAGGGGACGAAGCAGCAGTGAAGTCAAAGGAATGAGAGTAGACACTCTTGTCAGTGATGATGCGGCCTGAACCCGGTCCTGCCCCCCATTATCACCCTGACCTCACCCAGGGTTGAGGGGTGTCCCCATGACCAGTTAAGCTCCTTTCCTGACTCTGGTCTCTGCCCTGATAGTGCCACATCCCTGACCTTGGGGAGCCCTGGGCCTGGTGCACGTGCACTGCAGCCCTGCCTGCTCCCAGGCTGGATTAGGTAGAATCGGAGGACGTGCCGGGCTGGCAGGCTCAGGGGTGGGGTGGGTGCCGGCACACTGGAGCTGCCCTGTGCCTGATCAGGACTGGGTTGCAACCAGGCCTTGTATGGCTCTGCCAGAGTAGTTGAGCGGCGGCACCCATTGGTTGAGCTGGCACTCCCAGCCAGGGCTGCCCGGGCCCCAAACCACGGGTAACCAGAGCTGCCGGGAGCTGGTGGATTAGCATGCCCGCCTGCCCGCCCGCCTGCCACCAGGGCTGCTCTTTTCCTTTCCTAAAAAGGCAGAGCTGGGCAGAAGAGCTGGGTAGTAGCACTTGGGACTGGAGTAGGGTGGGGTGGTACAGGTGGGCTGTGGAGACTATGGGAATCCTAGCCCTGGCCACAAGCCAAAGTCTTCCCGGCTCTGAGCATCCATTTTGTCACCAGGAAGAGGACAATTGGCACTCTTATCTTCCGAAAGCAGATGAGGTCATGATAGGAGTGTGGGATGTGTGAGCTGGGGGGTCCCCCAGCCCCAGCCAAGGTCCCTGGGCTACAGAGGCTGAGACTCTCCATGGCTAGCTAACCAAATATGGAGCTCATGAATCAGCCCAGGCTCCCTTCCATGTAAAAGGTAACAATGTGATAAAATGTCCTTCTATCACCCATGCTGAGCTCTGCACAATGAAGCCCCAGGCTGCAGTGTCTTCAGGCTCTTGCCCCTCTGGCCCTTCCATCCTCCCAAGGCTGTCCCTCCTGAAGTGGCCTGTCCTCCAAAGTCTTTGGGGCAGATTATGGTCCCCAGGGCTTGAGCCCACAATGAGCATAGTCTTAGGAATGGGGACAAGTTCTCCCAGTCCCTGTGGACTTCACCCAGCTCTGGATGGAGACCCAGCAGGCCTTGACCAAGATGTCTGTCATATTCAGCTACTGCTCTCCAGGGATACTGGGAAGTGATGTGACGGACAGGACTGTGGCCCTACCACTTGTGAGAGTATGATCTTAGGCCTTATCTTCACCTGTAATAAACACACATTGTGACCTGTTCACTTCTCGAAGGGCAACGGCTTTTGACCCGTGCAAAGACCTGGGAGGCAGCAGCACGCCAGTGTCTGTCTGGTTCGGCATTGAGCCAATGGCAGGCAGGAGATGGCAGCAGCTGCCGTGGGATCCACAGAGCCTGGTGGCAAGAGCTGCAACTGGACTCTAAGCACAGGCAGCTGTGCAGTCCGACACCCAGCATTACCCGGGAGCCAGAGAGGAGCTGGAGATTAAGTGGGGGGGGGGGGAACTTGGATTCCCTGGGAGGCTTCCTCAGGGCCAGCCATAGCAAGGGATCCCACTATGCAGTCCAGGCTGGCTTCCAACTTGAGATCTTCCTGTGTAGGCCTCATGAGAGCTGGGATTGCAGGCATATGCAGGCAGGGGAGAGCTTCAGTCTTACTGTCACTACCTATGGCGTTCCCTTCTCTAAGGATGGCACCTGAACTCACCATTGGCGAGTAGTTGTCACAGCTGCAGACTGAGTTTGTAGGACTCTGGACATGGAGCAATGAGCATCCTCTCCTGGAACTCGGCAGGGCTCCTCTTCCCTGCTGTCTTGGATGAGTGTCCCCCCCCCCATTTTCTGTCCTCCCCTTAGGGTTTCCTCTCCAGGCTCTATTTCTTATCCCCCTACACTGTGATTTCAGCATGGGGTACCTTCTCTGCTTCCTACACTCTCCTGGGGCCATTCCTCCATTCCTGTAAAAGTGCATCCCCTCTGAGGGTGACACTATTGTTCCTGCCCCGTCCCCATCCCATCACACACCTCTGGTCATCTGGCTCACTCCTGAGAAGTCCTAACCTTGTATATGCATCAGAGGCTGTGCCCTGGCACCCCCCCAGTTCTCCTCCGTATGAACCTGACAGTGTGGCTGGCTCTGATCAGTGATGGGAAAAGGAGGGATATTATCTGAGTTGCTCTGGTGTCCATGTGTTGGAACACCTGACATCAGTTAAGGGAGGAAAGGTTTACGGTGGCTCACAGTCACGGTGGGCTCAGTCCAAGCGGCAGGGAGGGGCATGGTTGAACAGTACACTTTACATCATGGACCAGAAGGCAGTATAAAGGGGAATGCCAATTCTCATCAGCTTCATCTCTCTCCCCCTGCCTTTATTCTGTCTGAGCCATGCAGTGGTGCTCATATTTAGGGTGGGATTTTCTCTCTCAGTGACTCTTCTCTAGAAACACCTTGTAGACACACTCAGGGTGTACCATACCAAATCTCCCAGGTGATTCTAAACTCAGGCAAGTGGATAGTGTCGATTAACTGTGGCAGGATATTTGTTGCTGGTGTCCACTGAATGTCAGTTGGAGAAGGAACATGTCCTTGCTGCCTTCAACCCTAGAATGTCAGGCACACTTGTTTCAGCAGCACTGCAGAGCCTGTCCTGACTGGTTATAACCGGGCTCCCAGACCTGATCTCCATCTCAGATCTGCCAGTACTGGAGATGATCCTCACTTGCTATCTGCATCACCTGCCTGGTACTCAACATTCACATCTTGGCCTCTGCCTCTTCAGCAGCTGTGGTCCATAGGCTTCATTCACTGTGGTCTCACCCTGAAACAGCAGCTAAAAGCACATCTTAGCCCATTTTCTCTGCATCCACACACCTATTGTGTAACCATGGCTTCTGTCTGGCTAGTTTTTTTCCCCCCTCAACTCTACACAAGCTAGAGTCATGTTGGAAGAGGGACTCTCAATTAAGAAAAAGCCTACATTAGATTGCCTGGCATCGATTTGGAAGGGTCTAGCCCATTGTGGGCGGTGTGACCCTTGGGAAGGTGGCATAGGGACACTATGGGGGAAACAAGGCAATAAGCAACTTTCTTCCATGGCTTCTGCTTCAGCTCTTGCCTCAGGCATGATTCCTCTTCATGATGGACTGTAAGCCAGAAAATGAAATAAACCCTAACCCTCTCCAAGTTGCCTTCGGTCATGGTGGTGTTTGTTATAGCAGCAGAAAGCAAACTAATACAGCCTCCCTCCTCCTCACCCACAGCCTGACTCCATCCACACCCAATGGCCCACAGCCTCACCTGCTCACCTGCCCGTCTCTCTCCTCTTCTTCACTCGCTGTCGCTCTCTGCTGTGGGCTGGCAGAAGCCGTGCTTGGAAGAATCTTTGTACCCATGGTCAGACTGCCCACTGCCATTAGAGAAACTGCCAGCAGGGAAGACAGTAGCCACGGCCCTCTGGTCTTGCAAGACACCTTCCTTCTTTCCTGGGGACTTCCTCTCGCTGTCCTTAATGGTCACTCACGTTTTCTCAGGTTGCATTGGCTTCATCTGCAGCTCCCTCAGCCCTACTGGGCTGGCAGAGAAGACCCCTCACAGAACACTCTCTATGTCATGTCACTGAGGATGCTGACCTCTAGCACTTTTTTTGGGGGGGGGGGCTCCAAAGCCTCCTTCCCCACTTCCCAAGTTTCTCTTATTCCACCACCACGATGTCCAACATTTGCTCCCTATAACCAACCAACCACTCCCACAGTTCTGCTGCTATTGCCCAGGGCGTCTGTGTCCAGGTCTATGACAAAATATTCTTTTCCATCTCCACCTGGAAGGTTCTTCAGTACTCACCCACCCCCGCCATCCAGCTCTAAGGGGGCGTGCCACATGCCAGGAACAGATTCAGGTACCATCTTATAGTTGGTTCAACAGTGGCTCTCAAATATGGTCATATGTCATAATTCCCAAATTTCCAAGAGTACCCTTGTTTGGAACAAGGGTCTTAGCAGCTGTACTTAAGGGTCTTAAGATAAGAACATCCTGGATTAAGGTGGGGCCTTGAGTCCACTGAAAAGTATATTGAGGAGAAAGGGGCATAGAATTGCATAGGCAGCAAGGAATTGAATGTGTCTAAAAGCCAGGGGCACCATGATTTACCTGCAGCCACCAGAAGCCAATGAGGTCTCCTCAGAGCAGAAGGACCAAGCCAGTGACACCCAGACCTCAGAAATCTCCCAAGTACTATCCAGGTCCCATTCTGCTTAGCTTCAAAGACCAATGAGGATGGATATGATAAAGGTGGCATGGCCACAGATGGAGATTTCCAGAACTGTTGAAGAGGATCCACTCCTGCTGTTGAAAGCCAGGCAAACACTTGCTATGGTAAACTCTAGGGATGAATTCAGGCTTCTTTCCCACGGTGATGAACTGAGGCTTGTATTGCCAGGCCTGGAAGTGAGGGGAATGAAGTCTCAGGCTGTATGACTATGACCTAGCCATTCCCCCTCCATGGGCTGTCTGCTGTATAATAAAGTGAATGCCTAGGGCATCAGTATTCACCTAACCCTAATGTTCTGCAGTCCTTAAAAAAAGCCATGATGAAGTCGCAAAGATAGCTCAGTTGCTGCTCTTCCAGAGGGCCCGGGGTTCAATTCCCAGCACCCACACTAGGCAGCTCACAAATGCCTTTAACTCCAGCTTCAGGGGATCTGATACTCTCTTCTGACTTCTGTGGGTGGCCCCTACATGTGACATACACTCACACAGACACATACCTAAAAAGAATTTTTTAAAAAATGAGGAGGAAAAAAAACCACGAGCCAGGCCAACAAGGCTCTGTTGGGAACTTTCAAATTTATTCCAACGTGCTGTTATTTTTTTTTTTGTAAAAAATATCTTCAGGCTGAACACTCAGCCCAAGCTGTAATAAAGGCAATTATTATACTTGTAAAAACGTCTCATTCACAGTACAGATGGGATTTACAACAAGGGTCACACACACCAATACTGAGCGATTCTTTTCTTTTGTACAACAGACTCTGTGCTTTAGACCTGTGTAGATTTTTGTCTTTTTCTCTCTCTCTCTCTTTTTTTTTTTCTTTTTGGTTTGAGTTTTTTTGTTTTTCTTTTGCACTGATGTATACCATACTGACAACTGCAAGATACAAGTGTAGAAACTGGAGCTTAAATTAAAACCACAGGCAAAACTACCCCTCTCCAGGGTGGTTGCTGTACATATCTACAGTACAAGTTTTGGAATGTATTGCCATTTAAGAACGTGGAAACTCTCTACAGACAATTTCACGTACAGAATGCATACACCTTTTCGGAAAAAAACAAAGGCAGAAATTTATCTTACAGAGAGTGAGTGAGTATCTTACATTTGCCTACACGGTTCCCTCTCTTCTTGACCACCACAACATTCAGTAAAGTGATCAGTAGGACCCAAGCGGGTTTTCAAATGCCAAGCAGACAGGAACTGCAACACGGGGCGGAGTTAGCGGCACTGACTTCAGACGACATGGCGGAGCAGATCGGTCTACCAGGACAGGACTGCACCTGCAAGAGTTAGCTGGAGCAAGGACTAGAAGGAGATTTCAGCTCAGACATATCCCTTCTTCCTGGGCCAGGTGGGAGCAAACTGCATCTAGAGGCAGCCGGGAGCTACTTCTCTTAAGAGCTCCCCCCCCCCCCCCCGCTGAGGCCAGCAGAGGCTTTGTGTCTGGAAAAATAGGCAGCTACCCATGCCAGAACCCCTGGAGGGTCTTGGTGGCTGGGACCAGAGTGTCGGCTGTAATGGAGGCGGGGTGGGAAGAGGCAGGCCTGCCCTCGGTGTGGAATGGGATAGTACTCTGATGTGAGGTTGCCCTGTGAAGGCATCTAGGGGTCAGGCCTCAGGAAACCACCAATCACAGAAGACAGGATTTGACTTGAGACCTTACCAACTGTCACAGGTAGGGAGGGTCAAAGACAGTCTGGGCCAAGGCCATCTTGTTACGGTGTGTGTCAGCAGACCCCCACACAGATCTCTGAATGAGACTGTCATCGTTGACAGTAGTGTCACGGGCAGACTGCAAAGCCAGAAGTTGTGGGTGAGGAGCCCAGATGGCATTCCTGGAGTGAGAGGTTTTTCCAGGTAGGGCAAGTGTGTGTAGACTGGGACCATATGCTTAGATAGGGGCTGGGGGGAGGGGTCTGGAGAGAGCTTGGGGGGGGGGAGCTTAGAAAGCTGTGCCTGGTAGTGGCATCCATTGCAGCCCTCTGGGCATCTGTGTGGGGTACCAGCCCAGGCTAGACCCTGTGTATTCTATCTCTGTCACCTAGAGGCAAGTCTCTAACTCCTAGCCTTTGTTACATCCCATTCCCTGAGTCAGCTGTGCGCAATAACTGTGGAGACTTTTCATTCTATGGCCACACAGTTGCTGAGAAAAAAGGTGGGGGTGAGTGGGAGGGAGGAAGGGAGAGAGAGAGGGCGGGGGGCGGGGGTGGGTGGGAAGGAGTTGGGAGATTAATTCCCGGAAGATTTTTGGGCATAGAGTGATGTGGAGAAGTGTGGGTATCTCAAGGTCAGGAGCTAGCCTGCTGTCCACTCAAGGTGAGGAGCTAGCTTGCTGTCCACTCAAGGTCAGGAGCTAGCCTGCTGTCTGTGGCTAGGAGCTCTCACCTAGAAAGCCATCAATCACAGGCTGAGGCCATGTTCTATGTCCAACTCAGCCCTTAGCATCGCCAATCTGTGAGGCCTGTGTGTTAGGGAGGAAAGCTGTGATCTGCAGCTTATGCTGACCAGCGCCCAGGCTTCTACTGTCTTCCTTCCAGCATCCCAGCCTGGCCTTGACAGCTTCTCCCAGGTGGGCAGGAGACTTACTGAAAGCACCTGGAGGCTCTCAGCCTGGTACCCATGATACACTGCAGCACAGCACACAGCACACTGCCCTACACTCTTACTTTTTAAGCATCAAGTCAGGCAAAGAGGACAAACCGACAAACCAGGTGATTGGCCTGGGCATTGGGCCTGTGGCTGATTTGCTCATCCAGCAAGGACCACGTGCACTTATGGGCACGATCTGGAGGGAGGAAGAGGGGCAGGCCAGTGCAGGAAGCTCATAGCCTTGCAGCTCAGCCCTCCATGAGCCTTCAGCCACACACCCTGCCTGATGTCCAGGGATAAGTCCCTGCTTTGTATAGGGTGAGGGCAGTACCCAACATGGCTGGAACAAGGAGCAAGGCTATAGGAAGGGCCTCCTCATGATGGTCCCCTTTTTCTCTCTCTTTCTTGGAGAAGGTAAAGAAAATTATTTCTGGAAGGTCTTAGAAATGTAACCACAGAACCTGTGCTACAGATGATTTGTTTTACTTGTTTTTGTTTTGTTTTGTTTTGTTTTTTTAAAAGTATGAAACAGGTCAAGTTCCGTATTTTAAATTGGGATTTAAATATTTGGTCTTATTACTTTTTTTTTTTTTTTTTTTAAAGCGGGTGCTTGCCTTGGGAACTGGAGAAGAACTCAAATGACTTGGGATAATTCACAAGTCCTCGAAGGCAAGAGAAGAGAATCTGAGGGGGCTGGAGAAAGTACCAGACGCCATCTTTGGTTTCTGTGTGCATGTATACACACACACACACACACACACACACACACACACACACACACACACGTAACCCAGCCATGCAAGAAGTGTAACACTTTGTTTCTCAGGGGTGGGGTGGTGGGGTCGGGGGAAACAATGCAAACCCCAGTCTCAGAACAGGGCCAGGCTAGGAGCATCCCTAGTCTTGCTTCGACTCCCTTCATCCTGCAGTATCGCCTGCCCATGGCCAGGCCCAGGATGTGGGCCCAGGAGACCCACAATGTGTAGCAGAAAGCAGACAGGCTCCCTGGGCTCCTGTGTTAGCCTTGGGAGAAGGTGGGGAGTGGAAGGGAGGAGGTGAGGCCCGCAGGGCTCTTCTGCCCCGCCTTCCCCCCCCCCCCGCTATTATTCTGTACTGAGACGCTACCAAAAGTAGTTTTTTGTTCCTATTCTTGCAAAAAAAATATATAAATAAATAAGATGATGTTCCTGGTTGGTGGGGTGGGGAGCAGCGGGCGGTTTCCTGCCTGTATCTACGTCTTGGCAGAGAGGAACGGCTACTAGCTAGGTGTGCGCACGGGGCTCTTAGGCGTCTGTCTGCAGGAGCGCTTGCCTCTGAATTTAATTACAATCCCCTCCTTTTTTCTTCTTCATCCTCAGTGCAACAGAACCTTCTCATGGACTTTGAGGTTGGGATGGCTGCCAGTGTGGAGTGGAGGCAAAGAGACCGCCCCCCCCCAGCCTTGTCCCCAAAGTACAAACTAGTCACAGCCTCAAGCTCCTTCATGGGTGTTTTTGTTTGTTTGTTTGTTTGTTTATGGATGTGTGTGATTTGTGTTGTTTCTTTTCTTTCTTTTCAAGCAACAAAAGGGCTAGAAAAAGGCACAGGTAACTGCATACGTGAAACAATATAACAGATGGGGCTGAGCAGAAGCCGCACGGACAGATGGACAGATGGACAGATGGACGACGATGCCCGTGGGAGCAAGACGACTCCAGGCTGAAAATGTCTGTTTGCTGAACACTGGACACCAGGTGCTGAAGCGGCTGGCGAGGCTAAGTGCTTGGGGGGTCATTGTTCTTGGGCAGGAATGGAGAAGTCCTGAGCTCCCCACTACGTAAGAGCTCAGGGGAGCCTTGATGGGTCCTGGGTTCCCCAGAGAGGTTCCTGCTCCGGGCTGGAAAGTGAGCAGCGGAGGCCTCTGCCAGGCAGTCCATGGAGCTGCTGCGGTCCAGGGGTAGGAAGCTTGAGACCTTTGGGTTGGCCAGTGTGTGTGGTGACTCCAAGAGGGCGCTCCAGGATGGTGCCACCTGATGGCCCTGGGGCAGCTGTGGGGAGCAGGGGTTGTGTGTGCCCATGGGTTCTGCAGGGCCTTCAGGCCTCTGAGGGTCCCAGTCGGGAGGTCTTCCTGGGCCTCTGCTGGTCCTTCCCTCCTCCAGCTCTGAAGACAGTGTAAACTTGGAGACCTTGGCCACAGGGGACACCGATGCTGAAGGGCTCTCTGTGGGACTCCAGCGGCTGCGCTCCTGGGCCTCTCGGGCCCCAGTTAGGTCACTGCCGCCCCCTGAGAAGCTACTGACCCAGGCCGCACAAGGCCCTGGGAGCAGGGTGGAGTGGGCTCCTGGCCGGGCCTGGACCATCTGGATCCCTCCAATGGGAATGAGGGGGCACGGGGCGCGGCTCAGGTGCCGGGAGTGCAGAGGCAGGTGGCTGAAGAGCTTCTCCTCACTTCGGCTAGGGAGGTGGCCACGGGGAGAGAATGGTGGGGAGAAGAGAGGAGCAGGGCCAGCTGATGGACTTTGGGACTCAGTCTTCTGCTGGGGTCAGAAAACAGAACAGGGGAAGAAGGCAAGGGTTACATGCTGGGCACATGCGGAACTGAGGTCTAGAGTCCTAGAGGTCAGGGAGGCCTGAGATCACAGAGGAAGGCTGCTGACTGGGGCCAGAATGAGGATTTACCCCTGCTTAGAGAGCTTCCTGCTGGGCAACTTAGAAGAACATGCTGGCCCCATATAGGAGAGGGATCCTGGGGGTGGCATCTCTGTGGTCATCTGGTCTACCTTGGCTCTTCTGCCTCTTACTTGCAAGGAATGGTCTTGACCTAACCTTACCCTTGCATACACATTCACATCTGAGGATCTCAACCTTCTACTACAGGGACTCCCAACTTAACAAGAAAGGTGCTTTAGTCAGTGTCCCCCAGAAGAGATGCTGTGGGGTCATAACAGCACAGTGTTAGAAACGTCAACAGTGATAGTGCCAGCATTGGGTGGTGGCAGCCATGGTGGCAGAGTGGTAATGGTACAGACGCTGCAAGGCAGCAGGGTGTGTGTGTGGGGGGACAGGGTAGATGATGGGAGAGCATCAATGATGGTGGCAGGTAGTGGCAGTGGTATGGTAGGGCACAGTGGTGACAGAGGCAATGCTGCTCTTAGCCACTATACTCATGGCTTCACAGGGATGGTGTGGGGTGGGAATGCCCTTAAAGGAGATGGGGATGGATTTTGGTAAAGCTCTGTTATCTGCTTCAAGGACACAAGTGGACAGGCAAGGGATGGATGAACAATTACTCAAGTGTTGGTACCCACATCCAAGGCTACACTGCTCACTAGGGCTAGAACCCAGAACTCATGAGCCCCAGAGCCATGTTTGCGGTTTCTGAGGTTGCACTGAGGTGCAATAAACTAGCTTCCACAATGGGGGACCCCAGAAATGTTTGCTACTGTGTCCAGGAATACTGGGCTGGCTGCGGATGCAAAGTGTGAATGGGCAGCTCCTGATCCCCCCAAGAAGGCCACAAAGGGGACTCACCCATGCAGAGGTGCACAGTTCACGGCTTCTGCTGAGAAGTGTGTGAGGTAGAGGCACGGGCTGGAGGAGAGCCCGCGGAACCGGCCCCAAGCCCGGGCCACACTTGCCCACTGAGGGGCAACAGGGCCCAGCCAGGGCCCACTTCCCTGGCAGCACTGACTGTGCCAGTGCCTCAGCCTGACCCAGAGACCATCTCCTGGTGGGTGAACATCTGGGGGCTCCTGTGTCTGTGGCACTCTTGAGTCCGGGGGCCAGAGGTGCTCCAGGGTGCACTTCTCTTCCTATGGGCTGGGGAGTGAGAGGAGACAGCTCCAGTCTTGGAGACCCACAAAGACGAGGGCCCATGTCCCTCCCTGGGCCCATCTGGGGGCCAGATGTGCTCGTGACTGAGGCCTGCGCTTCCCCTTCTCTGGCCGGTGAACACCGCTGGGGAGACGAGTCATTTTTGGTGAGTGAATGTTTGCGAGTGAGTGAGGGGCGACTGCCTGCTTCTTTGCTTGGGGACCATGGCCTCCTAGGGGATGTGGCCTTGGGACTCGGGGCTGAGATCACACCCTTTTCCAGTGGGGCCAGTCCCAGCTGAGGAAGGCCTGGGCTACCCCAGCTAGGTGTGGAACAACTGCTCGCTGTCAATTGCGTGGCTTCTGAGATGGAGCTGCCTTGTGGGACCTCGTCAGAGGTGCTAGCTGGAGGCTGAGGGCCGTGACTGGGTGAGGGGTCCTCCTGTAGTGTGGTTGGCAGGCAGAGTGGAGCAGCCTCTGAAGATGGCCTGGACAGCTCATCCTGGCTCTCCTCATCGTCCTCGTCCTCCTCCTCTTCATCCACGTCTGAGTCTGAATCAGAGTCCTCCAGGTCTGAAAACTGGTGCTCCTCCACAGCCTCGGAGCCCTCTCGCCCCTCTGAGTCCTGGAACAGGCCATCGCTGGTTCCTGAGGGGAAGAAGACAGGGCACTCAAGATTACAGCTGCATCAGGTTAAGCCCGGTCTCACCGGCCTGATGCCACATGGCACACGACCAAGTGACATAGCAGATAAAAGAATACTCTGTAAATAATAGCGCACAATGACCTCACGCCTCAGTGTGCAAGCTCAGTTCTGAGAGCTTTAGGTACGTGGATTTGTGTAGTCCTCAGAGCACCCTGGGATTGCTGGGGGAAGTGGTTCTGTTCTTACCTCCATGTTGTGGATAAGGAGCTGAGGTAAGGGCATTAAGTAACCTGCCCAAGTAAGGCAGAAGCAGAGAGGGGACCTCACTGGAGCGAATGAGACCATCTGTTCTCTGGTTTCTCAGTGTAGGCTCTACCATGAGCCAGTTATAACATTATGCCTCAGTCTCTCCTTTTGTCAAATGAATGTCTCACTGCATGGGCTTTTCTAATGATAATAATAATAATAATAATAATAATAATAATAATAATAATAATAATAATAATAATAA
>OU015754.1:54944090-54957156 GCA_907169655.1 Acomys percivali | reverse complement strand
TATCTATCTATCTATCTATCTATCTATCTATCTATCTATCTATCTATGTATCTATCACCTATCTATATCTCATCTATATCCATCCATTTATCTATCTATCATCTATCTATCTATCTATCTTGTATTTAAAAATTGCAGGCCTTAGGAGACAGTGAAGGGTCATTCCAAGAGGACCTTATGTACAAATACAGAGGTTGGCCTTCTAAAGTTTTCCTTGTGTCCCTGGGACCCAGTCTTCAGGGGAAGCCGAGTTGAGACAGGCACCCTTTCCCCAGTGGTGAGGATGGCTTTGTGCTGTAGACTCTGTCACCTGTCACCTGCTACAACCTCCAGTTGGCTCTTCTCAGTGGCTCCGCGCTACCACCTTAAACCACTCTTCCACGTCATACTGCTGTCCCCCACACAGCCCCACAGCCATTCTGGTCTCCTCCAATGTGGGCTTTACTCTGCTTGTGGAAACCCAGAAGTGGTTCTAAGTGTCAGTCCATCTTGACCGCCCCCTGGCCCCTGCACGTCTCCTCCACACCACATTAAAGAACATTCAGTTTTTGTAGAGTTTTTGTTTTCAAAGGAGATACTTCATACACCACCTGGTCACATCTTATAGAGGTTGGGTGCCATCTGCTGGGCAGCACAGGGCAAGGCGTGCGCTAGGAGGATGGTGAGAGGTGGAAGGAAGAAGGGTTCTCAGCAAGGGCAAAGGAAGAGATGTTAAAAGGTGCGGGGAGTTGGCCAGAAGAAGCAAGGAGACTGGACAGGTTGTAGAGGCTGCAATGATCATTGGCCAGTTTAAAGAGCCCAGAACTGCTGGAAGTTGCGTTACAGAATCTCAACAAGATGCTGGTGCTGTGGGAATGGTTTAGACTTGGGGTAGCACTAGGACAGGAGATTCGGGGTGTTCTGGGTGTGAACTCTACGGTTCTTGGCAGCTGCCTGTTTTGAGGAGGGCTCGGAATGAGGGAGAATCAGACATCTTAGGCTTTCACTTGCCTTGTTCTTGAGACTGTTCACAGGCTGGGAGCGAGGCAACGGGGGGGGGGGGGCTCATTTTAACAGCCGCGTGTAAGATACAGGTAAGAAAGATACGCAGAGGTATAGAGCACCCAGCTGGGGCCTATGGATGCAGAATTCTGTAGGTTTGTGAAGGGTAGGGTGGCCGGACAAGAGAATTGAAAGCTATTGGAGAGCTGCTGCTGCAGGTAGAGGCCTGGGAGGCACGGGAAAATGGTGTGCAGATCAACCTGCCTCAAACACAGCCAGGCAAGAGCCATGAGGACCAAGGACAGGCGTGAGCTTGATTGGTTTAGAAAGAGGTAGGGCGGCAGAGTTGCAGGTCATGGAGGGCCTGAGGATGGTTCCCGATGGCTCAGGGATTTTGAAGAGGCAACTCTGGTTGAACACAGGGTTCAACCTTATGACTTGCCAGCTCTTTGAAGGCTGGGGGCTCGTGGAACATCTTCCCCTTAGGACCCAAACATCATGCAGATTTGCTGCCTACTCTTGGATAGTGCTGAATGTAGTTTCCCAGGGACTTGAGACCTGCCCTACTACAGGCAGGGAAGAATAACATTGCCATACACCCAGCCTTTCCTCTAGCCTGGGTTCGCACATCCAGGTGCTGGCAGCTGCAGAGAGTCAGGACTGAGGAGCAAATAAGCAAGGGTAGGGTGGGAGTTGGCCATTCCTTCCTCTGGTGGATACTTTCCCTTGGAGGCCTGAGTCGCAGACTTCCTTTTACCAAGGAGGATGGGTGGCTGATGCCCTGTCAGGTGACTGCAAGACAGTCTAAAGCTAGTAGGCCTGGTGTAGATGACTTATGATTCTGGTGGCCCAAGTAGCTTCTCAAATTCCTACTGTCCACCTGTCCACTGCAGTCTGGACTAGCCAGAGTGTCAGCTAGTCTGTTTTTTTTTTTTTCTTGCATTAAAGAAAAAGAGACACCTCTAGGAATTTGGAATGTATTAGCTGTGGGGGAATCTTAATATCATATATCCTGGCTTTCTGAGATTCAGAGCCAGGCAGTGGGGGTCCAGCAGAGTGGCCTCATTTTGGAGCTCCCAAATCGTACTGGGATAGGAAGCAGCCCTTTGTCCTTTGGTCTGAGGATGGGAAATTGTGTGTGTGTGTGTATGTGTGTGTGTGTGTGTGTGTGTGTGTGTGTGTGTGTGCATGCACAGATGGGCAGCTGTTTTCTAGTTCCACCAGAGCTCTGAGCCTGGAGACTCCAAGGCAAAGAACACCTCCCAGGCAGGCCCTAGTCAGGAGGACTTCACCCCTCTAATCAAACTGGGGAGAGAAAAGGTAAGGATGCCATCATGCTCAAAGCTGCTAGGCAGCTGTGAATGGAGCCACCAGGACAGGGAGCCAGCTCTGATCTGTGTGCTACGACATATGACACAGTAGGTCTTAGACTGAGGTGAAGTTCCCTCCTACCCTCAGCTGATGATGCTGAACTGCGTGTCTGGGCAGAGTGTGTGACACCTTGGAGTGTGGCTCTGGACCCTCTGCAGGTGTTTCTAAGACCTGAAACTTCCAGCGAGTTGACAGGGGTTTGGCACAAAGCCAAACCAGATCACACCAGAGGAGGTGTACATCCGTCTTCTGCAGGTTCCAGAAGAGGGGTGCAGTGGGAATGAGATGGCATGACAGGATGACCTTCTCAGGATCTGCATATGACAAAGATGCAGCCATCATGCTGCACTGTAAGGCAGTAGGCTCCCTATCACAAAGCCTGTGCTCCCCACCTCACCAGCCAGATAGACAGCGAGGACGATGGAGCCGTGACTGTGAACTAATGGGCTATTGGTGGATACGCTTGTTCAAGCCATCATAGTTCTGTCAAATGAATGTGCATTTTCTCATATAGCCTACATTCATTCCTAAGAACCAATGGAGAGTGGGCTGTACCAAGGATCAAGTGCTGAGGAGGTAGAAGAGGTGTATGTGTGTGTAGGGCCTGTGAGAAATGGAAGGCAGGGCACACGGTCTTTCTAACGGGTCAGGGGCTGCTGCCATCCAGCCAAAGGTGGCATGAAATTGCTATAGCTTTGCAGGTTTCTCAGAATTAAAAAAAAAACAACTAAAAATATCAGTGAACTTGTATAGCTTTTACTGGGCGCCAATTGCTATTTTGAAAAGCTCATGTGTTACCTCATTCAGATCACGTGACAGTCTGTGAGCTCTGAGCTCCTTCCCACTCACACTGAGGAGACAGTTACAGAGCGGTCAAGCACCCTGCTGAAGCTCACAGCATCAGTTAAGGGAACCAGAACTTGAACCCGGACACCTGCCTCCACAGTTCAGGAGCTTAAAGGCTGTGTGATTATGTCTTTAAAACCAACCAACCAACCAAACAAACAAACCAAAACTGTGTAAGTCAAATAAACTTCAAAGAGACAGAGCCCCAACCTGGATCTAAGCTAGCACAAGACAATTTCCCTGAGGCCATACAGCTGAGTGGTTGCAGGGGCATTTACTTTTTCAAGCTCGTGACTTCTCTCCACTGAGCTAGGCTATTCTTTTGGATAAGGGGATGGTCATCATGGTCTCCAGGTTACTCTCTGAAGCAGAGATGCTCCAAGGCTACTATCCCACACACCATTCAGGCTCAACTGTAAGACTCTTGCTTCTCTTTCAACTTTGGATATATAAAAGGCCTTTCAACTCCCTGATTTTATTATGACCCTTTGGCAAGTCTGATGACTTGTCACAATCACACCAAGGGAAAAGATGATGTGACTGGGAATGTGCATGCTGGGTGTCTCAGGGACTGAGAGCAGCCTTTGTCTGTGGGGGTGAAGTTCAGGGCCAGTGCCCAACAGTCAGCTGGCTTAGGGAGATCCAGCCACGGTGAACTGGTTGAACCCAGAGAAACTTTTAAAAAAGGAAAGATGTCTGTAGGGGAGGAGAAGCAGGTGCCAGGTGGCACTGCCTGCTGAGTCATGCACCAGTTAAAAATATTCAGTTGCCAACACAGCCCTTGAAGAAACTTTAAATGATGGGGCTTTGGGGTGGTGGTGGTGGCTCTGGGACCAGCAGGATGTATGAATCAGATCTGGATGCACCTCAGGTTCCTCTCTGGTCAGGATTCTGAAGAAAACACAGCATGTCTTGATGTTATCCCAGATGAGGGTTATTTAATGTGCATCCAGCCAAAGACCTGCTGGGCTGGGTCTTCCACAGAGGTACAGAGGACTCCACTCAATACACCTAAGCTAGCTTTCAGCTGAGGGTCAGCACTTCTAGCCTGAGCCTGGGGCTGGTGAAAGGCCACAGGGCTCTGATCTTGGCCTCAGGGTATCTACAAAGCCACAAAACAAAAAAGATAGATGTATCACTGCAGACATGATCAAAGGACCAGACCTGGCAGAGGGGCAGATGGCTATGGGTCTTGAGTCCTTTCAATCAAGAATGCCACTCACGAGAGTCTACGCCACGCAGGTCAGTAGGGAGAACCAACAAGGTATTTGACCTGTAACCCCTGGTGGACATAGCAAGGAAGACATTGATGTAGGAAGATTTGGAGGCCAGGGAGATGTGGGTTTTCTGAGGGCTTGTGGGGGGTGGTTGTGATGATCTGTGACCCATTTCCCCAAGAGGCTTGATATTTCTTTACCTACTCACTTGTGTCTTTTCAAGCAAACCAGACCCCATTCTTGCAGCCTTTTTCCTTAGATGCATCACTTAAGGGTGTGGTACCTTCCAGAGCACCCTGTTGACGGGCTTGTGAGATTCTTGGATCTTCACAGAGAGATAGCCCCTCTACATGACAGAGGTTCAAGTGTCTTTTTCTACAGGTTCCATCTGAGCTCTGTCTCCAGAATTGAGCTCTGTGGTTCTCAGAGCTCAGACATCTCATTGGCAACAGGGCCTGGAGAGACCCTACATGTCCCATCATGACTAACAGACAGCTCATCCAAACCCCCAGGGCACCATCACTGTACAAAGAGAAACAGAGGCTCTTAAAGAGCCCACCATTGCAGAGGGCTACAGAGATAACAACAGCAGAGTAGGAATTCACTAGCAGGTCCCCAGTCTCCAAGCCTAAGCCTTGTCCTTTTTCAATTACAATCTGGAAAAATGACCCTTGCAGAAAGAATAGTGCCCAGTAAATCTCCAGCTCCAGGACCCACACAGCCTGGGACTTCCTGCTCTTTTTTCCAAAGAGGCCTAAAGATGAAAAAGGTGAGTGCTGCCTGTGAGACACAACTGAGAAAACTCAGGTCTCCATGCTAAACCCTGCCAACAGACGCTCCATCTGTCCCTAGAGCCACATGTCCTTGGTTGATTTGTTCCCTTTGTCTCTGGATTCCATAGTTACAGGGAAAAAAAGCTGAATTTCTCCTCCATTTGATGGATTTGTCCACACAAGGCCGTACATGCTCTGGCTAAGCTGGCAGAAAGGCCTCATGGGGAGTCAAGCTGATGGAAGGAAGGCAGGAAGGAAGGCATAAGGGAGGGGAAGAAGTGTTACTTCTACTAAGCATGGCTTTGAGTTGAGATAACCCCAGCATCGACTCTGGCTGCTCCCAAAGCCTGTAAGCACTGGCACTCTCCCATGTGCCCTTCTGAGCCTTGGAAGGTTGGAATGGCGCCTCCACACAGACCCAGGGGACCGGTAAAGCCATGGCCTTCACTGAAGAGTTCTTTGGAGGGAAGCGGAGTAGCTGAATTTACTTTCTAAGCAGTCGACTAGCTGTCATTTACTAAAGATGGGGGACATATTAGTGATTTTTGTTGTCACTGTGACCAAATACCTGATAACAAGCAATGTACGGAGGAAGGAGAAAAGAGACAGTCCACCACAGAGGGGCTGATCACACCCGTGCAGAGAGAAATGCTGCCACCCCTCAGCCCCGTCCCTGCCCCTTTCCAGCCAGAGCTCCTGGTCCATGGGAGGGTACCACCCGTGTTTCTGTGGGTCTTTCCTCCTCAGTTAAACACCTCTGGGACACCCTCATCAACACATCCAGAAGTGTGCATCCTAGGTGACTGATTCCAAGTCTACTGAAGTGATAATGCCCGTGAACAGCATGGTAGGAGAACTTACCCTACTGTCCCTTCCTCCCTCCTTTTCCACCCCAAGCCCCCTTTTCAGTACACTAATCCCACAATTATACCTGCAGGATGAGAGAGAGAAAACTAGTAGTAAAACATTGGGAGTTGTCAAGAAACGAGTGGATGAAAAAGATTTGGCCAAGCCAAGAAAATGGAGGGACAGCGTAGAGGCAACCCAACTTCAATCACAGGAGGAGGGGACGGAGGGCTATCTTCCCTTCTGCCTATCACTGCCAGAGAATGCCCTCCTTCTGGATGCTCTTTCCCTTCCTCTCGCCTCTATCTCCCCAGGTAACCCCATCTAGTCAGAGCCTCAAATTGCACCCTCATACTGACACGCCCCACATGTGTATTTCCAGCTCGGGTCTGTCTTTTGAGAGGCAGACTCAAGTACCAATTGCCGATGGATGCCTCCCTGAATCCCTCATGTGGACAAAGGGCTTGGGCTCTCAAATTTACACGCCCCCTCCCCCCCCACCTCCAGGGTCAGAGAGCCACTCTTTCAACTTGGTTCCTGTGTTCGCCTCTGCCTTGCCATGTGCCCAGCAGTCATGGAGGCCACACTAAAGTAGCCACGCTTCACTTCAGTCTTCCTGTGCTTTCGTCGGGAGTGTCATGGTTCCAACCCTACTGTCCTCGCCATGGCCCTCACAGCTGGCCTCTGGAAGACCTAACATTGTCTCATAATGTCTAATAGTAACAATGACCTACCAGCTCCTTTGGACTCACACTATCCTATGTCTTCACAGCCTTGGTAACCACTACTCTACTCCAAAATTTATGTTGTATTCGCCAGTAGAGTCAGAATGATCAGATTTGAGGGCACCAAGAAAAATAGGACAAAGACAGCACGGCCTGCATGAGAGGTTAGAGATACCCTGCTCCTCAGTCCACAGCAAGGAGAAGGCAAGGGTCGGCTGTGCCCACTGCTAAGGATCAGAGAAGACTGGAAGTGAGTGACATCTGCAAGGGGCAGGTCACTGTTGACCTTGACAAAGCAGATGCTAAGGTAAGAGAGACCCCGGGCCACCTGGAACAGAGCTGAGGAGGAAGAGAAAAGGGATGGACACAAGCCAGAGTCGACTGCTCTGGGGTTCTTTCTTAACGTTTATTTTGTTTTATTTTTGGATTTTTATCTTACATGTATGAGGTTTTTTTTTTGTTTGTTTTGTTTTTTGTTTTTGTTTTTTTGCCTACATGTGTACCATCTGCATGCTTGGTGCCCATAGAGGCCATAAGAGGGCATCAGATGCCCTGGAATTGGGGTTTTTAATGGCAGATGGTTGTGAGCCAACATGTGGGTAATGAGAATTGAACCCAGGTCTTACGCAAAAGCAGTAGGTACTCTAAACTGCTGAGCCATCGCTCTAGCACAATGTGCTTATTTTTAATTTTTTTTGTGTGTATTCATACATATGCATATATATACATATATCTATGTACGTACACATATATGTATATATACACATACTAATATATACAAATATGAGTGTGTGTGTGTGTGTGTGTGTGTGTGTGTACGTACCATGTGCATGTCTGATGCCTGAAGCAGCCAGAAGATAAGCATTGGAGCCCCTGGAACTTAGAGGCTATGGTTAGCCACCACATGGGTGCTGAGAACTGAACCTGGGTCCTCTGCAAGAGCAAAAAGTAACTTTAACTGTTGAGCCATCTCTCCAGTCCCTGGGAGTTTTTTTTTTTTTAAAACAAAATCAAACTTTCTTTCTTATTTATTTATTTATATATTTATTTATAAATAACTAGTATTTGTTTGTTTAAACAACTAGTAAAATGCAACTATCCAAGAAGTGATTTTGAAGTGGAAACAAACTTGCATGTGTTTATTTGAATGAAGTGAGGTTGAACGGGCTGGGGTTGGGGCTCTCCCTGGGAACCTAGGTTCTTTCCTCAGCACAGCACCTGGGCCCTTCTGACGCAGGCCTGTGGTGAGAGGGTGGGTCTGTGGGCCTCCCTGCTCTACTTTAGGGAGTAGGGACCTCAGCTCACAGTGAAGCGTAGGTATCTCTTCTCTGTGTTCCCATTACAAGCTGAGGCTGGGTGTTACCTGCTGCTCATAACCACCTCTGTGAGGCCCTCCCCTAACGGAACCAGCCTCTCTGATCTTCACTAGCTTCATTCGTCACTTCCTCAGACCTCAGCACACACAACCAGCCTGGACAGGGCATGGCCAGGCACTGCCATCAGCCAGGTCCATCCTTTCCCTCCCAGAAGCTTCTATGCCAGCCATAGGGCTGAGTTTCCAGCTTCCCTTACAGCAAAGGCACTTGAGTTAGAACAACATGGTCACTACAACTCAAAGGACAATATAACTGGGTGTGCAAACACTCCTTCACAGAATGAGCCCTTCCAAAACTTTAAGGCAAATCGGGGGGTTCTGCATAGTGCCCATGGGTATTCCCCGATGCTGCCGGGAAAAGGCAGGCTTTGTTCAGGTGTAAAAGTAGCAGTGAACATAGAGACTATGGGCTGGGAAGTCAGGGCAGTCCACAGGAGTCATCACTGTGTGAAAAAAAAAAAAAAGCACTGCCCTAGGACCAAGTCAAGATGAGATTTGGTACGGTAGCACGGACACTGTCTATGGTGTGCAAGGACAGGGGCCTCAGAAGTTCACCAGAGAGGGCTAGTTCTTGTTTTTGAAGATCAGGTGGGTTTGACAAAGGGGCAGGGGCCACAGGCAGCAGAAGGCGGAGGAACCTGGGCAGGTTTAGACTACCAGACCTGAGTTAAAATGGATTCTGCAGGTGAGAGCCACAGAAGGGTACACAGGAAAGGTGCTCAGGGGCACTGGTATTGGAGGTTGGATGGCAGGGTGCAGAAGGAGAGAGAGAGAGAGAGAGAGAGAGAGAGAGAGAGAGAGAGAGAGAGAGAGAAGCCATTCTGAGTCCTTGACTACTTAACACAGACACCAGACTTTGGGGACTGCGTGGAATCTAGGGAGAAGGTGTCTGAGGTGATGTTGGTGATGTTGAGGTTTTACCATGAAGGTTTCACCATCTGAAGTCCAAACGTTGCAGGAGATGTTGTGTGGTGGTTGGAATAAGAATGACCCCATATTTGCATGTTTCCTTCCAAGCCTGTTTCTAGAATGTTTCCCAGAATGTTTCCAGCCTAGTCTGATGGGCTGTTTAGGAAGGATTAGGAGGTGTGGTCTTTTTGGAGGAGGTACATCATTGGGGGTGGGCTTTGAGGATTTAAAAGCTCACCCCAGGCCTAGTCCTCATCTCTCTCTGCCTGGTTAAGATGTGAGCTCTCAGCTACTGCTCCAGCACCAGCTGCCGTGCTCCCTGCCATGGTGGTCACAGACTCACCCTCTGAAACTATAAGCACACTCCAAATTCAGTGCTTTATTTTATAAATTGCCTTGGTCGTGGTCTCTTCATAGCAATAGAACAGTGACTAAGGCACCATGAGTGGGAAGCACGGGCCTTGCTTATCTGTGCTGAGTTTGCGGAGCAGTGGGTCTCCTAGGCAAAGATGCCAGAAGCATCCAAAGCAAATGTCTGGAGCTCAGGAGTGAGGGCCCCAGCTGTGGCCTCAGATATTGCAGCAACAGCTGTAAGAAGCCTGAAGCCAAACAGTTGGATGGCATAAGCAAGGGAGACAGTCTTGGCAAGAATGAAAAGAAGTCTCAATGGTCACATCTGGAGAGCTCTGACCAGCCTCTGTCCACACCACCCAGCCCTGGCCCTCCAGCTGTCTGTCACACCACCCAGCCCTAGCCCTGCAGCTCTGGGAAGCCCTCTGTGGCTGCTGTAGGCATCTCAGCCCTGATGGTCCCTACCTCTGCACCGGGTTTTGTATTGCTGCCTTGGTCTGGTCCACAAGCCACCTAAATCCTGGATGACAGTTGATACTGAGTCGCTATAACTCCTAGTTCAAAGCATCCACAGGGCACAGACTAATTCTATCCTCCACGACAGATGGACTAATTGATCAACTGCCAGACTGAGGGTCAAGGACAAGGAGAATGCGATGCAAAGACTTGAGGAAGCTGAACACACAGAGAACCCGTCATCTGCCTTTGGCTTCCTAGCTCATCATGTGAGTAGGCTCTGTTTACACCTTACACGGGTACCACGGGGAAGCTAACCAGCAGCAGGTGCATGGAAAGTAGACCAGAGTCCCACAAGTGCTATCAGTGGAGTGCTTTAAGTTCTCGCAGGCAGAGGTATGACTGCGATTGTCCCTCCCACTCCCAAGGTCCTAGACTACACAACTCTCTGCAGTCAGTACATGAGAGCCCAGGGCCAGGGACGGTGCGTTAGCAATGGCACACAGTGCGCTCACTGTTCTGCCTTGCTTCCCCTCTGGGCCTTTGCTTCAGTCAGTGAGAAGGCCTCATTGTAGACCCCTCTCCAGTATGTACTTCAGTGAAACAAGATGCTGTATATGTGAGGAAAGGAAAGAAACAGAATAAAGCACCGGGGTTAAAAAGAAAACCTTAGTGTGAACAGATGGGCAGGCCTTAAGGATGCGTTTAGGATCCCGGGATGGGTGCGCCCTTGGAGACAGACAGGTGAGGCAGGTACTTGGTCAGTCCTAGCTCCATCCATGAGATGCTGGGGAGGTGTCCTCAGATATGTATCCGCACGAAGCGATCCCCCTTTCCACATTAGCAAATATCCCTAGTGCGTAACACATACCCCGTGAAAAGAAGAGGGTTCGCCAGAAGCAAAGGGCAGGAAGCACAGCAGAGCCTGGGTGGGAGTCAGGGATGGGGCAGCCGAATCGAGGGTGGAAAGGACCTGATTGTTGATGCCCATGTGACCAGCTGTAAGAGTGAGGATGACACGTCCCATAGCCAAGAGCAGAGTGAGGGACTTCAGGTGGAGACAAAGATCTGGGTACAGGTGAGAGACACGTTGGCATCCACATGGTGAGTCTGTGGGAACCATATTCTTTCTTGGCCTCGTGGGGCTTATGTTATTGGCATAGGCCTGTTGCTGTCCCCTTCACAGAGGAGGAGGATGGCAAGGGCATAGCTACCAAGCCTGGTAGCATGAGAGCACTTAGCCACATGGGGGCGCTCTAACCAAATGGCAGGCACAGAAAGCCGCCATTCCCCACATGGGCCTGTGAAGTGCCTCTCTTGTCCTGTTTTTGTCAAACGGGGACACCTTTTGTATTGTGGGTATGCTTCAGGGATGTTCACCATCTCCTGACCCTGTCCCTGTCAAAACCACGTCCTGCTCCAGAGAGCCCTTCTAGCCACTACAAAATGCCGACTTTTCCAGAGACTTCTACACCTGTCACTGTGTGTCTCTGTGACAAGTGACACTTGCAGGTGCTGGAGAAGGAGAGTTCCCAGTGATGGCCCATGTCATTGGAGGTTCATAGAGATTGCTGTCATCAGAACTGTATAGAACTGGTACCACTCTGATCACAACAGGGACACAGACACAGGACCATCTCACAAACATGTGGCCACACAGAACACAAAGTGCACAGAGGACTTCCACAAAGTACATCTGAAGCCAGGTGCCCTTCTAGAGCCTGGGGCATGTGGGGGTGGGGTACAGGGTATGTGTGTGTGTGTCCCAGAGTGGCAAAAATAGTAAGTCCTGGGCCTGCCAGTGGGTAGGGCAGGAAACAGTGTAAAGAGTGTGCAATGACTCTTCGGCACTGTGAGGAACGAGATGTGACCAGGGTGGCCTAGGCAGGACAGAGGTAATACATTCTAAAGGAAACAGATTTGTAATTGGGGACTCTACATCACCTTGGTGCTGGACTGAGAACCTGGACAAGACCTGTGGACACAGAGATGGAGAGAGACCTTGGCTCTTTCGTATCTTTACCAAGGATCCCTGGTGGCGTTTGCAAAACGAATGATGCTTTGGGAGTCCCACAAGGCAGAGAGGCCCTTTGGGAGCTACAGGCACCTGTGGGCACCCCATAGCCAGGAGCCACTGGCTACCTCTGTGCGCAGGTGATGGGCGGTGTCCACACAGGCAGCCGACTGCAAACAAGGCCTGAACCTTACCCTCCTTCGAAGATCTTGACCCTCGCCGGCTCTCCTCTCTTGGAAGTGGGGGTACCCTCCTCTGTCTTCCCTCGCTTTTCTTCCTTCTCCACTCTAGCTGGGTCTTTCGGGTTCTCCAGGGAAACCAGCGACGGGAGGTGCACCTGAACTCCATCAGGAGGACAAATCCAAGATTGGTTAAGTGTGCATGCTGGGTCAAGTACAAAAACACATGTGCCCACACGGCCTTCCGGTTTGTACCCAGTCCTCCTCTATAGACTCAAGGACTGGCCACAAGAGACAAAGTCTCCTCCAAGCTGTGTTTTGACCCCTCTCGGGATCATTTTCCCCTGAGAGGCCGAGGTGGGTCTTTGTGTTCTATGCTAGCCTTGGCACCTTTTGGGATATGTCTCCTTCAACTTGGTCACCTTAGTACTCAAAATCGGATAAAAAAAAAAGACACTTAAGTCATGCTGAAGAAATAAGTGAAGGCTTGGTGGTGCCTCACAGATTAACTGTGGTGTTCTCAGATCAAAAAGCTAAAGTAGCCCATGAGGTTAAGGGCGTGGCTGCAGGAAAGCACAGGTCTCCTGCTTCCAGTACTAGCCCTCCTGAGCCAGCCCCAAAGACTAGAAACCATAGACCCCAGCACCCAGAACCAGCCTGAGAGTGGGCATCAGGGTATACATTCTTTGTTAAGAGCAATGGGCCTCAGTGAGCCCTGGCTTAGGGGTAGGAACTGACACTGGTCTGGAACTTCCCAGACTTTTCCAGTAGCCTCAGAATATATTCTCTAAATCTGAGGCAGGGGGAAGATATACCTTTACATAGGATGCTGGTGCCCATGGAGCTGAGATAAGGGTCACCTGACTGGGAACCAGGAGATGTGAGTTCTAGTGCCAAATAGATCATTGGAGGCCAGGGCACCCTTAGGTAGACTACTACAGCCTCGGGACCTCCTAGAGCATTTTAAAAAAGATTTTATCTATCTATCTATCTATCTATCTATCTATCTATCTATCTATCTAT
>OU015754.1:54917525-54929472 GCA_907169655.1 Acomys percivali | reverse complement strand
CCCCCCAAATCACATGTTGATGGAATATTTGAGGCTCCTCATCATCATGGTGCAGCCAATGTACAGAATCACAAGTGCATTAAGGACTGATTGGGGAGTACATCTGTGGATACAGGGGCTGTTTCCTCTATAACTGTTAATGTCCCCCCAAGTACAATGCTTTCTAATCCTCAGAATTAAGCCATCCTCCCTGGATTCTGGGTCTGAATCTCAGGGGGAGGTTTGCATTGACCCTCTCCCCAACATTCACCCAAGTTATGCTATGAACAATGAATTTTACATATACTCTCTCATTGTACCTCACTCTCCTGTCTGCCTTCACATTTTCACTATATCTCTGTTTACACCATTTAGCACCCCAACATTCACATTCACTTCCATATTATAACTTAGGCTGTAGGTTAATTTAAAAAGGAGAAGCCATTAAACAGCTTGATGATGAATGTATCATTCATCCCTTTGGGATCAGTTGGTGTGAGTGGGCCCAAGTGAAAACAAAGTAACTCTACAGCAATGAAACTTTTCACAAAAGTTAATAGCTTTCTTCATTCACTTCTTCAATCTCTCAGCATCATAGTTTTGGATTCTTTAAAAAATGTTTTTGATTTGATGTTGGCCAAATCCTCCTGGACATGGGCTTGCCCTGGAGAGTGCTGGAATAGCCAGTGACACTCCATTGAGAAAACTGATTTTCCCTTGCTAGTGGGTATCAATTGCAAATAGCTTCTAACTCAATGGTATTTTGTGGACTTTTCTCTTTTGTTGTTCCATTCTGCTCTGTTTTGGCACTTTTTTGTTTTAAAGACCTTCTAAATGACAAAAATTATAAAATATTGCAAAATTTTTGATTGATAGATATAGCTCCAAGTGTTTTTTCCCACTAGAAAGAATAAGGAAGGGGCTGTGATAAATTTTTCTAATTTTTACTTGTAAAATATGTTTTTATCTTTCTATCAAAATTTGACATAGCAAGACTCTTAGCTTCAGAGCCCCAGCTTCCATACTTTTGAGAGAACTACCCAACTTGGCTAGATAGAGCATCTCATATTACCGATGACAAATTCTTACATAAGTTTTTTCTTTCTCTGGAATTTCACCAAAACAAATCTAAATGTTCATTTTTACTAAGTCCTGTCCTGAATCCATGTGCTCTTCCCATTCTACAGCTTGTATATGTTTCCTTAACTTCTAGAACATTTCTTTGCTACACTCTTGAGACTTCTACCCAGTCTTCATCTTTACCATCACTGTCTGCGCCCTAACTTCTGCCTCTCCTCTTTGATGGATACCTAATTATTTTATCAGTTCTTGTTTTTTCTCAAGAAAAAATAATCCAACAGATTTTCTTGGTTTTTATACCTTGATCACCAACCCACATTTATCATGTCATTCAGTTTCCATTAACTTTTTCTCATAATTCAATAACAATTTCCTTTTCTCTGATTGTTCTATTGTCACAGAAACTGGTCCCTTCCAAGTAAATAACATAAACTTAGGCTGGAGACATGCCTCAGTGATTAAGAACACACGTTGTTCTTGTAGAGGATCTGAGTTCGAATTTCAGCACCCAGACCAGAAAACTTATAAGTGCCTGTAACTTCGGTTCCAGGAGATCTGATTCCTCTGGCTCTGGGCCTCCAAGGACACCTGTGCTCACATGCACACACACAAACACAGGCAGAGATGCATCATTAAAAATAATAAAAATTAATTGTTTAAAAATGAAATAAATGTTCAGTACTGCTAAGCATACTAATGTTGGTTTATTTTGGGCTTTTCTGATATGGAATGAGCTTTCTTTGGTCTTTATCTCCTGGCATTCTTTTTCATGCTATTGGTTCGATGTTTGGTGGTCCTGGTTATGAACAAGGGACTGCATCATGAAGTCAGTGTTTGCATGAAGGCATGGACTTGAGCTCCCATAAGAAGGAGCTTAGACAAGATAGAAATTTACTTCTGTCTAATGTAATGGTCAGAGTACCAGCAGCCAGGGCTGAAGACGCCTTCTCTTTTGTCCCCAACATTGTATGGTTTCCATTTCCCACCATCACATCCACATCCTAGTCAGAGGCCAGAGGAAGGGAGGGCAGGCTTGAGGATCGCGGGTCATTTCAGTTCACACCAGCACGAGAGTCACACTTTATTCCTAGGAAGGCCAGGACTTGTGGTCTTTAGCTGGATAGCCTTGGCTGGACCTGCTCAAATCTCATCACCGCAGGAAAAGAAGAGGGGGGGGCACTCTGCTGAAACCACCAACCACACTGGGCTTCCGGTAGTGTTTGCTCCCCTCTCTCACAGATTAACCCTGGTGGGGGAGCCATGTCAGGGATCTTCCTCAGAGTGTGAAGCAAGTCTCCCAGTGAGGCCTGCTCATGATGCCATTCTGATCTCAGGTGCTTCTCTCTTGTTCTCTTTGTCACAGGCTACAGGTAATTCTCATAACGTGTGCGTGTGTGTGTGTGTCTGTGTGGTGTGTGTGTGCATATGTGTGTGTCTGTGTGGTGTGTGTGTGCATATGTGTGTGTGTGGTGTATGTGTGTGTGTGCATATGTGTGTGTGTGGTGTATGTGTGTGTGGTGTATGTGCATGTGCGTGTGTGTGTACATGTGTGTGGCGTATGTGTGTGTGTGGTGTATGTGTATATGTGTGTGTGGTGTGTGTGCGTATGTGTGTGTGTGGTGTATGTATGCGTGTGTGTGTGTGTGTGTGTGTGTGTGTGTGTGTGGTGTATGTGTGTCCACGTCCTCTTAGTTCTGTTTCCCAAGAACTTGGGAGAATACACTGTTCTGTACTCATGTTCTCTGCTGAGCTTCCCTGAGCTCCTCGCGTCTCTGTTCCCTGGCCATGGTGCCCTTCTCTCTCGTTTTTTTCTCACAAGTGGAAAGTTATTTGTTCACAGGCTTTTCTCTTCCTGCATGGTGAGTTCTTTTAGAGCAGGAAGCCAGTGCCTTGCAAGACACACGGAGGGCATCTATCAAAGAGTGGAGGAATGAAGCTGGCAGCTGACAGGGGTCTTCCAGGATGGAACGAGGATGCTCCCATGCATCTTCTTAAAGAGGACACTGTAGAGAGGCCAAGGAAGGACAAGAACACCAATTCCTGAAAACCAGCTGTGACAGGATTCACACCTGAGTGGCCTGGTGTCCCCAAGCATAGTCTTGTGGAGAATTTCATGGGCCAGGACACAGCCAGGCCAGTTCCTTGAGGCCCATGGGAGTTCTGTTAAGCTCAACAAATACTGAATTCCAACCTTATTTTGGGGGTCAGGAATTGTCACTTCAGGCCCTGATCTTCCTGTTTTGACAACTTCTGAGTTCTAGAAGCACTTGAAGACAGGCGATGCCTTCCAGGCATAGTTCTGTGCTGCCCTTCAACCTCCCGGTCTGTCCTCATGCGGCAGGAGGCTGCAGTCCTGTGTGGTTTTCCAAAACTTAAAATATATATATATATACTCCTGCAGTTCACACATTCGTTTACCACCCAAGCCAAGTGATTTTTGAAAATTCCACCCTGGCAGAAAGGCCACAGGATATGGGAGAAGCCTGGGTCCAAAGCTATATTCTGTGGGGATTCCCTTTTTGTTTCCCAATTCCTTAATCACAGGCTGCTGGTTGCTTGCTGCATTATGAACAAATGAATGGATGGATGGATGGATGGATGGATGGATGAATCCAAACGTGAAGTGGGATGCATCATAACATAAACCTGGTTTCTCCACTTCAGCCAGGCCCCCCCCCCCCAAAAAAAAAACAGAAGAAAAGATAAAGAGCCCATTAGAAAGGGTCTGGTGCTTTAAGAAAGATGGATTGTACCAAATGACAAACTGTAGGGCATCTAGAACCGTAACAAGGCGCGGGGGTGGGAGGTGGGGGGAGGGGGAGGGGCAGCTGACACGAGCTTGGGCTCCGCTAAGCACCCGAGGCACAATTCGTCTTCAAGTCTGTGCAGTAGATAGCATTTCTAAGTCTGTTTTACAGGTAAGGAAACTAAGGTAGGAAAGGTCACATACATGCCCAAGAGGCTAGGGGTCTACAGTGGCTGGGTAGGGTCACTATCTCCTTACATCACTCCAAGGAAACAAGGGAAAACTGGAGTGGTGTGTGAGCTTTGGGAACTAGAGCGCCAGCTTTGACCCTATCCTGCAGGCAACCCAGTGAGGCGGGTGACAAGCCAGTTAGGTTCACTACTCCGCCAAGTAAGAAAGGGTGTTGTGTACAGTTGGATGCTGAGGTCTGATCTGCCAAGACATTTTGGGTTCTTCTTATCCCTAGCCTAGCTTACTCCACCAAAACTGCCCCTGGCTCTGACTTCCTGCTGGATCCCTGTGCTTTGAGGCACCGATGCCCTGGCTCTCTGGACCATGTACAGGAGCTGTCCTGTCTTACCTTCTTGCTTAGTCTCAGGACACTCTACCCAGTGTATCCACCCCACCTGCCATCTTTAAGCCTCCTACCTCTCAATCGCACCCTAGCCCCTCTGCCCTTTCTGTCTACCTGCTGGGGGCTCAACACCTACCCAGACAACTGTACACTCTCCATTCTTCCTTTCTTTGGCCAGCTCAAGCCAAATTGTCATCGGTTGCTCCTTGAGGCCACCGCTGTCCCTTCCTCTACCAGAATGTGCCTCCCGCTCTATGACACCGATGATAACCAGAGAACTCCCATCTTGAATTAGTGTAGTAATGTAGCTTTCACAGCCCCATCTCATCTGTTTCTACCTAAATTCATCCCTGTAAGGGAACCAGCTGATGACCACTTTGCCTGTCCCGAGATTGTAAGCACACTGTCTAGACATCACGTCATGACTGATACATCCTTTTGAACAGTCCCCTGGCAAGAGCCTTACCACCCATTGTGCAGATGAGGAGACAGAGGCAGCAATAGCTGGGATGGATCCAGGCATCATGTCAGCCCCAGTCTTCCTGAGGACTCCAAATGCTTCCCGGGTCCTGCCTGGCATCTGACTTAAGCCATAGCTTCCTGCCCTGGCCTGAGTCTGAACTAGTCCGGTGTGCTGGAGGCTAGCCAATATGAGAAATGACCCCACAAAGACTTAGAGTCAGGGCCGCTGCAGCCCAAACCCTTGCAGAGTACCAGGGTGCCAGCCACCCCTCATATTTGTGCTTCGGGGCTTACAGAGCTTGGGCCCTTCACTCAGAGCCTGAGGAGAGCCCAGACATATTTCTGATTGTCAAGATGTTACTCACAGGCCAGCAGGGTTTATGCAGTTGTTCTTCCTGAGATTTACTCGTGGATACACCTGAGGCACTCAGACAGAGGCAAGGGTGCGGTGGGGGGGGGTCAGGGGGATGCCCTAGGGAGGGGTTAGCAGAGGCTACAAACAGGAGGGCTGGTCATCAAGCCATCCATCCAAGGTAAGCACATACTGGTCCATTTTTTTTTCCTGTTCAGGGTTGGCTCCATTGCCACTGGCCCACAGGACCTACCCAATCACTTCTCAGAACCCCAGCTCTCCCAGCCCCAGATTCTGCTGCCTGGGTTTCCCCAGAGGTTTGGGTCCAAGTGTATAGTGCTTCTCTTCCCTAGAGCAGGGGTTCTCAAAAGGTCATGATCCTTTTGGGGGGTCAAATGGCCTTTTCACAGGGGTTGCCTAAGACAGTCAGAAAATACAGCTATTTACATTATGATTCATAACAGTAGCTGAATTGCACTTATGAAGTAGCAACAAAAAAAAGTAGTTTTATGGGAACTGTATTAAAAGGTCACGGCATTAGGAAGGTTGAGGACCACTGCTCTCAAAGCGCTGGCTGTCCTGGAACTCACTATATAGGTAGGTTGGCCTCAAAATCACAGAGATTCACTTGCCTCTGCCTCCCTCCGACCAGTGTTGTGATTAAAAGTGTGTGCCACCACATCTGGAAAATTTCTAAATTCTGACCCAGCATCTTTTTCACAAGTATGACTCTTTAGCACTGTCATTTACTTTGGGATAAACTGATACATAATAATATGCCATAAAATTCACCCTATATGAATGTATACCCTTTATTGCTTATTATTATTATTACATTTATTTGTTATTTATTGTGTTTGTGTGCTCATGCACATGCATGTGTCATGGTGGGCATCTAGAAGTCAAAGGACAACTTGCAGCAATCAGTTCTCTTCTTTAACATGTAGGTCCTGGAGACTGAACTCAGGTTACTAGGCTTGGCAGCAAGTGCCTGTACCTACTGAGCCACCCACCAGCCCTATCATTACTTGTTGAGTTAGGATTTCACCCTGTATCACCCTGATGGCCTAGAACTGAGTACATAGCCAAGGCTGGTGGCTCAAACTCATGGCAACGCTCCTGTCTCAGCCTCCTGAACACTGGGATTATAGGTGCAAGCCATTATACTCAGTAAAAGTTATGTTTCTAGGACACTTAGTCTCTCTCCATCTCTACTAAACCCAGGACCTCCACAACCCAAGTGTATGACTTTCTACCAATCATCCCAAGATTTCTCAGTCATCTAATTTCAGGTGACACTGACACTCTATAACATTTTTACCACTCTATAAAGGTTCCTGTACCCATTGGCAGTCATTTTATATTCCCCTCAAAGTCACCATACGTTTCCATCTTTGTGTGTTCATCTTCTCTGAGAATTTCACAGAAACAGAGTCATCCAGCAGTGCGGCCCACTGTGCTTGGCTTCTTTCTCTTGGCATTAAGAGCCTTAGTTACTTAATTCCAGAACATCAAGGTTGCATGATGTTTCTTAGAGTGCCATGACCCCAGTGGCTTCAAGGCCATGGTGTTCACAATGATGCAGAGTCCTGCCTAGTTTTATATTAACTTGACACAAGCAAAAGGCATCTAAGGGGAGAGAACCTTAATTAAGAAAATGCCTCTTAGCCAGGCATGGTGGCGCACACCTTTAATCCCAGCACTCGGGAAGCAGAGGCAGGTGGATCGCTGTGAGTTCGAGGCCAGCCTGGTCTGCAAAGCAAGACTAGGACAGGCAAGATTACACAGAGAAACCCTGTCTCAAAAAAACAAAACAAAACAACAAAACAAAACAAACAAACAAAGAAAAGAAAATGCCTCTATAAGATCAGGCTGCACACAAACCTATAAGGTATTTTCTTAATTAGTGATAAATGAAAAAGAGTCCAGCTCATTGTTGGTGGAGCCATCCCTGGACTGGTGGTCCTGGGTTCTATAAGAAAGCAGGCTGAGTTAGCCATGATGAGCAAGCCAGTAAGCAGCACCCTCCACGGTCCCTGCATCAGCTCCTGCCTCCAGGTTCCTGCTTTGTTTGAGTTACTGTCCTGACTTTCTTCAAAGATGAACTATGTTATGGAAGTGTAAGCCAAATACACCCTTTCTTCTACAGAATGGTTTTTGGTCACGGTGTTTCATCACAGCAATAGTGACCCTATGACATGCAGGTTGGACTAGCCACTTTGATACATCCTCCTCCGTGTCCAGCAGCAGGTACACAGACCTGGCTAATGTCATCGTGAGACAGAAGTGTGCTCAAGACATAGGCTGCAGGATGAGAGTGGCTAGGAGCTGATGGGCTGCAGTCAGAGTATCCTTTGGGGACTGGGACCCTAGAGAGAAGCCACCTAAAGATCTGGCTATCCAGTGAGGAAACAGGGCATCAGAGGCCAGCAGCTATGGGCCTGCCAATCTGAGTGTAAATGGAGAATCTTATTTCTCAGATGACCTAAAACCTCATTGGCTGGTTCTCACTGTCCACCCCAACTGTTTAATGCCCTATCTAGCCAAGGCATACTTTCAGAAGGGAAGGGTTCCTGACAGAAAACCCCAGTAGGCCAAGCAGAGCCAACAAGGCTGTATGCTGTGTGCTGCCTGTCATGACCAATTAGCTAAACCCATCTTTATCTTCTGCAGTTGTAACTCACTCACAGAGACTCAGTCAACTCAGGGAAGGTGGAAGACCCAATGTCTGGACCAGAAGGAGAAGAACGAGGGTAAGCAAGTAGAAAGCCCTTCATAGTAACTCCACTGTGCAGCTCTCTGGCAGTCAGAGAAGAGCTGCCTAGGTAGCTGCATGGTCTTAGTGTCCCAACCAAGGACAGTCCAGAGTCCCCAAGTCTTTCATGTTTTACTACTGTTCTATGTCCAGGCCCTAGTCCCTGGGGCCTTCTGGGGCATGTAACATCGTATGAATGGCAAAATCCACTTTCCCTCTCCATGGGGAGTGGCCTCACTCCTGTCACTGGGCTCCCCCACCCTCACCCCACCACAGGAGTTCAGCCAGCCCTGAGCAGTGTCTGGGTTAAAGCCTGCATTTGACAGATAGCACTGGGACCCAGGGGGAGAAGGGGTCTGCCAACAGAGGCTTCATCTTCCCAGATGAGGCCAGCTTATGTCAAGTTGACATAAAAACCAATGAGTGGGGGCTAAAGGGATAGCCCAGAAGTTGAGAGTACTAACTGCTGTTTCAGAGGACCCAACTTCTATTCCTAGAATCCACATGGTGGCTCACAACTGTCTTTAACTCCAGTCTCGGGAGATCCAACACCTCTGTGGGTACCAGGGATCCATATGGCGAACAGATATACCCCAGGCAAAATACCCATACACATATCATCATCATCATCATCATCATCATCATCATCATCATCATCATCATCATCATCACCACCACCACCACCCAGCACATGCATTAAGTACAAGAACAGCTCCAGGATCCCTGTAACAAATCAGTTTCCTCTGCCAATGTCACACTGAGATCTCAAGTGGATGCAACCCACATGAAGGACTGGCTTTGGTTTCCATGATGGCTCCACCCCAGCTGGCATCTTGTCTGCCTGTCACCTGCTCCTCCACTTCCAGTGTGTCTAGATCTGAGTGTGGTGTGGCCACCCAGGGCATAGTCCACATTAGCCAAGGCCAATGTACCACAGTGGACACAGCTGAGATGGCCCAAGCTGGGCCTGGCAAAGGACTCAGACAGACTTGACTGAGGTACCGTGATGCTGCAGATGAATGCCATACCAGGGAAAGGAGCCTCCTTGTATAACTGAGTTGCCAGACAATGCCTCTGTTCCCCTCCTGCAGACAGGATGAGCCGTATAAGCTGCAAAGCCCTCAGGGTTCAAGGGACCTTCAAGGGGGCTGGCTTCAGCTGCCCGAAAGACAAGCTTCCCGAGACACTGTACCGATTTCCTTTCTTTTCCTTCCTTCCTTCTCCCACTGACCCTCTGTCACTTTCTCTCTTCATCACTTCCTTCCCTCTGTCCCTTTCTACTTCCTTCCTTTGTGTATGAGATGGGGTTACGATGGGGAGGGGGGTTTGATTTTATAAAAACGGCATTACCCTATACACATTTCTCTGTACTTGCCTTTTCTCAGAGACAATCTTTTTAGATCAAAGGTCAGAGTTTTCTCTTTGGAGTTAACGTGTACCATACACAATTGTAAGTACGCCATGTGCAGCAATCAGTTACTCCTCCTAACAAGGCTATAGGGTAGATTACAACTATAAATACCACAATCATAACCTCTGTTTTACTGAAAAAGAGGCTGGAATTCAGGACTCTGTCTTTAGACCCTGCGTTCCTCGTCAGTGCCTTTTGGAGCAGGCACCCAGTCTGCTTGCTCCTGCGGGATGGCAGGTGATGGTTTGAATACAATGCCTTTGATCTTGACTTTGCTCTTGAGTTTTTATAACTTTTTTTTTTTCCTCTAGAATTTTGCAATAAACACCCTTTGCACTCCAGATCTTTACACCCTGGTGCTGTTGTTCCACAAGCCGGATTCCCAGAAGAAGTAGGATCCTGGGCCAAAGAGGATGTGTGTCGGGTTACAACAGTGGTGAGGCCTATTGTTCAAGGCATCTTCCTATTGATGAGCCCTGCGGTTTTTGCTCACTGGTTTCAATCCTGTCCACAGGGCCACACAGGACATCTCTGACCCCATTTCTAGTGGGTAGAGGACAGATACTGCCCCTATTTCCTCTGACAACATGGTGAATGTCCCCCTGGCTGGTTCAGGGACTTTAGGGAGGGCATGTACTGTCAGCAGTGAGCAGGCCTGTGCCCTTTCTTTCCATTGAAATCCACACTCAGGGGTATGGGAGTTTTCCAGATGCCAACTGTGCCACAGGAGAAGGTTGAGAAAGCAGTTCTGGTCTTGAGCTCCTCCAATTAGTCAATATCAATCAATCAATCAATCAATCAATCAACCAATCTCTCTCTCTCTCTCTCTCTCTCTCTCTCTCTCTCTCTCTCTCTCTCCCTCCCTCCCTCCCTCCCTCCCTCCCTCTCTCCCTCCCTCTCTCTCCCTCACACACACACACACACACACACACACACACACACACACACACACACTCCTAAAAAGGGGGCATCAGGGAAGATAGTAGCAACCAGGCATCTTGTAATTCCAGGTCCTGCTTCACAATAGAACCCTGGCGAGCAACAATGGAGCTAGACACACATGCTGGGCATGTGGCAAACCCTTCCCTGCTATGGAAACCAGGTCGCTAGGGATTGTGGGGGTGAAGTGAGGAGTGTGGGGAGTTCTCTAGCTCTCTCCACTTGCTGGCTCCCAGGAACCGCCTTACTAGAAAGGCGTAGTGCAAATATTTTGCTAAGCAGCCAAGAGAGAAAACTTACCCAGGCTGAGCTGCCCAGTGCTGGGCACTGGCCACGGGCACAATACTCAATGAGGCCATTATCTGTGAAGGGAGGTCTGTTTGTTCCGCTGCAGGACGGTGCCAGAGCCACCAGGCTTGCCACTCTGGCTGCCACACAGAAGAGTCTCCTTGCACTCAGCAGACCCTGTGGTTAAGCAGTGCCAGGCCAGGAGGCTGACTCTCTAGTGGACCAGGAGCCAGGCTTCACTCCTTCCTGCCTGAGCATGTCTGGCTGAAAATATTAAAAAACTGAGGACCACAGTCTTCATAAAAAGATGCTCAGGCCCCAGACCTGCAGGTCTGCTTTAAAGGGTGTGGTCCTGGGAAGCTATGGGCCCATGCATCTATTAATAGCTCTTTGCCCCCTCCTTCCTGCCTGGGCTGGTGCTCTGAGGATATTGTTGCTGGTCTCATCATCCTCTGCCCGGCTGCTCTTTTCTCCCACATCAGCTGGACCTGGCCTAAGCATTCATAAGCACAGGTTCCACCCACTTCCTCAAAGCCTTCCCTGATCTCCCCAGGCCCCAGAGCCTGAGAGTGAAAGACTGACTTTTCAGCTATCTTGGAACTCTCATTTTGCCGATGAGTAAGGAGACACCAAGTAGCCTGAGAAGGAAGCATCAGCCTATGTGGACGCTGGTGGGCTTTCATGGCAAAACTCTCTCTTCTGTGCCTGGTGTCCCATCTCAGTGAATCATGCTGGCTGGACCTCACAGTATGGCCAGAGACTCACCCTCATGCCATGGCCTTTGAAGTCGCTGTCCTGGTCTGTGTCATTGTCAGACACTGACTTCTTGCTGTCACTCTACCCCATCCCCAATGCAGGTATCTCTGCGTCACAACCAGGTGGGCCACAGAACATTCATGCTCCCTCTGCTAAGCTCAGGCCTCCCAGGCTGCCCTGTGTGACCTGTTCTTCCCCTGCCCTGCCTTCTAGTCATACTGTGGCCTCCTGTTCCTGCCTGACAGGACCCTATGTTTGACCAGTGCTCTGCCCAGCTATCCACAGAACTGGCAACCACACTTTCCTTGGCTCCTTACTCAGACACTACCCACCCAGACTGCTTGCTACCTGTTCAGGCCACTGCCTGGCCAAACTCACCACAACTTGCCAGCCCTCTACCATCTATTCATTTCCCAGCTGTCACCCCATCACTCTCTATTTTACTTAAGGAAAGAATACCTTTTTGTTTATTTTGTATACACTTATGTCTGCAAGAACTCACAAATATTATAGATGTGTATACTGTATTTATGTTCTCTCCCTCTCTCTCCCTCTCTCTCTCTCTCTCTCTCTCTCTCTCTCTCTCTCTCTCTCTCTCTCTCTCT
>OU015754.1:54903791-54916274 GCA_907169655.1 Acomys percivali | reverse complement strand
GTATGTGTGCTGTGCATGTGTTAATATGTGCATGTTATGTGCAGAGTGTGTAGTGTGTGTTATGTATGCTATGTATGTGGGGGGTGTGTGTTATGTGTGATGTGTGTGGTGTGTGTGTATGTAGTGTATATGTGGCACGTGCTATGTGTGCTGTATTTTGTGTGTTTGTGTGTTGTGTATATGCATGTAATGTATGTGGTGTGCATGTGTATTATAGGTGCTGTGTGTGCTCTATGTGTGTGTATGTGTGTGTGTGCATGTGCATCTGTGTGTGTAAGATGTCCATCTGTGGACGATGCCTGGCGAAGTTGTGATTTATGAGACAAAGCTCAAACTCCTTACTAGCAAGTGCTCCACTCAGCAGCTAGGCCGGTCGGTCCATCACCCAAGCCCAGAACGGATCTGTTCTTGGCTTAGCCAATCCCCAGCACAGGAAGTCCTCTTTGCTTGGGAAGTCCTCCTGACCTCTGAATGGTTTCTGCCTCTTTCAGAAACTTCAGGGACAACTCCTGCCTCTCCAGGAAGCACACAGCTGTCCTTCTCTGCCTTGGTGGCCTCCTAGGTTCTCCACTCTGGACTGTGATTCCCTGAGATGTTTTCTATGGCAGAACCTTGCGTTTAAGGACCAGTGAGCACCCATAGACACCCTGAAGCACCTGCTGGGTTATAGGGAAGGCAGAGAGGAGGCCAGCTTGGAGGCTCCGAAACCTGTACGCTGGGTCACGGTAGACATGAAAGCAGGAGTCCAGAACCCTACAGCAAGGCTTCCTAACGGAGGAGGGGCACACAAGGGTAGCAGGGAATGGAAATCCAAGCAGAGAAAACAGCAAGAGAAAGATGGCAAGCCTGAGACATTGACACGGGAGCAGGGAGCAGAGGAGGAGGAGAACCCCCAGCAGGAACACTGAGCTAAGGGGCTGGAATCTTCCTGTAGGTCAGGGGTGGACATGTGCAGCTGCTGTCTATTCTGGCCCATAAAAGTCTTCTAGAACACGACCTTTTCATCTTTACATGGCGTCTATAACTGATTGTATGTCGGCATGGCAAACTTGTAAGAGAGTGTGCTTGCCAGGCTTAAAATATTTATGGTCTGGCCACTTAGAAGGCAGCTTTGCTGACCCCTGGCACAGCACTGCAAGGGGACAGGATGGTGAGAAGTATGTTCTAGCTTCTTGTCACTTGGGGGATATCAGGAGTGGGGGAGGGGCAGACAAGCTAGTGGAAGGAACAACTGGAAAGCTCACACAGTGGTCCAGACAGGGAAACATGGTTGCTTTTTATCAAAAGACTTACCAAGCATCACTATGTACCTAGACTGAGCCAAGCTCATTACACATGTTTCTTGAACTAACAGGCACTGCTTTGCCATTACCACTGCTGTCCCTGGGTTTGACACAGCACAAAGAAGCTGAGTAGCCTGCCCAAGGGTGCACAGTGAGGATGTGAACGCAGTGGTCCCACTTGAGCTGGGACCTTCCATGCCACGTTCCAGGTTTTCAGACCCAAGTACATTCGCCTGTTTACGGAGTCTCTAATACCTCCTGGAGAATCTACAAAGCACAACTCCCCGGAAGGAGACCTACCCTGTGTCCAGTCAGGCCGGAAGTGGGAGGCAGGAGCAGAGAGCTATTTTGGAGAAGAGACAGGAAAAACCACGAAGCTTCCTACCTGTCCTGTTTTGCCCCAGTCTGCCCTGGGGAAACAAGGCCACCCCTCTCTTAGATAAAAAGGTGTCTCTCCCCACAGTGGCTCTTCTACCAGAGCTGGGAGAGCAAGGACTAAGCTTAGCACACGTTGGCTATTTTTAAAAGACTACATAAACAAACAGGGCTATGTAAATAAGAAAAAAACATGAGGTCATCCCTTCAAAACCTAAAACTGTCTTTTCTGGGGGTGGGGGCTATACACGCTAGTCCACAGCGTCCCAAGCCACTAGGCCTGGTCCTCTCTTCCTCACACCCATGGAGGTAAGTAACAGTAAGCTGCTCTGAAAGTCAGGACGCCTGGTGTTTATTCCTGGCTCTGTGGGCTTTGACTAAATGCTTGCGGCTACTGCCCAATCCCTATACTACCTTCTCCTCCTCCTCTGGGCCCTGACACCTGTCTCTTTGTTACAAATGGTCCACACTCACAGATCTTTGTATTCAATGACTGGTGCTCACTAAACACTGCCCAGAAGCCTTTGCAGTGCCCACTGGGGGTGCAGAGGTGGCAGATAGCCACCCTGCCTGGAGGCTCTAAACCTGCATGTGCAGCCAGAGCTGGCATGAAGGCGGGTTTCCCAGAACCCCATGGCAAAGGTTCTTAATGATCTAATGCCATGGAGGAGGGGCACACGGGGCAGGGATGGAAATGCAGGCGGAAAGAACAGTGTGGGAAAGGCTCTGGGGGAGGCCCTCCCTTCCTGCGACACACTGTGACTTGCTTGCTACACAGCCACAGGGATCCCTTGGCATCCATATCAGAAGCACGGCAAATGTCCCCATCCCTTCCCTGTGCATTGTCACCTGTTCCCAAGTGCACCTGTGTCTTGCTTCATGCCCACCTTCATGTGGACAACTTATAAGTCACAAAGGCAGCTGGAGAGCTAAACTTGGGATATATGGCAAACTGGAGGACAGTTTGTGCCAGGGACTTGACTCCCTGCCCACTGCCCCCAGGATGTCCTCTCTCCCCTCCTCTGCCTCCCAACCGGACACCCAGCATCCTTGACTCCTCCATTATCCTTAAGCACTGGAATAATAAGAACAGCCAATTCTTGCCGAAGGCAGGCTTCAAATTGTGTTCCACTAAAGCCCTTTCAGAGGGGGCTTTTCAATCACTACAGGAGAAATCTGTGCTGAAAATACAGTTTTGCAACTGTCAGCACTGTAACAGAAAGTGCACCAGAGCATCCGGACACACTCCGCAATGCACCGCAGCACAGGGTGGCTTGGATGGACTACAGACTCGGGTCAGGGAAGATCAACCTACAGGGCTGAGATGTCTCTTCACTAGGGTCTCTGGGTTTGAGGTCTTTCCTGGGTGTCTTTGTGTCGCTGGTTAGGCTCAGGACTATGTGTAGGTCTGGAAACCTACAGCGTGACTAAGCTGTCAGTGACGAGGGGCAGAGCCATAAGGTTAAGTGCGGGGAGTGTGTGGGGCTTCCTGTCTGACTGGCATTTGGAACAAGAAGGAATTCGAGCAGCTGTTGGAAACTGTTGGTGATGCAAACCGGAACTCCCTTGTAGTCCTGAAATGCCCCAGAGCATATATAAAGATAAGTACACTGTGGAAAGTGTAACCTTTATATCTCCTATTGAAATGATTTAGGATTCATTAATTATTTTCTATGTAATCCTCTCTCTCTCTCTCTCTCTCTCTCTCTCTCTCTCTCTCTCTCTCTCTCTGTGTGTGTGTGTGTGTGTGTGTGTGTGTGTGTGTGTGTATGTCAGGAACCATCTTCATCTTCAATCACTTGTCTATCTTATTCAACAAAGCAGGGTCTCTCAATCAAAACCAGAGCCCCTTAAGGTGGCTGGTCTCACTAGCCAGCTTGTCCAGGGGATCCATCTCCACCTTCCAAGGCTGGAGTTATATGGGTGGGCTACCACACTCAGTAACATTTCCATGATTTGGGGGATCCAAACCCTAGTTCCCAATCATGCACAACAACGTTGTGCAAGGTTCCCAGGACCCTAATTTTAATCTTTTTTTTAAATGGTGTTTGTGAGTGTGCACATAGCAGAGGCCCTAAGTGGGTGTCAGCTGTCTTCCTTGACAACCTCCCACCTTATTTATTGAGGCAAGATCTCTACTGAACCTGAAACTTGCTGAGTCTTGTTAGTCTAGCTAGCCATCTTGCCAAGGGGATTCCCTGTCTCTGCCTCCCAAATGCTGGCTTTACCAGTGGCTGCATATCCTCCAGCTTTTTACATGAGTGGAGTGCTGGGGCTCTGAACTCTGGTCCTTTGTGCCTTTGGGACAAGTGCTTTTTTCACTGAGCCATCTTCCAAGCTCTGAGCTCCTTAATTTTTAACCCTTACCAAGCCAACCGAGAGAAGAGAAGGGACTGTAGAAGCTGCAGCTCGCAAGCAAGACCATGGACGCTAAGGGCAGAGGTCGGCACACTATCCGTGAAAGATTGGGTGCATGGGCTGAAGCTGCCAAAGGGAACATGTAAATGAATGGCATGTGTGTTTCAATAAAGCTTTATTTACATAATTGGGTGGTAGTCACAGGACTTAAATCGTGGATCCCTGGTCTAAAATTTCAGATTCAAAGTTTCTGTGACTTGAAACAGAGCTATTACCCTATGTGTGGACTTTCATAATACATCCATTTTAAAGACTGAAAGTTAAAAAAAAATTAGAGAATACAAGCACCTGATTTACACATCCCCATTCCTTATAAGAATCGACTTTTTAATGGCTTCTAAGACAATGAAAATTTGAAAACGGCCAGCAGCAATGTTTGCTGGGAAAATATTTCCTGGTTCATTTTCATGTTAGTTTTGGCCTCAAAGCCACTCATTCAGAAATCACCTTACTCTGCAGACGGTCCCAGGTTAGGTCTCTCCTGAGGAGAAGCACAGACTCCCTGTTATCTTGCCCTCAAATGACTCCAACCCCGGCTGGGAGCACAGGTGTCCCCAGCCTCAAGTAGTGCTAGTGGGCCACTTGAGCCTTGGCATAGTGGAGGCTGCTACACAGCACACCTGCCATCCTGGACTCTTATTCTTCATCTGCATGGATGCTCTATAGCTCAGCCCCCTTCCTGGTAGCCCAGCTGTGCCCAGGATCCCCTGGATCCCCCCAGCAACTCTGAGTCAGCACCCTATTAATCACCATGTTTTCTTCCCCAGGGAGAACTCAGGAAGGGGCGGGGCCAGGTTTCTGGCTGGAGCTGAGAGCTCATTTCTTGCTGGGCAGGGCTGCCTCTGCAGATTGTCCCACAGCTGTCAGAGCCCATGTGGACCACAGGGGATCTGGGCATGAAATAGGAGGGCAAATGCCAGGGGTGGGAGAGTCCTGGGTGGCTTCTTCTTCAAACTTTACCTGTGTTTTTCAGATAGTTCTAGTTCTAGGCAGAACCCAGTGTACAGCTTGTAGGCCAGACCCCTGAGACTGCTAGAGAAGGAGCCTCCCAATACACAGTTAATTGTCACAAGCACGGATGGAAACAAATGCTCAATCAATGCACCAGGTGGTGCTGCAGGAGGCCAAGGAACAGGGCCCATTGGTGATGGTGCCATCGATTCAGGCTGAAACATGGTTCCTCCTAGAGGCGGAGTCACTGAAGCTACAGTCTTCTGGAAGCATTTCAGTGGAAAACAAAAGAGCTGATTGTCTTGTAGACAGAGTTTCTACCCCTGCAAGCCGTGTGACTATCTTTAAATTACTGAACCTCTCTGTGCTCAGTGCCCATATATATATATATATATATATATTTTTTTTTTTTTGGTAAGGCTTACTTATTTTAATATCAAAAATAGTTCAAAAATACAGAAACTGATACACTTAAAAGTAATACAAGTAGACAAGAATAAACACCAAAACCACAAAAACACAAGGATAAACAAAATAAGAGAAATAGTACATACAGAAAACAAATAATAAACTAGTATACATTAAAAAAATAGTATACATAAGTACTAAGAAATGACTAATTATCATATAGTTGGGTGGCTTAAATACACCAATTACAGGAAAAGATTGGCGGACTGGAATTTAAAAATGCTTTCTACTTACTCCTCTTTTTTTTTTTTTTGCCAGATAGCACTTTGAGAAAGAGTTTTACCCAATATGCCTTGAATATATTCTGACTGGTAAGAACCAAGCCAGCATTTGTGACTTTTTCTATGAGACTACTGTGTTTCACACTATGCCATTGAGGGGTCTATGAACATTTCTGAAATAGAGACTTAAACATTTTAAACTATAGACAAAATATCTTTACTTATTAGGCAGTTAGTAGAAAAGAGGATGATAATAGCCAAAAGCTATTAGGAGGAAATACTCAACATAACTAGAGAGGTGCCAACCAAGTCTATATAGCAATTCCTGATCAAGCCAGGATATCAGTAATTAAGGAAGGCTGGGCTGTTAGGAAGCAATAGCTGGTAATGCCACTTTCTACATAATCGTCATGGCCTGAAATTGATACCTGTTATCTCCATACATATTTTAAAGCGGCAACGAGGCCAGCCTCACTGGGATTTTTTTTCTCCCCTATCAGGACTTCAATTCGTCTATGAAGTGCCAGGCCTTGTGTGCAGATCCCTTCACTTTAGGATGCTGTGCCATTACCAGGTGGTAGAGTATAGCAGATCTGTCACAGGGTGGGTGGTGGCTGAGTGGCCTGCCCAGTGGTGGAGGGTGACAGGAAGGCATCCCAGGTGGGTGGTCCGTGTTCTAATGAGGTCTCTTTCATATGTTCATGGTGACCCTGTGAGGCAGGTACCACTTTATCCTTTGTTGCAAGATAGAAAACTATGGCCAAGGGAGAGGGAGCTACAACAACATGCTTCTAAAAGCAGAAGAAGAAGAAGAAGAAGAAGAAGAAGAGAGCCGGGCACGGTGGTGCACGCCTTTAATCCCAGCACTTGGGAGGCAGAGGCAGGCGGATCACTGTGAGTTCAAGGCCAGCCTTGTCTACAAAGCGAGTCCAGGACAGCCAAGGTTACACAGAGAGACCCTGTCTCGAAACCCCACCCCCCAAAAGAAGAAGAAGAAGAAGAAGAAGAAGAAGAAGAAGAAGAAGAAGAAGGAGAAGAAGAAGACACTAACAATAGCAACAACAATAAAACCAGTAACTATTAGAGCTGGGATTTGAAGGCATCCCCCAGTTCAAAACCACTGCAAACGTCCTCCATCAAAAATGAGGTTCAGATAGTTTATTCTTCCTGGCTCCAGGGAATCCTCCTACCTACACAGGATAATTCTGGTCAGGACAGGCCTGCTGGGCTAAGCATACTGAGGAGCTGCTGGCGGAAACCAAGGCCCACCTTTCCACATTGTGAAGCTACAGCAATGTTGTCCCTTAGGTGACCTATGGGCACAGTAAGAAAATGTCTGCTCTAACGAAAGGGTACAAACAGGCCAGGTGGAAAATCATAGCTTTTCCCACCTCGGACACCAGAGCCGAGCCCATGGTTGTAAATGTAAGATGGGTAGAGAGCTCCAGAGCCCTCAGAAGGCAGCTCCCAGGACCCACCCAGAAACCAAACAGAGAGGGCATGAAGCTGTATCCTTGCAATCCTCAGTTCTGAGGATGCCGGAGGCAGAAGGATTGTGAGTTCAAGGCTAGCCTGGGCTAACAGAGTATGACGCTGTCTCAAAGGGAAGGACTCCAAATGCAGGCTCGAGTGTCCCTAGTACCTGAGCCAGATCAGATGACCCAGGTACTGGGTGAGTCCATGTTTCCTTTCTTTCTTTTTGAAACCAGGTGCTCTCTCCTTCTGGGTGACGTTGACGCATTTTGTAACAGACAAACTTCCAAGGCCACACCCCCACCCAATGTCACAGCCTGCATACCCACTCTTAACCCCACAAACTGAGATACACATACAAACACATACAGGAGCCCAGGGACCTCACTGGCCCATCTACTCGGCACTTGGAATTTCTGGAACTCTCCAGGTAATCATGGCAGACCACACCCGACATCCTTTCATACCTTCTGATGGGGCTTTTCACAGCCACATGCTCTAAACTGAGTAGGGGGTGGGAGTGATGTAGGCTGTATGTAGGACATACAGGACAAGCCTGAGAAATAGGCTGATAGCCCAGAGGCCTGGGTCCTTGAGAGACATTGCTGTGTCCTTTACCAGAGGTGAAGTGGAAACTGAGTGACCAGTAGTGAGAGAGATGACATGGGAAACAGGGGCAGAAACCTGGAATTCTAAACCCAGGAATTAGGGAATTCCAGACCAGCACTGGCAGAGGTCAGGGGAGGTGCGGACAGGCAACCATGGCTGCTCCCACAGAAGAATATTTTAAGACAACAGCACAGGCAGCTCCAGCCAGCTAACGTGACAGCTGGCAAGCCAGACTGGCGGTGTCTTACCTGCGCTGCAGGCACCACTTCCGATGACCAAAACTGAACCGCTGCTCTCTCTGGAAGCCAGCGTTCATGTCCACTCTTGCTGCGGTGCCTCTGCTTACACACTGCTCCTCCCCGAGGAAGGGACAGTGTGACCGGCCAGTGGCCCGTGGGAGTCTTCCATGAGCTACTTCGAGGTGGCTTGGTTTGTGCCTCTGATCCTGCATGGGGTGGGGAAGGTGTAAGGCATGGTCAGAGAGTTTTGTAGATCAGCGTTAGGCACAGAACAACCCCTCACTTATTCCAAGAGGCTCAAGCCCTGACGTCCCTCCAATCTGCATTTTCATCCCATGTCCCCTCAGGGAATACAGTGGGAAACAGTGTCCCTGAGATGACACACCGTACACCCTTTGCCCCATGCTGAACTTCCTGAGGCTCATTCTTCATCAGCAAGGTGGGCAGGGCTCCTGGTGGACTTCAAGGTTTCCAGATGCCTGGAGCCCAGTCTTGGGACTGTGACCAATGTCTGGGGTCTATGACAGAACACCCTTGACCATTAATAGGCTCGAGGAAACTCTATTTTTTTAAAAAGATTTATGTATTTATTCTTATGTATACAGTGCTCTGCCTGCATGTACACCTGTAGAACAGAAGAGGGTGTCAGATTCCATTACAGATAGTTGTGAGCCACCTTGTGGTTGCTGGGAATTGAACTCAGGACCTCTGGAAGAGCAGACAGTGCTCTTAACCTTTGAGCCATCTCTCCAGCCCGGAAACTCTATTTTTAAAGGTAGACATTTTTTGTTTGGTTCTAGATGAGAACGGTAGAGAGCCTGGCACCAGTCAGACGCCATGAACTCTTGCTGGCCTGAAAGTGGAAGGGCCACGCGGAAAGGACCCAGAGGCAGCTGCTCACAACCTAGAAGGACCACACAGCTAAAACCCAGCAAGGAAATGGAACCTCAGTCGCCACGCCCCCCCGCACCCCCCGCACCCCCCCCCGTACCCCAACCACAGGGAATCAGGTTACGTCAACACAAGAATGAGATGGTAAAGGTGTCATGCTCCATGAAGCAGAGTTGAGTCCCCAGTTTATAAACCACACCCAGTGCCAGCCTAAGCGAACTGCACATGTGGTTGGGTGCATTCACAGTGGCATGGCTGTACTCTCGGGACCTACAGAAGCAAGCTGATGCATGGGCATGGCGTACGATCATTAAGCCTGAGGGGTCTGCTAACTCGAGAGATAACTAGCATGACTTGTAACCGTGCCTGGTCATCAGATGGGTAAAGACTGCAGCGATCGGGGGCGTTAGAACACACTGTGGTTTCCAAGTCACTAAACGAAACACTGTTCTAGCCAAGGGAAGCCTGGGGCAGGACAGGAACTCCCTAGCGGTTACTGGGCAAACGGGTGGATGGTTAGCGCTCCTGCTCAGGTACCAGAGTAGCGGGCTGTTGGAAAGCTACAGAGGGAAGTGCTTGCTAAACCAGAAAATCTGAGAGTTGTTCAGCTGTGTGCAGCATAGCACACCCTAGCCACGCCGTGGGCCCTGGTTCATCTGCTCTGGTGGTACGGTGTGATAGTGGTGGTTCTCTAAGGCTATTATACCCTGGGTTCAAATCCACGTCCTTCTCTGTGGTGTCTTCTGTGGTGTGAGAAGGAGGCTGAGGATGGTGAAGGCTTTCCAGGCTGTCATGAGTCAGTGTTCACGAAGTGCTGAGAACAAAGGCTGGCACGTGGCTCTAATCCACATAACTGCCACGGACTTTGTCCCAGAGTGGAGCGTGGCAATGTGCGGTAGCCTGCACACAGGCCTGCAACACTGTCCCCTGGTTTGTCCTCAGCACCATGCATTGTGAGAACTTAGTCCTTGGCAACCACTCCACATGGTTGATTGCTACAGGACACAGAGGTCACCCGAGGTCGTCAACGTCCCCTCCCACCGCGCCTGCTCTGCAGGTCTGCAGAGTGACATTTCGCCACCACAGGATTGAGAGGACTGGCTCTGTGGCTCCCTGTGATAGGTTTTTGAGTCTGCCAATGGAGCCATCTGGGCGCTTCACAACCCTGCCATTTCCCATCAACCCCAAGCTTGACCTCCCAGTCCACTGCAAGCATTACAGAAATAGGGGTGCCTGATTCTTCCCACGGAGACTCCAGGGCACCCACAGACCAGGTCCCACACTCCAAGCCCTCTTCAGATGGCTTTAGAACTTGTGCTCATCCCACATAGCATGTCTACCTGGCCAGATGCTCAGCCCACCACAGTAGACATGAATTCTACCACCCACAGCCCCGACACCCACTTGCTACACTTCTCTTGAGATTAGCAAGTGTCCGCTGTGCAGACACCAGGAGCTGAGATGGTGTGACACCTTCCAGATGGTGTGATGTTCAGACCAGCTTCCTCTGAAGCACATGCAATCCCTAGCAGCCATCTCACCCACAGCTAGAGCACAACAGCTCTTTTTAGAACCCAGCATAGCTATTCATTCACTTAACGGATGTGAACCTAGTGCCCATGTTGGGTCCAGCTGGCTGGCAGTTGCCAAAGGCAGAAGTTAGACAAGATTTGGTCCTTGTTTTCAAAGGAGCCACGGTGGAGTTGGTTCTGATGATGTCTGGATGTGGGAGTGTTTCAAACACACCTCCCTGAAGCCCCGATTGGGGGAAACTGCACAGTGAGGGGTAATGACCGAGGTCAGAGTCAGTGTCAGCAGTGCTGAGGAAAAGAGGTGTGCCAGACAAAGGGGCAGATCTTGAGCTGGCAGCAGTGGAGTGAGGTTATAGGATGGTTTTGTGCAATGAGTCAATGTGCTTGGGATGAGGGGGTGTGGCTTGTGGATGGGATGAAACAAGGAGGTCAGTATACCCCATCACCGGCTGCTCTTAGTTTCCCTCAGTATCTGTCCAGCTACATCTGTGTACTAGTCACCTGAAAACGTCATCCCTGATGATCCTCAAGTTTCTAGATGATGAAGAGGGCTCACTGGTCAGCCTCTTCTCCCCCAGATGCCATTAAAACAAAAAAGAGACTACACAAATCAGAATAGAGTCACGCTAGCTGACCAGAAAGTCTGAAGACTCAGAGGAGTGGGGACCACAGAAAGCTAATCACACCCCACTGACTGCTCCAGGCAAGGCTGGAGGAAAGGCTTGCCCAAAAGACCAGGAAAGCAGCTCAGAGAAGGAACAGGAGCCTCAGAATAAAAGGATCCACTAAATAAATCAATAAAAGTCTCCAAAGAGACCAGGGTGAACAGGAGGGAAGCACTGGGAGCCGAGGCCACACACCTCTGCCCCTACACCCATAGACCTCGCAGAAACTTCTGGAAAGAGCCACTCTCTTCATAGCAGCCTATGCAACAAGATCCTGTGATTCCCTTGTCTGGCCTCATCACTCCAAGCTTGCTGTTTCTGCTGGTCACAGACTGCTGTGTGACAGCCTGAGCCAATCCCCGTGGAAAGACAAGTTCTAGTTCTCAGCAAAGCCAACCTCTCCGACTCCACATGCACCAGGGCAGGCAGCACCTCAGCTTCAATTAATTCCAATTTCATTAATGCTGATCTTGGAAAAGCTGGCACTTGAGAGTTACTGTAATAGTGTTAAGAGCTACATTGCTACATGTCCTGGTTTGTTTTCTGCTGCTGTAATAAAAACACCCTGACCCAAAGCAACTTGGGGAGAGAAAGTATTTATCTCATCTTACACTTTCAGGTCATGGTTTATCATTGAGGGAAGCCAGGGGAGGACCTCAAGGCAGAAAGCTGATGGCAGAAATATGGAGCAGAGAACATTTACTAGCTTGCTCTCGGTCTTGTGCTTACCATTTCTCATGTAGCCCAGACCTCCCAGCCTAGGGATGATGCCACCCACGGTGGGCTCGGCCCTCCCACATCAAACATCAATTGAGACACCCCAGACATGAGCACAGGCTCATTTGACCTGGAAGATTCCTCAAGTGAGGTTCCCTCTTCCCATGGGACTCTAGGTTGTATCTGGCTGACAATAAAAACCAACCAGCACGCACCGGGTTTGACATCTCCCATCCTGACTGCTAGTGGGTAACAAAGCAAAGATTTTTGAGGGGAAAAAAGAGATACTAAAAAACCCCGAGATCCATTGCGCAGTCAAGCCTCAAATAGGAAGAGAGAAATACTAAAATAAGAGGCCACCCACCTATCTGTTCTTTAAAAGTCATCCAAGGAATTATTCCAGCAAAACAAAACAAAACAAAACAAAACAAAACAGGTATCAGGATAAGTCATTCAAGAAAGAACATGGCAGGAAGACTAGGAAACAGGAGAAATACAAGCAGAGGGTGTGTGGTGTAATCTGGACAAATGCCTACCAGGATGGGGACACAATGCTAAAAATTAGAATCTTCTTCTTCTTCTTCTTCTTCTTCTTCTTCTTCTTCTTCTTCTTCTTCTTCTTCTTCTTCTTCTTCTTCTTC
>OU015754.1:54886249-54903781 GCA_907169655.1 Acomys percivali | reverse complement strand
TCTTCTTCTTCTTCTTCTTCTTCTTCTTCTTCTTCTTCTTCTTCTTCCTCCTCCTCCTCCTCCTCCTCCTCCTCCTCCTCTTCCTCCTCCTCCTCTTCTTCTTTTGCTTTTTTTTTTGAGACAGGGTTTCTCTGTGTAGCCTTGGCTGTCCTGGACTCACTTTGTAGACCAGGCTGGCCTTGAACTCACAATGATCCACCTGCCTCTGCCTCCCGAGTGCTGGGATTAAAGGCATGCGCCACCATTGCCTGGCCTGAAACTTACTTCTTGATATGGGTGCACAAATATGTTTCGTCGAAGGGTATTTCCAAAGGAAAAATAAGGCAGCCTTTTGAACTACCAAGTGTGGGAGAGAAAGTGGGACCAAAGATTATCCAAGCAGTGCAGCAAGAATCAGGAAGACTGAAGTTAGTCTGGAAGGAAAAAGGATAACAAACAAGAGACGTGAGGTACCATGGCGAAAGAGAGCCAATAATATTAATGAATTCAATAACATGAATAGATTCAATTATCTTATTCTAAGAGAAAATCAGAATGGCAAAAGATAATATAAATCCAGCCATATATTTGGAAATAATGCACTTAAACTAATAAAGAAAATCAGAGAAATGGGGGAAATGGTTAAACAGGCAAGATGTTTAGTAGAATCCTGGCAGGTCACACCGGTGAATGAAACGGAAACATCAGGTGGAGAAAGGTGGGTGTTTTGTGCTGCTTGAGGCCTCTTTTCAAAAGAAGGTCTAGACCCCTAGCTCGTTCCTCACCCTGAGCGAAGCAAATGAGCTAGTACAATCATAGAACCTTAAGGCCAGCAGGGGTATTGTGTATCTGGACACCTGCGCTCCCAGGCCTAAGGAAGCCAAGGTCGGGGGATTATGAGTTCAAGGTCAGCCTGGACTACATAGTCAGCCCCTGCCTCAAACACAAAATGAAGAACAAAGAGAGTGAATGACCTGGGTGTTACCAGTGACTGTGGACAGGACATAGAAGAAACACAGGACTCAGGGGAAGTGTAGAGCCTGAGTCTGTAAGCTTCCCTTTACACAGGCCTCAGATACAGAGAAGACATCCTTTGCTCAGACATCCTCACACTAGTAAGTGGTGCAGACCCGGAGAGCAGTTCTCCAGGCAACATCCAGAAGTCTGGGTATCAAAAGCTAAAGCACCAGATCAGCGGTACACATGGCAGTGCCAAGGCACTTTCTAAATGACTTGAATACAGGGGATGTCAAGTCTGAAACTGTAAGAGGACTGGACAGAGAGAAGCTTACTGTTTGGAAAGTTGTGGGCACGAGCAAGGCTATGCTCAGAGGAAAAGCAGACCTCAGATGCTTTTGTGATGAGAGGACAGGGGACCAAATGATATAGGTGAAGGATTTCACCCAAGCTGAAGTGGTGGCACACACCTGGAGCCCCAGCCATTCAGGAGGATGAGGCAGAAGGAAGGCAAGTTTGAGACCAGATGAGCAACTCTGCAGGGCACTTACTGTCTCATAATACAATAAAAGACACAGGGTTGGGATTGTAGCTCAGTGATAGTGCTTGCCTACGGCAGTGGTTCTCAGTCTTTCTTATGCTTTGGCCCTTTTGTACAATTCCTCATGTTGTGGCGACCCCAATCACAAAATCACCTTCATTGCTACTTCGTACCTGAAATTTTCTACTGTCATGAATCATAATGTAAATATCTGTGTTTTCTGATGGTCTTTGGGGACCCCTGTGAAAAGGTTGCCACCCACAGGTTGAGAACCAGTGGCCTAGGATATTGTAAGACCTTGGGTTCAATCTCTCGTATGAAAAGAAAAATCAACCATAACAGCCCAGAAGGAAGAGGTGTATATTGCCCAAAATAAAAATAAGTGAGCGAGCAAGTGAAGCAGCCACCACCACACATGCAATGCCATGCCTGTGCCCTGGCACCTCGGACACCCGTGATTGCCACCAGCAAATGAGACCAAGGTGTAAACAGCCAAGTCAGACAACACAGAGAAAGGTGACAGGTGCGTGTACTCAGGCGTGCTTTTGTGAGATGTAAGAGGAGTGGAAGGTAGCTTTTTATGTCAATAAAAATGATGCATTTGAAAACTGACTATTTCCTAGGAAATGATATGACACAAAAGCAGAGGAGAGCAAGAGACACCGGCCCAACCAATAACTACAGGAGAAGCTGAAAGGGGCTGTCAAGGAGGGCATCCCCAATGGCCAGAGAAAGGGTGGGGGAGTCAAACAAAGGGGACGGCAGACAGTGTGTCCCCCTTACTCACTAGGTCCTCTGGAAGTGTCCGTGAGGAGTCAGGCACCGCTCTAGGTACGGTGAGCACCATGCAAATAATAACAGAAACATCATAAGACAGAGAAAGGCCTGGCCTTCCTGGAGCTGAGCATCCAGCCAGAGGAACATAACAACACACAGAGGATGACATAAGTGGTATGGCGAGTGGTGGTGAGCGCCAGGAGAAAAACAAACAGTAGAGTTGCACCCAGGGCAGGTACGGAAGGCGACTTTAGGCGGGTTCAGATGCTCATTGAAGATATACACTAACCAGTGTCTTGGGGTAGGGTTTCCAGTGCTGTGGTAAACACGATGGCCAAAAGCAACATGTAGACAAAAGGGTTCCTTTTCTCTTACGACCCTCGGGCCATGCTCCATCACTGAGGGAAGTCAGGTGGGGACCAGTAGGTTGGAACTGAATCAGATGCCATGGAGGACTACTGCCTCCTGGCTTCCCCACCGTGGCTTGCTCAGCCTGATTCCTTACACAGCTCAGGACTGCCTGCCCAGGAGTGGTACCACCCCAGTGGGCTGAACCCTCACACATTAATCCATCAGGAAAATGAACTCCAGACTTGCCCACAGGTAATACAGGGGAGGCGTTTTTTTCAGCTGAGGTTCCTCTTCCCAGATAACTCAAGCGGGCTAAAACCCAACAGGATGCTAGGTATGGCAGCATGTGCCCATAACCTGAGCACTGAGGAGGCTGAGGCAGGAAGATGCCAAGCTTGAGGCCATGCTGGGCTACATAATGAGGCCCTATCTGAAATCCCACTCAAATAGACACAGCAAACCCATGAAAATGCCAAGGCCGTTGGAACATGTGTAACACTATTTGAAACTAGCTTTCAAAGCCTGAGTTGGACTTTAGTATTTTTCAAAGGTCAATAAATTTGAATACATAAAAAATTAAGTAACCGGCAATGGGCATGGGACAATGGGACACAGGTCCGTGGGGGTTCGAAAGATGAGGTCCTCAATGCATTCTGAGGAGGATGATTGTGTTCCAGAGCTACACAGAAATGTTCACCCCTGAGAGCAGCCTGATGGGGAGGAAACACTTAGACATATTAGAAATACCCAAACCAAGATCATCCCAAGATGGCATCGATCGCACACTGTGTCTGATCCGTGAACTTCAGTGACTACACAGCCACCAAAGGACCATACTGAGAGCTCCAAAACACAGAGCTGGTGTTTCCCAGAAAGAAAGAAATCCTGTCATGTGGATCATCCATGCCCTCCCACTGCAGGACCATGGGACCATGCTCAGGTGAGATCCCAGGGACCCTGGGCCACTGCTTTTCAGGTCGCACCCTGGCACAGTGCGGGTCAAAGAGATGGCGTTCGAGGAAGGGGTGCTGTTTGAGTAGAGCCCGAGTGAGGACTGCATCGCACACACCATAGGTCTCATGAACCTCCTCTCACATGCCATGCTAAGTGCCAAGAGCTGGATCGTGCAGAGGTGGATACTAGGAGCAGCACTGAGGCGGGGCCCATGGTGGATGGAGCACATGATGGAACCAAAGGCTTGGGAGGCGTGAATCAACAGAGCCACAAGTTCCCCGGGACAAGAAGCTGAGCTGGGCCAACATCAATGGTTTCTGTGAGCTACCCAATGAAGACTTTGAGGGGCCTCCACTTGCCACCTGCTTGATGGTCCACAAGATCCAGTACCCACAGGAGTGGGAGGTCATACAGGCCTTGAGGGCCAGCAACAATCTGGCAAATTGAACTGGAGCAGGAGAGCTGGCCCTGAGGACATGGAAGCAAGAGAGCTGACTCTGTGGACACAAGAACAGGAAAGCTGGCCCTTAGGATGTGGGCCCTTAGGACATGAGCCAGTCCTGGGGACATAGGCGCCTGAGAGCTGGCCCTGCCTTGAGGACACAGGAGCTGGAGAGCCGGGCCTGCCCTGAGGACACTGAAGTGGGAGAACCAGCCCCACCCTGAGGACATGGAAGTGGGAGAACCAGCACTGCCTTGAGGACATGGGAGTGGGTGAGCCAGCCCTATCCCGATGATACCGGTGCAGGAGAGCGGGCCCTGCCCTGAGAACAAGGGAGCAGGCCCCGATCCAGGGCTCTGAGTCAACCTCACCCCAATATCTACCTCATGTATGACCTGTTGGAACACATGAAGGGACTGGACCCGCAGATTCAAAGATTAAGAATCTCCTTGATGCACAGCAACAACAGGATATCCTACAGAAGTCCCAGTGAATATATGGTAACAACAGTGTAGGCCTCCAACCAGACCCATGACTCGTAGCAAAGAACATTTGAAAGTAAACATTTGTGGACAAAAGGATGGTGTGTCTGAAGTCTGGGGCAAGGGTCTAACGAGTCTCCTTTACAAAGGAACGGCAAAACGCCCGACTTTCTAAGAGTCTCATCATAGGCCCACAGCTGCTCCAGTTTCAAGATGGCCATGCAGGACCATGACTGGAGGATCGCGTTCTGCTTCGCCTCTTCCGTATTTGTTGTGTGGACCAGGTGAGACACAGTGTGCATGTGCCTGCACGTAAGAGGTGTTCCGTGGATGTCCATGACCTTCCTCAGTTCCCTGCATGCACTTCTTCCTCTGACTCATGGGGTTTGTGTGCTCCCTTCCCTGGCTGCTCACCCAGTGACCACTGCTGTCATGTGCACCTGGACACTTAGATATATGGGACCCAAATTCTCCAGACAAAAGTTCCCCATTTATATGTCAGTAGACTCACAGAGTACAGAGGTGGCCTCTTCTCCCGAGAGAATGACGGGACAGACGGTGGAACTCTACCTCTGACATGTATCAACAAGCCAGAGAGAGCCAAGACAAGCGCCCAATCAAAGAGAGGGTGGGCAGGCAGGAGGGTAAGACAGTTGGCATTTGCTGAGGACGGAAAAAGAAGAACGTGTAGTCAGAGTGAATGGAGGCCAGTAGGCAGTGAGGAGGAGGGAAGAGTGGAGTCTCCACACTGCAACAACAGAGCCTTATGGCCTCCGGGTTCTGTGAGAGGAAAGTGTAGGGAGGCAGCAACTGCTCTTGGTGAGGTACAGTCACCCGGAGACATCGAAGAATGCTAGCGCAGGCTGAGGATCAGGAGTGGGTCTGGGGCTAAGTCCAGAAGAGCTGTTCCTTGTCGTGCAAACCATCTACACACAGCCCTCTCTCACTGGAAGGTCCACAGGCCCTGGGCGCATTCACGGGAGAGCGAGGAGGACACTTCCCCTCCCTGAGGCCCCTGGGACACCCCAAAGGGGGAAGTAAGCTGATCCAGTTGAGTGGCTTCCACAAAACAGTGCTGCCCTGGCTGGAGTTCAGAGCTGCAGAGGTGAAGCGTTGCCTTGGGGATATCAAACAGCTAGTTGGAAAATCTGGGCAAGAAAGTTACCAGGCAGCTTATTCCTTCCAAGGAGCTGTGACATCTCCAGTCTTCAGAGGCAGAAGCCAGGGGCAGGGCCGAACCTGCAGGTGCCGAGTGTCTGTCTGTATTAATGCTGTCCTTAAACAGGAAGGCTTCATGTCACATCTGCCAGCTGAGGAAACTGAGGCCCAGAACTGTGAACTGTGAGCAGCCTTCCATAGCAGAAGGCTACACCAAAGCTCTGACATCAAATAATTAGCTGCTCTCAGGGCCTTGTTACTGCCGTGGCCTCAAATAAGTCATTTCACACCTCAGTGTCTCAGTTTTCTCACCTGGAAAATGGAAGCATTAAGGGCTTATCTGACCCCATGTCAGATTTAAATCACACAGTGCCCGTTCTCCAGAAAGTGAGGCCTGCCCCTCCTTCCTCTTGTGGTTATTTCTGACTTTCAAACTTCATGTCTATCTACAGACTTAGTCTTCCAAAAGGATAAGCTAGAAATCCCACAACAACATCACTGTGATTTATTCATAGGAAGGACAGACACATAGACACAACACACATACACAGGGGAGGGAGAGAGGGGGGGGGAGTATGCACACAGGGCAACCCTGGTAAGCTGCAGGGACTGAGACCTTTAATACTTGGCCAGTGCCCACTAAGGAGATTGCAGAGTGAGGCTCATGACTGCAGAGGAATGATGGGTCTCTTCAACCTCAGTAGCCTCTTTAGCTCCAGGGGAAGCCTAGTGGTGACCAGGCTTTCCAGGGACACTGTCCAGGCCCTGGTCCAGGGAGCAGCTTCCCCCACTCTTTGCTCTGACTCCCCTCACCACCTAACCAGCTCAGGGTCTCACAAACAGGAAAGGTTATGCCTCTGCTACAGAGCCATTTGGCTCAGTGGCCCTTCACTTTTCTGGCCTGGTGGCTCTGAGAGTGACACCCTTTTCCATAGAGTGTTTCCACAACTTCAGTCATTTGCATGGTCCCCAACTGTGCTGGCTACTTTTTATGTCCATTTGGCACAAGCTAGAGTCATCTAAGAGGAGGAAACCTCAATTGAAAATATGCCTCCATAAGATCCAGTTGTAAGGCACTTTCTTAGTTAGTGATTGATGGGGGAGGGCCCAGCCCATTGTGGGTGGGGCCATGCCTGGGCTGGGTGGTCCTGGGTTCTATAAGAAAGCAGGCTGAGCAAGCCATGGGGAGCAAGGCTTTAAGCAGCACCCCTCCATGGCCTCTGCATCAGCGCCTGTCTCCATGTTTCTACTCTGTTTGAGTTCCTGTCCTGGCTTCCTTCAGTGACGAATAGTGAGGGCTGTGCACATATGAGGCAAAGTGTAAACCCTTTTCTCCACAAGTGGCCTTTGGTCATGGTGTCTCATCACAGCGACAGAAACCATAACTAAGACAGCATCTGTATACAGGCTTTGGTTTCATATCAAGGAAGCACCTCAGCTTTGTGGGGTCTGTCACAACTTAGGGAGCATGGGAGCCTTTGCCTTGCTCAGGGGACCTGCTCTCACCCTGGGGCAGCCCTCCTGACAATTCCTGGCCCTGACTGGCCACTCTTCATCTAGAAGCAGTTAAAACATGGCTCCAGTTTGAATCCTCCCTTTCCTACTTCCAAGCTGGATCAAGGCAGGGCATTCTTTTTGTTTTGTTTTGGTTTTTTGAGACAGGGTTTCTCTGTGTGACCTTGGCTGTCCTGGACTCACTTTGTAGACCAGGCTGACCTCAAACTCACAGCAATCTGCCTGCCTCTGCATCCCAAGTGCTGGGATTAAAGGCATGTGCCACCATGCCTGGGGGCAGGGCATTCTTTTAACATCTCTGGGCCTGTGACGCTCATTTATAGAGCAGGAGGAGAGGAAGTTAGTGTCTGCCCGGCTGGGTCTGGGTAAGCTCTCTATTACCTCATCCACAGAAAACACTTAGGGTTTTGCCTGGCCCAGAGCCTCACTGACAGCCCATAGGTGTGAACAGAGGCACCTGAAACCAACCTGGCTCAAATTTCCACACTCACCCTGCACTGACACCAACACAGGGCAGTGTTTGAACTTGTCTACCTCCCAGATCGTCGTTTGCATGGCTGCACAGACTGTCCCTTCACCATGCCACTCCCTGAGCCAAATCCTCTTGTGGCCTTCAAATGACATTCATCCTAAGACTTGGATGTTCTTATTTGCATGCCAAGCTCTTACCGGTGCTGATCTTCCCTGTAAAACCTGGCTCTTATCTGTGCCATTCTCCTTGTCCTGTGTGTTTCACTGCATGTCTGTAAACAAATCAACTCTGTGTGAGCCCAGGCCAGCCCAGCTCACACATACCTCTTCTGCTCAGCATCAGACTTCCGGTTCCTGTCGGTGTCAGCAGTGATGGCTCAGTTGGAGCCATGGTCTACTACCACATTTACCTTCTCTATCCTGCTAGTGGGACACAGTGTGTACAGATGCTATGGGCATGGCAGACTCACTGTGCTGTGTTTGAGGGTAGGACTGCGGGGCCTGTGATTGACAGTTGCTTCACTTGGAGCCTTGAATAGAACTGCTGATAATAAGTGAATGAATAGACACTGAGTTCTGGTAATGGGCCATCCCCAAGTGACAGGAAAGATATCTACAGGCGAGTGGGTGAGGAGGAATCAGTCGCTTAGAGGCTTTTCTTGCTCTTGTTCAATCAGTCAGAGATAGGAATACATCTCAGATTCACCTGACTCCATTTCATTGGCCTCAGCAGCCCAGGACCCAGAGGGCTGTGTGGTCAAATTCTGTCTCTCAGCCTTGGGCCCTGGGGATGGACCAGGTGATACATGACCAGACATCCTGGCTGACACCACCGCCACCATCACCACCACCGTGATCTAAGAGTAACTGGTTTCTCAGCAAACTCACTGACTCTCTCAAGACTCCCAGTTCCTCTCCACTTCCTGCTATCTTCTTAGAAAAGCCTCAACACCTCCTGCCTCCTTCCTCATCTCCATGCCTGCTGGGCTCAACCCTCCATGCTGCTGTGAATGGTGTGTTTCTGCATCAAGTCTCTGGGCACTATGCTGCGTGGGTATTTCTGAAGTCATTGACCTTCCAGGAAGGTAATGGAGCGCCTCCCTAATCTATGTCCCCCGACCCTTGGTGCATCCATTTTCCTTCAGACGGTTGGAGCATGCAGGGCAGGAACAAATGGCAGTGTCTGCCCTACCAGAGTCTCACGCCCAGTGTGCACCACACTTGGTGTGCAGCGGGTGCTGAATGGCTAACATTGAGTCTACACCACTATACCCTGGCTAGCCTTCCAGTGTGCCATTGCTCTATTTAGACCTCACTGTCTAGACCCAAGTACCAGGCAGGCAAACATGCTAACCTGGCAGGTGCACTGTCCACCTGAGCCAAGTGATTTCCCAGGGCGTCTGTGGTCCCTGGACTGGGGCTGAGGCTCCCAGAGTCCTATCTGGGACCCCAGGGCAGGTGGTGTCTTTGTGTTGGCCTCAAGGCCTGGGGCCTTGGAGATGGGCAGTGCCAGGGCAGGGCAAGGAATCTTAAAGGTGTTCTTCACTGGCCACCCAAGAACCTCCATGCCCCTGTTCTCCTCCCCCTCCCCGCACCGGCCACCCAAGACTGGGCCAACCAGCTTCCTTCCTTTTTAATCCTTTTAAAGGTCCACTCTGCTGGTCTCTGATCTAGCCATGTCTCTTCATCACTCTCTAAACTTGCGGAACTATGGGACAGCACACAGGTGCAGGTGGAGACTGGACCTAGGTCTGTCCACAACACTGTCATGTGACTGAGAACAGATCATGTCTACCTGTAGGCCTCAGTTTCCCCATTTGCCAACCCAAAGACTTGAAAAGTCTGCCTCTTAAAAACTGCTTAAGTTCCAACTGCCTGCCACATGGTAGATTTTTTCACTGGCCAGAAAAGTCCCCCCAGTTATAGAAAAAAACCAAGCAGAGAGGACAATGGGTTTACTCTACTCTTCCACAAGGCCAGGATAGGTTTCTAGCCTGGGATCATAAGCCAAATCCCAACATCCTTGAAGGACTGACTGTCCCCAGGCAACGGCGTTTCTGTCCCTATCCAGCAGAGTATTGAAGCCACTTCACGTCTCCCCTGTCCTTTTGAGTTTAACGATGGAGTATGATGCTAAGTCTTCATTGATTCCATGCTATTGATAGCTGGAGGCTCTGGGGGCTTGGAGGCTTGTTCCAATTACCCAGCTAGTGTTTAGGAGAAGCAGAACTTGGCCCAGGCCACTCAGGTGCTCCGCCAGAAGCCAGTCTGCGCAGGCAGGGTGCTTTAATCAACAACTGTGTTTGGGCTGGGGAAATGGCTCAGTTGGCAAATGCTTCCTGGGTAATCACAAAGATCTAAGTATGGACCCCCAGCACCCACATAAAAGGCCAGGCATGGCAGTACACACTTATAATCCCAGTGCTGGGGAGGAGAACACAGGATTCCAGGGGCTCACTGGCAAGTCAGCCTAGCATAATCAACAAGCCTCAGGTTCCTAAGAGAGAGATTGTCTCAAAAACAAGGTGGGCAGTTTTTGAGACACAACATCCAAGGCCACTTCTGACCTCTACATATATACACATGTGTACATGTACATGCATGTATATGTATGTACACACATACACAAACACACACATATATGCACACACATATCTACAAGCACACAAATATGCACACAGACACATATACACATACCCAGGCACATGCACACACGTATACACACATACATGCACACATATGCACCCATGCACATATACACATGTATACAAGCACATGCACACACAGGGCAGGCTGTGTGCTGCTATATTCCCAGAAATCAGGCTCCTTCTAGGGCCAGTGCTCCTGAGTACAGGGAACACTGTGATCTGGGCTCAAGCCAGTAGAGAAGCCTTTATTGCTGAACACCTCAGCCCTTCCTGCCACCACTTTGGTCCTAAGACAGCACAGGTAAAGCCCTGGCCCACAAGGCAAGGCAATGCCAGTCTTCCTGGTTCCCAGGCTCTGCCCTAAGGATGGCTGACCACATGCAATCTGACCACCAAAGAGGGAGATGAGGGCCAAAGTCCAGACGAGAAGGAAGGGTTCCAGCCTGGTCCTTGCAGGTGTTTATGACCTTGGACTATATTGCTTTATGGTCGTACCAGTCCTGCACTCCAAATAATACCATACACTCCTTCGCGGCGGTCCCATACCCGCTGTGCAGTGCCCAGTCTGCACAACTGTTCTCAGCCACTGGCTTCTGACGGTCCCTCACGTAGCATTTATCCCCGCTGTAATTCAATCGTTGCATAATTACTTATTCTCTCCACAGAATAAAACAATCTCAGGGGAGGGCCAGGTCCTGTTTGTCTTGTTCCCAAGCCGTAGCCCTGCCCCCCAACATGGTATTAACAGGAATAGCTGCTCAATAAATTTGAGTTGCTTCAGAAAACTCATTCAGCCGTTCACCCAGCACTGAATCAGAAAGAGAGTGGGTCTGCCCGGGGTTTACACTCGTGCTCTGATCCCTGCTTTCCCGTCGCTCTTCCTGTGCCCTTGAGCAAAGCTTTTCTGTTCTGGACCTCAGTTTCCATCATCTGTAAACTGGAACACGGGGCAGACTTTGTGTGCCAGATTTGCACGGCCTGGGAGTCGAATGCCTTGCTCAATTCTGCACCCATTCTCTCTAACCTTGCCTGTTACCAGACCCTGGGGTTCATGTCTCCCAGGTACCATCTAAGCCAGGGTGTAAAAGGAGTATCCAACGAGGCAGGGCCAGAAGGGTCCCAGACATCCCAAGTGCCACACACCACTGCTGGAAGTTGAACTACAGCCCCTGGACTTCAAAGGACATCACTTTTGAAGTTTACACAAACTCACTGCTCTGCAGCCTTCAGGGAGGAAGGAGGCAAGGGCTTGGCTAAGGTATCCCAGGCAGCCTGGTGCATGTCTAGCCTGCACATGTGCACTCACCAACATACACACACCCAGGTCACAACAGGTGTCAGCCAGAAGTGGCACACAGAATAACAGGAAAAGGATAAATGACCAAGAAAGGACAGGCTGGACCTGGGGAGTGGGACCAGAGGAGGGGATCTAGACTGTGTGTTTGCAGCAGTGCCTGCCCAGGGCGCTAAGGAGCAGCGTGCTCACCAAGTGGACTTGTGCCCAAGGGTGAGATCCTAGGCAAACATCAGACCCCCAGAAAGTAAGCAAATATATGTACAACTTTGTCCTGGGCACAGAAAGGTCCTGTCCCTCAGCACAGTCTCAGCTCCTTGTTACTTGGGTTCTTAGAGGTTTCCAGGACAAGAGAGCTTAGTGGGTTGATATATGCTAACATATTACCCAAGGTTTCTGGACATTGGGAATCCAAAATGCAGCTCACTGTATCTAAAAACAAGTTGTCAGCAGGCCTTTGGTCCTTTCTAGAATTTCCAGAGAGGGGGGGATGTGTTTCTTCACCTCTTAAAGCTAGTAGAACATTCCCTCCTTTCTTGGTTCACAACTCCCCTCACAACCACCAATGGTCAATGGAGTGTTTCACACACCCAGATGCTACCTGTAGGCTTTGGTCCTCCACATCTGAATATCATATGATAACCTATACATTTATATAATTAAAATAACAATTTCATACATGTATTTAAAGGGCCTGTGTGGCTATACCAGGTTCACATAGGTAATCCTGGATAATCAGTGTTTCACAGCTGATTTCCAGCTCAACTCCCCTTTGAACCAACTTACAAATCTGTGATGTGTGATGGGGGCATCCTGTCACAGAGGGGAGCAGTCTTGACTTCCAGATAGCATGGGAGAGTTCAAGGGGAAGGCATCCCAGAATGAGCAAGCAAGAGAGTGGGTGGGTAGTGGGGGGAAGACAACAGGTATGTGTGTGTGTTCTGAGGTCCAGAATAGAAATGGTTTGCTCAAGGGACTGAGCATGTGCACACACACACACACAGGGTGCAGCAGTAGCAACAGCCATGGCTTCCCTGCTGTCTGCTCTGCACACATCATCCTTTCAAACCTCACTGTGTTTCCACACTGAGCTGGGCACAGACAGTTTCCACAGAGACTGCAGGAACCAGAGCAGAGCCAGAAATAACCCCAGTAAGATGAAAAAGCATCCCCTGCCCATCCCTTGCCTCCCTACACTCTCCCTCCCCCACCCCATGGGGGAAGGTCCCACTGGAGGTCTGCTCCCAGGCTTGGGAAACAGTCCTCTGCTGCCTGGCTCCAGGGAGAGGATGAGAGGGCAGTGATTGGTACCCAAGGATCAGTTTGCAGGGCGAAGTCTCCTCCCTAGCTGCATCTCCCTACCAGGTTCCAACTGCTTCTTCTCTGCCTTCTTGCTACCAGCCACTGGGGCCTGGTTCTGATCTCGTGCCCAAATCTAAGGTCTGGGGATCTGGGCCAGCACCTGGGACTCACAAAGAGCAGCAGCCAGGGGACAGATCTCCTAGTGGGTCCCCAGCGCTGCATGTGCCCTGTGCTCATCCTCTCTTCCAGTCCTGAGAAGCTTGTCTGCAAAGCTCAGCAAACCCTTCCTCTTCCCAGGCTCTTCCTGAGAACCAGAGTCCTCATAGTAAGGCTGAGCACTCATGCAGCACTGTCCTTACTGGTCCCAGAAGCACCGCACCCTGTTTGATTTCTGACAGCTCACATCCAGTTCCATCGAGGACACAGACGTCTGTGCCCTGAGGTGGGCTTGTGCTAAGGCATTCTGCATCAGCTTATGTAGTCCTTATCTGGGAGGACGAAGTCTGACTGGCCTTCTCCAGGCTGCAAAGCCCCGAGGCTGCAGCTACAGATTATCCCGGGGGCCTGGGGGAGGAGACACATTGACCAACAATGATAGATGTCGATGAAACATTTTGAACTCGTTCCCTGCAAAGAAAGCCATTGGCTACTCAAGATACCTCCAACTATGTCTCTCTGTTATATGATGGGAACTCAGCGTATGATTTTATTTGGGTTAAAAAAAAAAGTTAAGGGTCTGGGAGGAAGTTGCACTATTTAAAACATCAGGAGGTGGCTGACTATAGCCAGTCTCAGCTCACACTTCTGCAAGGCAGAGGCTCAGGAATAGGGTAGAATAGCCCCCAAGGCAAGGCTTTCCTTGTGAACCCCTCATCTGTTCCTCCTCTAGGGAAACTCCATGTAGAGCCCTTTCGCCTTTGGCCTTTCTTGCTTCAGCTTAGACTCTAGGGCACTGTGACTCCTGTTAAGATACCCTCCTAAGAGCTGCACACTTGGTGTCTGTAGCTCACACACACCACAACCTTGTCTGCACTGTGAGGACATCTGTGTTGGGCAGCAGGTGCATCTGTGTATGTGAACATGACAAAACATGGTCGTGCTCTGACCAGTCATGAGCAGTGACACTGAGATCACAGGTGGCGGTGCCAGGCTCTGGGTCATTGCTCCTGGTCAATAAAAAGAGCCCTATATTTAGAATCAAAAACCTCAGGCAGAGTCCCACTTCTACCGCTCATCACTCTGTGGCCTCGAACCGCCCACCTGACTTCTTTGAGTCTTTACTCTGGGGATAAAAATGTTTCCCGTAAGGAGAGCATACGGGTTCAAATGAGGTGACCAGTGCGGATGGTCTGAGCTGCAGAATGGAGCCTGCAGTCTGAGCCTGCCTACTGTGGAGTGGAGGAACAGACCCCCACACCATAATGATGCTGCAGGCTGCGGATGGACCATGCTAGAAAGCACTCAGTGTGTGTTTGTGTGCTAAAATCACCCATCAGCGAACATCTGCTGAACTGCACATGGCTACAGGAAGACATGGGCCGGAGGAAATAAGCAATTTTCTCCAAATACATTTCCTGTGAGGCCCAAATGCTGGGAAGTGGGTTGGGGCTTCTAGGATGGGTAGGATGATGCAACGATGGCTCCTTCTCCTGAACCTCTCCAGTCAGCTGGGAAGAGCCCTGGCAGGAAGGTCCCACCCTGAGGTGCTAGGTTAAAGGCAAGAAAGAGTGCTCCAGAAAAGCAGTGTCCCGGGGAGTGAGTCCAGACCCCACTCCCTTCAGCATCTTCACGGAGACAGGAAAGAAAGAACTGAAAATATGCTCATTAAATCTGCATCTGGCACCCGGCTTGGCAGGGTTGCCAAAATTCTGTAAGACTAGAATTAAATTAGCAAATTGGAAGTCGGATGATTTTAAGCAAGCATGATGGAATTCGCCAGGACCAGGTGGAAGCTGGTGGGGGAGGGGGCCAGGAAAGCCCACATCCCCGGGATTGGAAAGCCTGGCTGTGAACAGAAACAGAAGAGAGACAAGCCAGACATGAGCCACATGACTGAGATGCACCCTGGGGATGTGGGGGTGACAGAGGGGGCCCATACTGCAAGGTGGGAGAGACAGGAGGCGTCGCTAGACACACCCAGGAAGGGGTGACTGTATTTCCTCTTCATAACAAAGAAAGGACCCTGGGGGCTGTCTAGGTGATGGGCAGATGGGTTCTCTAGACAAGTGGCTCTGTGTGGGTGACACAGCATGAGGGTGGCTGACACTGTCGCAATCGCAGCTGCATACTTACTAAGTTTGGGGAAATACTAGGTGGATCTGCAGGGGCGGGGTAAGGGACTTGGCCCAGACTCCATGGAGGAAGATGTGAGAGATGTTCACGGGGACACTTACAAGGTGCCAGGCACCATGTTTGATACCCACCATGGATTATTTCATCAACTCAGCACAACAATTCTTTACCTCAGAGATTTTTTTCCCAGTCTTTTTTTTTTTTTTTTTAAATTGTCTTTGCTTAAAATACACATGTTCCTGGGCACAGTGGTACATGCCTCCAGTCCCAGAACTTGAGAAGTGAAGACAGAAGGGCTAGGAATTCAGGGATATCCTTGGCTACATAGGGATATAGAAGGCAGCCTGAGTTGCATGAGACCCTGACTCAAAACACAACACAACAACAACAACAAAACATGTACACGTCAGGCATAGTGACTCTCAAATAATGCCAGAATTTTGGGAGCAGAGGCAAAAGGATTACCAGGATTTAAGGTCAGCCTAGGCTACAGAGTGTACGGAGTAAGATTATGTACACCCCCTCTACACACACACACACACACATGAGACAGAGAGACACACACAGAGACAGACAGACAGACACAGACACACACATACACACACTCACATAGACAGAGAGAGAGAGAGAGAGAGAGAGAGAGAGAGAGAGAGAGAGAAAGAGAGAGATACATATGAGGTAGACAAATCTCCCTACCACCCTCCCAAATCCTACTCTAGTCATGGCTGACGGGGTATCATCTGAGGCAGCTTCCATGAACACAGAAACTATTCTACATACGAATGTATGCAGGGCCATGCTTAGCCAGCACTAACCTGAACATTTTCTGGGTTAGTGTGGGACTGAGCAAGACACACTGCATGGAAGCCACCTTCCAGTGAGGAGTATGCCCTGACTGTCCCCACCACAATGGCTCCCCAGGTACACATCTTTCTTTATAACATACACTAGACATTCAACGCCACTATGCTTGAGTCCTGCCTCAGCCAGGCATGGAGGGCCTTGTCAGTTCTCTGACACACAACATGCTACAGGAAAGGCCCTTGCACAATGGTCTCTCTGGAGCTGGGATCAGCCTGTTTAAGCAAGTATGCCCACTTAAAGTTTTCATTCATGATGACTGAGCCTTTCAAGTCTTGTAGGCCCTTGCAAAAATTTGATATCTATATTTTATCACACTTTTTTTTGGCCAGTTTTAGGCAAAATAATCCCATTTTAACTCAACGACCCTTGTGCTTAATAGTTGAAGTATCCATCATGTGTTTATGGGCCATTTTCACCTTGCGAGCTGTCTGCTTATTTTCGCACATTAAAAAAAAAAATGTTTGGCAACGTGGCTGCCGTTTTACTTCGTTAATGGAATTCTTCTCACGTGTGATAACTGTAAGCTTGCCACTTCCTGTGCACTAGGCACCGTTCTAGGATCCCCACCAATGTCATAGCATGGAACTGGGGTCCTGTCAAGTGGTAGCAAAGTCCTTATCTATGGCCAAGAAAATGCAGGTTCAAAGACTCTGCTCCAAGGTCAGGCATGGTTAGATGAAGGGCAGGGCCGAGTCTGAGGCACGACCTGAGCCCATCCTTCCATCTGCAAATTAGTGGGTTCTTGAGCCTTCCCACAGCCCCTGTAACCTAACCCATAAAGAAAGTCCCCCCGAAAATCCCCCTTTCTGTTATTTATCGCTTCCTCTATTGCATACCATCTTTAAAAGGATGTAGTTCTCATACGCCAGGTAAGGAGGCTGAAAGTGTAAAGGTCCTTATAGCATAGGACTTCTCAGTGTGCATAAGCATATAACAAGGCCCCTGCCCCTTCCTGGGACACTGACATGCCTGGGGACCTGCTGGAGGAAGTGGGCAGGCTTGGGAATAAGAGCCAGACTGCCTGGGCAAGATTAGGACCAGCCCATGGGGTGAAGCCATGCCCAATGAGGTGCCATCATCAAATCAAAGGCATTCTCAAGGGGCACACTGGGTGGTGGAGACCCGGCTCTTAAGTGCAGCAGACACTTGTGTGCTTGTGTGTGTCCAAGTACCAGGGGAGTACGTGTGCAAAGCTCCCCTCCAAAAAGCTGCTTCTGGTGCTTATTGACAGTGTTGCAGTAATGTGGGTTTTTTTTGTTTGGTGGGGGTTGGGTTGGCTTTTTTTTCTTTTTTCCTTTCCTTTCCTTTCCTTTCTTTTCTTTTTCCTTTTTTTAACAGCAACATCACACGTGGATTTTTGGGTCACAGACCAGATACTAATTTGCTCTGTGGACCAAGTCATGCTCACTGCAATGACTGTGCACCATATATAGTCCTCACGCTTCCCAGAGGCAGAGAACACACACACACACACACACACACACACACACACACACACACACACA
>OU015754.1:54833294-54868119 GCA_907169655.1 Acomys percivali | reverse complement strand
CAGGGCACTGTGTGAGGCGCATGGTGTGTGCAGGGCACTGTGTGAGGTGCATGGTGTGTAATGCACTGTGTTAGGGCCTTCTGCCATCCCACCCAGCCCTGTGCAGGCTATGGACTTGCTCTTCTACACGGCAAGAAGAATGTTCCTGTAAGGCTGAATCTCCCACCCAGTTCCTTAGACACCAGGGCTAGTGACCAAATCTCCCTAGAGTGGCCAAGTTGAACAGCTTTGTCAGGACTGCTAAATGCCACACAGACAGAAGTCTGGCCTGGCACCAGGAAAACTGGCATGGTACATATCTCCTACAAGGCCAGACCCCTATGACCAGGTCAGAATCTGATGTTTCTTAGATGCCCATAAACAAACCGATGGATGAACAGGAAGATGGACAGAGAGCTGTTATTTCCTGCCTGCAGTCCCTCTACTCCCTGCTTGCGCCATTGTGAATAGACACCTGGGAAGGCCTATGCCCAGTGGGTTTATTCTGGGGACCCCATGCTCTGTTTCATTGAGACCCAAATGAGGGCCCTGTGTAGAGGGCCCTCAGTGTGCCAGGCTTACCCTGGCATAATTAAAGGACAAGGGATTTCCAGGGCAGGCAACAGGGTGCGGGAATGGAAACAGGGAAGGCAACAAACATACTGCACACCTTCCTGTGCCTCGGGGCCTTCTCAGCAGACATCTTGAACAAGTCTCACCCCATAGCCACCTGGCCCAGGGGACCAGGGCAGTTGTCATTTTTTTTCCCCCACAGTGTTCACCCTGATCAAACATGCTGGGAAAACACTGTGGGTCACAGTGTTTCCGGGGGTCCCCAAAATACCACAAAGCGGGAAGACACCTGGGGGGGACAGAGAAGGGAAACAGCTGCCACTAGAGTAGCATGAGGGTGCCCACCCTACCCTCACCCTGTGCTCTGCACCCCATTTTCACACAGAATTCTCACAATGCTGGTGCGAGAAGCCAGAAGCCCCTCTGAAGCTTTCTCCCCAAGGGGTTTCTGTCTCCCAAATGTCCTTTCCCCTAAGATTTACCCCATGCCTACCCCAAACAGGTCAGTCTTGCTTAAATCCCCTCAGTGGCTCTCCTGGAGGGCCTGGCTCCTGTACAGACTTCTCAAGCCTTGCTCCAGGGACCGCTCTGCCACTCTCGCCTCCTCCCCCATACTCCAGCCGAGGCAGAAGATACTTTGCTTGAGGGCCTTCCCAAGATGCTCAGCCTAGACATCCCTTCCTTATGAGAGTGACATTTCCCAGCCATTCCACGACCCCTTGCATGTCATCTCAGAGAAGCCCTCTCTTGCCGTGGACCGTCTCAGTCGTGTATAGGTCCTTGGGAAGGGAGAGTACTCTAAGCGTCGGTGGGCAAAGATAGGCAAGTGATAGAGACAAATTCAGATTCAAACACTACCCCTGGGTTGTCTCTGTTTGCCATTCACCAATCTTTGCCCACCAACGCTTCAAGAACTCTCGTTTCCAAAGACCTATACCCGACTGAGGTGGTCTGTGACACTCCCTGACCCAAGACTAAACCAAGTCCTTGCTATCCACTCTGTAGGGCTGCCTCTTCCTTCTTACCACTGGAACTCGTTTTCCTTTGTGACCTTCCTGCCTGGTGTCTAAGTTCCCTCACTGAAGTGGGAGCTCCATTACGACAGTCACAGTGCACCAATCAGCACAGGAGTCCTTGGGAACTGCTGTGGTAGTTGCCCGACCACATTCCCAACCTCAACCCTCCCCCCCTTAATGTCTTATTTCCAGATCCAATCAGATAGAAATGACACCATGGTTCCTTAGAGTCTGCTGATCCTGGGAAGGTGAGGAAAGTGTGTCACTTGTATCCTGGCACAGAATGGCTTAAAACGTGGCCCTTGGGAGCAGCTCAGAGGAGGCTGCCATGCATGGGGTGGCGGGCTTGAGATTGGGGAGCAGAGCAAGACTTGGAGTCTTGCAGATGACTGTAGCCTCCTGCTCTGTCCATGTAGCCTAGCTGCTGTCACAGAGCTGAGAGACATCAGGCCTTAGAGCCCAGGGACAGCGAGGGAGCTACAGATGATACATCTCCCCCTTCCACTTGGCCAGTTCTACACACAGGTTTTACTTATAAACCCAACAAGGTCATGGGTAAGGCTGCATGTGGCTGGGTGAGGACTAGCAGGTGCCTCCACGCTGGCTTTGGGCTTCCCAGGAATTAATCAGAAATCTATTCTAGTTTCATCTCTGTTTTTAATATGACAAATACCCTGACAAAAAGTGACTCATGGAAGAAAGGGCTTAACTGGCTTACAACCCCAGGATATAGTCTACCTTGTGAGGAAGTCAAGGCAGTCAAGAGCAGAGAGGATGAACACATGGCATTTTGTTTGCTTGCTCTCAGCTAGATTTTTCCTCTCTTATATTGTACAGAGCCCCCTTCCTAGGGCATGACATCACCCACAACAGGCTGGATCTTTCTACATCAATTAACAATTAAGGCGATCACCTATAAACATGCCAATCTGATCTAGATAATTCCTCATTAGGATCATCTTCCCAGGTCATTCTAGGCCAGCAGTTCTCAACCTGTGGGTTTCATGGGAGTCTCAGACATTCTGCGTATCAGATATTTGCGTTATGATTCATGACAGTAGCAAAGTTACAGTTATGAAGCAGCAGCGAAGTAATGTTATGGTTGGAGGTCAACACACCATGAGGAGTTGTATTAAAGGGTCTCAGAGTGAGGAAGCTCGAGAGCCACTATTCACGGGTGTATCAAGTTGCCAGTTAAAACTAACTAGTGCAGAAAGCATTTCAGTGTGTAAACATCACACCATCCTCAGTGCAGAAAGCACGGCAGTGTGTAAACATCACACCATACTCTGAACACGGCAGTGTGTAACCATCACACCATACTCTGAGCTAGCCTCTGTTTCCTTATCTCCTAGACTGAAGGGATGAGTCAGTATAGATAGGACGATCTGCGTCCTGACAGCACACTCCCACCCACTCAGTGCTGTCCTCCAGCTCCAGGTGGCAGGCAGCATCTCTTTCTTCCTTGCCCAGCCCTGTCATTTTCTTCTAGCCTGGACCACTGAGGAACTCATCCTCCTGTTCCATCTTCCTGGATAGACTCTCACCACCCCAGCCCCAGTGCCAAGCAGGCTGCTTCCCACAGCTCACTGGACCAACACCAGCAGCTCTCTGGGGGTACTTCATATCCTTAAGAGCCACACACCCCACCTATCTCTGTCCCCATATCCATGGTTGTGCTGCTATAGCCTATCTCTGTTCTCACACCCACACTATGCAACATGGAGGATGGAACACGAGGGCAGCAGATGAAGCGATGGTTAAAGCCAAAACTAAAGTAGAAGAGGTCAAAGGAAACATAGGCTCTTTCTGCCTGATAACATCAGATCTGGCCCTGGATCTAGTGGTTCCTGAAGTCCAGCACTTAGCCACCCCAATAGAATGAGTCAATCTCTCTCTCCCATCCCTACAATATTTCTTCTTCATCTCTGGGAGGCCAGAAGAAATGAAAATAAGCACGCACTGAGGAAGGGACCCTAACACACCTCGTACCTATTGCATCACCTAATCCCAGAAACAAGCCTATGTGGTCACAAATGGGATGGTGTGAGGGAAGACAGAGACACAATAGCAGGGTGGGTATTCAAAGCCTGGCCAGCAATCTTGGTTCTGCCACACTTGGGCTGTGTGGCGCTGAGCTCATTTCTTAACCTCTCTGGTCATGTCTTCCCATCTCTATACAGTGAAACAGTGATATCTACCTCGAGGGCTATTGTGTGGGATGAGGACACAAAACTAATGAAAAAGTTGACCTTGACTATGAGCTCCTGTGTGCTGGGCTGTAGGCTGTACAAGGCAGGGCAGGGCAGGCCAGAGTATACTCCTCTGGGCTAGCCTTCTGAGAGGTTGGATGGTTTGCATTGCCTTCTAAAAAGCAAGTCTGAGAGCATCTGTGCCGAATAAATATTTTGGTTCCATCTCCTGGTGATGCTGCAGTGAGGAGATTTCCATGGAAGATGGCTGATGAGGCCACTCTCTTGTTGTTTACTCTTGCGATCCCTACAGTTCCTGGCAGGCAGCTGCGTCTGCTGCACTCTTGGGCCTCTGGGACCTGGATGCTCTGCTCTAGAGAGGCTGAGGTGGCTGGTCCCTTCATTGGGAGCTGGCTAACTACAATGCATTAGGCAGCTGGGGCTGCCTGCCCCTCTGACTCAGTCTACCCTCCTTAACCAGTCACAGTCAATGCTGGAGCTCCCTTTGGAACCTTATTCCAAGCAGCCTCGGGAAACTGTGACTCTGGGTGCTGCAGACCACTGCTAGGAACTCTTGCAGGCCCTCAGAAGTAGCTTTGTCCTGCCACTTTTCCAGGCCAGCTTCCTGTACGCCTCCTTCCAGAAACCATGCAGCTTGAGCAGGACCTCTGTCTCCCTCCCATCTTCCACTCCAGCAACTTATAGAGAAACCCCCTCCCCACAGTCCAGGGTGCACACCAAGCCTCTTGGTTACAGTAGCGATCGTGCCTGGCCTTCCTCCAGCCTGGAGCTGGGTTCCTAGGGCCACCAAAACACTGCAGGCCCAGCCTGGTGTCTGGTGAGACTGACAGCTCCCAGGCCCAGAGACATGGTCCAAAAGAGACAAGTCGGCCTCCCAGTCTGCATATCCCAGAAATGCCCACCCCTCCTCACCTTCTAGGGAGAGAAGGCTTCATAGGAACAGCATATGGCCAGCATGACAGAGATACAGCAAAAGGGGATGGGAGAGCAATGCTTCCAGGCAGGTGCTAAGATGCTGTGATGTGGGATCCATGGCTCAGGTGCTAAGGCTCCAAGACAGTCTCAGAGAACCAAGCTATGAGGAGCCAAGGATGAAAACTTGTGATAGCAGAGGCTCTCAGGTGCAGACAGGAGCTAGGTGCAATGTTCTTTTCCTCATTTTCTTACCTTCCCAAAGCCACTTGCTAATTCTTCTTATTTTTTCTTTTCTTTTCTTTCTTTCTTTCTTTCTTTCTTTCTTTCTTTCTTTCTTTTTTACAGAGTTTCTCTGTGTAGCCTTGGTTGTCCTGGACTCCACTTTGTATACCAGGCTGGCCTTGAACTCACGGAGATTGGCCTGCCTTTGCCTCCTGAGTGCTGGGATTACAGGTGTGCATCACTACACCTGGCTCCTAATTCTTTTGATACACATCTTTCCATGTTGATTCATATTCCCTGCTCAGCTCTAGGCTCTAGCTTGGTGTCTGACTGCTCACACTCATCACTACCAAGCACATCCTGCTGTGTCCTGGGAGGATGTGGGAAACTGACTTTCACTTGGGCCAGACCTAATTTTATCACCTCATTTATCCCGCTTCCTAGTGGTCTCAGGGGCCAGGGCATCCATCTGAGCACCTGACTTGAGTACTGTTCTCTAAACAGAACACCCAGTGACACCCTCTCTGTTGAGGTGTAGCCAGAGTTGAACCCTAGGGACTGTTTTCATGTCCGCATCCTGCCTGGAGGATGACATGGACCAGCACTGCCAAGACCTTTCTGATTTACACGGGTCCCTATGATGGTCACACAGGCCAAGGTGGCTGCAAGCTAGGACCAAGTCTGAGCCAGTGACACCTCTTTCCATCAACCTGCTGCGGCCTCCAGGTTTTGTCACCATTGAGCACAGGCAGGATGACATAGGTTGTCCCCCTGGTCTTGATCACAGACTCCAATCACCTTTCTTTCTTCCAGACTCTAACTTCAGCAGTGCACCCCGAGTGCGGCAGCAGCGGGAAGGACAGGGGCAGAGGGGCTGTGCTGCGGATGTGACCAACAGTGCTCAGCTCATCCAGGGAGGTTAGCTTAGTTCTACTCAGCCTGCTGACCCCAAGTCACACCCCATATGTCAACCTGCTTCTCCCTGAGCTGACCCATGGCTGCCTTGGTACTCTGTAAAGGTAGGATAGTATGGAAGACACAGAAACTGCCCCGTGGCCCTAATTCTCAGGCTGGTCAACCCCTGCTGTCTTCTCTTCCACACAGAGTCCCAGATACTTCAGACAATAAGCAGAGGGTACCAGTCAGTAGGCATAAGGGGTTGCTAGGCAGAGGAGACAACACCAGAGGTCTGCTTACAATGCTGCACCTGTAGCCAGCAAAAATAACGCGGTAACAATGTCTAAGAAGTTCCATCTTATATGTTCTTACTATAGTGAAATAAATAAATAATAACTTCGACAATGCAAATTGGAAAAAAAAAACAACAAACAACAAACAAGCGCCTTGTGGAAGCTTGTTGTCTGTTTTTGGAAATAATCCCAGTTACGAAGCAGTTACCATGTGCCCAGTCGAGGCTGGGTGCTTTGAGTCTGCTGGATCCTTAGCAGCCATCCTAGGAGAGATGACTAATGTCACTCCTACTTCACAGATGAGGGAACTGAAGGTTTGTTTTGCTCCAAAGCCTTTGTCTTTCCTGAGAACCAAGAACTAGGCTGTACGTTTTGTCAATGGACTTCAGGAGATAGCTCCTAGGGATCCAGATGTGACTCATTGATCTAGAATGAGATGTCTTCTCTCCCACTGTGTGTGTGTGTGTGTGTGTGTGTGTGTGTGTGTGTGTGTGTTGTACACATGTATTTGGGGGGGTATACTCATCTGTGCATGCTAGCCTGAGATTAAGCTTAGCTGCCTTTCTCTACCACTTTGTGTTTTGAGGCAGGGTTTCTCCATGAACCCAGAGCTCATATTTCAGCTACATGTCTATCTAGCTGCTCATATATGCCTGCCCCTGTCACCCCTCAACCCTCAGTGCTTTGGTGACAGATGCATGCTGTTGTGTCTGGCTTCTATTCGGATGCTGGGGACCCAAACTCGGGCCCTCACTCTTTTGCAGTGAGCCCTTTACGCACAAAGCCATCACCTCAGCCCTAACACAAGTTTAAGAACTGCAATACATGCTCACTGCCTGCACAAGCCATGGTGTTCAACAGCTACTCATGGAGACCAGGCCTCCTGCCCCATGACATGAGCAGTAAGTGGGCAACAGAGGACAACATGCTCTGTTATGCATTTTTTCATTGATGCATGAAATGCATGGATGCAGGTTGTCCAGCAAATGTTCTGTGGGCCAGTGTGGTGGTGGAAATAGGCTGTCCTCTTCCTCATTTCCCCAGGAGCCATCCTAGCTAGATCAGAAGATGCTCCTGATGGCTTATGGCTAGAGAAGCAGCCAAGAGAGACCTTATATCAGGCTGTGTGTGGGTCCCACAGTTCAGTCTTGCACCGATCAACCCATTCTTTCTGCACTCAACAACCTCAGTCTGGATACTTTTCCTGGCTATATCTAGACCCAGCATTTTGCATATCTGCTTCCAGCTCTCCACTGGAAATGGCACAGCCCTGTCCAGACACATACTTTCTCCTTCTGAAACCGTTTCATAAGATGTTTCCCTCGAGTTATTACACACTCTGGAGAGCTGGGACCACACCATCAGGTCTCTTTCCCAAGCCAGGTCCTCCTGTTCCTCACCTCAGTGGCTGGCCTCCCTTCCCCATAGACATTCCCAGGCAACTACAATGACATACTTCAGCCCTGGAGTCCCGAGGCCATGTCTGCCCATGCCACGGGCCACGGGCAGCCACACATATGCTTGAGATCATTATGAATTCTGTTGCCTTGAGTCTCTCAGGTTACTGGGTCACTCTGTGGTCCCTCTGCTGCCATGTACGTGTCTACTTCCTTCCTAGGCTACAAGCCCTCAAAGTGAATTTACAAGTCTGATTCCTCCCTGCATCCCTTAACCTGAGTAGGCCTGGTGCTGAGTGGGCGTTGTGGGGGTATTGGGTCGTACAGAGACTTACAAGAAGGATCCACTGGAAGTCACTGGCAGGCTGTTCCCAAGCTTAAGAAACAGCCTTATGGACCTTCCAGGAACTCTGTAAAAGATCATCTCCAAACTGACCTACCCATCAGCACTGAAGGCCAGTCAGGGGAGACAACACTTCAGTGGAAGAGCTCATAAACACTTGATCGAAGCTCCTCAGGTCTCTCACGCTTGTCATGCTGTCCAGAGCCTCAGCAACAGGCTGTGGAAGCTCACTCAGTTTACCCCAGAGAGCTTAGGTCCATTCCTTCCAGCAGACTGAGAGAGTATCACCATCTTCAGGCCTGGGGGGGGGGTTCAATGTGGGGTGAAACACTAGCACTGGAGGAGCCACACAGATGCACACCTAACACCCTGTCAAGTGAGGTACGAGCGAGGGAACAGAAATTCATACAGAGGTACCACTGAGGAAAGCAGGATGCATTTAGGAAGACGTCTTAGAAAAGTGATGTGCAAATCGATACGGAGGGGGCTTACAGAGGTACTGAGCCGGAGGTGAAAGAGGAGAGGGAGTGTTAGGCCAGCAGGAGAGTGATGTGCAAGACATATGAGGGAGTCAGATGAGGAGCAGCCCAAGCCAGGTGAGGCCAGCATCAGCACAGTGTGGGGGCACAGGGGCAAGTCCATGGCCCGACTGCCTTGAAAGTTCCTTGATGCCAACTGGGCCCCAGCTTGTGGGAAGGGGTGTTATGATTAGAATCTTAGGGTCCTGTACCCTTGTTCTTTCCAGTGCTACCACCCCAGAGTGGCACGGTGGGTCCCACGATCCCACTCTATCAGTTTCCCAGGTAACGCCCCAGCTATAGGAGGACAAGCACCTCATTGGACTTGGCAGACAACCTTTTGGGATGTCAGGGCCATGCAATGCAAACCACTGCAGAAATGAGTCCCCAGTGGCTTCAGCATGCAGACTCCTTAGGGAGAGGTCTTCTAAGCAGCTTTGGAACCTTGAGTAGCAGAAATCGCTCCCCAGACTAGGGTGGGGTAGATGTCTCAGTGGCAAGAGCATTTGCAGTGCTGGGATCCATAACACCCTGCATAACTGCTAGGCGAGCATGAGTGGAGGGGAGGGATTTCCCAAGCAAGCCTGCTGCCCAGGGTAGCCGTGTGGACAACCTCTGGGTTGCCAATTGGAAGATGCCACCTATTTGGTAAGACTCCTGACATCAGTCTTGGGCCTTCACGTGTACAGACACACAAGAATGTGTGCTAGCATGCATATGTGCAGCCACACACAAGCAAATATGCACACAGGCACACAGATAATGCATACATTCGCATGAGAAAAAAATTCTCTTGGGTCTCAGTGAACAGAAGGTTTACCACCTGACCCAAGGTTGGGTCCTTAGGAAAGGCCCTGTCAGCACCTGCCCTGAGAAGCTAGCCAGGTATTCATCAGACCTAAAATGCCATAAAAACTAGGCACCAGGAAGTAAAGGAGGCAGAGGCAGTAGGGTTAAGTTAGAAGAGGCTCAGGATTTGCAGGCAGGCGTTTGTCGGTGGTAGCTGTCATCATACCATTGCCACCTTCCTGGTGCCCCCACTCATGGTGCCAGTCAGGCCCTGTATAAGTGTTGTGCCCCTGTGGAGCCTAGTGACCATCGATCACTGGGGACCAGCTGAGTGAGTGGCTCTTTGTTCTAAACTGCCTCCCAGAAAATGCTGTCCCTGGAAAACCCTTTCCTGTGCCCTCCTAGAGACCCAGCAGCCTGCTGGCTTGACCTAAATGGAAACTGAGCCCTGAGAAGGAGAAGTGGCTGGCCTGGGGTCACGCGGTGAGGCGGGGACAGAGATGTGGAGGACCCAGGTCTCCCTGCTCTCTGCCCGACTGCTCTGACTTCCTGCAGGTGACTCAGCTTGACGGCCAGCACAGGAAGGAAGTGGGAAAGGGAAGCCCAGCCTGCTGGACTCCAGGTCACCGCTCAGTTAGTGAAAAGCCGCTAAACCACCCTGGCTATGTGGCTATGTGGCTCTGGCTGGTGTCTGGGACCTTCCAGCCTTCTGCTCCAAGGCCACAAGCTCGAATTATTGATTCTTCCAGGATCCACCCACTTGGCTTCTCCAAGACCTCCCTGTTGAGCATGCTTCCCCCTTAAGGGGTGGGGTCAGGAATCTGCACAGATGAAAGGATGCAATGACACCTCACACCATTTGCTGGCTATGGGAACTCCACTGACTCCCCCAGACTCAGTTTCTTTTACCCACAACTTGAGGTAACACATCTATTTGTAGGATCACACACTGTTCCTCTCTGTGGGCTGGCTCCCAGGCTCCTTCACCTAGATAGCTATGTTCTGTGCATCATCCAATTTTAGTGTGATGACCCTGCAGAGCCAACAGCATTGCTCTTATATCACTGATGAGCACTCTGGTGCAGAGAGGTGACAGCACACAGTGCCTGGCCGGGGAAGGCAGGATTCGAACCTGGCTCCATATGACTCCAGCTCTTGAGTGATCTGCATCTGCCTTGTCAGCTACAGCTTCTGTTCCTAGCTCCCTGGACTCCCACCCTGGCTCTGCCACTGAACAGGATGAGGTAGGGAGACTCTGAGTCCCCCGCCCCCACTCTCCCCTGTCCTTCCCAGGGTGTCATTGAGCCTCTAGTGAGAGATGCAGGAGGACCAGAGACCATAAAGAGCATCTGCCTTCACCACCACAGGAAATGCTTCAGGCCTCTTTTTTGTCTGGGGCTTTCCATGTGCTGAGTGCAGGCCTGTGGAGTGCAGAGAGGAGGGAGGGCAACGGATGGCAAATCTCTCCACCCGCTTGCTCGTCTGTTTTCTCTATTGCATTATTTTGTCTGTGGAGGGAAGGGAGGAACGGCTGGCTCCCAGGACAGGGATGGGTGGTCATCAGTCATACTTCAGCCAGAGGGATAAGGGTTAGGGGTCCTGGCAGTTCACCACATGGGCCAAACTGTTTTTCTCCTACACTGGCTTAAGTCCTCAGGGAGAAAGCCCAGGTGTCTACCTCACCTGAGCACTTGAGTTCTTCCTTGGATTCTTTAGGGAACAAGATGAGGGCTGAGCAAGTGAGTCCACTTGGATAAACCTGTTTGGCATCTGTTTCTCTGGCTGAGCTGTGGACTCTTCAGAGTCCACAGTGTTCGTAAGCTTCCTCTGGAACCTCTGAGGGTTAGCATGGCTCTTGCTTTATCTGTCCTCACGGACAGGCTAGCTAGCCTTGCATCAGGGCTGCACGGAGCAGTGGACACCAGTGGACTCTGCTCCAAGCAAGCGCCTGCCCTGCATATGCGGTGGCTGCAGTGAGACCTTCTGGACTGACTTCTGCATTGTAGGTCACACTTTCAAAGTGTGAGGTTAGCATTTAAGTAAATTCCTTCAGAAAGTTAGGAGGCCTGGGTGCACCTCACTTGTTTAGCTTGCATGAGGCTGTAGGGTCCCAGAAAAGAAAAGAAAGTGAAGGAAAGGGGTCTGTCCAAAGCCTCCTAACACCAGCTCTTCCTCCTTTTTTTTTTTTTTTTTTTTTTTTGCCCACAGTACAGGAGACATCACACCTGGACACAGCCCGGAGGGAGAGCATGCTGTTTGCTTTTAACTCTGTCAGCCCTAGAGCTGGCACAGGACCCAGGAAATGGTCCAGTTGCTGGAAGGTCTGCTTTTTTTTTTTTTTTAAACTCACTGGAAGGAGAATAACTCTCATCCTGGGTAGCTGTTACAAGATCAACATGAAGTTGTAACATGTAAAATCGTGTGTAGACAAAGGCAGAGAAAGGGTCAACTCCTTTAACTCACAGATGATGCCCATGCAGTGTTCTGATGTGGGTGGAGGACACTGTCCAGGTACTGGGCACAATCTCTGGACACCAGTGTGCTAGATAGAGCTCTGAGCTATTCAGAAAGGCAAAGCAGAGAAATCAGACAGCAGGGCAGGAGTGACAGGAGGCACTGACTGCAGAGTAAGGGGCAGAGAAGGCACTACTGAGAAGAGGCCATTTAGGACCTGAAGGAAGCCAAAGGAAGCCAGAAGCTGAACCTGCGTTTTCTACCATAGGAAGCAGAGACTGCAAAGGCCCTGAGGACAGAGTTTGGGGAACTGCTTGGAGGTCAGAGGGTGTGGGGTGTGAGAAGCCACTGATGGTCATCTCCCTGGAACCATGGTGACACTTATATGATTCTGACTCACTTGGAAATAGGAAGCCAGCAGGGACTGAGAGGACCCAACTTCCAAGGCTGATTAGCAGACTTCCGTGGACCCTTATTGGATCCACCACCGCAACTCTAGCCCACTGACAAACCTCCGCCTCTGTCTTTTCTCAGATCTCTTCCAGCTTTCTAAATGGGTACCCCTCTTTCTATCAAATCCAGGCTAGATAGAGGCCTCATAGGGAGACTGTGGCCGAGGACGGAGGGACCAAAGCAGAGTCTCATGTCAGGGAGATAGCACACACTTAGATGGGTAGGGATTCTGGGGACATGAATCCCCACCCCTGCCATTTTGGCATCTGAAGCAGCTTAATGCAACACCGGGAACCTCATTTGGCAACCCCACCCCCACCCCGCCTCTCTAAAACAGGTGAAATGATTTGTTTTAGAATCCAACAAGTCCCAACTCTATCAGTGGTTTGTAACCTTTTTTTTTAGGTCACCTGCTCCTCAGAGAGTCTGTGGAAAACTCTGAGCTCTGCACACCCAGGAGTGAGCTGGGGAAATACACTAATTTTTCTCAGAATTTCTGGGTTTCCCAGAGAAGACAGCATTGTCTCTGCCAGCAGTGTCCCAGCCTTAGCTCTAGCTGGATGGATGAACAAATAAAAACCTCGGGAGCAGTAAGAGGCAACCAGAACAGAAAGATGCTGTGAGCGGCCTCTGGGGGTTCTTGCTGCTGATGTTCCCTCAGCCTTCAGAAAAGCCAGTCTGAGGAGTGCAATGTGGTCAAGTCCTTTGGGACAGATGTCCCCATCTCAGGTGTATCTCTTTCTAATGCTCATGTCCCCCACCCCCACCCCCCGCCCCCTGCGTGGCCATCCTCTCAGAGATCTGTCCGTTGGGCAGTTCCCTTTCTAGCAGAACATTTTCTGGGCGACAGTGGCAAAACAAAATCAACTAGAAGTCAGACATAGGAGACAGCGGGCCTTTTCAGCCCTCCCACCTTGGCCCAGGCTTCCCATCACTTCTTTACTTAATTTATTGATAACTGTCAGGATCACTTTCCTGAAAAGGTGGAATGAACCTTCGGCCTGTGAGAGTCCTGCCTCTCACCTCAAAGCTTTCCTGCCACCTTGCTTCTTTCCAGGTACTTTTCTATGACAAGGAGACTTTAAAATGATGGGGGAGGGGGAGGACATCTGCTCTAACATGCTTTGTCCCCAGAGAGCTTTGATGCCTCAGTGATCCAGGGCTGACCACGTGTGAGGCCCATCCCAACACTTCCTTGGTGGAATGGTTCTCTTCCTAAGGCTCCAGCTGGGGCATCTGGGTGACTCCAAGCCCGCCCCCCGCCCCCACTCCCGCCGCCTGCTGTTAGGTTGTATCCCTTCCCTCTACTTGGTGATACTTGCCTTCAACTCTGTAGGGAGCAGAATACGAGCTCTAACATAAATAAGCCACAAGGGGACGAGCACCAAGGGAAAGGGAGGAACAGTACAGAGGTTGTATCTTTTGGTTTTTCTTTTAATATTTTATTTAACTTTAATCTATGTACATTGGTGTGAGGGTGTCAGATCTTGGAGTTACAGACAGTTGTGAGCTGCCACATGGGTGCTGGGAATTGAACCTGGCTCTTTCGGAAGAGCATGCAGTGCTCTTAACCACTGAGCTGCCTCTCCAGCCCCCAGAGGTTGTATCTTAAGACCTGGAGCATTTGAGGTTGGGACATGGATGGGGTCACCATATGTGAACCTTCCATCGTGTTGCCATGGCAATTGTGACATTCAGTTTCATGTGAGAAAGTCCCCGAGAGGGAGCACACGCCAAGGGGTGGGGAATGAGTGAAACTGCTGGCAGCTTCCGACACCATCCTCGTACTCCTCCTGGCTTCTCCCTGATTTCCATGGCCCATCATTAGGTGTGGGCATCTGAGTAGAAGCTGCTCAAAATAGTCACCCGGCTATTTTAAGGAGCCGTTGAATATGCATGAAGCTATTTACAAAAAAAGATGTCCCTGGCCAGGCCAATCCCAACCCTTATGCTTTCCCCTGGAAGCGTGAGAACTGAAGGGCCCTTTCTCAGTCTCTCCCATTGGGTGGGGAGTTTAGAAGCCGCAGGAACACCACCCAGGCCCATGTTGGCCTTGCAGCTGTCAGCTGCCTCGGATCCTGTGGTTGCAGGCGCTCCCAGCCAGGCAGCCCAGCACTGAGAGCCCTGGGAGTTCCTGCCACTCCAACACCTTCTTTGCTGTAATTTAGTCTGCTTTAGGTTTGGGGGGCACGTAGAGCCTTTGCCATTTCCTTGCCGTTTCATTCTCACACGTGTGAGAAGTGTACTGGGGGCTGTTATGAAGACACCTCCCACTGAATCATGGGATGAGGAGATGAGGGGAGGTGTAAAGTCCATAGAAGTTCAGGAGAGAAGGGGGTTCTGGGGTCAGGGGAGCATGAGGAAGGCTCTGTGTGGCTGGGCTGGGCTGCCCTGGCAGACAGTGAGCTGCAGTCCATGAGGAAGAAAAGGGAGCCACTGAACACTATGTAGTGACACTGTCTCTGAGTCCTTGGTCTTTTCTGGATTTCCCCTTCTATGGGCCCCCAGTGCTGATGTGTTCATACCATCCTTGAACCCAGGCTGGAAGTGTCTCATGCAGTAGCTGGCCGTACCCTCCTGGGCTTCTCCAGAGCTCAGGGCCAGACTAGGAACTGCACAGAATCTTCTCGAGTGTTCAGCAGAAAGCTTGGATTCTGTATCCAGGACTGTCTGGGGACAGATGTAGACTGCCTGGGATGGCCTGTGACCTTGTGCGCACCCCATCTGACCTCTTTTCATCTCTGCTCTCTCTTTCCCCCATAATAGGGGTGAGAAGCACATGAGAATGTGTGCAAAGCAGCAGCGTGCAGTGGCACACACTTTTAGGGCCAGCTACTTGGAGGCAGAGACCAAGAATTTGAAGCCAGACTGGGCAACACAATCAAACATAATTAGAAATAAGTAAATAGAGTGCTTAGACATCTACAGCAAAGTAATATGTAAAAATGTCTTTTTTAAAAACCCACACACTGGGTGGTTGTGGTACACACCTTTAATCCCAGCACTCAAGAGGCAAAGTCAGGTGGATCTCTGTGAGTTCGAGGCCAGCCTGGTCTACAGAGCAAGTTCCTGAGAGCCAGGGCTACACAGAGAAACCCTATCTCAAAAACCAAAAAACCAAAGCAACAACAACAAAACATATATTATGAGCTTTGATTTTTTTTTTTTTTTTGTCTTGAGAACTGAATGCCATCAATGACAAAGTTTGTTTCCAAAATAAAAATAGCTTGTTGCTTTGACTGTTTATGTCAAACATGTCCACTATAAAAAAAGTTTTAAGTGTGAGGCACAGAAGGACAAAGTTCTGGCTCTCAGATAATTGCCATACACCAGATTGTCTGCCAAAGTCTGCACGTTTGGGCTCCTCCAAAGTGCTCATGTTGGGCCAGGGAGATGACTCAGTGGGTTAGGGCACGTGCCACCAGGCCTGACCACCTGAGTTTGATTCCTGGGATCCACATGGCAGAAAGAGAGGCTCCTGAAAGTTGCCCTCTGACCTCCACATGCACACGGTAGCATGTGTATATTTGTATGCATGAACAAGTGAGTATGGGTGCACACACAAACATATACAAAATGGATAAATAACTGTCTTTAAGCGCTTATGCTGAAATCCTACCTGCCCCTGAGGCAGAGGCATTGAGGCCTCTTAGGGGATGATTGCGTCCTGGAGCAGATCTCCTGAGTCAGATTGGCATCCTTATGAAAGGTCAAGGGAGCCCCCTTCCCGCTGTCCCTGAGTCAGACTGTGGGTTCTCAGCAAACAACATCAGACTAAGGCTGCCTTTAACCTTGGATTTCCAGGCTGCAGGAGCATAGTAATATATTCCTGTTGTTAGAGCAGACTAAATGGGTGAGCAGTCCTTTAAAAATACAAGTGATACCCACCCAGGGATTCGTATTTACTGCTTGACCTACTCCATGCTTACTTTCTGTCACCTGCAGATATATGGAGCAGACACATTTTTGAGTCACCTGACCTGCACGGTCCCAGATGAGGTTAAACACAGGGGATCTGCTCTCCTTAGCCTCTCATCTATAAATAAGCATCCTTTCTTGAAAAACATTTAGTGACGCCTTCTCTGTATTTTTGTGTCCCTATGTTGACTTTACTTTTTGGAATGGCCCTCAAAGGTACTGTGGAAGTGCTGCCTACTGTCCCTAAACACAAGAGCCTTGCTCACTGCCTTCTGGAGACAATACGCATTAGAGTTACTCTGCTCGGGCCGGAGTTGCATGCCTGGGTCCAGTCAACAAATCCAGGAGTTACAAAAGTCTCTCTGAACAGAAGTGAACGTAACACAAGGTGTTTTAAACCGAGACATCCTTACACGGGGCTTTGCACTGATTAAGTGACAAAAAAACAAAACCAAAAACCAAAAAAAAAACAAAAACAAAAACAAGTGACCTGAGGCTTCACCATACCCCCCCCCCCACTGCCCCTACTGAAGTTCCATTACAGCAATGGTTCAGTTTTTGCTATTTCAGTGTTTGTGGGGGACCTTATAGACATAACTACTGTGAATCACAAAAATCGACTATCTTTCTAAATGCACAGACCCTATGCTCATTGGGGTATACCTCTCATACTCTTGACTCCTTTTATATATGTGCTAATATAGCAAAGATATCTTTCCATGTCCAAGTTCAGGGCTTGCCCACATTCCTTCAGTCGGCAATCAATAGCTCCCTACTGATGAACAGCTTGGTTGCTTTCCCTTATTAACATAAGGGAAACAATACAATTCTCTTTGGCAACAAAATAATGCTATTCGGCGCTTACCCTGGGGCCTCTATTAAGGGTTTTGTAAATATTCACATTTACGCTTAGTAGGGAGGCGGTGTTATTATTATGATGCTCATTGTACAGAAGGGGACCCTGAGGCTTGGAGATGCCTAAACCCAGGTCCTGCTGCCTTCAAATTCCACATTCCACATTCTTAACCAATATATTCCACTGTTTCCTTCCACACACGCACGTGCATACTCAAGGCTGGGGCTCAGTCATTTCCCTAAGATGCCTCCTAAGTGGTCTGTTGAGCTAAAGACAGGCATATTTTGAAAGTGTTGGTGCATAATGTTTGGTCTCCCCTCTATAAAACATGCATCTATCATGGGGCACCTACATGATGCTCACCTGCTCCTGTCTCCTGCCACTCATCTCCCCAAGGACTCTCTGTCTTTGAATTCCCTCCCCGCACCTAAACAGCTCACCTGCATCATCAACGTCTCCATCATCTTGGGAGTCAAATCTTTTGCCCTCTGTTAATCTCTGGGAATGGCTTCCTTTTATCCCCACCTATTTTTTCTACCAACACTCTGTCTTTGTTTCTTTGACAGGGGCTATTTGCCTGGGAGTACATCAACCCTTGAGTCCTACAACAAGGGTTCAGTTTGCTTCGTTGTTGAATCTTGATTGCTGAGTTTTGAAATCTTCACACAATTTCCACCTTTGTATTTAACCTTAACTGAGCACTTGTCACCTGCCTGGGATCTGAGCATCTTTTACTGGTTTTGTTCTGGTACCCTCATGTTGGTTTTAATCACTTTGGAATTAATTTTGGTACAAGGACTGAAGTTTATTCCTCTCCCTCTACAAAGAGCTCACTCTAGTCAGGGGTCACCTGGCTCTCTGTCTGCAAGATTCCTGCTCACACTTTTCCCCATGCTGTGTACATTGGTATCTAGTTCCAGACTCACCAACCTCAAAGTTCTCTAGGCTTGTTCATCTATTTTTATTTCCCCAGATGTGCTTAGTAGCCATTTTATAAAAATGTCTGTTGGATTTTGATCGAGATGCTTAAAGGCCAACTTATAATCCTTCCATAGGCCTAGCATGGGCTATTCTTTGCTTTGCTTTTTTTTTTTTCGGACAATGGAGTCTTTTCTCTGCTTTTGAACCAGCTCACTGGAAGCCAGCTTCTTGGTGAAATCTTTTCCAGTCAACCCGCGGGCAGTGATGGGCTCCCTCCGTCAGGGTTCTACCTTTGGGTCACTTCTTCTTATTCAACCTGAATCACAGTTACTGCTTAGATGCTGAGCTCCCCCAGGAAAGGGTTCCTGTGTAGCCTGCCTGTTTGTGCATGTTTGCTCTACCTGGCAGGAGTCAGGGTTCTGCAGGTACGTGTAGAGTAAATAGGCAGATGAGGAATAAATTAACAAATAAATACAAGGAAAGCCTCCCCCCTGGAGAACAGATTGGATAAAGAAATGGACTTATCGCAAATACCCGCTTTTCCGTGAGCTTGCATTACAAAATGTTTGTTGTTGGCTGCATCTCTAAGAGCCAGACAGAGTGAGAGAAGGTTCTGTCAGACTGCATGCATAGGTGACATGCCTCAACAGCTCCTTCCAGAGAATGCTACCCCCACCCACTGAGCATCCAGGACACTTCTCAGGCCTGTTCTCAAAAAGCCAGGAGGCCTCAGAGGAATAGCTGACTTTCCCCATGTGCCTGCTCCCCTATGACCATGACCTACAACAACCCAAGAGCTGGGATTACTAGTCCCGTTTTTGTAAACCAGGAAACTGAGGCTGGAGCCCTTAGCCAGTGAGCAGTAGGAATCAGGAGGATTTCAAAGGACAGCAGCTAGGACATCAGAGGCGTGCAGCCAGGAGTCCCTGTGGACTGAGGGTTCTGCTCTCACTTGGTGGAGATAGTCCCTAGGAAATGTCCCCAGAGCAGCTGTGATGCTGTTATGCATTGTTCCTGAAGAGCCTCAGACTTGGGTCAAAGAGCCACTGTTGGGGCCCTGGAGACATCTTACACAGGCTGCATTGTCACTATGGGACTGGAGTGGGGAGGGGGTGCCCTCCCTATCCCCCCTCCCACCCCCCAGCCAGGTTCAGGGCTTCTGATGCAGCCGTGTCCTCACTGGGCTGGCAGCTATGGGGCAGGCCTCATCTGATTTCCAAGCTGGTTCTTATGATGAACTGTGGCTCGGGGGTGGGGGAGGGGTACCCTTCTATTCCCTGCTTGGCATAGGCCCCAGGAACATTGAAGCAAATGTCCCATGGCTCTTCTACTTTGTGGAGCTCCATTCTGACTGAGAGGAGGACAGCAAGGAAGATTCCAGATCTTTTCTAAGAGCCATGGTTACAGCTAAGCACTGGGGGAGCCGAGGCTTGCGTATACCCACCGGTGGTCTGTGGGGATGTCAGGCAAAGGGTCTTGGGTCTTCTCCACATAGGCAAGGAGAGATCCCATCTGGTTCCAAACATGAATATTCCATGACTACACTTTCTACCTTAGAAAGAGGCCAGTTGGAAGTATTTATTTGCAAAGGACATGTCTTCTCCCCTGCCACAGCCCCCCAATGCTGAGGGTAAAACCCCAAACCCCATGCATGCTTGACAAATGTGCACACACTGAGCTGTGTCCCAACCCAAATATATCATTTTAAGGTAGAAATAAGGGACAGCTCAATGGGCAGAGTCCTTCCCTAACAAGCTCAAAGGCCTCGGTCTAGTCCCCAGCACTGCATAAAGGAAATGGCGCACTGTGCCAGCAATGCCCTGGACAGGTGGAAGCAGGAAGTTCAAGGTCATCCTTGGCTACATTATGAGTTTGAGGTCAGCCTGGGATACCAGAGACTCTGTCTAGAAAAAAAAACAAACCTGTAATCACAGTGCACAGGAAGACTGAGGAGGCAGGAGCATCCTGGTTCTAGGCAGCTGGTTTTACTGTGTGTCTCAAAACAAGACAAAATAACAAACCCTGAAACCTACAGTGATTAAAAGAAGGAAGGAAGGAGAAAAGAAAGGGAAGAATGAATTAACGTGCCCCCCCCCCCCATTCTAGATGAGCAATACCAAACAGAAGGAAAGAGATCCACAGACTAGCTATGAATCTGGCTGTATCTGGTTGGGTCTGGCTGAGTCCGGCTGGGCCACTTACCAGCAGGGTGCTAGAGAGGAGAATGCCCAGGAGTGTGAGACCCAGCATTCAAGTCCCTGCCTGCTGACTTGCTGCACCACCTCAAGGAAAGTGCTGCCTGTCTCAGGCTCAGCTTCCTCATCTGTGAAAAGTAAACTCTACTGCTAAATTCCTGTCAGCAGGACACAGGACAAACTGAATGAAATTGTCCCTCTGTACAACTCTCCCCTCTCTTCCTCTCCCTCTTTCCCCTCCCTCCCTCCCCCTCTGTCTTACACACACACACACACACACACACACACACACACACACACACACACAGAGAGAGAGAGAGAGAGAGAGAGAGAGGGCAGGGAGAAGGAAAGAGAGAATCAGTTCAGACATCCTGCAGCCTCAGGTATTTCTCAGGACGCCTCTCTGAGTTGTTTCTGTTCAAACTGAAGCCCATGGTTGTGTTTGTACAGGCGCCTCCCCGTGTGTGCTGGGTGGGCCGCCTGCCCTTCACGCAGTCTGCCGGCCATGAACGCAAACAACAGCCCCTTCCTGGTGGGAGAAGGAACAGGGAGGCGGCTTGTTCTCCGAGAGCAGAGCAGGAGTGCTGGCTGGTGACGAGAAACATTTTAAGGTGGGACACTTCTTCCTGCTCTGTCGGCAGCTGTCTACATAAGGTGTCCATTATATGCAGGCCTCAAGGCCGGCAGGCCCCAGAAGCCAAGCTAAAATTAGTGTCTACTGTGTGCCCGCCAGAAACACAGAACATCTGAAGGTCAGTTACCTCCAACCCGCCACCCGGCAGAAGGGGGAGCCATGCAGCCATGGCCTCTGGTTCTCCTGGGCAGAGGGACAGACAGCTCAGCCCAGTGGCCTGGCTCAGTAGCCCAGCCCAGCTTACAGAAAGAAGGTGGGAGATGCCAGGCCCCTGGTGCAGGCCTATAATCCAAAATACTTCAGGATCTGAGGCAGGAAGGTCAAAACCGTGTATGTGCCTGGGCTACAGGGTGAGTTCAAAACCCTGCCTCAAAATTTAAAAAGCAAAAAAGGGCTGGAGCTATGTGACACTCGGTGACAGAGTGTCAGGGACCTTGTCTAGTATGTATAAGGCCCTGAGCTCAGTCACATGTAATAGAAAAAAAAACCATCTAGGTGGACATAGTGGCAAGCTTTCATCCTTGCAGTTGGGAGACAGAGGCAAGTGGATCTCTGTAGTTCAAGGCCAGGCAGGGCTACATAACTGTGTCAAGAAAGAAAAAACAAAAACAAAAACAAGAAGAAAAAGAGAGGAAGGAGGACAAAGAATAATAGAAAGCAAGAAAGAAGGAAAGAAAGAAAAAATAGGGGAAAGAAATTGTTTCAACACCGATGTGGAGAAGTAGGTAAATAAATTTTTTCTGTCATTTTCCCAAAACTTTCTCTATAAATATGAACTACTTTGTAACCAGAATGGAACATGTTAAGAGGGTCGAAACTACATACTTATGTTACATATACCAAATGATGAGATGAGTCTGCCTCCAGGACCTAGCGTGCACATGTGTGGGTTTGTGAGGCTGGTTGTGTTACAGTCAGCGATCTGTACCTCTTGCTGTGGGGAAGCAGGGCCCTGAGCCCAGGAACTGGGCCCCTGCACCTGGTGCTGTGGTGGCTCCCCAACCCCACCCTACTTATTCCCACAAGTGCTTCTTATTCCTGCTCTGTGGAGCTAGAAGTGGAGGCCCAGAAGGTAAACAAGTTTGCCAAGGATGCTGGGCTAGGAAAGCCACAGAGCCAGAGACCCGGCCCTGCTTTCAGTGAGCAGCCCAAGAAGTGTGCGCGAGAAAGGGTCTTTGCAAAAACAAAACGAAGAAAATGCCTCACCTCTTCAATGTCCTAATCATCCAGAAACAACCACTTGCTTAGAACACTCTCCCCTCCCTCCCTCCCTCCCTCCCTCCCTCCCTCCCTCCCTCCCTCCCACCAGTCTCTCTCTCTCCCTCCTTTCCTCCCCCTACCTCTCTCTCTTTCTCCCCTCCCTCCCTCCACCCTAGCACTGGAATGACTGCAGGCATGAGCTCCCATGCTAAGAGAAGCCTGTTTTGAATGGTTCCCCCTCTCACCTGTGGGATCCTACGATCTGGCCCATGAAAGTCGTTGCAGGAAGAAGCAACAAGTGCAGAAGAGGGGCGGGGAGGGGAGGGGAGGGTGGCAGATACCAGTCCTTAGCTGAGCAGGGTTGGCGCAGAAGCGTCTATGTAGACACTCCTTTATCCAGCCCTCTCAGCCTTTCAGGGCTCCAGGACTGACAGTGCCCCTTGATGACAGCAGGGCCTCTGACTGGAGGCCTTTGCCTCAGTTTCTCTCTCTGTTCAAGAACACCTCCTCCATCCACATTATGGCCTAACTCTTTCAAGTTAACATATACCTGTGCATTTACTTCAGTGAACATGTCCCCCTAAAATGCAGTAGAAAAAGGCAGATGGGGCTTCAACCCTACAGGTACCTGTAGTGTTCAGGGAGACTTCCTGGAGGCAGATGGCCTGTCTTCTGCCTGCTTAGGCCAACTTCCTAGCTGTGTGTGAGGGGGGTAAAGTTGCACAGCCTTTCTATTCATTAATTCTCTATAGAGTTATTCTGATAGGAAGTGTATCCACGTAAAGACCTTAGACAGTATCTGGCCCACAGCATTGGTTCTCAGCATTCCCAGCCTGCCTTGGACCTCTGTCTATGGTCTTATAGCATGGACTACATAGGCATCTTTCTATGTGCTTGGCACAAATACAGCAATGTCTGCAGGCCTCTTCCTTCTGAGGACAGACCAAGGCCCACGACCTCATGCAGGTCTCCAGCTTCTTGCTCTCAAGGCCGTCCTGATGCCCTCAGCATGGAGCTCAGCCCTAATTCTCTTAACCTGCAGGCCCTGGCCCAATTGTAACTCTGCAGATGACATCTGAGCCAGTAGTCAGGGAATGCCCCTCTGTGACAGAAGCCATGCTGGGCAGGTCACCAGAAACGTCAGTTAACAATGCCACATGCGTGGGAGGGTTCCCACAGCCTGGCTTTTCATGTAACTGGATGTATTGTGCAGCCTACTGCCTGGGCGGCCCACTCCTCCCTCCTGTAGCCCCACTGAACTGCTACTCCAAACATCTCTCCAGCGCCAGCCCACACACTTTCCTCCTTTCCTTAAGCCCTCTCCCCACCACAGCCCTTCACCTCACACTGCCTCCTCTCTTCTGCTCCTGCCTGCCTTCTTCTCTGGGCTCAGGCTCCTTTCTCACAGTGCAGTCCCTCCCTTGTTTACAGAGCATCCTATTGTTGCCTGGCTTCCAGTGGCCACTTGGCACTGAGGTTGGAGTTCTGGGGAGCAGATTTTGCCAAGGAAAGCCAACGTCATTGTATCACTTCCTGCTCAAGTGCACGTGCTCATGGCTCATGATTCCTTGGAACCAAACCTCACAGGTCTTTCCAGTCACTTGCCCCACAGCAGGGGCATCAACCAGCCTGGGGGCCCTCATCATGTAAGTACCAGGCCCATGATGGCTCCCATACCCAACTTTCATACCACACTTGTGTTTGACTCTAGAACCATCCAAGAGGCAGATGTTTGGTGACTGGGGACACCGAGTTGACCCTGATCACACTCCTCCTTATGGGGTGGCAGGGCAGTGCTGGGAGCAGTTCCTTTTGGCACCAGAACCTCCTAGTTCTCTCCTCCACAATAGGATGGCAGCTGTGACAGGGCATGGATCTCTGCCAAGGGAGGGAACTGCAAAGCTTCAAGCTGCACAGGGGTACCACAGGGCAGGGGACGGGGGAGGGGGGCGGGAGACAGGGAGGAAGGCCAGGACTGAATATCAGTACTGAGCCCTTAAAAAAGATCTTGCCCTGGGTAAGTGGCTGGTGATACTGCAGGAGCTAGAGGAGAGGGGAGCCAGTGTAGATGGAGGAGGACAAACCAATAGCCCATGGCCAGAGCCACTGCCCTCTCAGGACGGGGCCTGGTGGGCCTGCCGCTTTTCTGACCGGCTGCTATACTAGAAAGGCTTGGCCACAGACACCCAGGAAGGGACATGCCGTCCAGAGCCATTGTGACTACCCAGTTTGATCCAAGACCAGCACTTCTTGTTAGCTCTCATCCCAAATCCCCCACCACCCCCACCGGAGCCACAGAGCTAATGCCCCTGTCCTGTTCACACAGAACCCACATCCAGCTCCCTGTCATGTGTTCAAGTCCCGCAGCCCTCCTGGACTCACTTCTGCCCACCCTCCCCTCTTATGCCCTGATCCCAACCACTCTAGATTTTCACTTGCTGTTCTTTGACCTCAGGGGACCCTTTGCCCTCAGTCAGAAGAATCTGGTGAACTTCTACTCACACCCCAAAGCCCAGTTCAAGTGTCATGTACAAACAGTTGTTCCTGACTGGACCAAGAGCCAATTCAAAATAGAACAGACCCCCCCCCTCCTGCTCCACAGGCTTTAGTGTACTGTGGTCACTTGTATATCCATGTTCTCCATGGCAGTGGAAGCTTCTGGAAGGTAATGCTGATTTGTTCATCTCTGTGCCTCAATGCACAGCACAGAGAACAGAGTCCATCAGGCAACAGAAGGTTGAGTGGCCGTGAGTGGGAAAGCCTGGGGCTGGTGACTGAGTCTCACTTTAAGGATGATCTGAGAGAAAGGATGTCCATTCTTCTGCCAAGCACACTCACACATCCCATGTGTATCCAGCCCGGCGCAGCCTCCCCATGGCTGCAAGGCCAGCAGAACAAAGTAGAGGCCTGAGCCCTAGAACTTGGCTGTGGTACCATCCTATTCCTCCTGGGCCTGGGCCAGATGGATCCTGGACTTCTCATTCACTGAGTCGACTGCCAAGTTCTGCAGGGGTGCGCTGGGACTACGCTGAGCTCTGAAGGCAGTCTCAGTTAGAATGGGCTTCCTAGCTCCCCTCCAGAACAGCAGAACCCTGCCACACACAGATAGCCACAGAAATGATAATAATGATCCCATCTGGACATTTGGGTGGCTTTGTTCCCAAGCCTCACATCTCATAGCTACCTTCTACCCATGAAACGTGGCCTGGGGGCTTTTGGTGCAAGTCTGTGTTGCACATGCGCAGTAGGAAACGGAGAGAACTCACCTATCAGGAGCCAGCTGTGATGTCATGGTCAAGCTAGGCCAGAGATTCTGAAGAGCTTCAAGGCTGTGTCGGATGGAGGCCTGTGCAGGGCAGAGAAGTAGAACATGATGGCCTCTACCGTGTGTCAACCTCCACCAGACTTTAAAACATGCGCCCAAAGCAAAGCTTGACCACGGGCTCTTCCCCACATAGTCACACCAGGGACAAGACTAAGTTTCCTGGGCACAAGACCACAACCTCAGCATCCCACTCATAGAATGTGAAGTCAGCTTCCTTCTTCCAGATCTTCCAGACCTTCCAGGCCTGACTTCTGCCTAGGGAATTGTCCAGGTCATATTCTCCCTGCGAAAACACGCTTCATGGCTCCTTGAATAGTCATCACTGTAATTTATTCTCTCTCTTTTTCTCATCATCCATCCATCCATCCATCCATCCACAAGAGCATCTAATGGCTTCTTAACAAGCTGTCAGCCACTAGTACAGGATCTTAGAGAGATAGAGTCCAGAAAGGAAGGCAGATGGTGGCTCAGGGCCAATACCCCAAGCTTCTGTGCCCAGCCGCCTTCCTTCACAGGATCACTATGCCTGTCACCACCAGACAAAGCACCTTGAACATGTTGTGCAGGATGGTGCATGCTGCTTCTACTGTCAGCACATAGAACCATCTTCTTTGAAATTATTTTTCAAAGCTCCTCCTGTTGGTGACCAAGCACTTAGCATCTCATTGAGAAAGAGCAGCAATACAACACTGCAATTAACTTGTATCTGGGCAATCACCACGGATCTGAACAATGGATGCATGCACACTCCTTTGGGGGTACTATTCACATCTCATGAGTTTAAGCCTCATGCTCCAGGGGATCCACAAAATACTTAGTGAGCTGTCAGACCCATGTTAGGGATCCAGGTATAGAAAGGGCATCAGATCTTCAGTAAAATCAACTGATGCTCAAGGCACATTCAGATTGGTGACGTGCCCTTGGGCCACCTGTATCCTTTCTCCACCTCATAATTCTGAGGGGTAACTGGAAAGGTACTATGAGAATTAAATGAAACATCAGAAAGTGCCCAGGGCCTGTCCCAAAGCAGAAGCTGTGACAAGTGACAAATGAGATCCTCACCACCATTATCATCATTTCACCATCATTCTTGTCATCACCATCACTGCCATCACCATAGCATTATTGTCATCACCACTATCACTACCAGCACTGTCACCCACATCACTGCCACCATCACCGTCATTATACCAACATGTCCCTATCATCACTACCACCATCACCATCATCTTATGAGTATCATTCCCATCACTGGCACATCAAAGACCACTGTTAATATCAGAACCATCAACAGCAGCACTGTTATCACTACCATCACTATCATAACCACCATCACCGCCACCACCATCATCACGAATAACATCATCAACAACAGTAGCAGCATCACTGTCATTACCATCAGTGCTCTCGTTACCTGGGCTCATCATCACCATCCAGGACCTTATCACCACCACCACCATCATCATGATTACATTATCTGTAACCAGCATTTCCTACTTTATGGGTTCTTCTTTCTTCCACCATTCTCCACCCCTTTTTTTCATCCCTCCCAAACCTTAACACTAGATAAGAGAGAGGGGAAAAAAGATAAAGAGGAAAGGAAAGAGACATCTGAATAAAGTCATGGGTCAGGAAGGGGGTAATGTTATCATTAGATTACTGCCTGCTGATTAGGGATATCAAACTCCTTGGGGGCAAGTTTGATCTTTCCTGGCAGGATATCTAATTTATTCTTCTTGTTGTTTCTTATTTGCTCATGACTACTTAACAAACCAAGAACAACAGCAACCAACAACGAACCAACAATCTACCCCGCCTCTTGGGGACCAAGAGTTTATATATTCTCTGAAAAGTGTCCAGAATCCAAGCATCACACAATCGCAGAAACTATCTACTACTGGCAAAATCATGCCTCTGCTACAGCATGAGGCAAGTCAATGGTCAGCTGCTACGAAGCATCCCCATATTCCCACACTTGGGATTAAAATGAAAACATATTCTTATAATATTTATGAGTTTTTAAAAAGAAACCCAAATCCCAAAATTGTCGCTACAATTATCATTATCAACAACAGCAGCACTACTGTCACAGTCGTGATGACCATCATCAGCATCATTGTCATCACCATAATCACCATCAGCAGCCCTGTGAGCATCACCATCACCAATATCATCATCACTACCATCAGTACCACCATAACTATCATCATCCTAGCTTCATTGTTCCATCCTGTCACCATTGTTCTTCATCCTATCACCATTGTTCTTGTCATCAGCATTGTCCCCATTGTCATCATTATCAACAACAGCAGTGCAGACTACCATCGACCTTCACCATCACCACCACCTCTCTATTAGGAGGCAAGTCCCTGTGTTGTGATGGTGTTGTCTGTACTCTCATTGTCTTTTCCAGATTTCAGCCTGGCTCTGTAACTTCAGATCTGCACTAACTTCAGGTTAGTTGTTTAACATTTTTAGAGCGGTAACTCCCAGAGCTTGTGAGTGTCAAGTAAATGCCCAGTAGCTACTGATGCTATTAGCACTATTCCAGTTCTTCTCACCACCAGTTCCTGAGGGCAGAGACAATTCCAGTCTCATTTCTTTCTCCCTGAAGTGCTGAACACAAGGCCTCTCTCACAAAGACATCACTAAATGATAGTTTAGAGAGTGTTAAAGGGTCACACAGAATCAGATGTAACACAACTCCAGGAATGAAGGGTCCAGGGCTTGGCCAAGAATAACAGCCTTCTTGGGACCTTAAAAACATCAACAGAGCTCCTGAAGGGAGCCATTTGTCACTCACAGCGTCAATCCGCAGGGCCCCTAGGACAATTCATTTATCAAGCTGACACCGCGTTTTCACATTGACTCAGTAGCCAACCGTCGCCCACTGCTTTTTTTTTTTTTCTCCCTACATTGAAATCTTGTTCCCATCTGCCACCCCCATTTAGTCTCCATAAAAATGTTTGGAAATAGATAGAAAAGGCACCAACAGTCCTTTTTGTAAATAAAGAAATTGAGGTTCAGAGAGGTGACAATTTTTTTGCCAAAGGGTACACGGCGGTGAAGGCCATGGTACATCATCTTCCAAGCTTCTCTGCATGGCCTTGACTCTTTCCCGCTAGCCCCATGACACCAAGCGTATTGCACTCTCACTGCCCAGTTGTTCTCAACAACATAAAATTGAGGTAACTTACTTTGGGTGTCATTTTAACACATCTACTGTAAAAGGAAGAATCTCCAGGGCCCATAAACCCTGAGCAGGGTATGGGTTGGTAGACAAGTGAACAGAGCTCCCACTGATGGGATCCCATGCCTGGCTCTCACGTGCAGTAGTTATGGCATGCTGGGCTACCAACTCCTCTTCTGTGCCTTGATCGCCTCATCTACAAAGTAAAGGCAGTGATATTTGTCTACAGAGTTGGTGTGAGGATTAAATGAGCTAATCCATGCATGGTGCCTCAAACATCAGTGGAAACCTAGGCCAATTTAGATAGAACTATTGCAACTATTGATGTGTCTCCTGTAGTTAGCATAGGTCCCACCACTGCCAGGTCTCTCTGATAAACACGCATTAGGAATCTGGCTGGATGCAATGCTCCCTAGGAAGAAGTGAGTATCTATGAAAGCACATCTGACTGATGCTAGGGCACACTGTGCCCCACTACCTGGTTCTATGCCAAATCAGCTCTCTAAGCCCTTGCTCTTCAAGCTGCGTGCAGTCCAATGCCTAACTGGTGGTTAGGGTCACATGTTGAAGCCAGATATTCAAGCCTTTGCCCCATCAGTGTGTTACTCCATAGCCATTCATTTGCCTCAGCTTTCTTGACTATAGAGTGAGGACATTTACATCCACCCAGAAGGGATGCTGGCTAAGTTAAATGTCCATGGTGATGGTGACAATGAACTTAAGATCTGCAGCAGGTGGCTGACGGAGTTTATCCCTTGTAGGCTCCTGCTGAGTTAAGGGTTCCTTCCATGGTTTAGGGTCCCTTGTCAGAGCTTGCTAGTAGCCCAGGTGCCGCCTGTTTAGTTCAAAGGCTGCAGTGAAAAGGAAAAGGCTACACTGTTCGGTATTCAGTGTAGATGGGGCTCCATGGAGTTGGGGGTGACTGCTTAGGAAGTGGTCCTCTAGACAGTTGCTCTCTATAAGTAGTTTCTATTAAGTGCTAGAGATGGCTAGTAACCACTGGTGAGTGGCCTGTCTACATACCAGTCTGCCACAGTCTCCGAAGTGGCTGCAGACCTTTTCTGTCCCTAGATTCCTCCTCCAAACTCCAGGGGGTGGCTGGCCTAGTCAAGGGAAGGAGTGAGCACTTACTAAGCCAGAAGCGTCCATCCTTGTTTGACTCCAGCCTCATGAGGAACCTACAGGTGGATACCAGCTGTGAGGCTCTGGGCAAACTCAATGCCTGTGCCTCAGTTTCCTCATCAGTGACAGTATGTTGATATACTCCTGGTCTCACCCATTTTACAAAGAAGTTGAGCCACAGCTAGGGAAGTCCATTGCTCAAGGTGACAAAACTAACACAGAAAGGGCTGGAGCTGTTGGCCTCAAAACTTCATTCACTTGGTCATCCATCCACCTGTCCACGAATCCATCCATCCTTGCATCCATCATCCATCCACCTGTCCATGCATCATCCATCCCTGCATCCATCATCCATCCACCCACCCATCCACCTGTCCATGCTTCCATCCATCCTTACATCCATCATCCATCCACCCATCCATCCACCCATTCATCCACTCATCCATTCATTCATGAACTCACTCATGTGTTCATTCACTTATTACCATATGATGGACACTGATCTATAAATAGCCTCTCTTTAAAGATATTTGTATTATCTATGCCTCTTTGCACCCAAGGCCTTGGAATGTAAGGAAATTCAATTTAACAAAGGCATATGACAAGCACTATGCAAAGTCCAAGAATAAGGGAACACTCTGAAGCCTCATGACTATCCTGTGCACTTGGTCTCCTCCTCCCCATCCTAGACAACAATCCATGCAGTTCAAAGACTTGAGAGAACCTATTCAGGTTCACACACTAGGATCCTAGATATAAGTCTGCATCCATCTCACCCCAAAATTAGCATCCCAGGAATCTGCTGAAGGGAAAACTTTGAGGCACACACCATGGAGCAGTGATAGTGTAAAAGACAGGAGAGCAGACACAACAATGAGCACACGGTCCAGCTCTGTCATGGGCTGGCAGAGGACAGTATGCTAGCTGCACGCTTGTTCATGTAAAGAAAGCTGTCTTGGAACACAGCTGCATGCATACATTCACATATTATTGGATGCCGACTAAGGTCAGGCTCAAACCTGATGAAGCTGGAACAATGGAGCCTATTAGGACTAGGAGGTGGGGACAGTGCAGTGACTGGGAGGCACCCTAGGACAGACTCCAATGATATTCGAACCAATCAGCTGGGTTTCTGGGATAGTTTCTGACTCCTAAGCCTCAGCTTCCTTGGTTAATAGAGAGAGAAGATGGCAGCCCAGTGGGAGAGCTATCAGAAGAATTGCACCCATTCCTATCTGCTCAACCCTGGACAACCAGACTCCCAGCCAAGCCTGGGTTCTCTCTCTCCTTTCTGAGTGTAGAGGTAAGCATGGGCGTGGCCTCTCCATCCACACAGTCTTAAAGAATGGTTCAGGAGGGGCTGGGCTGTAACCGGTGAAGAGAGGACTCCATAATAGAGTGTCAAGAACAATTGGGAGAGGCTGTCCCTCAGGAGGTATGGCACAGGAAAGTTTGATATAATCATCTGCTCTGTGAGGGGATGGAAGGTGCCTCTGTGAACTGACAGAATGTCTTTATATGACCCCTGCTGCCCCATGCAGCCCAGCATAGGGACCACGAATCATGCTGGAGGGCTTTTCGGCTGGAGGGCCATTGCTGCCACAGAGGACTTTTGCTGCTGTTTGACTGCCTGTCGCCCCTCTCCATCCCTGAAGGACTCAGAGCTTCCATCTCAGACATCACACCTCCCCACATCCTTTAGCTGAAGGGAGGGTCCAGGACTGAGCAGGCATGTCAGAGTCAAGCTGCTAGCCCCCAAGTCTGTGGCTCACTCTTCTATCTCTGTGACAAGACTGCTACCGAGGAGTTGTTGTTTCTGGGTCCCTGGAGGGTGATGGATACTTTCTGAACTGTTTCTTCCTGTCAGTTCTGTGGTATTCGTCATATCATCTGTCCACTACACCCACTATTGGCATACAATGTATGATGTCCACTTCTGCTGCTTACTCTGAAGAGCTCTCTGGTGGCCTCAGCGGGAATGAGGTCAACGGCTTCCCCTGACACCAAGAGCTGTGTGTGCCCGGGAGCTCTGGCTCCAAGTGTGAGCAGGAGACATTCACACTTAACATCACGTTCTGCTTCTCTGTTGTGGCCGGGGGTCTGCTTCTGTGGGCTGAACCTTTCTCCAGGCCTAAGTCTACTGCAACAGAAACTGCTTCCAGGGGCTCAGTTCTGACCAATGGGATCGATTGCTCATATTTAGAGTGAAGGGAAGACCAAGGCTGAGGTGATATGATGCTGATGGGAGATGAGTTGGGCAGTGGGGAGGCTGGGAAGTGCCTGGGTCATTGATGTCACTGGAACATGACCTGCGGTAGAACTTCCCTGCTCCAGGCTTCGACAACCAAGTAACCCCTATTGCTTAAACCCCTGTAGCTAGCTTTTTGTTACCTGTAGCCCAAAGCGTAACACACATGACCTCGGCGCAGAGCTGGGGTTGGATGTAAGCCCCCACAGCAGCTGGGTGAACCGCCTCTGAGCCATGTGAAATGACTCTCTCTGAGCAAGGGCCTGACTTTCTACCCCTGAAGACAGCATGTCCCTGTACCAGCTACATACCCTTGCTGCCCGCTCCTCACAGGCTGGCCCTCCCTCTGGGGATAATGGGGCACCTAAAGGGTCTTTCTGTGGGCCCTGAGTGTAGGAACTGGCCCTGTCTTGTTCCTAGCCTGTTCCTCAGTCCTGGTGTAGGAACCAGCTACAACCTCACATCCTAAGCTCCTGCCGTGTTTGTGGTGTGACAGCATTCTGTACTTCCTTTTGAAGCACCTGCTTCTGCCAAGGATTCTAAAAGTCTTTTACTTGGTGGCTCCTTGAATTCCCTGCAGATGGCTCTATCAAGTAGCTGTACAGACAAGAAAGCCAAAGGCCAAGGAATTACCCATTTGTCAAAAGTCACCTGACTGCTAAGTGGTAGTGCCTGGGTGATACGCGCCGCACCCGACGCCCTCTCTGTGCTTTTCATCTTCACTGTGGGCTCTGCCACCCCCGGGTTGGCCTTCCTCCACACGGTGGGCATGGCTGGATTAATCTCCATCTTCTCTCGCTCACTGTACTGCACTCTAGCCTCTTGGCCTGAATAGGACGCACTCTTCTTCAGAAAGGAAAGAAGATGGGCAGGAGCTGAGAGAATGGGCAGAGCAGGTATGGGGAGGGCACAAGAGGCTCAGAAGCAAGCCTGGCAGCCTCAGGACTATGGCTTTCCAGGTTAATGGTGGCTGCCCATCACCACTGCTTACTGACAGCAAGTAGGTCAGTGAAGAGCTTGGGCTTCGGCCAGACAGTCCCATGTGCAGGTCCCAGCTCTGCCCCTCAGAAGCTCCACGGGTCTGAGGCAGTCCCGTGGGCACATGGCCTCTTTGAACCTTAGACTCTCCAGCTGTATAAAAGAACTAACAATCCCCTTCTGGCACGGCTTCATAGAGACATGAAGTTTATCTCCCAAATGCCTGGCTCTCGGCAAAGGCTGTTTCCCTCTCTTCATCAGTTCCTGCTGCCACTTGCTACTCACTCCTGAGGTCACTGCCCTAGCAGTTCCAGAGATGCCTGCCACATGGCTGGCAGGGACCCGAGTACACACGGCACACTGGAGATAAACACAGGGTCCAGGCACCTGATTCTGAACAATGGGTTATTCTGGGGCTTTAATTGCTCATCAGGGGGCAGATAGGCTCTGCATAGTGTCCAGTGCTGGGAGCTGGGATGAGCACCAAGCAGCTAAGAGCGGAGTTGCCACACCAAGTGCAGGTGCAGAATTCCATTCAGCAGGCCACACACCCCAGAATGTCACAAGGGAGGGTGCTCCACCAGGCCCTAGGGTGTCCAAACTTTTAGTGTACAAATGGGGGAAACTGAGGTGCAGGGAGACAAGAGCTTTGATTATGGTTTCAACAAGTACCTACCTGGTCCTTCCTCCAGGCAGGGCTCTGTGCTATGTTTTGGGGAGCTTGGGAGGCGTCAAGGATCCGAGTCAGTACGTGAAATGACTGGCCTGGGGTGAAGGCATGAGAGGAAGTATAAAAAATGTCTATGGTAGATGAAGGAAGCACACTCCTTCTCACAGGGGCATCATTCAGGAAAGAGGTTCTGTGCTTGCCTGGGCCAGATCCTGTGTGCTTCAGGAGCTAGAGACACACAGAGTGCAGCCTTCACTGGGCTTGGTCTCATGGCTGAGATGCATTAGTGGGCAGATGGAGAGAGGCAGGGTAGACTACTGGTGGTGTATATGCCTGAGAGTAAAGAGAAAGGGATGTGGGGGATCAGGGATCTACGGTTGGCTGATGCTTTAGGGAGATGGCCAGGGTCCATGCTAATGAGCACAGATTAACTTTAGGAGGGACCTAAGGAGGGCAAGCTAATGTTCTGTCCTGAGTCAAGATGGAGAGCCAAACTCTGAACTGACCTGCTTCCTGGGTCACTGAGAACCTAACAGAGCCAAGACCTTCCCAGTTCTCTGCATAGCATGTATTACCCCCTCAATCCCTGTAGCTATTTCACCTTCCTTCCTACTCCCAAGGGAGGAAGGCACCAGGGAGACCACTTATCTGTCACCTCAAGGCTAGGATCTGCCAGGATGTACAGTGGAGACCAAAAGCCAGACCCTCTGCTACCCACATGTGATAGGGCAAGACTGGTCATCTCTTTGCTACCTCTTGCCTTGTGGAAGTCTGCATGTCAGACATCTGAGGTCCTTCCACCCCTGTGGAGCTGTGTGACCTTGACAAGTCCAGCAGAGCATCTGTCACATGTAGGCACGGGCTGTCCTTGAAGAGTCACTGGGAGGAGGCACTAAGGTGGGGCAAGCAGTGCCCATAGGAGCCTCTGGCCTGCTGAGCTCTTGACAAACACTGATACTGGACCCTGCTGTGTTGGTTCCTCTGTTAGCACACTACATCCCTATCCCAGGCCGGAGCATCCCCCTGTCTCAAGGTTCCTATAGCCCTGACAACACCTTTTTATTTCTTTCCTTCCTTCCTTCTTTCCTCTTTTCCTCCCTCCCTCCCTCTTACCTCCTCCATACCTCCCTATCTCCCAGCCTCCCTCTCTCCCTCCCTCTCCTCCCTCCCTCTTTCCCTCCTCTCCTCCCTCTCTCCCTCCTTTCCTCCCTCCCTCTCCTCCCTCCCCTCCTATTCCTTTCCCTCTCTCTTCTTCCCTTCACCCTCTTCCTTCTCAGTCTTCCAGCACTGAGGGTTGAACCCAGGTCTCCATCCCCAGTCTCTTCTACATTCTCTTATTTTAAGATTATCTCACCAAGTTGCCCAGGAAGGCCTTGAACATGCTAACTTCCCGTCTCAACCTCCTGAGTGCCTGGGTTTTTATGCCTGAACCACCAGGCTTGACTTACTTTTCTTTCTTTCTTTCTTTCTTTCTTTCTTTCTTTCTTTCTTTCTTTCTTTCTTTCT